>JAKWBJ010000502.1:322500-972500 GCA_023159175.1 Wohlfahrtia magnifica | reverse complement strand
AACACATCGAATAATAGACTACAAAGTTACAGTTACTCTTGCGAATTATGAAAGTAAACTTAGAATGACTCCTAACGGCGAATTATATTGGAAAGTGGAAAGTAAGATGAACTAGATATGCAATGCAAAGGCCTCTCAATTCAGAACAAACTTATGATCTAATAATACAACACATTAATTATAATATTTCTCTGCTTTTGAATTGCAAAGACGGTTAGTAATTGTTTTTATAACTTGTGCAATAACTTTCGAATATTCCTCAAATTCATTGTTGTCATCTAGCCATGGTCTTTAAGTAAATTGCATATGAAATACTGTTCAAGCAAAAAAATGTACAAAAAATGTTATTCAAATTCAATTTATTGAAATCTTTTACGATTACTTTCTTCTGTAATAATAAAAAATTGCCTCAGAATTCGCCTTATAACATACCTTACATAAGGAATATATGCTTGATAATAAATTTATAAAAATATTCCTTTGCAAAAATAAATAAATAAATAAATAAATAAAAAATAAAATAAAATTTATATAAAAATTATTATTCACGCATATAACATATGGAAAAGCCATATGACTGAATGAGTGATTGACTAACTGTAGCTTTTAAGGATAACTGAATAAAACGAATCGATAACAGATAAAATTAAAATCTCTAAATATAGCAAAAAGACACGTTTTTTTAGTTTTACCTTTAAGATGGAATAGGAGAAAACTTGAAAATAAAATAACAGGTAATATATACATATGTATGTATATATGGTACATATACACTGGTGGCCAAAACTAAAGCAACCAAAATCAAACATTTTTTAATGCAATAAAACATTTTAATTTTTGAGGAAATTTGTAATTTTTTCTTCGCAGTGTTACAGATGTTATTATAGTCTACATATTCCAAACAAGAAATATTCATCTTAATTGAAGATACGTGGAAATTTTTTCACTTTTCTCATATTAAAGCATTTTTCATCTGGTAAAAACTTAACTATTATAACTATTATAACTTTAATATTTACCGTTATATTTTGCATATTTTGCTTTATGGTCTTATTTGACACTTCAAAAAACATTTTTATAAAAGTTTGCTTACAACACCACGTGAAAAACTTTCGATTTAGAGTAATTTTAATATAAATTATGAAAAATGGCTAAAAACAACTATTCTACTTATCTTAAAGAGCAAATTATAAGTGACTTTCAAAATGGTTTGTCCCAAAACCAAATCTCCGAAAAGTTTTCAATATGTAAATCAGTGATTTCTCGAATAATATGTCGATTTCGAACAACTGGATCAGTAGTGACAGTACATTCTGGAGGTAGATCGAGGAAAACTTCACATCGTACAGATAAAAAAAAATATTCCGTGAAACAAAACAGAAGCCTTTTGTCACATCAACTGAATTAGTGAGAGATTTGTCATTGGATGTAAGCTATAGAACTTTAAGAAGACGAGCTGTAGAAGCAGGCTTAAATGCTCGGAAACCATCAAAGAAACCATTTATTTCCCAGAAAATTCGCAGAGCCAGGTTAGCTATTGCAGAGGCCCATATTGGTTGGAGTCTCGTTCAGTGGAGAGACATATTGCTCTCGGATGAATACAAATTCAACATAAAAGGTTCAGACATGAAAAACTTCACCTTAAGAAGACCAAAAAATGAACGCCTTAAACAGCAATGTTATGAAGGAGCGGTAAAACATGGTGGAGGCTCAATAATGGTGTGGGTCTGTTTTTCATACGATGTAGTTGGACCAATTTACCAAATTACTGAGAAAGCGGATCGATTTGTTTATAAAAATCTATTGGAAAACGTAATGCTGCCATACGCAGAAGAAAACATGTCACTGGCTTGGATTTTCCAACATGACAATGACCAAAAACATGCTTCAAAATTTGTTAAGGAATGTTTGAGTCAATCAAAAGTAAGTGTTCTGGGGTCGCCAGCTCAATCGCCAGACCTTAACCCTATTGAAAAGCTTTGGAGCATCGTTGACGGCAAAATAAAAAGGGATTTAACGCATGGAACAGCATTTCTAAAGATCAAATTGAGAGGCTAATTGATTCAATGCCCCGTAGATGTGCTACCGTCATTAAAAATAAGGGTTACGCTATTGACTTTTAATATAATTTTTTAGTTTTGTTACAGAAATACAAAAGTTGCTTTAGTTTTGATCACTAGACTTTTATGGTTATTTATTTCGTTATTTTGAAAAAAAAAGAAATATTTTAAGCAAATGGATTATAATTTTTTTGCTTTTACGCTTAATCTGAATAAAGTGTAAACATAAAAACCAAAAAACATCCAGTTTAAGCCTTTGTAGCGGAATATATTTTCTTAAATATGAAAGTGTTTTGGCCACCAGTGTATATTTGATTGATATACGTTTTATAAAAAATTTTAATTTTTTTAAAGCTTTTTATTATATTTTCAACAGCCATATTCATTTTTTAGAATTTGTTCTTTTTTATACATTCATGTTTATTTAACAATCATAAATTCTTGTTTGTACATTACCAAAGTAAATATTTTAGTCTCACTTTACAATTTAGTATTCAGTCGTTACCTATGGAATCCTATTCTTCTCCTCCTTTTCACCCACAAGCCTTTGATTTTAAGTTGGTAGAAAAAAGAATTTTTTTTCATTTTTTTTATATGCGAAAAAAAAGTCGTTGTAAAGGCAAAAGCAAATGTTATTTTAGAAACTAAATTAAGATTGAAATGTAAAACTGAAAATGTTTTAGCGTAAGAGCAACAACAACAGCAACATGAATAAAAACAGCCAATAACATGTAGTAACAGCAACAAAACCATTGGCAATAACGTTTTATAATCGATAGAAAAATACAGGATTGGATTGAATTGAATTGAATTGGTTTGTATTGGATTGATGCTCCTCAATGTAGATTTAAATAAGAGTGTTTGTGCCGAGCATGAATGACAAACAAGACAAGAGACGCGTTAGAATTGCGTGCTTCAGCGAGCATTTAAAACTAGAAGGGTTATGTAGACGACTACAGAAACAAAAATCAGTCAAGTGCATAACTTAAAAAAATGGTTTTCAGCCTACATAGTCTACACACTGATATTAATAATGCAGTGGTTAAGAGGATAGGAATAGAAACTGAAAATAAAAACCAACTTTTATATATGTATGTATGTATGTATGTATGTATGTATGTATCTTAATATTATGAGACATTTAAATATATTTCAACTTTAAAGAATTTCATAATGCAAAATGGAACTAAAAACCATTACCACTTTGTATACTTATACAAAATTTAATTTTGTATTTACGTATGTATTTACTTAGAACAAGAAACACAAAAAAGATCAAATTAAATGCAAAAATAAAGAAATAAAAACTAAAAATTTTTACATAGATTGGAATTATTTCATAAAAATTAGGTAAACAAATTATTTACTAATTTTAATCGATGAAACTTTCTTTAAAAACTTATTCACAAAAAAAAAAATTAAAATAATAGTGGGCGTATGATTAATTTAATTCAATCATAACACTATGCAACAGGCAAAAATAACTTTGATATTTAATATCGTTACGAAAATAGAAGTGCCTATAAAGAAAATACACCACATCAGGGACCGTATGATTAGATTTTAGCTATAAACTTTATTGGTTTATGTCAAGGTTCTGTATCTGTTACTGCCCTAATTTTCTCTGCTATTAAGAGTGCTACCACATGTTAAAGAGTGTTGCCAGATCGATTCATTTTTGTGTATTATAATTTTACATCTTTTGAATGTAACGTAGATAAATAGAAATCTGTAGTAACTACAAGAATATTCGAAATTGTTAATGAAATTCTATAAAAGGTGGAAGATTTCTTTTGGTAAGATAGTTAGTCGTGTTTAGGCGTAAATAAAAGTGTTGTATAAACGAATATTAAGTGCAAGATAAATGAGTTGCTGTATTAAGAAAATAAAAACTATAGAATAACAACAACGTGGTGTATATTTTATTTTACCGCAATTAAAAAGAACTTAAACGTTTTAAAAAGGTTAAAACGTAACAATATATTTTTTTCATGCTCTATGGTCGCCTAATTTCAAAAATCATCAGCATTTCAGATCCTATGGAAAAGTTATTTTTTTAGATTTTTTTCTAAAATGTGAGATTTTTAAAGAGGCTGCTTAATACATCCTATGATAAGTTTGAAACGGCTTATTCGATTTCGTTAATCCATATGTTAAAAAAATTCCAAGTTACACCAGCTTTAAGTCATTCTAATATAATTTTATAATATAACTCTTATTTTTGAAAAAATCAAAAAAATTTTTTTTTTAAATTCCGATATTTTTGATTTCTAAAAATTCAGAAAAACGTAGAAAGCAGCTAATATTTACCAGCTTCACTACTTGTTCACAATGTTGCATATAATCGAAATCAAATAAACCATAATTCATGGAAATCGATTGGTAAACTTTTCAAGAAATATAAGTTATCCGGCTCTTTATTGGATTTCAAAAATGACTATTTATTAAGATCTAATGTAATTGCAAGCAAATTAGCATATAATTATTTATCGAGAATGAAAATTAAATTGAAGAAAGCTTTTATAAAAGCGTTTTATAATTTTATTAATTCTAAACGTCGAGCAAGTGTTTATCCTACTAATTTGAAATTCGGCTCATGTTATGCTGATGATGGTACGTCTATAAGCAACTTATTCGCGGATTTTTTTGCTACAACATATTCGGATAAAATATTTGATAATCGAACTACATATCCTTATAATATATCTCAACAACGGGAACAAGTTTTTCGTTTATTTCTGCAGAAACCGTATTAGCAAACTTAAAGTCCCTTCAGAATTCATCTGTTCCTGGTCCTGATGGCATACCAAATTGTATTCTTAAAAATTGCTCTGGTCATCTTTATGAACCAATGACTATTATTTTCAACAAATCTATTGAATTGGGTTATTTGCCACCCATTTGGAAACAATCATTCATTATTCCATTGTTTAAGTCCGGAAGTAAACTTGATGTGTCGAACTATAGAGGGATTGAATGCTGAATGCTATCCCTAAACTTTTTGAAAAGATTTTAACTGACAATTTATATCATCAAATCTCATCACTTTTATCTCCATTCCAACATGGTTCCCGGAAATTACGTTCAACGGCTACTAACATTTTGGAACTAACAACTAAAATTAATGATGGTTTTATTGATAACAAACAAACTGATGTAATCTATACTGATTTTAGTAAAGCGTTTGATAGAGTCAATCATGATATTCTACTTTACAGGCTATCACGCATGGGATTTAGTGATAGTGCAATTCGCTGGCTTAAATCGTACCTTTCATGCAGAACCCAACAAGTAAAATTCAAAAATGCTATATCTAAATCTATTAATGTTCCCTCTGGAGCGCCTCAAGGCAGTCATCTTGGTCCGGTATTATTTACATTATTTATAAACGATCTTCCAAGCGTTATTCTTCATTCTAATATCCTGATGTACGCTGATGATGTTAAAATATTTAATTCCTTTAATGATTTTACTGGTCAATCATCTTTACAAACTGATATTAATTATTTCACTGAATGGTGTAATTTTAATTTGCTGGATTTAAATATTAAAAAAATGCAAACATATGTCATTTTTCCGTTCTTCGAAACTTGATACCAACTATTATTTTAATGAAAATGTTCTGAATAAATTAGTTAACATTATGGATCTTGGAATTTTGTTGGATCATAAATTAACAGTTTATGGTCATATTTCAATGATGGTGAATAAAGCTAATGGGGTACTCGGATTTATGAAGCGATGGTCGAAAGAATTTTCCGAACCTTATGTAACAAAACTTCTATTTACATCCTTAGTTCGACCAATCCTTGAATACGGATCTATTATATGGGACCCCTACTTCAATACTTACAGTAACAAAATTGAATCGGGGCAAAAACAGTTTCTTCTATTTTGCTTGAGAGGACTTGGATGGAATTCGTATGTACTTCCTGCATATGAAAGCAGGCTCGCACTTATTAAATTACCTACTTTGAAAAGCCGACGAACTGTGCTGAGTATTTCCTTTCTGAGGAGTTTAATTCAAGGTAACATTATTCGGAGTTCCTATTAACTCGTATTATGCTCAATGTTCCTACTAGACCAACCCGCAACTTTCAACTATTGACCTTGAAGTATTATCGATCAGTCTATGCGAACAACGACTCCTTTCGACAAATATGCTTGAAATTTAATAATTTTAACACCTAATTGATTTCTGTGATTCTATTGATGTTGTAAAGAGAAATATTATTTTATATATTTTCCATAGACCTCGTTTAAATAAATAAATAAATAAATAAATAAATACATATTTTATTCCCAATAAAGGGAAAGTACCTAGTTTTGAAAAAAAAAATGCTGTAATTACCGAAAATTCCACTGAGCGTATGAATGATATTTATGAATTTTGAAGAAAAATATCGCTTATACGACACCTATTACATACAATTACAACAAAAAAATTTATTTTAAAAAAATCTAAAAAAAACTTTTCCATAGAATCTGAAATGCTGATGATTTTTAAAGTTAGGCGACCATAGTGCATCAAAAAAATATTGTGCTTATCCAAGGTCAGAAATGTTTTCCCATATGTTGCATAGTGTAATCAAAAGAAGAAATTTTTCTCGACTTTTGTCATTGAGAATTGAGTGTTTGCTTGGTTATTTGAAGAAAATAAGTTATACAACAAAGTAAATAGAAATATGAAGTAATAATTGCTGTCTTTACAAATTGAATGGTAATATTTTAAGCTTAATTAAGGGTGGAAAATTTCGAGTCTTATATTATTGGTCTATTTTTCAACTTAAATAACTTCTTAAGTGGCTGCCACGATGAAAATACATAAAAGCTTCATCTAAGTTCTCTCATGAAAAATAGAAGAAATTGTTATTGCACAGATTCAATAATGGCAATATGACACGTTTGCTGATTTTTTCTCCTACACCTACTCGAAGAAGAATTGAAACAAAATTGAATATCAATATCCAATTCTAGAGCTCGTTCAAATATCTTTCAGAAAACTTTATCCATCTACGATATCAAAGGCTATACGTAACTTAAAAAGTTCCAATAAGTTTGGTTGAAACGGAGTTCCAAGCTGTGTGCTGATAAATTGTTTGCATCCATTAATTAGATCATTAACATACTAATTTAATGTATCCCTTTCTACTGGTTACTTCCAAAATTTGTGAAAAAATCATTTATTGTTCCTTTGTTCAAATCTGACTGCAGATCCAATATTTCGAACTACAGGAGTATAGCTAAATTAAGCTTAATTCTTACACTTTTTGATCAAATCGTAACTGAAAGTTTGTAGCATCCAGTATCGTCATTTTTGGCGCGCTCTGCACATCGATTTAGAAAAAGACATGAAAATCATATATACAGACTTTACAAAGTTAATTACGATCTATTTATTTAAAAATGAACTAAACTTGGATTTCCACCTATTTTTCTTAAGTGGATATCATTAATCAAAATTGAAGTGACTATACTGTGGGTCCACTATTATTTCTATTATATATTACCGACATTCAACTCCAATTTACATTAAGTATTCAAAAGTCTTAGTGTATTCTGCATCTTAAACAACTATAATTACTGAAGCTTGCCCCAAGAATTTCATAAAATAAAGCGAAAAATAATTGATTTTTTAAATATCTAATTAATTATTGTTTGTATCTGGTATTTTTTTACAGTTACACAAGTAATACAAATATGTGTGAATGAAACGGGCTTTATTGGATAGAAAGTTTTATGATGTTTTTTATTTTATTAATATTTATATTTGCAGTCGTATTGCGCCAATAACTCTTCGAATGTTGATTTCTAGGTGTTTGATTGTTTCTGGCTTATCGATGTAGACAAGTGACTTTATATAACTTCAAACAGAATAATTCAATTAAATCACGTAATCTTGGTGGCCAATTATTTGGATCATTATATGAAATTAGTCTTTCATTACATTTTTTGAGTAAATCAATTGTGGCGAGCGCTTTGTGGTATGTGGCTTCGTCCTGTCAGCAAAATTAATGCCAGCTAATAGAGGTACGAAAAAATATCTAATCATGTCCCCATACAGTGTACCATTGACAGTAATATTCTGACCATCATCGTTTTTTTAGACATATGGACTGATAACTCCGCCACAAAGCGCACCAAAAACGAATTTTCTATGGATGTAATGATGTTTCGATAGAGGCTAAATGTAACCGAAGCCCATTCAACCGAAGTGACAGGTAAAAAATTTCAACAATTTGCAATCGTTGCTCTGGTGTAAATCTTTCCATAATGAAATGTCAAATCAAACTGAAGAAAAAGCAACTATCAGCTGTCAAATATAGCAGTGTTACGAACTCAAAGTTATGAACCTCTAAAAAAACACCCTTGGCTTGTAAGAATAATATTTATAGACTTAAAAGTAAAATAAAATAAAATAAAATAAAATAAAATAAAATAAAATAAAATAAAATAAAATAAAATAAAATAAAATAAAATAAAATGAAATAAAATAAAATAAAATAAAATAAAATAAAATAAAATAAAATAAAATAAAATAAAATAAAATAAAATAAAATAAAATAAAACGTTAATTTGTTATTATTAAAACCATTATTTATTCTATTTATTATTTCTAAAATGCTAGTGGCCATTTTTCCAATAAATTTTTCGAAAAAAATGTAATATAGGAGTTTTAGGTACAATTACACATTACACAGGTCTTTACACTTTAAATTAATTTAGAATTTATCGCCAATCGTATTATAAACGTTGCAGTTTTTCCAAATATTCTCCATTTATATTTTTGCAGAAACTTTTCCTTTTAACTTATAAACATGTCTTATTAAACCTTTTTGAGTCTAATTTTTAAAGATTCAGAATATAAATCTTATATTTAAAACATTTTTAAAATCTTTCTTTAAATTTAAAAAAGAAAGAACGACGAATTAATAGAAAAGCATTTTGTAATAAAGCATTTTTTTATTGGTCCAAAATCCGAAATAAAATTTGGAAAATATAAATTGTTTTGTTTCAAAAACCAATTTTTTAGTTTAATTTTGTTTTTTTTACAAATTTTATTTGGCTAATAAATTTTGTATAAATTAAATGTTTTCAAAATAGCAAGACTAGACATCCTCCATACCTATTGTCTCTCATTCTCTCATTCTCTCTCTCTCCCTCTCCCTCTCTTTCGCCCTCTCTCTCTATTCTCCTTTACACATATGTGATGTCCACTTTTGAAAAAGGGAAATATTATTTTTACGCATCTCCTGCCGAAAAAAGAAACAAAAACAAAAACACAAGACTTCAAAACTTAATTGAAGTTACAAATACCGATGACTGTATGTATGTCTGTCCCAGCGTCCGTTTGTCTTTTGAACAATACAAAATAGCAGAAAACTGAAAACCTCAAACGGAAGTAAGACCATAAGGACAATTCAATACATGTGACGATAACATTCAGCCATCGAAACAGGCGTCTGTCCATTCATTCATCTATTCTCTATGTGATCATAACAATTATTGGAAAGGAGTTGGCCAAACGTTGCCGGTGTTATGACAGGAGTCAGTAGTTGTTGGCATTTGTGTATAGCGGGCCTGCCTGCCCATCATCATATTATAAAAACGATGAATATGTAGATGACGGAGTTCAATATCCACATTGATCCTATAACTGGAGGAGAATGAGATGTTTGAGTGTTATGGCAACATTATGTCTATTGTATGGGGTTTTGATGATTGACGTGCCTTTTATTGATGGTTTTGATTGGTTTTGTTTCGTTTTGTTTTTTTTAATTTTTTTTATTTTTATGTATCCACCTGTATGGATGGAAAAAATGTAACGCACACAAGCCTTTAAAGAAAGAAAGACTCCAGATACCATATACAACCACACGCACAAAGGAGTTGTCTGGCAAAGGTTTATGGCCAACGTTTTAGTCGTTAGTTCAATATGTGCGTACCAAGTATAGGAACAAAATCGAAAATAAAAATATTATAAATCAGTTATGATTTCATTAGATTTGAAAATACACAAACAGTGATAGAAGGGGACTTTTTGACTGGCATTTCTAGGACTATTGTTTGAAAATGATTGTCTGGAGACTAAAGTAGGAAGTCTGCTACAAAGTTGTCTTTAAACTGCCACAAAACTTTTCAATTCTATTCATGCGTAACTTGGTACGTTTTTAAGTTTAGAATTGGAATAAACAAAAATAGTATAACAAAAAAAAAAAAAAAAAAAATCTAATCAAGTGTTTGTTATGCTGATATTTAAAATTAATTTTTATTTCCAACTGTAGGCAGAGGGAAATGCAAGCTGTTTGTAATTTATTATTTTTTTTTTTTTTCTAACAAGTATTTAAACATTTTATTACAAATTTGTATTTGATGAATTGTTTATTCAGCACCTCATCTCAACTTAACTCACCTCAGCTCAAATTATATGATATTTGTTACGTACACGTATCACATAATTTCTCATATAAATTTTTACAAATGTAAACAACAACACAGTCATCAATAACTACCCCATTGCCCTGGACAAAGTCATGATCATATCAGACTCATCATATCATTCGTTAAGCTTCAGTGACTTGTTTCATCCATTGCGTCCGCACGCGTTAATACTTTAATCCCTTTGCCTTTGCCTTTGCCTTTGCCACTGTAGGTCCAACTACTTTGCTTACAAATAAGTAAACAGACAGACGCACCATCAACAACAACATTATTGTTTAAATTGTTGAAGAAGGTAAAAAGGAGAAAAACACAAATAATTCCTTTTTTTTTTTTTTGTTTTTCACTTCTTCTTTTCTCTTGTGCTGCCTTGTTTTTTATATTTTTTTCTCATTTTTCTGTTTTTGTTAAGGGGTATTAAATCGATGAAGTATTAACGACTTAATTGCATGTTTGTTAGGCATTTTGCAATAACATTTTTTCCATATCTAAGCAAGGCATTCCTATTACAATTCCTCTTATTTTTTTCACATTTTTATCTTCATTTAATTCTTTTGCTTTTTATTTTCTGGATTTTATTTTACAATCAAATGTTGTTCCTCTATTTTTGTTTTTTTATTTTTATTCAAACAAATATTTTGTTTTCGATCAAGTTCATTAGCAGGGTTTAGCTGGACTGACAATTTATTAAGGGAGTCTTTTACTTCAACGAAAAAAAATGAAAGTTTATTTAAACGAATTTTATTAATTTTTTTATATTTGAATGTGTTTTTATTTATTTTATTTTTATATATTGTTTTCCAAAATGGTAGGCGTATTCGTAATATTAAATTGTGATTTATTTTTTATTTTTTTTTTTCATATTTAACTTTAAGATTAAAGATTAAGATTAAATTTAAATTTGGAAAGTATAGTTATTGCAGTTAAAGGACCTTCAAATACTAGCGATTTTACTCCACAATATGTACGTAAAGAATTGAATAAATCGGTGAAGCGTTAAACGCATTTACGTGGGTCAAAATTGAAATACTAAGTTCATAATCAGTGAGAAATTTATTGCTTCAAAAGGTTCGCCCTATAAGTAGTATTCAATCCTTAATTCTTCTTATGTAAAATATTTGTTTTATTTTCTTGTAAATTGATTCTGTAGTCTTTTTATTTTGTTGGTTTTAAGGATAACAAGACTTCAATTCTTATACTACTGTAGTGTTATATTGCAATAAACGAAGCATTTCTTTTTTACTTCATTTTTAGCAACCATACTTTCGATGTAGGCTTTACTAAAGACCATTGGCTGCACATAAACATTTAACTTTAAACCATAAGTAAAGACATTCTTATTGCCTTCATATCCGTAAAATATTCAAATTTTGTTGTAATAATGCTCAGCTGACCATATTGGCTTGCTTATTTGTATGACGAGAAAGTGTCAGCTAAAGCAGGTTTGGTGGTAATTGAGGACAAGATGAAGTTAATGGTCTTCCCGGTGCAAACATCACTATCATTATCATTCCGACCAGATACTATTGCGACCAAGGGATATAAGATTTAACCTCAAGAATCCCAGATTCAGACAAAATGTGTTCCTTTGTCTCTGATACCTGTTAGCACAGTCTACAGACAATCACATCTGTGACCTCCGTCCTCTTCAGATGCGCTCTCAGTCCACAATGGCCCGTACGAAATTCAGTTAGGTGCCTCGAGACCGACCAATATAGGGTGTCACGGAAACTTTTCTAGCCAATACTTCCGCCGGTTCAATACCATCTAGGTCACAGTATCCAGGTATTCAAACAACTGGACCTTATTTCTAAGCAAAAGCTTTTACAACGTATCGTAGCAATATTTGACTAATCTAGATGTCATACGATTCGAGGAAATATATTAATGGCAATCTCCCCAGTGGAATCGACAAGTCGCGGTTGGTCCACGGCCACCAAAGTCATTCATTTTGGAGCCATCCAATGCCAGCTTAGATGAAACTCATTTCTAACTATTGACTTATTAGATCAACAATCCCAATTCGGGAATTCAACTTTGAATTTCCTATCAAAGCTTAGATCGAAAGGCATAACACCCAGGACCTAAGATGGTTCTCCGACCACCCTGCGTAGAATGGACAGAATTCCCGATACATTTCGGGATCCCCTGGATCATCATCAGGTGCAAATAACTTTAACTTTGTAGTCGGGGATAACTTCGTTTATCTCGGTATTACCTACCATGAACAGAAACAATAATGTCAGCTGGGAAATATAATTGATAATTGAGACTTAGTAAGTATTGGCAATTGAGACTTAGTAAGCATTTTCGTTTAAAGACCTTGAGTGAAAGGACAGAAGTCCACATATACAAAAGATGTTAATTCTACCAATTTTACTATACACTGACAGACGAGGCGATTCTAGGATTTTTCGAGGGAATGATTCCTCACAGAATATATGGACCTGTTGTCTTAAATAACGATTATCAACACATGATGAGCCCTGACAATAAAAAATCGTAATATGGAAAATGGATGGCATTTTGTTGATATTTGTATGGGAATATATAGGAAAATTTAATCGCCATATCTTCGAAATCACTGGGCTGATTTATTCACAACCATCTACAGATCATCCCTAACGAACCCTGAAGTTTTGGTTGAAATCGGCCGACCCGTTTCCGCAGTTAGTGATGACATCAAAGTGAACACTTCTTTTTCAATATATAGGTATATAGATATGAATTATAATTATTTAAAAACATTTAACATTTACCTTAAATGGATTTAATATTTTGCTAAAATATTATCAAGTACCTACATATTTTCAAATAATTACCTGAAAGAGAAATGAAAAAAGAAATTAAAAAATTGTAAATCTTTAGTTAAAACAAATTTTTTATTTTTTATTTTTTTAACGGACCAATTTGTGCACTTTTTTTTTTGGAAATAAGCATTTTAAATACACGTTAGAATAATTAAAAGCCAAAATTGTCATTTTTCTTATTTCATACAAAATATTTATTTTGAAAATATATTCTTAACAAACGTTAATATTCATTAAGAGAATCGATGCTGCAACCCCCTTGCGCTTTCATTATCCAAATAGTTAAAATGATGACATTTTTGCACACAAAAAATGCCGCACACGCATTATAAAATGTAGTGAAATACCCTCTCTATTCGTGAATCATCCCTCTTCGAAAAGAAAGTCGAAACAAATGCAGAAACAAATTTAATAATAAAAGGAAAAACAGCAGCAAAAGCAAGTAAACGGAAAGAAAAATCAATTTTTCTTTTTTCTCGTTGTTTTGTTTTTGTTTTGTTTTTTGAAACGCACTTTTTTGGGCTTGCAAACACTACACACATATACGATTACACAAACATACATACACATGCATTTACACACATTTGTATACGAGTAAAAATTTCGGGTGATTTTTACGCATTTTCTTCTTTACTCTTCAAATGAAATATATGAGTGTATTTGAATGTGTGTGTGTGTGTGGAGGGAGTAGTGAGTGCGTGCATATAAATGCCTTTTATTTCATGCTCTTTGTAAAAATAAAGCTTATTTCTTACCGATGTTGTTGTTGTTGCTATTGCTGCTGCTGCTGCTACTGCTGCTCCTGTTATTTCTGTTCTATGTAAAGAAGCGGAGAAATAACGAAAATTTAGGTTAAAAGTGGAATGGGTACCTTGCTTAGTAGGCTGTTTTCGTTTTTTTGGAGAGTACACAAAAGTCCACTACATACATACCACCCATACGCATGCACACACATGCACATCTCTGTATATACATACAGGGTGTAGCATAATGAAACGAATGCATAAGAAATATTTACTTAGCATTTCTTTGTTTCCGTCCTGTTTTTATTACAAAAATGGTCAGCAAAGAAATGAAATTTAGAAAATTTAATTCAATTTAAGAACCAAGAGAAAAAGACAAAAACAAACTTAAATAATAGGGAGAGTTTAGTTTAAAGAAAAACATTTGAAAGATTTTATTTTTGTTTTTACATACATACCTATTGAGAAATATTTAAAAGCGGATTTAAAGCTAATGAATTATCCAAAAGGAAATAAATATGTATGTATGTATGTATGTGTGTATGTAAGTTTTTAGAAAACTAAAAAATAAAACATTTTCTAAATCTTTAAAAACTGCTAATAGTTATGACAATTAAATGTGAACATTAACCTCTGAAATGTTTTTTTAGATGCATGAGAACTATCGATAACTGTAATATGAAAGCAGAGATGCATGAGAACTATCGATAACTGTGGTTTAAAAGCTGAGAATGTCAAACTGTGTTGACATTTCTGTTCAGTAAGGTTTGGCAAGTCATCATGAATCGTTTAAAGGCAAAAACGCTTCCGAAGCAGTTTGCTAAGTTCAGAGAGTACCTCGTCCATTTTACGACGGACGAAAGAGGACTTCGTCCATCATTTTTGCAGTAATTTTACTCTTCACGATTCAAAACCACCAACAAGACAAAGAAATATGCGTATCGAAGAGAATATTGCTGCTATAGCTCGAAGTCTTGAAGAACATGCCGAAAAGTCGATTCGTCGCCGTCGACGAGCGCTATCATGCTAAGCTGACAGAATTTTTGCTTTCTAAAATTATTCAGCTAAACACCAACGACATTTGGTTCTTACAAGACGGCAAAACTTGCTGTACGTGCGCTTAGCTAAAGATTTATTGCAAAATCAGTTCTGTGACAATTTCTTTTTCAGAAGTGATCCTGTTCACTGAACCCCTCATTCGTGCGATGAGTATGTTAAGTTATCGGTTTATACGGACAAACCAGCAACTTTCAAAGCATTGGAAACCAATATCTAAGCCACCATTGACGCTATACGGCCAGGTTTTTTTGAAAAAGTAGTCAAAAAATGGACTGATCGAAAGGACCATGTAACCCTTAGCTGCGGCTGACATACGCCAGAAATATGAAATTAAAACAAAACAAAAAAATCCCATTCCAACAACATTTCTCTGTTGTATTATCATTTTAAGTTCTCAAGTTCTCAAACACGTTCATTAGAAACAAAAGAAACTGTAAAAATAGACATCTAAAAGGCCTGATAGACGGGCAAACATGCTTGCCCAACACATTGTTTGTGTGCGTTAAAAGATAAAAATTTGTCACACATAACATTTATATACGTGTAAGCATATTTTTAGTTTTTAACGCACACACACAAGTTATGAGCAAGCATATTTGCTCGTCTAACAGACCTTTAACAGAGCATGATGATGTCAATTTCAGCAATATAGACATCGATTCGCTTTTTTGTTTATAATCAAATAATATGACATTAAAACAAAAGTGTGTTTTTAGAATTTTTATATCACACTACGAAGAAAAACAAATCCAAAGTAAATATTTTTAACTTTTAGAATAGAGAAGATACCACGCACAAAATTATTTGCAACTACACATAAACACATATAAAAAAACAATTTTCACTAAAAAAAAAAATGAACACCTCCTACAGATATTTCTTCCTCTCTCACTTTTACGATCAATGTGCATTTTGCATGATTACCAATTAAGGCTGGCATTTATTTGCAAGCGAAATGATCTCTTGTGTCTCGTAGCCAGTCATCTTATAGTTGTATACGACGAAAAACGAAACCTGTTTTTCGTAAGCTTATTGCATAAACTTCGTGAAAACCGAACATATGGATTCGCCTGTTGCTGGCGAATCACATATTAAAACGCATTATCATTACTTGTTATTGTTATTGTTGTTATTTAAATGCACACAATTGTGTGCATTTTTAGCAGCAGCACAAGCAATAATAACCAGTGTAGCCAATCAGATTAAAAGCAAAAACTAAAAAAATTTATTTAAAAAATAAAATTTATTTAAAAAATAAATTTTTTTTATGAGGAAAAATAAAACAGTAGGGATTAGCTATATAAGGAGTGTTAAAAAGTATTTTTTATTTTATTTAAAGGGCTGATAAGCGCGCAAACATGTTTGAATAATATTTCGTATGTATGCGTGAGAAGTAAAAGAATGGCCACATGCATACATTGTGTGTAAAAATAAGCGTTGCCAAATGTGCAGATTCATCTGTATTTTGCAGTTTTTCCAAGCATTGAGCAGTTTTGTAGTTTTTTTTTGTTTTTTTTTTTTTTTTTTGTTTAAAAAACAAGTTTTTCTGTAAGTTGTGCAGGTTTTGCAATTTTTAACATTTTATTTTTTTTTAACCTCAATTTTGTTATTTTAATTACAGTTTCTAAAAATATATAATATAACTGTGGTGAGGTTCACTCGTACCTTTCTTTAATGCGACAAAGAAAGAGAGAATTCACACAGTGTGTGATATTCACATTTAGGTCTGAGTAAGTTGCGTTTTTCTGCGAAGTCGTTTTCGGTATATAAATTTTTTTCGCAGAAGGACACCCAGATCAATCTACGCACTACGTAAGTACATAAGTATGAGTGATATATGCATATGCTTCACTAATTATCACCCATACGAACGTACTTACGTAGTAATGTGATCCCACTGTTCTTTTGAAAAAAACAAAAAAAATATATTTCCAAAACGAATGTGCAGATTAAAGATAATTTTATTACGGCATTTTAGTTTTTTTTTTAGTTTACATGTTAGTTTATCCGTTTTTGAGTTACGCGCATATGTGTTGGGCTACCATCTCTATTTTCGAAATAACGGTATGTCTCGAAAACAAGAGCTAACACAGAAAAATGATTCGCACCACTGGATTCAACGTATTCGAATCCGATTTACCGGCCAGGTGTCTCGCTTGTCGGAAAATAAAAGTGTCATATTCTATCACAGTGTAATTATAACATACCATTCCTGCTTATCACATTTAATTTGTTGTGTTATGCTTGAATAAAAACTACACCATGATATAAGTTATCGGGTATGCTCTGTGAACCGAAATCGAGTGTAATTGAAATCAAATGAAACTTAAAATTGCTAGTGTTCAAATCAGACAAGATTTCAATAATTTTTCTTATAATTAATACACGTAATTACCTCTCAAATAACTTCTTTGATCATCAAAAGTTTAAAATAATTGACGAATTTAAGTTTTATTTGTCTTGGAAAATGTACTCGATTTCAATTTCATTCGTTTTCAGTTTACAGAACATACCCGCATATGCATATATTTTTATTTTTTGAAGTATGTGCAGTTTTTCCACATGAATATCTGGGGCCGAATTACCACTTTCGACATCGAATAGTCTATAGTACGAAAGTAATTTCGATACGCATCAAGTTTCCCGATTACCGCAATCGATCACTATCGTTTCGAAATTTCGTGCTCATTGTGAATCACAACATATGTTAAGGTAAATTATGTAAAGGGTCCGCGATCTAGCGTTTTTTTTTTCAACCAGTGCTTATTTCGTGAATGGTAACACTTAGCTCATGTCTGATTCGACAGATAATTAGTTTTATTCGTCCGTTGAACGAATATGGTTGTGTATACGCTTGAACAACGCTGGGAAATATTGCAACATTACTTTGAAAATTTGCCAAAAGAATTATCTTTTCAGATGAAGCTCATTTTGATCTTGGCGGGTATGTAAACAAGCAAAATTGTCGCATTTGGGGCACAGAAAATCCGCACGCATACATTGAAAATCCGATACACCCAAGATGAGTCACTGTTTGGTGCGGATTTTGGTCCAGAAGCATAATTGGGCCATTTGTCTTCGAAAATGAGCAAGGAGTGGCCGTTACAGTCAATGGCGATCGTTATCGGGCCATGTTGAACGAATTTTTGGTCACAAAAATTGAAGTGGAAGATATTAGCAACATTTGGTTTCAACAGGACGGCGCTACGTGTCACACAGCTGAAGCTACACTCGATGTTTTCCGTTCTGTTTTTGAAGATGGCATTATCAGCCGCAGAGCTGATGTCGTTTGTCCGCCTCGTAGCTGCGATTCGACACCGTTGGACTATTATTTGTAGGGTGCCGTCAAAGATAAGTGTTACGCCAACAAGCCAGAAACAATTGACGCTTTAAAATACAATATTCGTGAAGCCATTGGTGAAATACAGCTGCACGCAATCGATAATGTGCTTAAAAATGGGACCGATCGTGTAGGCTACTGCATGTCCAGCCGAGGCAGCCATTTGAATAAAATTATTTTCCATTATTAACCGGAAGGATTGTACCTTCAAATAAAAAAAAAATTTTGAGGAAATATTCAGTAGTTCTTTTTATAGCATTTCCAAAAAAAAATTATTTTATTTATTATAAAACGTTAATAGGAGTTTATACTTTTATGTTATAAATTAATGAAAAAGTTGCATTAAATAGAGTATGAATTAAAACCTATTTATTCTAATTTATTTGTATTCATTAGAATCAGAAGACATTTTTGTTTTTTTTTTTTTTTTTATTAAAAGTTTCTATTTTGATATATATAAACGTATTCTAAAAATTTAATATTAATTAATTGTATTTTAAATTAAAAATAAATAAAACATTTATTTTCCACAAATTTTGTTTGTTTACGACATCTATTTTACTATCGAACAACGTTTACGAGATTACACTCGATCTCAGACTCGATATCGAATGCCGTAATCCCAAAATAAATTTATTCGAAAAAAACGACTCAATGTCGAATGCGGTAATTCGGCTAAAGTTTTTTTCTTCAAAATTTTCAGTTTTCCAAAAAAAAAAAAAAAACTCGCACAAACACAATGTTGCTCAAACATGTTTGCCCGTGTATCATCGGTTTTATATTTCTTTCGTTAATCAAATATGATCTAATGTGCTTTGGCTGAGGAGAATAAAAAAAAAATATTCATTAACGAAATGCATTATTTAAGTTGCGTAGTACAGAATTGCACTTCATTGCAACCCCATTCTATAAGTAAAACTTTACTTGCCCTTACTGCAAGCACAGTATGACTCACTCACCCTTTCTTCAATAGAAACTTGTACTGGCATCAAAAACAGAATTGCCTACAATCATATTGTTAAAGATATTGAAATACTGTTGCATTTCAGCTGTTATTTTAGTGCAATTTAAGGGTGATTTTCTTTTATTGATTCGTTCTTTCTTTTTGATTGAAACAAGTATGATGGGAAGAAATTTCTTTTGTTGGTAAACTGTGCATCCATCAAGGTTGGAAGTATCGCACGTGCTGTGCTTTAGACACAAGTTTGAAATGATGAAAGTGAAAGACTGAGTGGTTTGTGCATTAAATTCATACAGAAAATTGCATTTCGTTTTTATTTTATTGTAAACAGCTTCTATAATTCCTTTTTTAAGGGTGGTTGAGGTATATTTTTTTTCAATTTTTTACTTTAAAATAATTTGTTGTTTGTTGTCACCGCCCTTGTTTTGTGGTCTTCCGAAAACAAAATTATAGTGCCAGTCAACAGAACACATCTTACACATCACTGAGAAACTCTCAGTCTCTCTGTAACTCTAATGTTTTTGTTCATTTTTGGTAAATCTTTTACTTAAAAAAAAGCCGTCACAAATTATCGGACTGATTAAAATTGTTTTTACAACAACGCCTGTGGTTTGTTATACTATATTGCTGGCTGTAAGTAGCAAGGCGTTTAGATTATGGGGCTTTCTTTTATATTTTTGTAGAGAAGAATTAAAAAAAGAATTTTTTTAAAATGTGATTCTTAATTAAATGAAAGTATCAGCTAGGAAAGGTTTGAAAAATACAATATTTGTTTTTTTATACCTGCAAATTAAACAAAAAGAAATCAAAATTAATCATGATGGACGTACATATATAGTTGATCAAACGTTATTATACGAACCCATTTATAAAAACACCGTAGGAAATTATACTCTGGGCGTATTTTTTTTTTAATAGTAGTTTAGCAAGAGTCGATTATGTACTCTGGCTACAAGAAGTTTGCGTACAGCAGATCTGGAAAATCAACCACCGACTACTCCAAATCCTGGAAGAGACCGACACGAGTAACAAATCGGCGCATACCACCTATTCGTTGATTACAAAGCCGCTTTCGACAGCCCCGTAAGCGCAAGGTCTACATTTGGTATTCCTGCAAAAATTATAAAACTATGCCGAATGATCATAACTGATACGAGATCAGCAGCTAAAATAGGGAAAAAATTTCCGAATCATTCAGTCCAAAACGGGGTCTTAGATAGGGTAACAGTTTATCGTGTGATTCTTTGAACACTTTATTAGAAAAGATTTACACCAAGATGCACATGCTACTCGCATATGATGTTATGGGCCAAATATTGCAAGATATAATTGCTGATTTTGCGAATGTTGAAAAAGAATTGAATAAAATGGGTCTGGCAGCCAACGATCATGGAATCCATACGACTGGGTCACCATGTGAACTGTGGTAACTACAACTTCGGGATTGAATTTATATATCTTGATATCGCCATAAACAAAACTAATAACATCAGTTGGAGATAAAATGGAGGACCATACTTGCTAATAGATGCTACTTTGATTTGTACGAGCAGTTTAAAGGCAAAGATCTCTCTCGCCAGACGAAAATAATATTCTACGAGTAACTGATGCTACTGGTGCTTTTATATGGCACAGAATCAAGTGTACTTGTACAAGCCGTTGAAGCTGTTCTTGGTGTTTTCTAGAGAAAGATCATTAGCTTTACGCCGATATTGATATATTTAGGTAACAGTAAGGTGCAACGACTGCGCTGGTTTGGCCACATCGTGCAAAGAGATGTTTCGAATATGTACCTGACGGGGGGCGCAGAAGATGAAGACCAAAACTCCGATGGAAGGATCAGGTTGAAGTTGATCATACAAAATTGGGGAACAACGCACAAGATCTACGCGCTTAGAATTTAGTTCTGACACCTGCTAAAAACTCTAGGGTTAAGATATAGTCATCTAAGTGAGTCAGTAAGTAAGTGTCGATTATGTATACTGGTCAGAAGAAGTTTGTGTCCAGCAGTATTAAAAATATAAATTATTATTTATTAAAAACTTTTTTATTTGCTGATTAAAAAAAACTTTTTTATTGGTAATTATTTGGAAAATTAGATATTTCATCTAAATTAACAGTCTTTTACATAATGCAAAAACAAACTTTTGATATTATAATTAATAAGTTACTAGCGTAACTAACTGGTCAGATTTTTTAAAGCAAAGTTTTTTGTTTGCTAACGTGTATCATCCACTAAAATGTGTTGCCAAAAGTCCATTTTCAAAGTTTCCACTTTGAGAGTTTTTGTTTTTTTCTCCGGCACTCCTCAAGGGAGCATATTAGCCTTCCACAAATCATCCATTGCTTTGTTTCAGTTTCTTTAATAAATTTGATATTTCAAGCTTAGTAGATGATTAATCCACTGAGGCTTCATTCACATGATTTTGCGTAGTGGTGAAGATCCTTGCTAATTGGTGGTGATCTTTACTTTAGCACTGTAATTATTTCCCAGTAGGTGGCGTGTTTTCTGATCATTCGCCTGATGTTTGTCATCATCGCGAAAGGTATGCGGGAAGGTCAGGAGGCTACTTCTTTATTTTTTTAGATGGAGTTGTCTGGAGGGTAGTTGAAGCCTCTTTATTAAACATTCGAAACCACAATTAAATTTATTTTCGTCATGATCTCTGCTGTGGTTTGAATCTAGAACGTTTGTGTTGTTATGCGTGCGCTCTAACCACTACACCACGCTACCCCCAGTTTGTAATAAAGGGTAAAAGTAGTATTTTCGTTCATTCCATTCATTCATTCAAAATACAAAGTTATTACGGTATATTTTGAGTACTTTAAAAGATAGAATTTCTAGAATTACTCACATTATTTTCTATGATCAGATTGCACATTTAGTCAACAAATTAATTTCACAGAAAGAGTGGACGTGGTACATCGCATAAAAAATAACATTTATTATCGTACATCTCAATAAATATATCAGCGAAAGATGTCAAACAAGATAAACAAGTTACAATAAAAAAGGATAGGATTGGGAAAAAAGGAAATTATTTCCCATTTATAATAACCATACATATGTATACAGGATATGATAGACGGAGAGTAAAGTGAGGTATACAAATATTGAATTTAAAAGTGATGATAGGTTTCGAAGGATACAATTTAAAATATTTTTTATCATCGAACATTTTTTTTTTAAATTTTTTATAAAAAATTGTAAATGATGTACAACTTTTTATTACAAGTTTGAATCTTACCAGAGGCTACAATTTTGTCGAACTGAAGTGTTCTGTTGTTGACATAAAATTGTTTCTATTAATTATTATTATTTTTTTTAATTCACATTATTCGTTATACATATTTTTGTAATATTATATAATTGTTTAAATCAGAATTTTATCTTTAACACACACACACACACACACACACACACACGCATTTCACACGATTTTATGTTATACTCTGTTTTATTCCGTAAATTTTATTTTTAAATAAACCGCTAAAAACAAATTTAAATAAAAATGACATTGAAATGCAAAAACCAATATAATTTTATAATTATCAGCGTAAAAAATAAAAACAGATAAAATTCACAAAATATTCACAATCAACCAGCCACTATACCATAAACATACATACATACATACATACATATGTACGCATGTACATAAGTGCAAAGCGCAAAATAAGTTAAAATTATTAATAAATATTTTTTAGGTAAAAAAACAACAGACATACGGTATTAAGGAAGAAAAAAAAACAATAAAATTACTATTATAATTCAGTTGAAACGATTTTTTTTAATTTTTGTTTTTATTTTTGTGTGACGCATAAAGAAATGAAATTAACGGCGCAACGCAACGCGATCGAAAATATTTCTCCGCATTTACTATACTCAGCGTACAACACAAATGCTCGAAAATACACAACGTTTGACTATAGTCATTAGATGTAAATTTTTTTTACTCATAATGCATATGCTCGTACTTGCAAATATAATTCAGTACGAGTCTCTCTATTTGTTTATTTTTATTAAAATTTAAGTAATTATTTGTACCCAATTCAAGTCTTTTGTTAAGCAAAAGGGAAAAAAGTGAGGAGGGGGAGGGGGGGTGGCGGTATATATTGACTGCACACAAGTGTCCCAATTCCGCAATTCCATCATTCCACTGTTATTCGTAACGATAAAAATAAAATTTGAAATTCTGTTTTTTTTTTTTTTTTTTTTTTTTTTTTTTTTTTTTTTTGGGAGGGTAGGTATGTATTTATAAATGATTTACTCTTTTTTTCCTTATTTTGTGTGTTCGGCTTGCTTGTGATAAAAAATAGAAGTAAAAGAACCTAAAATAGATAGACACGTTTATTTTTTATAATGAACAGTTAAATTAAAATAAAATTATGTTTTACAAAATAAAAAAGCAAACAAATTCATCCAAAAGAACTGACCAAGAACAACACATTATTTTCTACTCGTTTATGTAAAGTAAAGAATCAACCAAAGACCAGCATTTTAAAAATTAAAGATTCAAGTACTTCAGCTATAAATGAAAGCCATTTCCCGCTTATGAAAAATTAAACAGTCAGCGTCAAAAAAGGTGTACACCCTTATTCTCTAGAATTAAGTTTTTTTCAGTCTTTAAAAATGCGATGAACTTAAGAATTTTACATTTTTACGTATTTACGGATTTACAATATCCATAAAAAATAACATCAAAATTCTTACAACAACTTAAGTTATACAACGAAAAGGAAAGGTATTTGATTTTTACGCGTCAAAAAAGTGTACAAGACAAAAACTAGGCCACATAAAGAATGAAGTAAAAATACCTGGAAGTGATATAATTTTTATTAAAGTTGCTTTTAAAGTTTACAATAATACTTGCATTTTAAGATCCGATGGAAATTGAATGAGTTAAAGCATTTAGTAAAGCAGTTACGCAAAACCGGCTTTTTAACCGTAATTCGGGATAAGGGAAACACTCGTTTTTGTCAACATTCCAAAACATCAACCCTATTTTCTAACATTTTCGACTCTAAAACGTCAACCAAACCAAAAAGCTCTAAAACAACAACTCCAAATAAAACACAATTTTAGCTTCAATAACAGCTAAAACACATACATACATATGTGCGTATATACATTTAAATTACGAAATTATTCCGAATTTAGGGATTCCCCTTATAACTATTATAGAAATAAAGTCACATATGTATTGCCCTTCTCTGTTAGATTGATTTTTTGTTCTCGTTGGAAGCCTTTAATGTTTCTTTGAATTTATATTTGTTTGCTTTTAGCTTATAAATAATAAAAACGCTTTAAACTACACTATCAATATGTTTTTTATATAAATTTGTACATTCATAAACGTCAACAATCTGATAAACGTCAACAGCGGCGGTTTTAATTAGTTGACGCTATCCCGAGTGCACTGTATTTTGAAAACTTTAAAAGCAAATTCTTGTTGTACTCGACAGTAATTAAAAAAAAAATGGTATCACTTTTCAGGTATTTTTACTTTATTCTTTTTTGGTCTGTTTTTTGTCTTGTACACTTTTTTTGACGCGTAAAAAATTGATTAATTTTTTGTTGTTGTTGTATGACTTAAGTTGTTTTATGTGAATTTTGTAAAACCGTAAATAGAGTCTGAACAAACATAAAATATTTAAATTCATCGCACTCTTCAAGACTGAAATAAAAACTTAATTCTAGATAATAAGGGCGTGCACTTTTTTGTCGCCGACTGTTAATATACCGAATTCGTTCCTGGCTCTAGAAAACAAAAACCTTGAAAAGAAAATAAACCAACAACAATACAGTAGCAATAAGAATTCATTTAAATTTTAAAAAATCATCGTTTAAAGTAGCAAAAAAACTACACAAAATAATCAACTGAACTGAAAAACACTTGTGCTGCTGCACAATGTTCTGCACTGAACTAAAAAATAACGTCATCACTGTAGTTTGCGACACGAACATGTTTGTCCTCATGATTATGAAAAGAAATTAATAGAATTTGATTATGAGAAGCTGCTAAGTTACACCCTACAAGCGTTACGGGCCCTAAATAAATAAATCCATCAAAAAGATCCATAAATTCCAATTTAAAATGAAAAGAAAAAATGAACGGAAACGATTCTGTAACTACAAAAACAGTAGCAGAATAGCCTGCTTGTTTCCGATCTAGTAATTAGGATGTTAATGATGCAACGCGCTCTGGGCTCGCTCAATCACAAAAAAAGTCATTGAAATCAAGGAAAATATTACAAAAGACTGGCACATAAGCAGCGTATACGTTTCTAGGCTGTTGGCATTCATCTTCATTCAACAGCTATCAACCATTTAAAGGAAGCTGGTTACATAAGGAAGCTCGAATTCGGGTTCCACATGATTAACAGTGAAAAATTTAGTGGGCAAAATTTCTCTTTACGATTCACTGCTAAATCGAAACGAAATCGAATTATTTCTTAAGCGAATGCTTACGAGCGACATCCCTAAACTTAAAAAAAAACCGTTTTTAAAATCCTATGCAGTTAGCTTACACAACACATAAGCATAGCCCTGTACGAAACGCAAAAGCATCTCTGAAATTTTTATTCATTTGCTTTTTCCATTCAGTGTAGGGTTCATCAACTGATCGTTAATGATCGTCATTGTTTTTTCTAAAACTTAGGTAAATATGTTTTTTGTTGTTGTTTATTTTCTCTTTTTTGTTTTGAATCTGCATTTGCTGCTGCTGCTGCTGTTGCTCACATGACGCATGTGTGTTTTTTTGTTATTTTGTTATTTTCGTTTTGCTATTGCTGTTTGTGTACAAATTCTCGAAAAAGAAACAAGGTCAAATGCAATTATTTGTTGTTGGCTTCGAATGAATTTGTTTGTTAGTATTTTTTCATAATATTTTTTATTCCGTTTTAGTTGTTTTTGTATTTGTATTTGTTTTTTATTTTTGATTTATCTTTTCCGTTCGCTCTTTAATAAATTGTTGCTGCAAATCAAACAACGATCGTAAGTAAATATTTGAGTGTCAGTGTTTGCGCTCAGTATTCTCTTAACAGCTCGCTATTGTTTCCCCTGTTTTTTTTTTCATTTTAATTCTCTCACTAACATTAGTAAAAAAAAATTAAATTTTCAAGGATATTTGCGTGGATACTATTTTGTTTTTATTCTTAAAAGTTTGTATTTGTTTTTGTTTTCATTGAAATCCTGCTTTTTTCTGGCGTTCTTGTAGTTGTTTTTTCTTATATTTATTGTTACCGTTTATATTGCGCGGAAGAAATATCTTTTTGGGATAAAAATTAACTGAAAAAAAACGAAACACAAGAATTTTTGAAATTCTTGGAATTTCATAATCATAAGGTGAGAACCATATAAATATTTTTTATTCACTGATAATATTATGTCATGAATTATTTCCCAATAAAAAAAGTGTTTTTTATCATTACTCTTAGCGAAAGATGGCAGAGTCAAACTAGTCGAGAGGCTAATATATAGTGTGCTAGTCTGTCAGTTCGCGGATAGAGGGTTTGGTTCCCACCAGAGACTCTGGTCACAACGTTGAACATATAATCTTAGTTGTTCAGTTTGTTATAGTTATAAAATAATTTGTAATTGTATTCTAAAGGGTCCGCCAAATATTTTTTTTTTTTTTGAAAATGCTATAAAAAAAAAACTTCTGGATATTTTCTCAAATTTCTTTTTTTATTTGAAAGTACAACCCTTCCGGTTAATAATGGAAAATAATTTTATTCAAATGGCTGCCTCGGCTAACCATGCAGTAGCCTACAAGATCGGTCCAATTTTTAAGCACATTATCGATTGCGTGCAGTTGTATTTCACTAAAGGCTTCACGAATATTGTCCTTTAAAGCGTCAATTGTCTCTGGCTTGTTGGCGTAGCACTTGTCCTTGACGGCACCCCACAAATAATAGTCCAACGGTGTCAAATCGCAGCTCCGAGGTGGCCAAACGACATCAGCTCTGCGGCTGATAATGCGATCTTCAAAAACAAGGCGCAAAACATCGAGTGTAGCTTCGGCTGTGGGGCACGTAGTGCCGTCCTGTTGAAACCAAATGTTGCTAATATCCTCCACTTCAACATGGCCCGATAACGGTCGCCATTGACTGTAACGCCCACTCCTTGCTCATTTTCGAAGACAAATGGTCCAATTATGCCTCTTGATCAAAATCCGCACCAAACAGTGACTCGTCTTGGGGGTATCGGCTTTTCAATGTATGCGTGCGGGTTTTCTGTACCCCAAATGTGACAATTTTGCTTGTTTACATACCCGCCAAGATCCAAATGAGTTTCATCTGAAAAGATGATTCTTTTTTGGCAAAATCGGCATCTTCTGTATGTCGATTGCAGGACCACTTAGCGAAGCGTATACACAACCATATTCGTTCAGCGGAAGGATATAACTAATTATCTGTCAAATCAGACATGAGCTAAGTGTTACCATTCACGAAATAAACACTAGTTGAAAAAAAAAGTTAGATGGCGGACCCTATACATATACATACATATAAATATACATATATATACATACATACATACATACATATATATATATATATATATATATATATATATATATATATATATATACGATTTTTGGCTTATGTATATCGCCCCATCACGTTCAAAAGCGTGAACCGATTTCGACTTATACACAAGGTAGGTTACGTTAAGTTCAGATAAAATCAGAAATGGCATGTGTGCGATAAGTAAGCCCGAAATTCCTTCTTCTTTAATATACATACATAACCTAGTTGTCTGTGTTCGTCATTTAATAACACATTTTTTTTAAAGACGGTATTACTCCAATACAAATATTTATTTGTGAATATTTTCAAAACATTAAGAATCAGTAAATTTATTCCAAAGAGTTTTGTAGTCAATACAAATCATCGGAAAAAAAGTGGGCGGACTCTTATAAGTAAGCATGGGATCTCCCATATAAAACAGAAATTGATTTTTGTGTGCCTTTAGACTGGTTAGAGATAAAGTTTTTGAATTCAGTATAAACAACTCGGTAGTTACAACAAATCATCAGTTGAAAAGAGGGCGTGGCATCTCCCATACATAATAAATATTAGGTTTTGTATATCTTGAGATCAGTAATAATAGAAGTTTCTAGATTTGGTTCAAACACCATTTTAGACAGAACACATCATCAGCCAATAACTGGGCGAGAAAAATAAGATTGCATTGGCATGGCACCTCCATTAATATTAAATATGGATTTTTGCATGTGTGGAGAACCGTAACAGCTAAAGCCTTGTTATCTACCCACATTAGCCAAATAACGGAAAAGCTTGGATAAGCGGTACTGAACAAAACTTACCGGTGAAAAACTTTTCATATATGTGTAGTCTAATCTATAAAAATAAAAATAAGTTCTCCTATGATTGTCATTTTATAATACGAGAACTACGAGTACTTAACCGATTTACAAACCAATCGAGCATTGATAAGGTCTACTTTCACTGATGGTTTTAAAAAATAATCGAAAAATATCTACTGATATGCCTTATATGCACACTTTTGTAATGGCTTGTTTTTCCTATATAAAATCTGTGCATTCTGTTAAAGAGAGAGGTACCCAGCAACGCAGCAACGGTCACTCTAGTATATAAAAACTATTCGCGAGAACGGATTTTATTTTTCTAATAGCTGCTATCGAGTCCAACAAGAATCTGTTTTCTAATATTCCAAATACCTTTAAAATCTTAAGTCACGCGAAAAAAAATCGGTTTTAGTACCTTCGCTTTTTTAAAACTAAGAAGCTGTGACACTTATAGGTCGATTATGGATGGTAACTGCGCTTTATTAGCGTTGCCAGTTGCCAAAATTTGTATTATGGCGACTGACAACTAACAATTTTTTCATTTCAGCGCAACTGATGTTCGGTTGTCATTTATAATCAACCCATGTATTAACTTGGAATATTGCGAAAAAAATGTTTTTGTAAACAAAATAATTTGTTGTTGTTTTATAAATCTATATACAAACATATGTATGTATTATATACGTATTAGGAAACATCTTAATAATTTACTTTTAATATATAATTTCTTTTTTTTTGGCGTTTAAAGAGTTATATTTTTCTATCAAATTTATTTAGCGATTATCTCATTTGTTTAACTTTATTTATTCGTTTTTTCTCTTGTTTCAAAATTTGCATTCAATGCTGTTTGTTTGCCTGCAGTCAACAATAAAATTCGTTGAAACCAACATTACCAACTCTGTGCTTTTTGGCAGCATTCTAGTGTTTTTTACAGTTTTCAGCGCTGTTGTAAGAATTTCAATGGCTTATACCAGATTTTAGTTCTTAAAGTCTAGAATATTTTACGATTTTCTTTTATTTTTATATAAAATCTTGTGTAAGTATGTACCTACTTAAGTAAGTACATATGTATATCAATTAATTATGGCTTTAAATTGAATTGAGCAAAATAAATCGAGTAAAACAAGAAAGATAATTACATTTGGTTAAGCCCGATTAGTCTCTCTTATGTCAGCTATGCACCATTATTAACTGAACAAGTTCGTTTAGTGTGATGTATATATTGATGTAAAAAATTGTTGACTTTTAATGCTACTGAATCAAAACTCATCGTATGATTTTTTGCGTCTAGGCTCTAACAAGAGTTAGCGTTTGTTTGGCAGATGTTCTAGATTTAAGCCGATTTAAATCAAAAAAGTTAACTTTTTGATTATAAGTAGACAACGTAATAAATTTCGCCGAATTGCAAGTTTAAGCCCGTACTTGAATGAATTAGAAAAAAATGCATTTTAAAATAAAATTTGGCTTTTTAGTGATTTGCAAAGTTGATTACACTGGATGAGAGTGGCTCATTTGCCAAAACAATTTTGCATGGCTTTCGTTTTCGTTGCTGTGACGTTTGACTGTATTCAGTTGTTGCTTGTAGCAGCAAATGTAGACTCGCTTGGCAGCGCATTTGTGCATGTCAAACAAATTCAGTATCTTTTTCTAATTGTGTGCAGCTTAAAACGTGTCCGTCTGTATGTCTGTTGTTTTTATTGTTGCTTTTGTTTTTGACTTTGATGATGACATTCAACAATTTAATTCAATACAAAAAATCATTTGCGAAACAAAAAGTAACACAACAAAAAAAAACTGTCAAATATTATTAAAATTTATTCGAAATGCAATTTTGCTGAATTTTTATTACGTTTTAGAAAATAATTTTGCAATTATCGACAATTGTAATTATCATAAGAATAATAAAATAAAAAAACTTACAAGTTTTATGAGGTGAATCAGACAAGACATCAAAAAAATTTTTGAATTTGAAAATTACCTACAAAAAAAAGAATAGTTTATATGAAATATAATGAAATGTTATACAATTATTATGCAATAAATACATAAATAAAATTATAATTTAAAATAATATTTTTTTTATTTCAAGGCAAAGTCATAAAAATTTTATCATATAGTATGTTTATGTATGAAATACTACGTATTGTTACGAAAATAAAAATGTTCAAACAGAAAATGCATCACATTAGTGCCTTTTGGAATGTATTGTGGGATTTTATCTATTGGCTTGTGTAATGGTTGATAATGTGTTAAGCTGGGATCACACGATTGACTCAAATACACCAATCTGCTACAAATTAACGAACTTTAATAAAATTGTCCCAATTAAAAAACTGTATTTACACGATTGTGTTATTTTATATACAAAAATTATTGTCAAAAGATGGCGCAAAACGATGTATTGACAATAATTGCCCCAACGCTGTCACACGATTGTTTTAGTTTACGGCCACACTCTGTGAATCAGCTGTTGTGGTAAATGAAATAATGTCCTCTTTATTTATACTGAGGTCATTTAGTGAGCAAATAAATAAAAAGAACTACAAAAAAAAAACACGTGTTTTCTCCGAAAGAAATCAATTAAAAAATAGAAATTGGTAATTATTGTCTTCTTCAATTGCCACACAAGAATACAATCAATGTTGGTGAATTTTTGGAATTTACATTGGTGCATGATTGCCGATAAAGCTTTTACACGAGTGTCGCGCCAAGGTTGCATTTGATTGGGATAAATAAGCAAAATAATACCGTGAGTTGCCGTATGAGCCAAAAAATTGTACAATCACACGATTGGCATATAAAATACACAAATTATTGGTGCATTACTACAATCGTGTTATCCTATCTTTACTCTGGTATTGCCGTACAGATTTGTGTATTTGACTGTATTGCCGTACTAATTTGTGTATTTGATGGCATTGCCAGTTCGACCATCTTTGGGTAACACAATCTTGCATGTTTAAAATTAACAGATATAAAATAGAGGATATGAGAGCGTATGAGACATTTCTGGAACTTTAAAAACGTTAGTTATATAAGGAGATGCCTACGTTGATATAGCCATCGTTTTTTAAAGTCGCGTAAATAAAAGTGTTGTAAACAAAAATATTAAGAAAAAAAGTTGGAGACTGTACAGTTATAATTGTATACTGCACAAAGTGAGAAAATAGAAACTGTAAAACAACAACAAAGTGGTGTTTATTATATTTTGACGCAATTAAAAAGAACTCAAACGTGTTAAAAAAGTTAATACGTGACAGTATGTACACACATATACACTTGGATTACACTTGAAACCTGGTTTCTCAGAAGAGAACTAAAACTGCAGCTGAATAGCAACAATACCTTGAGGCAGCAATACCATCAGCTGGCAAAACAAGTAAAGAAAGCTGCAATGTAAATATCGCACTAATCAAAAGTGTAATAGAAACCAAGCCGTTGCTGATAAAAATGGTACACTTATAACGAACAATGATGCACAATCACAGAGATGGAGAAAACATTTCAATAAAATTAGTAACGTCACGCACACTACTGACGACAGCGAAACCGTTGAGAACATAGATGAGGAAACAGTTTAAGAATATCATGCAACCTCCCAATCTGAATGAGATAAAAGAGGTGATTGGTAAATTGAAAAATAATAAGACGGCAGGCGAAGATGGACTACCAGCGGAAGTTTTACGGGTTGACATCCAAACCACAGCTGAACTTCTACTGCCTCACATCACATCAGTATGGGAGGATGAGAGGCTGCCTCCTACGTGGAAGAAGGGCATCATTGTAAAGTTACCAAAAAGTGGCGACTTAAAAGACTGTAATAATTGGATAGGAATTCGTCTACTTAACACCATATATAAGCTACTTCCAGTCATAATGCAGGGGAGGCTTTAGAACTGAATAGACAACATACTGCGAGACGAACAAGCTGGCTTCAGACCGAATAGAAGCTGCGTAGATCAGGCCAACACTTTACGAATAATCATTGAACAGTCAATAGAATGGCGTACCCCCCTGTATCTACTATTCGTCGATTTCAAGAAAGCGTTTGATACCATCAGGCGAACGGCTATATGGAAAGCAATAAGAACCAAAGGAGTACCCGAGAAGATAACTCGAATAATTAGAGCGATGTATGAGGATGCAGAACTTTCAGTTCTTCACAACGGAAACATCAGCCAACCATTCCAGACCAATGCTGTAGTTAAACAAGGATGCCCACTATCACCTCAGCTATTCACCATCGTTCTGGATGACATAATGAGCAAAGTCTGTTCGAAAAGAAGAGGGATCACATGGAGTCTCTCACGCCAACTCGAAGACTTGGACTATGCGGATGACATTTGTCTACTCCTGCATAAGATTTCCAATATGTAGTTGAAACTGGAGAAACTGGAAAGATTGGCTCGCAGTGTTGGGCTTGAGATAAACATCAAGAAAACCAAGGCCATGACAATAAACAATACGAGCACGGAAAACATCATGCTACTGGGTTAGGCAGTCGAGTATGTAGATAGCTTCTGCCATCTAGGAAGTATAATAACTACAAACGGTGGCGCAGAAACAGACGTAGATAACAGGCTCAATAAAGCGAGAGCGGCATTTGGACATCTGCAGTCAGTATGAAGAAGCTCACATATATCCAGACGAACTAAGCTCAGAATTTTCAACTCATATGTTAAATCGGTACTGCTGTATGGCAGTGAAACCTGACTTGTATCGAATAATATCACACAGAAACTCCAGTTATTCATTAACAAGTGCCTCAGAATCCCATGCAGAATATTCTGGCCTAACACCATAGATATCACAGAACTGTGGAGCATGACTAATGAGGAACCCATACTGAAACAGATAAGGAAAGGAAAGTGGGGATGGATCGGTCACATCATCCGAAAAAGTCCAGAAAGTATCACTAAAATGTCACTTGAGTGGAATTCTCAAGGCTCAAGAAATCGTGGTCGACCAAAAAACTCCTGGAGACGCACAATGATCCAGGAACTGATACAGAACAACCTAACATGGGAAGAGGCAAAGTCAACAGCTGTAAACCGTGTTAGATGAAGATGCTTTGTGGAAGCCATATGCTCCCAAGTGGAGTAACGGGGAAAAAATGTACATACATACTAATGTATGTGGTTTAAGAAGTTAATAAAAGAAGTTTGAAACAAAATTCAATACAATGTATGTATGTAAGTTAACTATTTCGAAATATTTGGTTTTAACGTCAAATATTTGAAATAATTATCTAGAAATATAAATAATTTTCATTGGATGAAAGCACATCAGATAAATTTTAAAACAACAAATAAAAATAAAATATAAAGTGTAAATTATATTATAAGCCGTATGCTTAGAAAAGTGTTGTAATTACTATTGTTAAAGACTTATTAAAAATTTTTGAATAATGAAAACTGAACCCATGCAATAATATTGCTTATCTATAATATACAGTAAGCTTAGAAGTCTAATTATAGAATAAGCATACAGAAAAATATAATTTTCTGTTCATTTGAATGAAAAGTCAGTATTGATCTCAAAGCAAATAATTAAATAAAATAAAAATTATGAACTTAACAGATCAATTGAGACTCGAACTCGGTTCGAACAAAAATTATTATAACGCAAGCTACGGCGAGACAACCTCGACCACATACGATGTACACGATTTGATGTCTACTATATAATGGCACTATATGGTGTGAAGTTAATAAAAGGTTGTTATGCCTATCAGACGATTTGTGATGGTAGAACAAGCCAATGATAAAAAAGAGAATGACATTGAAAAAACGTGAGACAGAATTTCGAATAACTAATTCTATAGAAATTTGTAATTTCAATATGCAATTTCTGGGAAATATGAGTTTAATAGTTGGTGTTCTAGAAAAATGAATATGCACAACAAAAAGAACTCTGATCATGACTTCCGTAGCTTGGGTCGAAAACAGTTCTGCTAATGTTGTTGTTGCAAATTTCTTCACGGTTGTTAGTTCTCTAAATATAAAGTCATTGGATAAAACAATTTTCTGTTCATTTGAAAGAAAATTCAGTATTGATCTCAAAGCAAATAATTAAATAAAATAAAAATGATGATCAATTGAGACTCGAACTCAAACTTACTTTAGAAGGGTGTTCTTATTTCTACAAAAGCAAAATATTTTTCCTTTTAATAATGGAAAATAAACTAAAATTTGGCACTTAGAAGTCAGACACAAAAATCGTTGCGACCTGTTTAATATTTTTTTGAATACCGCTATTTTCAGAGTTATAGACGTGCTTAGACTTTTTTGCCTCTATATAATGTGTCACAAACAATTTTTAGGAATTCAATTGTGTTTAATTCTAAGATTTTAAGTTTCAGTAAAGCTCAGTTCAGATGATTGTCAAATCTTACGATATTGTCAGAAAAATGTACAGAAAATGTCCTACAATCCTGTTAACTTACAATATTGTTTTATAGTATTGTAAGAGAAACCACTGTCGGAGAAGCCATTGTCAAATAATTGCCAGATGCCCGAACTGTCAGAAAAAACGTATGTATAATTAGTTTGCCAGATTTTCGGATAAATGTTTTGCAACCATATAAACTGACAATATAAATTGTGGTGACAATTTGCCATTGCCTGGTCGTTGTTAGCAAATCGTCAGGTCTGACAATATTTTTAGATCTGACAATCGACTAAACATAGCTTAAACTAAATATATAATTAAGAAGTACGAAAGTTGTAACCAAACTTTCCAAACTTTTTATGTCTACAGATATAAAAAAAATTTTTCGAAATTTATAAAATATGTACGAGTATGTACACAAATACTAAAGCTGAAATAAATACTTTTGATGTCTTCCAACCACATGTTTTTAACTGTAGTTGTTTTTGTTAAATACATTGGTACTCGTGCCATCTAATGGTCCTTCTCCTCTTAAGTACTGCCTCCATGACAGTGCCATCACCACTGCAGCCAGTAGTGTCGCAGTGTGCAAATGGATTTTGAGCCTGCGGCAAAATGTGTTTCTTTTTCAATTTTTTTTCTTTTCATTACGTTCTCCCCAACTGTTTTTATTAACATTTTCCAATTTCAAAATACTTTTTTCTTCTTTTAGTTTATATTTCTTGTTTTGGCGCAAAACCTTTTAATGGGGTGGATTCTATTTTCTATTTCTATTCTTTTTCGTTTTTTTTTTTCTTTTTTTTATCAGAATGTCTTGTCTCTTAGAGTGTGACGCATTCAACATGCAATTTTTACTTCATTTGGAAGATATGTTTTTTAAATTTATTTTTATTTTCCCTCAGAGATGTTTTAAAATTTTCAAAGTTGGCAACTGAGACTCTTACTTTTTATTTATTTTAAAGAAAAGTGTTAAAAGAAAGGAAAAAGGTAAAGTTGGTTGTTTTAAGTTTCTTTTTAAAATATTGTTTTAGGCAAAACATTATTGGAATATTTGATTTAGATTTGGCAGTATTAATATATGGTATAAGGAGAACTATTGCCATAATATTTTTAATTAAATAATACAACTGAATAAAATAAATTAAATACTTAAATAGGTACTTGTCTTTCAAAATTGACTTGTATTTCTCTAGTTGTACCAAATCGCGAATATAATCGTCGATTTTATAGTTCCTCTCAAAATTGGAAATTTATTGTTGTCAAATTATTTGTAAATACTGAAATATTTAATATTGATTTAACAAAGTAACTGAATTTAGTATTGAATTTATTTATCGATATCAGTGTATTTATCGAATTATTAAACTGCATTATCGATGCAGTGGTAACGATTAATTTTCCATTTGTTAACAACTGTTTATTGGAATGAAATTCTTGCACGATTAGCATAAACTTAAAATTACAGTTCAGATAGCTATCAACCTTCAAACGAAGCAGACTCACGTTTTCTACAACAAATTTAAAAGCTACATTCTTTACATTCTTAAGAAATAAAGTTATACTTATGTACACAGTCTTACAAAGGTTTAAATACTCCCAAAAAAAAGTTGACTTTTTGTATAAAAGATTAATAATAATGTTCCAATATGACATTTAATTAAAAAATAAGCTTTAAAATATTTACGCTTTATAAACAGAAAATAAAAAAAATAAAAAAAAATAATATAAAAAGTTTCAGTTTTAGTTTTTTGGTAAATTTACAAAAGTTTGCATACGATCTATATAATGGACATTAAAAAAAGAAAATATTTTGTGTGACCTCCTTCAACTTTTATAACATCTGCTAATCGGAACGGCATGGATTAGGCAATTTTTTTGTTGTCTCGGAAGTAATTTTTGCCCACTTCTCCATTAAAGCCTTTTTCAGAGGTGAAACTGATATGATATTACGTTTTCTAAGGTTACATCCCATAAATTCTTGAAAAAATTTAGATTGGGAGATTGTGGGGGATATTCCAGTTTGTTTTTAACATTGTTTAGCAGTCATTCTCTAACCAGCTTCAAAGTATGCTTAGGATCATTATCTTTAAGCAATACAGAATTTTCACCTAAGCTTAAAATTTCACAACTTGGCAGATAGCTATCCTTTAAATTCTCTTCTGAGCCTCAGCTTGCTAACTTCATTTGCGGATATACATACTCAGACCATTACCGACCCTCCTCCTTGTTTCACGGTTGGGTAAATACTATCTGGTTGTCAAGCCGTCTAATACGGTACCATCACCTCCAAAAACCATAAACTTACATTCGTCGTTGAATATTTCATGTTTTAAAAATGCTTTTGGGCATATTCCAAATACTTTTTCATATGTTCAAATTGTTACGGAAATAAAAATGCCTAAAAAGAAAATACACAACATTAGTGCTTTTGGGACTGCATTGTGGGATTTTTGTCTATTGGTTTGTCGAAAGGTTGATAATGTGTTACGCTGGTATTGCCGTACTGATTTGTAAATAAAGGATATGAGGGCGTTTGAGTCATTTCCGAAACTTTCCAAACTGTAGGCAATTATGTATATAAGGGGGCTGTTATACCTACGTCGATGTAATTATCGTTTTGCTGTTATACAATAAATTTGTTTTTAGGCCTACATAATAAAAGTGTTGTATAAACAAATGTCAAGCACAAGTTAATAAGTTGCTGTATTAAGACAAACTGTATAAATATAAAGTGAGGAGAAATAAAAACTGTAAAACAACAACAAAGTGGTGTTTATTTTATTCTGTTGTAGTTTAAAAGAACTCAAACGTTAACGTTAAAAAGGTTAAAACGTAACAATATTATAAAGAAAACTGAAATTAACCAAACGATTGTAAACTTTTCTAAGCTTGTGTTTATCTTTTTTTTTATTAAACCTAAAAGTAAAATTGAATTAAAAACTATATTTGAAATCAATTTAAGCTCAAGCCTAAAATTATTTACAATCCTATAGGTATCTAAATCTTAAAATTTCGTAATATTTAGAAGTGAATTTACTCAAATATAAAACGAATTTGTTTATATTTTTAAAATTTGATATACAATAAAAGAACCGTTATCATAAAATTGTAAATCTTAAATCTAAATATTGCTTACATACAACACACATCCAAAGGAATTGGTGTTTCTACAGAGGAAAATACAGTCCACTTCCACTCCCTAATACTAATCCGTAAAAAAAACATTTTTTTTTTCACTAGTTTCGGCCGTTTTTAATGAGTGTAAAACTAAATTTGGACATATTTTTTAAATAACAAAAAATACAAAACCTTATGATGTTTTTTTCCTATTGAAAACTCATTTGTATTGATAAAATGAATGACGGAATCTTATCTTGATTACATTAAATTTAATGCAAATGAGTATTCATATGCATTTTGAGAAAAACTGCAGCCATAGACAGAAACAATGACTGACAAAATGTTCAAAAAATTAAATCTGATTTAAAAAGAAGTATTTTTTTATTTTAAAATTTCTATTTACATAAACGTTAGTGTATATGTATGTAAGTGTGTTGTGTTTGGGTGTATCTTTAAGATACACATTGTACATACATGCATATACAATTTTTTATTATATATTATAATAAAACGAAAACTGTATCTTGAACTTGAACTTGAATTTCAAAGTTATTCCTCCACATACAACCATAGCAGCAGTTTTAAAACGTTAAGAAAAAGTACAAAAAATAAATATATTTTTGTGATGATAATGGTGATGATAATGATGTTAATAACACTCATAAAAATATATAAAATGAAAAGAAATGAGAAACATTACAAAAACATCGTCGATACATTTTTTTTACTTTCTTTTCTTTTTGTGTGTTTTGTGTATTTTGGTTATTGTTACAGCTTTAATGTCTTCTTATAATCTTTATATATAAACATCGTCATCATTATTATCATCAAGTGCATGCATACATGCTAATGTTCTTTCGTGATGATTCACGTCCTTCCTAAAAAAAAAAAAAAAAAAATCTTAAAGGAGGAATGAAGTTTTTTTTTTTTTTTTTTGTCATGGGAAGTAGTATTCAAGCCACTAAATTTCAATTTCTTTGAAATCATTTTTGTTGTTATTCTTTTGCTTTATTCAACAGATTTTACGAGACAAAATATGCTCCATATTTTCGTTTGCATTGAAATATATACTCGTATGTGAGAGTATGTAGTTGATTAAAGTTTTTTGAAATTTAAGCGCTTTTTTACAAATGTTTAACAAAATATTTCAAATATTGAAAAATATTTCTCTGGTTTCTCATTAATATTGCCTTTATTAGATTTAAAAAAATGTTAAACCAACTATTTTTTGCCTTGTATAATACTCAGTTCGGTAATATTGGAACTTAGGCTACTACTTAAGCTACTGTAAAATAAAATGGAGTTTTACAGCATTGACGACTTTTTTCTAAAGCCAACAGAAGTTATTTATTTTTAGAATAAAATTCGACAGTGTACGTCTACAGTTTTGAGACACTTCTCCGGACTAAAAGTAATTTTTGCTTGCTTAAGACTTAGTCAGTAATTTTAGCGTTTTGGTGAATTTTTGAATCCTTAGCGCTTTTTAAATTGTTTCTGCAGTTAAACTATTTCGGTTACTAATTTTCCTTTCAACCCATAGGCAAATATATTTGTAGGGTGTAGCGAGTTGCTAATTTAGGTTTTGTAATTATTTAAATTTTTAGGTTGGGACTTAAGAGTCACTAGGTCAGCTTAAATCCTCAACCAAACAACATCCACAAGGGTCTTAGAAAAGTCCACAATGGTTATGTTGTTTTTATTAATTTCATTTATATTTCAGAAATGATTTCTTCCGATCTTGGTGTTTACAGTTCAAGCGCTGGCAAAGGAAAGCATTTTATTAAAATCAAAACGACTTAAGAATAAATGAGTAATTAAGCTTAGTTACAATGAGAATACAGCATAAAAAGGAATACCTGACCATTTTAATTTACATGTAATATCAATACAGCTGATATAGTTCTACCAAACAGAGTTCCATATATGAAAGTTTAGAATTATGAAAAGTAATTAATAAGTAATATAACGGAAGGGTTTTAATAAATATTTGAATTCAATTTAATAGTTTAATTAATAACTCAATAAATACAAGAATACATTTAGATATCATATGTGAGAAAAAAGTATAATTCAGATATAAAATATAATAAATTAATATACAGTCGGCTACAAGGGCAAAATGATGAACTTGGAGGCAAGAGTTTTTTTTTATTTTTTCATAACTACTATTAGGCCACAGATCGTGAAAATGAAATAAAAAATTAAATCAATCCAGCTGAAAATGTTTGGTCGTCAAAGGGTTAAAAGAAAAAGAAAATTATGTACTCGTATATCATTCTGTCTTTCTAATTTTCCTATTTTGTTCTCTCCTAATTTGTTTTCTTTTGCAGTTTTATTAAATTGGATCGTCAATATAAAGAGAGCTAACAATTTTTATTCAAATCATAAAAGTAGAAGCTATGGAGTCACCGATTATACTATATGTGTATATTAATTCCCATAACATTCCATGAAGGAATACGAGGTCTTCTCTCAGTCAAAGAGCTGCACCCGATTCTATTTTTAGGCTCATTGAAATATGGTAATAATCATAACCAGTTACCAGCTAATGGTTTGAGGTGTAAATTCATTTATGTAGTCACCTTCATGAACCTTAAGCTTACTTTCAGTTAAATAAACTCGTAATAGGTTGGAGACATTTGGTGGCAAATTTAGTCTGGTTAGTTTATATACAGTGGGAAGCAGAAACAAGTGGATGTTTTGAAGTTGAACGGAAATTTTCTTATAAAAATTTAAAGGCTCACTCAAATAAAACAAAACTCTACACATTTATTCATTGTTAAGGCCTTTCAAAAGTATGTATCAAACCTTTATGTCATACTTTATTGAATGTCTGTGAAACGTAGATAAATAGAGCGGAAGAGAATTTTTGTTTCCCGAAGACACTCACCAGTCTATGTGTTTGTTCAATTGTGCTGTGTTTGCTTCTAAATCCAAAATGATGATTTGCAATACACTCACCTCTACTCCGTAATGGATGCAACTTTTTAACAACATCGAACAACAGGCTTATTGGCCTGTATGTCGGTCGCGGAAATATTATAATTTTTAGTTAGAATGCGGAATTTAAAAAGATTTTAAATTTCTGCATTTAATATGTAAATAATGCAAAATATGCACTAGAATTAAGACTTTTGAGCAAAACAAAAATTTTGTAATTTAAAAAAGATATGGTTGAATAAAATTGGGCGCAACATTGGGGTAATATCACACGGCGCGAAAAAATACAGGTCTGGATCGCTATTAAGTACAACTAGAATCTTTTTATTTTTAATTTCCGAAACACCTCCAAAATTTTGAGTTACGGATAAAAAGCTGTTGTTTCCTAATAATAAATTATTTTATGTTAAGCTTCATGCAACATCTTCAATGAGCTGCTTTACTAAAAAAGTTAATAACTCCGTAAATGCCAATGGATATTTGAAAGTAAATTATAATTTTATTCCCTACTAAACATTATTCTTAATACGTTTAAAAGTGATTCAGTTCCTAAACTTGGAAATTTTGGTAAAAATTTAATGAAAACTGTATTTGCTTGTAATATTTGTATTTATTTAATCACGTATAGTATAAGATTGTAGAAAAACCACGCGAGATAGTGGACCGCTCCTAACCCAAAACAACATTTTCATTCTTGGAAAGAGCGTTTGTCAAACTACGAACTATTATTGCGAGCGCATTCGCTTTTTTTAATCGAACAATAATTCTAATAATATTCAAAATTGCAGTAAAAAAAATATTATATGACTTAATAGGTACTGTTATAATTTTTTAATAACAATTGTTGTTGTTTTCATTTTAGAAGTGAAAAACAGTTTTCAATCTTAAACAGACCCTTGCAAAACAAGCCAGTCTCACTTATATATTATTTTTAAAATCAATTTTCTAGTGAATTAAATACTAAATAATTTAATTTTTCAAGTATTTTTATAAAACCCTTTCATTTTGCAAAAAGTTTTTTTGTTTTTTTTGTTTTAAGGATTCTTTCAGGCATAGAAATACAACAAAAAAGAATAAACGCAATGAAATGAAATAAAATAAAATAAAAAATTGTTGAGCCAACTTTTTTAATTGCAATCTAAAGGATAAAGTAAAATATTTTTCAAGTGCATACAATGGCAGTTTTAAATGCTGCTCGCTAACTTGTTTTAATAGAAAAAAAGAGAAAAAAAACAAACAAACAATCAAATATTTGTTTTAAAAACAAAATAAAATGCAAAAAAGAAATAAAAACAAAGATTTTTTTGGTATGAAAACATAAAGAAACAACAACAAAAAATATGCAGCGTGTCTTCCAATAGAGACTTCCGAACTTTGACAGTTACTAAAGCAACATCAATCGAATTGGCTGTCATTTATTCAGTTTGCCTTGCCAAACCACCTTGGACGTATTAGCGTTCAACGATACGTTAGTAGATAGTCGGAAACTATCTACTGATCTATGTGTGACAGCATCCGCTTAAGAATGCAGCTCCACATCGAGCTAGCAATGTGCCACCACGTTGCTCCCACAAGGGGGACTCACCATAGTGATGACCGTGGCACCAAAATACCTCTGGTCAGGCTTCGTGACACACGAGTGGGGGGAATTCACCCACGTGCCACTCCAGTTGCGGCCTCATAACGGCCGCGGACTGGTCGAGGCAATCGACTTCGCGTCGCTCACAAAAACATTTTCAAATTTGATACGATCTCGATCTACGAGCATGCCGAAAAAGTCAATGTTTGGTGTATGAGTTTAGTTGGTGGCGTCATTTGTCTATACTCCTTTAAGAACGACGTTGGCCAGGCCATCACCGTCAGCGGCGAGCGCTATAGGTTAAGGATTACCATCTTCCTGATTGCATGACATTTGTGCTGGTAGGTAAAGCACCCGCCCACCAAACAAGAGGCCTTCGTTCAATCCCAGGCCAGACCGGACAATTTTCAGCAGCAGTATCACCCCATAACATTTCTGGTGACTAGCTATGAGTATTCTGGTTAGTGTTCTAGTTGGGAGAAAAGTTCCACCACAAACTTTCTTCACCTCTCTTCGTATGAGTATTAAACTAATGCATCTGTCATTCGAACCTGCGTTAAATTGTAGATCTTTTTCAATAAGTCTAAAAAGAGAATAGAGTGCAGCTCCTCCTAGAATGTGTAAACACCGACGACATGTGGTTCTAGCAGGACATTTCTACGTGTCATACAGTTCTTGCCACATTGCAAGTGCTATTTGAACTGACCACCGTGATCGTGCTATTTGATCCCGTTAAACTTTTTCTTATTGGGTTTTCTAAAGTTGCAGTTCTAAGCCAGCACAACCTATGTAATAATGTGCCTGATTTATGTGCCAAAGTCATTAAAAAATTAACATTTTGGATAAGCGCCACCCACCAAAGTAGCGAAGGATATGTGCATAATGCTATATTCCATACATAGTGGCATCATAGTGGCCTTTCAAATGAATAAAAAAAATTCGACTCTTTGTTTTATTTAAATATAAGAATAGTAACCACTTAATGAAAGACCCTTTAAAAACATAAATAAGTTAAAATTTTCACAGAGAAAGAAAAAAAATGGCAGGAAAAAAAACGACAAAATTAAATAGAAAATGCAAGCAAATTACCAACACTGCCATCACTACTAGCTAACACATGGACAGACAGACAGAGGTATAAAATACTCTTACATTCTGTAATGGCTTATTGGGCGGCAGGAGGCTGCCTGCCTTTATCATGCGAACAGCAAGAGTAGAATGAATGCAGATTTAAAAAAAGAAAAAAAAATGGAACAACAGCAACAACAACAAATAGGAAAACAAAAATTCACATACAATCTCTCAGTATTAACAAGAGTACATCCTTGAGAATGAGAGAAAGCGAGGCAAAGAGATTGTAAATGATTTTGCTTAAAGTTGTTTTAAGCGTGGGAAGGGTTGATAAAGGGGGGCCTTTACAACCACTGCTGCTGGTGGTCGACGTACAAAACTGCAAAAGGTTTAATATTCCCAAAGAGAAGGAGAGAGAGAAAAATAATAGACAGAAAGAGAAACAACAGCCCAGATGACACAAAACGTTGCAACGATACTAAAAAATGTGTTTGATTGAGTCCTGTTTTTAAGTTTTTTGCTTTTTCGTTGTTAAACTTGTTAAAAAAAATTATTTTTATGTTGAACATTTTAAACATACAAACACACATACATACACACTTTCATAGATTTATAAAAAATTTTCCTCATTTCCTTTTTGTCTGAACGTTGATTTCTCTTGTTTTTAATTTATTTCTACCCTTTTTTGCTTCTCAGAAATGCTTGTTACAGTAAATGGACTGGCTCACAGAGATAAACCTGATGAAAATGCTGCTGCATGTTTAAACTGCAAACTACATGGAAATGAATGAAAAAAGAAAAATATTTAAAAAAGCAAAATTTTACTAAAAACAAAAACAGATCACTGGATGCTTTATATATAAATAATTTTTAAAAATTCAGAAAAGATATTATGAACGAAAAATATAAAAATAAATTCAATTCTGATGCAACTGTCTGCTATGAAAGCTTCAAAGTGTAAACTGATTACAACCGTTGAAAGCTGTTTAGATTAAAACGAGATCCACTAAAACAAAGTTTACAGTCTCTTGGCATTGAATAAAAGATAATAGATGCGCTCATAGAACAATGCATCTTCATGTTCATGATACTTCTAACATTAGAATTATGGCATTAATGTTACGATAAATGGCATCAATGAAGCAAAAAGTGACATCAATCTAATGACAATTTTAATCATAAAATTTTGTCATATTTTATGCGTAATCTTTAATTATTAGGGAGATCGATTGTTCGACTTTTTTCAAAAACCGATTTCCGAATAATTCGAAACGGGTTTTCTGTTATAAATTTATCAAATAACCGGTTAACCGGTTCTGTTATTAAAATAAAATTCCTCTCAACTCTTGTTGCATTAGCAAATAAAACTGATAAATTTGTGTTCCATGTAGTTTCTAGTAAGTAAGTATGCTAAACAATGTTCGGCTTTTTTAGAGCCTTAACGGATATTTCTTCATCGACAACGCAGCGTCCTAATATTTTATCCAGTGATTCATTTTTTACAGCGTATTTTGTAAGAGTCTTACTTGCTAGCGCCTAGAGACTACTTGGTATAGAATCAAGTTTTCCTTGCTGCACAATAACGTCAATTTCATAAACATATTTAAGGTGAATAATAATTCCTGGTGTCGAAGAGCCCTTTCAGCTAAGTATTTAAGGACACTCAGTATATCTAGACTTATCCTTTGCATCGATTTCCAAATATTTTCACACTTCAGAGGACATGTGTAGAAACATAAATGCATGCAGCATGTATTTAACAGTGTATCCACTGTGGTATATTTGGTAAGACACCCGCCTACCAACCAAGAAGTCTTGGCTCAATAACAAGCCACACCATCTGGTAATTTTCAACAGCGGTATTACCTCACAACATTGCTAAAGACTGGTTATGAGTATTTACGCTTGAAAAACTTTACTAACTACTCGTATAACATCTGCCGTTCGAAGCCGGCGTTTGTAGGTCCCTTTCAATGAGTCTAGTTGATCATCATTCTTTTTCGATCTACCATGGTTTTCACGTTGTATGTGAGACGTTCAAAGTTGTCATATACGATATAAAACTAAGACGTTATATATTAAATTTAGAAAAATACTCAAACAACGACCATATTTGCATTAAAAAATATAAAAACATATAAAAATTATACATATTCAAATTAACCGGTTATTCATAATAAAATAACCGGTTTATTCGGTATTCGAAAAATTAACATTTTAAAATTTGACAAAAACCAAAAAAACAGGTTAAAATCGGTCGAATAATAACCGTTCGATCTCCCTAATAGTTACAGTGACACATTTTGTGTATTATTAACAGGTAAAGTACGAAGAATAAATATTAAAGACAAATAATATTAAAAAGTTTTTAAAGTGTATTCCAGTAAACAATTTAATAATATCATCCCAGTTGTAGACATTGTCACTATGATATTTTCACTGATGAATCATCATCACAAAATCAATATCACGTCGAAATTTGAAATTTATAAATTGTCGTAAATGATGAATCCGCGTAACAGTGATACAAACTAAGGGAGTTCTGTATGACAACTTTATTTTAATGTCGTCATACTAAAGAAAGCTGAAATTTAGCAACACAGTCTGTTGTGAGTCGACTACATGTTGAACGATGCAGGAATTTGTCTGCAAAACATGAAGCATTAATGTTACTCGATGATATTTTCTGTTAGGGCTCTCACTAATAAACGGACGCCTGCAAAATCTATGAAAATTTGGACGGTCATGTATAACACCAAAGAAAGTAAATCCATAGTCAAATCAAGAAAAACTTAATACAACATATAACTTTCGTATTGATGACATTTAATCATCTTTTTTGCATAAACATCAAAATGACTGAAAACGAGAAAAATAAATTGTAAATTGCATTGATCTACGATTGTCATTATTACAGTTATAGAATAATAACCATTTTTTCTTTTACCAAAATAATGTCAACTTGTCATGTAATTGATGACACTCTGACGTCGTATGTAGTAAAGAATTCCTGACGAAAAAGAAATGTTTTTTGGTCTAGTCTAGTTGTGTTCTGAAGCTCATTAAGTTGTGCAGCTTTATTAATTATATAATATAATAATTTTATAAAAGTTTTTAAGCCATTAAACAGTCCTGCGCAGACCCGTGTTGCTAATTTTAAACAGCTGATGGGTTCCATCAATAAAGACTAAAGATACAAATTTTAATATTATACTTTCTCGATTCAGAAAATACTTATATAAAGCTAATGTGGTGCCTACTTTACCTAATTTTTCCAATGCGTAATTCTATGTTCGCACGAGACTTCGGATTACTTAGTTCTCTGTTTGTATTACTTAATTCGATTCTACCGTTCGCACGTACTTTTTAACAGATATCAATGCAGCGAGCGGCCATTGTTTTGTTTGTTCTTTTTATTTCGTTATTTTATTTTTTGTTTATTTTTTGTACTTGACATAAATCTATAATTAAAACATCTTGATTAAGAGCTAATAGGTATGCCAAACTCTTTTGATCTAAGTTTTATAAAAATTAGCGATGACACTGATTTTTAAGTGATCCAAAGGGTAGTAGAAATAGAATTACTTACAGTTTGAGTGATTCTCTCTCACGATTTTGTATGGAAATTTATGTAATTAAATTCATAGTCGGGGGTTGTCTTATGAATGAGAGAGCGAATGACGACAAAATGTTTACAGTACGTAACTCACTGGATGCATTCGTATTTATAATTGAAGCACTGCAGTCGCAAGAAAACCACGTAGCTGAATTATTAAGGAAAAATTAGCGCATACAGCAAATTATAAATATTTTAGGTCTTGGGGACATGAAAAATCTAACATTTTTCCTTTCGTAAATACAATTTTTATTATTTTATTTTTAATTTTAATGCCACTTCCATATTTATGTATGACTTTCATGATATTTTGTCATCAAAATAACATAAAAACTTCATTGTTTTGATAACGTTTTGCTATTAAACGTATGTATGTATGTAATTGTATCATTGCATTAATAACAATTTGTTAATGAATACCATATTTGTCAAAGAACCACATACCTGATGTTAGCGAATTGTAAACTTTTCTCATAAAATCGATGCAATGTGTCATTGCAATGATGACAGTTTGTCACTACCTATGTTATGTCTATGTCTTACCGATGACAGTCACTTCTATGATGCCGATGTGATGTAACATAATTGCATTTTTTGACCCCGATAGCAATTTGGCCAAGTGATGTTAATACTGACATCACAATGATAAAAAGCGCCAGGAGGTCAAAACGAAGACACTTAACATATTATTGATGTCAAAATACATCACGGTTATGATGGGTTTTCTATCTGTGTAGACTTCAGGAGAAACGTAAAAATTTTACAATTTTGCTAGCAACGTTTTTCACCACAGATTCTCCACAGAAATTATATTATTTAATTATATTTTAATTATTACATTTTTATACTTATACATATAATGTATAGTATATAAGTATGTATTGTTATTAAATATTTTATTTTTATTTTGGAAAACTCTTTCATGATACTACATATGTATGTAGAATTTTTAAGAATTTTTAATCATTGAAATTTTTGAACATGACATAATTGGCAAATGCTAATCACATGTAACGAATTGCCAATTATTTTGTGTAATAATTAAAGCAGTGAAGCAGTGTTAAACCTACTTATCTGTTTATTTCAAATCAGCTCTTCAAATATTCAGTTTTTGCTGCATAGAATAGGTATAAAGGAAAATTTCATTTGTATGCATTCGTATAACTGATATCTTTCGAAACAATGCCATAGAAATGATACCCTTCGTATAGACAATTTTGAAAATAAATACTGGCAGCATGTTTATCATGAAATACAATAAATACATACATACGTTGCAAAGGGGGAGATATAGAAAAAAGATCTGCAAAAAGCAAAAATCAATGATATTTTACCAAATGAAATGTTGGCACAAGAAGAAGCAGAAAACAGAGGAAAAACAGCCCAATTGTCTATAACTGGATATGGATAGAATAGAACAAAAACTTGCTCTATAACGAAGCGAAAGACTACTAGGTAACGAAGATAATGGAGAACTGAGAGTCAATATAAGCGCATCTAAAACAACTTTAATAAAACAAAAACATAAAAATGATATATGCAGCCGTTCAGCCAACTATTTAAAGCAAAAAAGTAAAAAAAAACGTCATTATGTATTGTTATTAACATCGTCATCATCACCACCATCGAACGACATCGTCATCATTATACACCACAGCCAGTCGTAGTCAGTTGTAGTTGCAGAAAACCAAAAACTCATTCACAACACAACAGACCCTTGAAGCACGTGAATTTTACAATCGAATGTTGTTCTAGACCCAACGGTAAGGTAATGTGGTGGTGGTGGTGGTTACTTTTTGTTGCGCTCATTCAATAAACTTTACTTTACTATGCAACACATTTATTACCCCAACTAAATGAGAGCAAAATCCCAACACACTCTGCCTCCAACCCACAAAAGTTTTGAAAAACTGCAGACTTATAAAATGCGCCAAACAGCCATTACCATCGTCATCAAGCAACGATGACGACGATATCGGTGCAAAATCAGTAAACGCAATCGAAACAGCAGCAAAACTTTCACTTTTTCTATGCCACACAGTCACTGCTAGACGTTCGTTTGGTTCGTTCGTTCATAGCAAAGACAAACAGCCAGCAAGCAGTTACACTGTCAGTTTATTTTAACAGGATAACAGCCATTCAGGCAAGTAAACAATCTAACAAACAAACAAGCAAATTCTCTGAATGTATATTTTTAGAAACATCTCTAGTCTATATTTATATGTAAATAGAAAGAGAGAAAGAGTCGAATGCACGGGTACGGAAATATAGGCTTTTGGTCTAGGGTCGGAAGACAGGAAGACTAGTAGTAAGGTTGCTAGACACAACGACAGACAACCAGGCCACTTGTATGTTTAACTAAAATAAATGGCATTAAAAATATAAAGCAAAGCCTTTGAAAGAGTGATATTAATAAAATAAATAAATATGTACGAGTATGTATATATTTTTAAAACATTCATTTTACCACCATACTTATACTTCTATCGTTGTTACTAAAGTAATTCTCATCGATTTTGTAGTCGTTAGTTTCTATAATTTTTCATTATACACAATATATGTATGTATATAACAATTTTTCAGACCTTGGTTTCAGAAGTATTGTATCATTATCCCCGCTACGGATTTACCACTTTTATCATCTATCATTCTGAACAAATCTTTATCTCTATCTCTAGCTTGAAGTATCGTTAATAATTTTAAAACGATTGGTTCACCTAATTTGTTTCCTGAAAAGAGCAGAGTCAAGGTGCTTATTTTTATATAAAACTAGCTAATCCAACGTACTTCCCTACCCCTAACATAAGTATTATATTATCTTAGTTATCATTTTTGCCCTTTTTCCCTATTTTATCCTTTTCCAGTCCTTTTCCTTCCTGGAAGACACTGCGCTTTGCCAGATTTTGCCCACTTTTTGACTGATGGTTTGTATTAACTATGAGACTATTTGGACCAAATTTCAGTTGGAATTTTCCAAATTTATAGAGCCTATTGTTCCTTCCAGACATACAGCAAAATACTGTAAAAATTAAAAAAAATCTATTCATGTATTTATGGTCGACTGACTTCAAACAAACATACATACATACAAACATTTTATATATATGTATATAGGAAGATAATGCATAGACTGGCTGAAATATTTTTTTTGTTTTATTGCAAGACTGCACTTTGCATTAACGTTTTCGCTTTCAATTATTTAATACTTTTAGAGCTCTGCATTGGAAAAACTTTCCTGACTACAAGGAGCACATACAAACAATCGCTTATACATATCTCTTCTATAAGTATGTACATGCATGTAGGCTGGTTGACTGGCAGCAGCTACCCAGCCAGCATTTCGTTCGTTATAAACTTCATGGCTTTCATGGCTACTCGAATGCATAATGGGGGTTGTGCATGAGTGGCACAAAGAATAAAATAAAATAAAATTTAAAAACAACAACAATAACAATAATAATAACAACACATTGTGTCATTACAAGATACAATTTTTACTATAAAAATAATAGAGTAACAGTAGAGTGTGTGTGTAAGTTAGTATTTAAATGACTTGTGGCAGACGCTTTCTCTTTAGTTCTCAAGTTGTCTTCTCTTCTATATTTGTACTTCCAACACCCGTTACCTAAAGTAGAGTTAAAAAAAAGTGTGCAATGCGCCAAAGGCGGTAAAAACCTTCTCTTTCCCCTTTCAGAAGAAAGTTGTAAAAATAAATAGAAAACAAAAAATAACGCGAAAAAGTCGCATAGCGGTTGTTGTGGCATTCTGTTGCAAGTCTTTTATGAAATGCAACTTTGTTTCATAGTTTACAACAACAATAACAATAACAATAAAATTGTATAGAAAACAAAATAATTATTTTCTATTTCTTTTCATTTCAACTTTGTTGTGCTTTCAGAGAGTGAGAAAGAGAGATAGAGATAGAAAGAGAGTATTGACTTTGGCGCAAAAAGTCTATGTCCTGACGCTAAATTTTATTTTCTACTGCATTGCAACAACAAGATTTACTTTTATTATGTAACCAAGTGGTTGCAAGAGAAGTTTTTTTTTCAATGATGATGGGGTGATAACTGACGATGCCTCTTGCATATGTTTCCCGAAAAATAAAATAAAATGCATTACTTGAGCTTGCTAAACTTTTTTGTTGCCATGAGTACAAGTACGTTGCATGTGAATTTTAATGATTTTTTCTAATACCATTGAGAAAGATTACAATCTGCTGCAAAAATACTTATGAGACGAAAAAAAGGATGACGAAAAGAATTTCATACCATATTTTCTGAGTACATGCATACATATGCACTATATACATAAGTATTCTTATTAAAATTCTTCAAATCGAATACCTTGAATTCTGAATAGCGCCCTGAAAACTGATCGGTATTGTAACAAGACAACTGAGATCAGTCATTGCGTAAAATCAAACTGTTGCATTTATTGTTATGCATTTAAATGGTAATATGAATAACATTTGAAATAGGAATTTATGAATATGACGATACCCAATAAGCATTCAAAAAATTTAAATTCAGTGCTTGAAATTTGACTGCAATTCGACTTGAATTCCAATAATATTTTCAAGTAAAAATCTTTTTACATACTAACTTAATTAAAATATTAAAGTTTTAAAATAAAAGAGTGAATATAAGATTTGTGTAAAATACATATTAAATAAAGTGCGAAAATAAATGTGTAGATAAAAGAGAGCTTAATGGAAAAAAACAAACATCTGATGCCAAAACACTGTTGTACGATTTACTCAAAGCACGTGCAGCAGCTCATCTAAGCAAAACTTAACAGTGACACAAGACGAGAGTGACATATCTCAAGACAAAGGTTTCGAACCAAAAAAATGACTTAGTTAATGTTTCTTTGTTTTAAATGAGCTGAATTTCAATTTTTATTTCTGTAATATATTTAATTTACCGGTTTTAGATACTAAGAAATTGGCGAAATAAATTTTATTGAAAAAAAAAAATAATAATTCGTATTTAAAAATTGTTCGAACAGCAAAATAACAGTTCGAATTGTGCTTCTTTATAAGCTTGAATTGGGTTCTATTTGAATTATTTTTGTATTTCGACTTGAACTGCAATTTTATTATTTTATTTATCCTTGAGCTCAACGCTTGAATCGAATTGCATTAACATCGAATATGCTATTGAAATAAAGTGTAATACAGGTATATAGTATTTCAACACTAGAAATTTGAATTTATGGCTGGAAATAAACTTGTTTTCAAATTGAATTCCAGCTAAAATGCTTATTTGGTAAAGTCAATGAGAGTTAAAACCACAGGTATTTTAAAAATAATTAAATCGTTTTAGGAGATAAAAAATAAAATCAGAGCGACTTCCTACCAAGCTACTACATATTGGCTTTAAAATGCGGCAACTAAATATATTTCAAATAATATTTAAACCTTAAATACCTAAATTTTAAATACAGTTGAACCTCGATAATCCCGGCCTCTATTAACCGGCAGACTCTTCGATTTTTTTAAACCTCTATAATGCATGTTTTTGCCTCTAATATCCGTGCTTCGTTTTTATACCTCTATGAACCATTATTTTAGCTCTATTATCCGTATATCAAACACAGGTTTTTTTTATATACAATATGCATAATTCAAAATCGTTGGTATTAAATCCCAAAAATGATCTAACTAACCACTTGGAAATACGATCGGATATGATAATCGGATACGGTAATGACGTCGCAGACTGGATGGAATGCGTTATTGGTGTGCCAACATTTGCCATTGTATCTGATGATGAAATCATTAGCATGATCAATCAAACTCAATAAAGTGTCCATGACTCAAGTTCCGAAGAAGAAGGGAACAGAGATGAAATTCCTACTTAAGCACAAGCAATAGAGGCGAGTAATGTTCTTTTAAATTTTTAGAAAATTATAGTTCCCCAGCCATTTTAGCCAGATAAAATTCAAGCATATCGCATACAAACACTTTTAATTGAAGAACAATTTGAAACAAAAAGACGAACTACTTTAAAAGATATTTGAAATAATGTTTGTATTTCATAAAAATATATGTATAACTCATGATGCTTATGTAATATATTAACTTAAATTTCATGTTTTAATAAGCATAACATGTACTTTTTTGTGTTTTTTTATCACCTCTATTAATTATGTTTTTCGATTATCCGTGCTAAGCCAGGTCCCGTGCGACCCCGATAATTGAGGTTCAACTGTACGTATTAAATTGCTTCAATAATAGACGGTCTTAGGAACTTAGGCCAATTTTTTGCACGAATAAATAAAATATGCATCGATCTATATTATCTAAGTTTCATTATTTCCATAAACTAAGCCACAATGTTATCTGAAGCACACTGAGGTGTAAAAACTTACCCCAAAAGCTTATATCCTTCATCAAGATTATTTACGAGATTGATATCTGCCGTGTAAAACATGGAAAACTATTAAGTATAGCCATTAAGATTAAAACTAGTGTACGACAAGGGTATGTCATACCACACCTACTATTTAATATACACCTAATTCTCGTTTTACACGAATTTTTCCTCACGAATTTGAAATAACACTTTTTTAAAGCAAAAAACAACTTTTTATTTACAAGAACATCGATAGTATCGATAGTTTTGTTTTTGGCTGACCATCGATAGTTTTTTTTTCACTAAATGTAGTCAAAGTCACATTTGCACAAATTTGTTCGATGCAGTCGTCTAAAACTTTTATAGTTACATATAGGAGCACTGTTTAACACTTTCTTAAATGTTTATTTGTTAAACTCAAATACAGTATGAATTGTAATTAAGTATCGATAATTTGTTTGCAAGCTATCGAAACTATCGCATGGGCCGACTATTGATAGTTTTGCAGCTCTACTACAGGGCCGTTTGAATGACTTGGATTATGCAGACAACATCTGTCTTCTGGCACACGTCTTTTCAGATTCTGCATTAAATCTGCCAAATACTTATACCAGAAATAACAGAAGAAGCTGGTTTGAAAATAAACGTTGCCTACTTTATGTGTTAATACATCAATCACTGACTTATTTACAATAGGCAACATACAGACAACATACAATTTTTCTATCTCGGTAGCATCATATCCATAAATGGAGGGTAGAGTGAAGGCATTGACTACCTAACACACAAGGCTCGACAAATATTTGGTCGTTTGACAACCGTCTAGGAATCCTCGCAACTATTAACTATTAATCCAGTTTGCCGAAGCCCTATGATATGAATTGACCAGTGATGTCTAGCGATTTGACCCCGTTAAGAATTTCTCGTGGGATTTTTTTTAATTCGAGTCTTTGCAAAACCCCAGCGGCCCTCAAAACCATGCTATCTGTTAAATTCCTTAATAAAATAGTCTGCAAAAACAGCTCTAAACTTGAAAAATGTAAAAAAATAGGATGAAAATATGTTCTCTCGGGAAATACACACAGATACCTCCAGTCTACTTAAACGACATATATATATAATTTAAAAGGTCTGTTTCTGTTCTTTCCAAATCCAAGGAGAAAATAAAAATCGGTTAATATTCATCTAAGTTATTAGATTATAAGCGCATGAAGGTTCGAAAATCCGTTTTTTTTTTTTTGCCCGTAACTCAAGATTTTGGAGTGTTATTTTGAAGAATAATAATCTTTTAAACAAAAATCTAAAGATTGCATTTGCATTTAATTTACTTTATTTGTCTCCGGGGTTTTTAAAATGTTCTGTTTTTTCTTTTATTAAATTTAATCAAATACTTAATTCATTTTTTAAATGCATTTTTTTTTTTTTGTTATATAAAAATTAAATTTATTTTCCATTTTCATACAAATAACTCACACACGTATTCTCTAAAAAATAAAATTGCGTCCTTTCTGTGTTGATGTAAGAAATAAAACAAAATTTTTTTCAATTAAAATTTTAATGGAATTTATTTTTGTAAAAAAAAAATATATAAAAATGCATTTCCCTTGTTTTTGAAATGAAATAAAAACTTTTATATGAAGTGCTGGTTTGTCAGTGTCATACCCTGACATTTTGTTGCTGCAACTCGAGTTGCAACACTAAAAAAACGTAAAAAATGGAATATGATGAAAACCATTTCTATAATTTAAATTAACAACTAAAAAAGGATAGTGATACCATTTAAAAAAGGGTTTTATAGAAGAAGAGAAGGCTAAAACGCAAAAAAAATATTTCTTTCTGCACTTGTACGAGTATAATCTATGCAAATAAAAATGGGAAAAGAGAGAAAGAGAAAAAAATATTAAAAACTTTCTACATATTTTTCACATCCAAAATGAAATGAAAGAAATGAAAAGAAAATACAGAAACAAAAACAAAATTGTTGAAAAACTACAACAAAATATTTTACTTTTATTTTATTTTTTTCGGACTTGCAACGAATTGCAATTTAAACAAAAACTGCAAACACGCCCAATATATTGCAGTAAAAAATGACTAAAAATAGTATCAACAGCAACAATAGCAACAACAGCAAATAAAATATTTTTCCATGCACATACCACACACATACACACCACTCTCTCATATACCATTTTTATACAATAAAATTAAAAGTAAAGGAAAACTAGTCATACAATACAAGTATACAGACCGAGTCATGTACATAGGTATGTACGTGTGTACCATACATACATAAGTATATACACATACACACACAAACACAAATGCTCACAATACGAGTATTGTATGACCATTTCATAAATATTGCATTAGTGTACGTGTTTGTGTGTGTGTGTATGCTTATATGGTAAACCCATGAATTGCTCTCAGTCATGGGGCCTGTATGCATTTCTATGGTGATGAGTGTATACTCGTATGCAAGCCATGATGTGCTTACGAGTGTACATGTAGATGTGCATATGTATAGCAAGTTGAAACTATACCTACATTGGGGTACGAATTAAAATGGCCAGAACATACCCGTACTGCAGCATAACTTTATTGTTTTTATTTCCTAATTTTTCTTTTATGTTGCATGTACAACAATATGTAGTTTTTTCTTGTTGCACAAACCAATATTTTGTAACAAAAGGAAAAAGCTTTTTTATTTAATTTCTACTGCAATACAACTATATGTTGGTGTTTTTTTTTTTTTTTTTTTGTCCTGCAGTTTACAATAAATACTAAAAGAAAATATCATGCATAAGAGAGGTTTTTGCACTAAAAATTTAATAGAACTCGTCGAAACCCCTCTTTATTTCCTGTTTTAGTTGTCAATAAAAAAATTTCGAAATGGCCAGGTATTGGGAAATACTTTAAAAGAGAGAATGAAGAATTTTTAATTGAATTGAAATAAAAAAACAATTGATTGTTGAAATTTGAATGCAACCGTGGATTCAGATTATTTCTTATGGCGAGCAGAGAAAACCTTAAAAGACCTGCAGACGACGTTTCAGAATTGCCATCTTTAGTACCGCGGTTTAATGCAGCCTTACCATTGAAAGTGCTATTAACGACCTAAACCCAAATGGGATTAATAAAATCTGTAATAAAATGATTATAAAGCTGCGTCGTTTGGCGAGAAGATGAATTCTCTAGAAGTCGTTTTGAGACTAAACCTAAACCTGGAAAGGATCACACTAAGGCGGAATCATGCAGTCTATTGTCTAATATACCCAACATATTTGTAAAAGCACTAATAAAAAAGCTGATTCCGAGATTAAGGTGGTATGAAGGTGGATGAATTCCAACTCATCATTTGGATTCAGAAGAAAGCAAAAACATAGAGTGGTGAGACCCTCACTTACCTTTGAAGAAAAAAGAATACTGCTCCACTCTTTTTATCAACGTTTCACAGGCGTTCTACAAAATATGGCATAAAGACTTGAGACAAAACTTATCACCAAACGTCTGCAATCTATTACGGAGATGCCTAACTGAACGAAAATGTAAGTGAACCTCAGAGTATCAAGGCCAGAGTATCCCAAAGAAAGCATTATGGGACACATCCTAAATTTGATTTTATACCTCTGATGTGCCAATATCCGGTAGCACCCAAGCTCCGACAGTCGCCGATTATACAGCTATTCTAGGCATGAAGACCCGCAATAAGCAATTCGGATTTGACAAGACTATACAAAGCAGCTGGTGACTTGATAACGGTAATGAAGGATAAAAGTTAATGAACAAAATTTACATTCGTTGTGTTTACACTGCATAGGAAGACATGCCCGGCTATTGAAACAAACAGCCAGGGTTCGAAAGTAAAATATTTGGAAATACGTCTTGAAAGCCGGCGAACATGGAATAGCTATATAGATGATAAGTTAGTCCAAATAAAAATAAAGGCGACACAATTCACTTAGGTTGGACTGTAAGCTCCTTCCTTATAACGTGATATTGAAACCAATCTGGTGCTACGGTGTACAGTTACGCGGCACTGCCAAAATAAACGTTTACGACTAATAACAAAAGCACCATGGTTTATAAGAAATTCGGACATGCGTAAAGATCTGAATGTACTCATGGTTAGAGAGGAAATCTATCTAGCCAGTGCAATCTTGTGTATTGCTGGCCACATCCGATTGAGAAGAAGAAATACTGCTGATTTGAATACCAATTGTTAGCTCTCTTTACAGTGAGGATCGACCAATTTTATAAAGTTATTAAAAAAAAAATTGATGAACAATGGCAATGTTCCACTCGACTATAAAATTGACTATTAAAAATTGAATTTACAATCGCCAAAAGAAATCTAATGTAGTCTAATCACCTCATAAACTCCTCTACAGCATAGGGTCATTTAAATGTTGTTTAAAAAAGTGTATTAATAATCGTTATAATTTCTCGTTTTAAGAAACATCGCCAATAAAAATATATTTTAAGCCTTTAACTTGCATAGTCCAGTTAAAAAATCTATCTTTTGTTTAATCTCTTAAACCAAGACCATAAAAGAGATTTCTTCCATTGCTTTATTGTATTGTACTCTAACTCTTTTAGAATTTATTGGCAGCTTTGGAAGAAAAGAATAAAGTAAGGAACCTTTAGAAGGATGACTATGAGAGAGAAGGAATAATTTTATTTTTGCATATATTGCTGAACAACTTTTTTGTTTTGTGGCATTTCATGGAAACGAAAAAGTAAAATGCAAACACTCTTTATTAGCCATGCAAACAGAAAAGAAAAACTACTCTAAACTGAACTGAAAACAAAACAAAACCAAAAAAAAAAAAAAATAAATTAACGACTATAGACAGTAAAAACAAATACAACCCTAAGCAAAAAAATAAAAAAAAGAATGCTCCCATAGAACGGAAGTTGACTTTTGTAAAACAGGAAATCACAAAAATTCATATAAAAAAATAATAGAAAAACTAATGGTATCATAAAGAAAAACAAAAAGAGAGGGAAAGAGAGCAATGGAAAATTCATAAAGAATAAAAGCTATTGACAAGGCTCTAATTTATTTTCGTATTTTAAACTTTCAAATATTGGGCCCCCTTAAAAAGCTGTTTTTTAAGATACTCAAATAAGGCCTTCCAAAAGGCCTTCTAATTCATTTCTTCGCCCTGTATGCACACATACACTCACATATACAGCCAATTTAAGGGAATATAACAAAAACTCCACACACACATGCATTAAAACTTAGTCATACAGACTCTCTATTCCACACCAGTGATGAGAAAGTTGATACGATCATACTTTTTATGATACTATTTAACTTAAAAAAGTACCATAGTTATTAACGTCAGGCAGCCAGACACTATTCCAGTTCACTTAGGTCCATATGCTGATCATACTATGATGCCCATAGTAGGTAGAGTCCAGGAAACGAGCCAACCAGACGCATACACAAAAGAAAGTCTGCTGACATTTAAATCATCCAGGTCTAATATGGCATGCAGAGATAAAAATCCAAAAAATAAAAAAACAGTCTTAATATTCGAAAGATTCGAAGACTGATAAATAAAATGTTTGACAGCCCTCTTCTCTTTCTGATCCTGACAATTTCTACTGCAGTTATTGAATGGCAGACCAAGTTTCCTAGCATGCGCACCAGCCACCCAGTGCCTAGTGGCAACAGACAACAAAATTCGTAACCTTTGTCATGGTATCCAAATGAGAGACTCCGATCGAGCCCGATCATACAGAGCACGTGAGTTGCTTGCCTGCTTAACAAGTATCGTAGAACCAGAAGCTTGCAAAAGGAAAATAGCATCCCGACCAGGTGGTTAATCTCCTTATTGCCAAGAAGAAAGCTATTCCTAGCTAGTCCCTCCGGGTGTCAGAGTACCCTACACCCAGATAATCTCCAGATCTGAATGTCTCGCCATCTCGATTACACTATGACAACAAGTTAAAATATCTGCAGTGTGATACTATTCTTCCGATAGGTACTATCGAGTGTATGAAGAACCTGTTTTTAAACTATTCGATACACTGTCAAACTTTTAAGTTATGGGTACTGGTTTTTCGTACCTTCATGCATTTATAAGCTAATAACTTAGCTACATATTAACCGATTTTAATTTTCTGATATGGAAATCAGAGCAACAGAAATATAGCTGAATGCCGGGTGTATTTAGATAATATAGCGAGATGATATTCGACGGATATCCTTGCATGGACTTATGGACATTAAAGGCAATTGCATGGCAGATGAACTTAAGCAGGTAGGTACCACTTTGCATCCGAACATCGGTGGGAACATCGGTACTTCTCTTGAGCTAATGTCACGCAAATTTCGCCAAATGTCGAACGAACGATAAGAAAATGTACGCACCTTCTATGAGACCAGAAGGATCCAGCCACATTTGAATTACCAAAGAAAGGGCAGCTGTTGCAGACATGCTAAAAGTATGAAAATCCCATATAATGATCTCTGCAGAAATTACAATGATGAAGAGCAGGAGGAATCTACGGAACATCTTCTTTGCTACTGCTCAGAATTCGACGATTGGAAGCTTTCTGCACCTGTTCGGAGGAGATTCGACGATAAGGACCACCTTTCAACGTACGAGAATATCATTGCCTGGCGGCTGGATGACCAATAGCTGCTAGACAGGAGCTGCGAGACCCAGGTGCGGTAATGTACACACGGTAACTTGGAACACAGAAATGTTCAAAGGTGATTTTACTTACCACTCTAAGGTGGACATCAGTCCTCAATTTGGGCGTCGCTCTAAGGTTCTTGAAACTCTATTAAGAGTTCACGGAGTAACGAGCCATTATGCACTGCGCTCACAGGCGTCAGGCACAGTTGAACACATATTGTGTGAATGTGGGGTTCTTGATAGGGTGATATATCCACTATTATGGTTTCAGATCTGCTAATGCTCATTAGGAAGGCAGTAGATCTGCTGAACAAACCATAGACCGGAAGGAGCACATTAAATTCCATGCGTTGCAGTATCGTTCAAGTGTGACGGTCGGTATGATGATAATGATAATGGTAACACAACAGTATCTACTATTTGTATCCAAGTGAGCCAATTGTAGCTGCCAGATCAACCCAATCTAACCAATGTTTAGTTAAAAATAAAAAGCTTCTTTGCTTTAGAAAATACGTTAGAAGTTGACAGAGTTACTAAGTTTTTTAGTTAAGCAACTTATGAAAAAATTTGTTTGTCTTATAAAATTTGTTACTCTTGTCAAAATACATTATTTCTGATACCGAACGAAATTCTCCTTTCCCATCACTGTCCAACACTGACTCACTCAGTCACTATCTAATTCACATACTTTATACTCCAATTAATGTGCTTAAAAGAGTGTGTGTGTGTATGTATCTGTGTTGTTGTTTCAACTGAGAAAATGTTAAAAGGATTTTGTATTTGTTGTTAATGTTGTAGTCATGGTTGTTTTTTGTTGTATTTTGAGTAAATGGAAATTGCATAGAAAAACTATAAATGCATAAAATTCATCAAAGTTTTGTTTTTATTGCTGCTGGTACTGGTGTTGCTGCTGCTGCTGCTGCTGCTGCTGCTATTGTACTCTTTTTAATTCATGTTGTTGACCACTCACTACCTTTTACTGCTTTCCTTTTGTGCTCCTCTCTCTTTCTCTTTTTGTCATATAAGCTTGAGAATTTTATATATAAACTACAAAACAATATTTGTCACATACATACATACATACATACATACATACGAGTATGTACATACATATGCATGTATCTATGCATAGAAAAAAAGATATGCAAAAAACTAAGTGTATGTGTTTGTTTGTGTGGGTGAGATTGCAATTGCTGGATAAGTGTCTAATATTTACTACTACATACTCATATGCAGTAGTGTGGGTAGAAATTTTTGCAAACAATTTTTTAAAAAATACTGCATAGTTTTTCTCACTTTTTTTAGTTTTGAATGTTTTCTGTTGAAATTGTTGTTTTTTTTAACAAACATATGTATGTGTTCGTATATCTATTTAAAGTTGGTAGCAACTCTGTATGTTTTTAACTGCTTTAGAGGCGTTGCTTTTCATAGAGGGACATATAGAAATGCAATAAAATATTTGTTATTAAAAAATAAAAGAAAAGAAGTAAAAAATCTTTTTGTTTAATATATAAAAAGCTGAACTCTTGTGCTCAGTGTTTTTTTATTTGTTTTTTTGTTCAACAGAGATAAAAACTAAATGCATACACATCAGTTATTAATGGAATAAAAGGAGGGGGAAAAAAGTGAACGAAACTAAAGGAAATAAAACAATTAATTGCAATTTTTGTCTCTGCCATAGAGAATAAAATATAAAAAACGATTATTTTTCAAATGGAAAATGTCTGCAGTTTAGTTGTTTTTTTATGTTCATACATATGTATGTATTTATTTTTTTTACTATGAAGAGAAAAAATTGAAGGTATGTATTTAACAATGCTGGCCAGTCAATTGATCGGAATTTAAAAATAAATTTCAAATTTTAAATACTGTTTTACCATTGTACTATAGAGTTAAAATACAAAAATGTTTAATTTAAAAATGTTTTTATTTATTAAGAAAATCCTTTTTTTATTATACGATTTCTTATATAGTATATAAGCATTCCCATTGAAATGTATTGTAACAATAAATCAATTGTTGTTATTTATTTCCTGAATATGTTAATTAGCAGTCTATTGATATTGAATTATTGAAACGAGATTTTGGTCATAACATTATTTCACGACATTGACCTGTTTGACAAGATCGTGTATTTCGAAACGTCTTGAATATTTTTTGTAGGGGAACCGTAAGTCCTTGTGTTTTGTAAACAACCTAACAAGCTTAGAGCAATTTTAGAGATCAATATAACCCATGTCTGTTATGAAGTCTTTCAAAAAATAGTCAAACGCAATTTTTCTTCATTAAAAGAGAGACAGAGAGAGAGAGAGAGAGATAAAGAAAGGCTTAACACCATACCATATATCAGCGATGTGCAGTGTTGCCATAATTTTTTTCAGAAAAACTGAAAATTTCAAAGAAAAAAACTGATTTTATAGTGAAATAACTGCACTTACTTAAAAAAGTAAAAAATTTACATATACCCGTAGCGGGTATGTTTTGTAAGCTGAAAACGATGCAAATTGAAATCGAGAAAATTTTTTAAAGACAAATATAATTAAACGTGCCAATTGCTTTAAACTTTTGTTCATCAAATTATTTGAAAGATAATTAAGTGAATTAATAGGAAAGAATATCAAAATATTGTCTGATTTGAAAATTCTAACAATTTTAAATTTCATTCGTTAATTCATTTCATAGTGTATTTCTTATTCACAACAAATTAAGTGTGATATGTAAAAATAATATGATATAATTACACTGTGCTCGAATTAAAGTCTTTTATCCGACAAGCGAGGCCCTCAGCGGGTATACCGAGCTCGAGTTCGCTGAATCCAGTGGTGGGGTTAGCTTTTTTAGGTTAGCTCTGTTTTCAAAATATATCTCGTTATTTCGAAAACGATAGCGTAGCACGACATAGATTCGCGTAACTCACAATCGATTCAGTTTACTGCATAAACTACAAAATCCGAAACTCCGCAATAAAATAAGCTTTATGTAAGGCTGAAACCATTTTCATCTGCGTAGTCGTTTTAAAAATATACATTTTTTTTTGCGTACGAATAAGTGATATTTTTGAAAAATTATTTCAGTAGTAGCATTATTATGAGACAAAGTAACTATATATGTATGTAACGAATTCATATAAATTTGAATTTACAGTCGCATACAGAATATACAGAAAAGTGTACATACTCCCCCGAAAACTGGATTTGACACAGAACTACAACGTTTGAACTTTCTAATGTAAATCTACGCGAAAAATAAAATAAAAATATATGAGCTTTTGCATAACATATTTTTTAAGTTAAAAAAAAAAAAAAAAATAAGAAATTCAATTTTCTGCAGAAAAGTATACATACTCTGCAGTAAAAGATAACTAATTATTCCCAAAAAAAAAAAAAAAAAAATGTTAAAAATTGTCTTATTGTTAATTTATATTTTCTAGACCCATATTTATGCGTTAAATTTGCTTTTCACTTAAAATACAATTTTTTTATTGTAGTTTCACTGAAATTATTGTGATATCCTTAAGCAAGAGCAATTTGTATTTAATTGAATTTAATTGTTTGTGAGGCTTAGGCAGGTGACTTATGAGTAAAATGAAGCCGTTTGGGAACGTTGTTAAATCCTTTAAAATGCTTGCTGTAGGCTTTGAGTTGTGGATACTTGTAGATTGGGCTCACAGGCATCAGAGACAGCGAAACACATATTGTGTGAATGCGGTGTTCTTGATAGGCTTAGATAGATATGTATGTTTAGGGAGAGATATCCATCATTATGGTTTTAGATCCGCTGATATTCAGTGGAAAGGCAACCGATCTGCTAAACAAACTGTAGACCGGAAGTGCCTGGACGGATGATAATGATAAAATCTAGAACAGAAAGCAAAAAATAACTTCACCGAGCTGGCCATGGCAAATATACTGGCAACAAAAAGGCAAATAAACTAGCACTTAATGCCAGGAAAGCGCCTACAATATACTTGACAATCCCATAGAAATTAATCTCTTTTAACCTGAACATGAATCGATTATTATAACAGTGTGTTTTTTCATATATGGCGACATTTTTAGTGGAAATGCCATATTTTGATGGTTTTAGACAATCTAGAGAAGAGTCCAGCAAAGCATGACTCTGAGTAATTTTTCTCTTTTGCTCTCACACGATAGTTTTCACAATTATAGGCAAAAAATAAACAGAGATGAATAAAAAGAAAATAAATGGAAAAATACATGGCGGGACATCTTTTTATTTATTTTAAATTTCTTCCTAATTTATTGTTTTCTTTTAGTTGTTTTCTGTTCTTTTTATTATTTTTTTAGCTATTTTGTTGTTGTTTTGCATAATTTTTATTGTTGTTATTATTTTTTTTCTTATTTCTTTTATCGTTCTTTTCCATTTTTTCTTTAAAAGTTTCTGTTAAAATATGTAAACTTAAAAAGTGTTAAAGCACTCTTTCCAGTGTACACAACCATTGTGTAAAAAAATAAATGCAATTTTTCTGACAGTGTGGTCTGTGAGACAGACTTCTAAACTACTACTACAATTGTAAAATGTACTGGTATTAGTTTGCCTGTCACTGCTCTAGAGTCTATGCCAAGAAACACAAGTGCAGCAGCAGCTTCCAAGAAGTATTGTACTCGGAGTTTAAGAGGTTAAATGATTAACTAAAGAATAGAGAACCTGTGTGGAAAACTGTAAAGATACTTAGCGGGATTTAAAGTGGGCCAAGGCGAGTAGCTTACTAAGACATTTAAATAGTATTTTGGACATCCTAACAGGGCACTAGAGCTTATGGGCACACCTGAATTGCATAAGCTTAAGGGAAAGCAGTATTTGCAAGGCTTGTGGTGAGTATAATGAAACCCTTGAACACTTTCTTTAACATTTGCCTAGTTTCTGCCAGAAATAGGCCACAATTCCTTAGGAATGACACAAAAGGTGCCTCGAAAACACTAAACACTAAACAAATATGTCAATAATACGCAATTCATCAGAAACGAAACTAATAGATTTTTGCAGCTCACAGCAGGCTGAGTTCTGGCCTCGATGTAGGTCTGCGGACATGAAACTGTGTTTTAAATAGCTCTTCCCTTCAAACTCTCTCTTGCAACCTAAGTAAGAGGAAAATTAATTTTTTGTTTTTCAAAAAAAATATACTTCTTATAAAATGACTTTTGAGGGAAAGCTTAAAGAACAATTATTTTGTAAGAAAAAAGTGTTCATCATGACAAAACATATTTTATGGTACCAGTTGTGATTTTCGTCTTGTAGACCAACTTACTTGCAATGGTTAACACAAGATTCACCTGAGGTACACGTAAATAAATATTTGTATAATTACCTGAAAAGAAACGAAATTAAGAAAAGGTAAAACGCATTAGATATTATTTTCTTTTTTCTAATGTTCATTCACTGTTAAGAAAATTGAATTTATAATTTAAATCAAAAAAGAAAGAAAAAAACTGTAATTATAGTTCAAAGAGAAAAGCAACGAAATAAAAAAAGTTCACGAAAATTTTTCCACTTGCAACGCGGTTACAATTGCATTTTCTTTTCTTAATTTTTTTTTTTTTTTTGTTAAGTAAAACTCCCCCATTTTTGAAGATAATGGAACCATGCAGCGGTAAAAATGATATGCCTCGTTAAGCCTAAATTTTGTATATTAAACAAGAAATGAAAAAAAAGAAAACAAAAAGCAAACGAGTTTTTGAAAACTTTATTTTTTTACTTAAAAAAAAATAAAAAAATATTGGCGACATTAACAAAAAACGATGAAAAAATGCGATGCACAAGCCGAAAAAATTCAGCCATTTGTAAACCATGAAATTGAATTGTTACTTTGAAGTGCACTCAACTTGTAAAATCCTACTTCTTTACTAAACAAAAAAGGCGACATTTTGAGTTCAGGTTCTGTTTTTCTAATTACAAATGCATCAGATGTGTGGCTGGCAAAAGTAAGTGGGGTAGAGGACTACTGTATGTACTTTATTAAGTGAACTCAGGTTGAAATTTGTTGCAAGTTTGTATCAAAGAGAGCAAAAAAAAAAACGAAACAAGCAGCAACGAAATACAGGCTTAAATTCATTAATGGCAACAAAGTCTGTTGAATGTTGGTTGGTTCACTTGTTGTTTAGCTGATATTTTAGCGTTAATATTGGTTTCCGCAGCTAAAAGAATTGCTTCAAATGGATTTTCATTTTTTCTATCATGCGTGTCTTTTTTTTCGTTCATTTTCTTATGCTTTTGCATGCTTCTAATTGAAAGAAGATGCCAGTGAATGTATTATAATAGGCTTGACTATAAGTGCCTAATGCCGTCATATGCATGTTGCAGCATTTACTGCCTAACGGGAAAAAGTATAAAATAATAGACGTTTTTTCTAACCCTTCTTTTTAACTGTTTTTTTTTTCATTGCTGCTTTTTGTTTTTTTGTCGTTTTTTATAGATATTTCTTGTGATTTTCTGTTGAGTGCACTTGAAATTATTTGACTTGTAATGAAGTGCCTGTGCATTATTATTGCCGTTGTCGGTCGTTGCTGTTTTTTTTTTTAATTTCTTTTTAGCCACATTTATTTTCCACATTGTGACAATTAACAACAAACATCCAAGTCTGCCTTAAAATGAAAATAAATAAAAACAGCAACAGCAACAGCAAAAACAATAACAACGATAACATTAACAAAATATGAGCTGTGTTGTAATTTTATTTGAAGTATTTGTTATTGTTGTAATGCATTCACATTTAAATGAGAGTAGAGAAAAAGAAAAGAAAAGGAAGAATAAAAAAAACATATAAGAGGTAGATGAGAATTGGTAATAAAAGAGCGGAAGAAGAAGGCTAATTAAATACTGACTGAGATTCAATTTCAATCGCATTGTTCTTGTGATTCTTTTTTTTTGCTTTTAGATTAAAAAGGGGTTTCCGTGTTGTTCTTAATGCCTGTTGTTTTTCTGCTGCTTTTCTTATCAGAAAAAAAATCGATTTTTTTGTAAGCGACCGCAAGAGTTTCTAATTATTATCAAATTAATTTCAAATGCCATCGAATCCCATCATCTGTGAAGGATACAAATTTGAAGTTAATTTCTTAAATTAACAAATGAATTAAAGGAAAGAAAATTAATAAGAATTTGAAGAAACTTAATACCTACAACATAATTCCATGGGTCCTCAAAACAATACCATTGAAGATGTTCATATCCGTTTAAATTCGAACCAGAGGTTATTTCGAATCTGGCAATACTTATGTCATTCTATTCCGTCACACAATTCAGTATATTATCTCCACTGAATGAAATGAATCGTTTTACAATTGAGCAACGTTGGGATTTATGGGAAATTTATTTCCAAAACAAAGACAATTCGTCTGAAATTGCAAAAAAAATCAAAAAAACAATTTTTTTAATAAAAAAAACTGTAAAAATCATCTATTTTGGGCTCAGAATGTGGTCTTGGTCCGATCGAATGGGGTACTGTGAGGCCAACCGCGGCAGCCAAATGAATGAAATAATATTTCATTTCTAACCGGAACAATTGTACTTCAGAAAAAAAAAAAATTAATTTGGCTAAATTTCAAACCGTTTTTGCCCTATTTATGGTCTGGAAAGTGGAAAAGATATTCCCACGGATATTTTCTTCGATCTGGTATCGATATCTGATCAGTTGGCTAACAGGTTGGGGTGAATTGCAAATTATCCCGCTACAACCAATGCCGCGTCTATAGAAACTGTGCGGAAGGCAGAAGCGACCCTGAGAGCCCATTTTCTGCAGGCAGCATCTATGCTCACCCTATAGGTGTTCTTGAGCATAGTCTCAGTCCATATATGGGCTGCATATAAAGCAATCGGTCTTATTACGCCTATGTTCGGCATTATTCGCGCAAGTGCATAAGGTGTCAACGCACATTCCCCACTAATATATTTCAGGTGCTCTTTAAAGGTGAGTCTGTTGTTGATTTTGCTATAATTTAATTGCCTGCTTAGAGACTATTCGCTGTTCAGTTTTGTTATCGGCAGACCTGCGCTTACAATCCAGCTTCTTACTACAGCGACTGCAGCATTGCACTCTATTTCAAAACCAACAGGTATTTGCCTTGTATTATCAGGGCAATGCCAATAATTTCCTCACCATTAGGAAGCTCGAGCTTTAGTACACCATCGTACATAGTTTTCCATAGTATTGAGACCAAAAACCGATGCCGAAACTATACATGACTTTCAGTCATCACCCGTGACGTACTAAATGACTCTGCTCTTAAAATAACCCGCTATCAACTCAATCAGCTACTTCGGCACGTTTTCCACATCGACTGCGGCTAACGTAACATCCCAATCCGCCGAGTTAAAAGCGTTTTTGATGTTCAAGGTGATGATGACACAGTATTCCTTGTCATCTTACCTCTAATGCCATCTTTCGGTATGTTTATGACTTTTCCATAGCATTTGAAATCAAACTGACATTTGACATTTGACGTGTGTGTGTGTGTGTGTGTGTGCGTGTGTAATCATAGCTATTTGCATGTATATATGTGTTAATCTGTGCCGCTGTGGTATGGTAGGTAAGACACCCGCCTACCAACCAGAAGGTCGTCGGTTCAATACCTGGCCAGACCATCTGAAAAAAAGAAAAAGTTTTTCAACAGGTTATGAGTATAAATACTATTTGAAAACTTCTCTAAATGCATTTACCGTTCGGAGCCGACGTTAGACTGTAGGTCGCTTTCAATGAGATTAAAAATAGAATCGGGTGCAGTTCATTGACTGAGAGAAGTCCCCATGTTCCTTCATGCAATGTGATGGGAATTAATAATAATAATATGTGTTAATCTACGCATAAAAAATCATAATGAAAATAACCGAAAACAAAAAATGGCAAAAAAATCTTGCCTCATCAAAAACGTAAAATAATTTTTGTTTTTCTATTGTTTAAACAAAAATTTGTTTTAAATACCATATGAATATTTATGAACACAGAAAAGAGAAAAAAATTATAAAATTTAACAACAATAATAATAATAAAAATAATACAATTACAACAACCTTGCAATAGATTTATGGCACTTTTTATGTGAGAAAAAAAGCTTTTTGCGTTTTCTAAATAGACAAAAATAAATAAAAAATAATAATAAAACAACGAATTCGACAACGTTGGTGCGTGAACGCAGAGAAAGAGAGCTTTTTTAATTGTTTTTATTTGATTTTTTTTCTATTCGTTTATGGTTGTGTGTTACTGTTGTTGTTGTTGTTGTTGTTGTTGTTGTAAATACATATGAGTTGTATTAATGCTAATGTTGCTGTCGATCGAACACACACATTTTTAAATGTGTTGTGCCAGCTCAAGGTTTTGTTTTTTGTCTGAAAAATATTCTTATTGTTGCTGCCTGCTAAATTTTAAGTTAATTTTGTTATTATTGTTGTTGTTGTTTTTTTTTTCTTTAGCTGATTTAATACAGTAGTTGTTGTTGTTACATACGCACTTTTTTTGTTTGTTTCTTTTTCTATTCAGTTCCGCATATATGGCTGCTGCTTTTTTGTGTAAGAGTGTTGGTGTGCGCATTTTTGTTCTGATGTGATAGAACAGCTAACAGTAGTAGCAACAGCGACGTTCTAGTTTATTTCTCATCTCTGTCCCCTCCGACCCATTTACATTTTTATGCCTTAACTCTTTTACAATATCCCATCGAGAGCCCCATTTTTATTAGTGATTTGGGTACTTGTGTTCGTGTTCGTGTTCATGTTCGTATTTGTGATTAATTTTTTTTTTTTTTTTTCATTTTTATGTTATATTTTTGTCGGAGACCTTGGGTGTATATTTTGTTGTTGATCTCTGTCTCTTATGCGTTACAGTGCGTTGTGTCCCAATCGGTTTGGTTATGCGTGTTAGACTTTTAGTTGTTGTTAATTTTTAGCTGATCAAATATGTTTTTTTTCTCTCTAGTTTTGCTAATTTTTTTATTTCTCTACTATTATTATTATTATTTTGTTTTTTTTTTGTTTTTTTGTTTTTTATGTTCCCTTTCAATGGTTTTAAATTATGCGTTTCAAAAGTATATTTGTTGTTATTTCAGCAATTTCGCTTTTTGTTTGAAACTACCTATTTAATAAAGGTACTTTATCGAAAATATTAGGTCAAAGCATTGATAATTTTCCAATGCAATTTAATCTGTTTTAAAATTAATTTCAATTTTACAAAAGACATTTAAATTTCCAGTCTTTTTCATTAATAGGTCCGATTTTGTATATCCATTAGAAATAATACTTTTATTAAAATATAATGCTGCTGTTACAGTACTAACATTCTAAACGCGATCGAAACGATGCACTCCTCACTCTTATTTATCCTTATCAGACCTAGAAGTCTTATCCTTATCAGAATGCAGGCGAACTCATGACGTAAAGATATGTACGCACTACGGTCCGTATATTAGCGGGTTAGTAAGGGTAGTCACACCGGCAACAAACAAAATACAGGCCCTTTTGTCAGCGAACTAAAAAATTAAGTCTTAATTTGGACTCTAAAACAAACACATACTTTCTTTCTTTAACTCGTTTTGCATAATCAATAACTTAAGCTGGATAAATTGTTAAAAATACTGATAAAGGACAACTTGTTCGTAACATGGAAAATCTTACATATGAAATTATAATCAAATAAGGTCTCGATGTACGAAAGTTAAGTATCTATTGTTTCGTTCAGACCGTCATCTAACTGAAAATTAACACACAGCTGACGTGAATAAAGTTGAAAACAATTTAAAAACTATGTAAAAGCTAAGAGGTATGTACTGAACTTAAAAAGTGCAGAAACAAAGATTAGTCGAAAGATTTTTCTAAATCGATGAGCTGTGCAATGCTATACAGTGGTGGCCATATTTCTAAAACATTCATTTTAGTCTATTTTGCATCCAGCAAAACAAGACCCAGATCTTATATATGAAAGTGCTAGTGAGAATTACAATTTTATATTATACTTTATTTGATAAAATGAAGGGAAAAACGTTAAAAAGCCATTTAGATATACAAAACAAAGACTAACAAGTCAGAAGCCATGATAGGTAATTCAAGAGTTAAATTTTGAACCGTCTTGCTTTGCTTATAATCTAAATTCGGCTTAGTCCTCGTTTATACGAGGAAACAATTTGATGGGAAACATTTAGCTTGGAAGCAAATTACGGGTGGGAAAGAGAGATATTTGATATTTATTAGCGTTACTTCTTTACAATAACAATAGTAATGGAATGTTGACGACAAAATGTTCACCTGTGTGAACGCGAATGGAAAAAGCAAAAGAGAATTCAAAATGTTTCCCTTCAGAATGTTTTCTCGTATAAACGGGGACTTAGTAGCTGGTTTCAGTGTTGCAAAAGCTTTACAAAATTTGTCATAGAACACTGGATAAAATATTCAAAAAATTATGAAATTGATTGTAAACAGAAAATAAATAAATAAAATCTAAGAATAAGTAGGTGACAGAACGCTAGCAGATCAGTTTCACAGACCTCACCAAAGTTGAAACAATTTTTTTCTTCTTTTTTTGAATTATGTTCAGATAAATCTATTGGTTCTGTTAACAAACGCGATCGAAAACTTTTAAAATTTTTTATTCTCACCATGGAGTTCTTTGCCCGCGTCAGACAACATTTTTCTCTTACTTTCAAATAACTTGCTTTTCGTTCGGCCCAGCACCTATTTTTGTTCTTGACTAGCGTACATACATATGTATATCTAATAAAAAGTAGTTACTAAAAATAAGAAAAAATATTTTTTGCTTGTATGTCACCTTGTTCTACAAATTGAAATCTTTTATTGGCCTTAATTTAAGCGAAAGGTTGTCCCAAAGTTGATTAGCGCTTACTTTTCCATGGGAACTATTTCTCTGTTTCTAAGTATTTTCTTTTGTATTGAATTAATTTTTGTACTTTAGAACAAATATAAATAAATATATTAAATATATTAAATTTTCCTAAGCAAATTTTCAACTAAACTTTGTTAATTAATTTTCTTGTAGAAAACTTTACTTCGCAAGCTTCTTTGCTTACGAGTAAAACTCGCATGCTTGCGTTCGAATTATTGTTCGATATCTACAGCCATCATTAGAAATTTCGAATTGTTTTATTTGTGATCGAATAAGAGAATTCTGAATAGTCAAAAACTCGTTTGTTCGAATAAGAGTTCTTTCGTATACGAATGCCAGAATTAGCCCCCTGGTATCAAATATGCCTTCGTAAGCGGCGTAGAATGTTTGACAGCCCAAATATTTCTAAGCATACCATAAACACGACCTACTACAGATGCTATATGATCAGATCAAAATAACACCCAAGTTTTTACATGATCTAGCGAATTGCATTTACTATTTTACTTTTTTGCTGTTGCAACTTACTTTTGCTTACTATTTTTAAAAGTTTTCAGTAAGTATTCAGCAACACTATTGTTTAATTTGAAGCTAAAAACTGAAGCAAAGCAAAAAATTTTATCTTTTTGCTTTTGCTTTTGCTTTTTGCTTTGGCTGTGTAGTTTTCTTTAAGTTTAGTTAAGCAATTACAAATGCATTGAAAATAGTCAAGTATTTTTAATGCTGATTTACACATCTGTTTGGCAAACTGTCAACTAAGTGCCTGTAGAGAGATTGAGGAATAGCCTTCCAACACAATTCGATGTTTGCCCACAATTCATCAGCTTCACTTCACAAATTCTCAATTGCATTGAGGTCACGGAATTGTGCAAGTCATTTTAAAACATTTATGTCTTGTTCCCCTAAGCAGCTCTTAACAAGCCGTGAACTGTGCTTAGGGTAATTTTCGTACATGAAGTGCCACATTAAAGGTAAACTTCCGCCCGCGTATGGTATTACGTATTTTCTTTAATGTTGATTCCTTTTTAAACTGATCCTCAAAATTGATCCAATACCATGCCAAGAAAATGTACCACACTGCATAATGGGTCCGCCACCATGCTTAGTTGTTTTGGCGGTATATCTGGGATTGTGTTGTTGGTTAACTGGTATTTAATCATAGCGCTTTCCATCTGATTCCCATCGGAAAAATTTGGATTCATCCCTCCATAAAACATTTTTCCAAAAACTCCTTGGTTTCTTAATGTTTTTTCTTTGGCAAAATTTTTAATCTGGATTTTCAATTTTCACAGTGCGATGCATCCAAGTAAAGAAGCATCATTAATATATCAATGCCATATGATGAATTTAATTCAACTTTTAGCTGTTTAGAACCTATAATGGGTTAGCTTTAGAGCCTCTTACAAATATTCTCTCTCCCTGGCTAAGGTTTGAGGACTCTGGATGCATTATTTGAGGTTCCAAATGTATCAAAATGTATCATTGCAACCAAGTATTTGCGAAATTTCATTTACCGTCTTCCCAAGCCTCTGAGATTAAGTACATATTACCTTCCTTTTCCCAGAGCAGATTATTAATTTTTGTATACATTTTTGCAAATAACATTGAAAAAACATACTTACCAATAAATTTACAAAATTCAAACAAAATTATAAAATGATTAATTATAAAATGATAAATTGTAAAATGAGAACATCAAAATTGTACCCAGAAGCTCATAAAATTGTACATTTTCCGACCCCAATTGTACCAAATATATATTTTTTTTATTATTTTGATTTTTTTATATATTATAAGTAAGAACACAAAAAGCTACATAAAATTGTACATAAAAATTCATTTTTATAAAAATAAAATTAACATTTTCGTGAGATGTTGCAACAGCTGATTTTTGTTTTAGAAGCTGTCAGCTAGAACTGTTGTAATAAAAGAAAACTACTAAAAACAAAGTAAAGTTAGTTGCAGTTGTTTGAAAACTAACAGACTAATTCAAAAACTAAATCACAAAGAAATGATAGTAAAGATAAGTTGTCACTGTAATTAAACGATTCCATTAAAAAAAAGAAAAATAAAACAAACTGAGAAAGTTCATAAATTGTACCAAATGAGTAATTGGTGTACCATTGTACTTTTGAGTTTGAAATTGTACCAAAAAGTGCAATTTTACCAACTTTTGCAACCGTGATTAGATATTAAAATTATGTTATTTACATAGCAAAACTAATACTGTTTTAATTATGCCTCCACTTTAAAAACAACGCTTTCACTAAATAATCACTTATATTTTGTAAAACCGATGATACACGGACACACATGTTTGCTCTTTTACCATCTCTTTAAGAAAACTGAATAGAATATTAAAATAAAAGAAGAAATCAAGTGTAAAAGAGATCAAACATATTTTTCCAGTGGAGAGGTCTCGTTAAGCTATCAAGAGTAACATAGAAAACCTAACAAATGGGAGATCACCACGCCTAAAATACGTTGAAAACATAATTTACTTTTATTACTTCAACTAAATATGACTTTTTTGTTCTTAAATACATGGATTTAAGGATTAAAAACACAAATTCTTTTAATTTTGCTTCCTAATGCAAAAATGTACTTGATTGCATACTTATGAACATATATGATCCACACTGTTATACGCACTATTGTTGTATCATTCAATACACCCATTATCGCACGTGCACACATACAAGTACGATATGCATATACGAGTACATATATGCATATGTGTATGTTTGTAGATACGCACATTAATAAACTTCTGAAATATTTGTCTTATCTTAAAAAAAAAAATCAAGAAATGAAAGACACTGACTAAAAGCCATACGAATTCAAATAAAAAATATAAATTTTTTATTATTGTTGTTGTTGCTGTAGTTGTACACATACACGCATTCATTTCAAATCAAAATCAAACTCACTATGCGTTCAAATGTGTAGGCCGGTAGAGTGTTCGTAAGTGTTCGTGCGTTCGTTTCATTCGTTTACAAGCACTAGAAGCGAAAACAAAAGCTTTTTATGTTTTTCTTTTTACACAGTGCGTTTTGCGTGCGTATTCTTTTGCACTTTCAAAGCTTATCATTATACTGTTGTTGTTGTATAGGCTGCCTTTAATAACGATACAGATCTTCTCTTTCCTACTCAATATCAGCGTTATATTTATTTTTGCTCATGCGTGTGTGTATGTGAGCGTTTATAAATTATGCTGCTGCTGCTGCTGCTGCTTCTGTTGTTGTTGTTGTTGTTGTTGTTTTTGAACTTGTGATCATCTATCGACAATTGATTTATGTGTGTAAAAATCAAAAGCTTTTCTCTACGCGATTAGTTCGAATTATTTGTTGTGAGTAATTTTTTCTGAACTCACATGGTTCTCTCGTTAATTTTCAAGCCAAGAAACGAAAATTAAATGAATTTGAGGGCCATTCATTTAATTTTCGTTTCGTTTTTTTAACGGAGAAGAAGAAACAACAACAATAATCATGATAATAGGGAGCAATAAAGGGAATGCGTAGAATTGTAGAAAAATAAATAAATAATATTGTTGCTGTAGGTTCGATTTTTTCTTTTTTTCAATTTTTTTTCTTTTTTTGGTTTTTATTTATTTATTTTTAATTTTTTTTTTAAACTTCCGCATACGTCATTGATAATGTAAACGAAAAAAATTAAAATAAATTTAGTTTTTTTCTTGTGATAATGTATTGTAATAATTTAAAATGCTCTGTTAATAGATTATAATCAATAAGAGTCGTTTATATCAAGTTTTTTTCGAACTTGTGTAAAAATATAAAAATTTTTTTTATTAGATGGCTGTTATGCAACAGGTGATTGAGTTTATCTTATTTTATTATTACAATTTGACTTTATTTTTTATTTTTTATTTTCTTGTTTTTGTTTAACTTGAGTTGCCAAATAAATGCTTCATCGAATTTGGTACAACAGTAAAAAATAATATACAATTTTATGCGGGAAACTTATATAGGTATGTTGTTTAGGAACTATTTTACGCATTAGTGTCAAAGAGTAGTCGCTCATCAAATTTTCGTCCCAAAATCTCCGATATCGTCTTTGGATTTTCGTCCAATCTTGTATTTGCTCTCCTTTTGTAGCTCGTATCACCTAAGCTTTCAGGAAAAAAAATTCGAAATGGGAATGAAGAAATGTATTTTGAGAGACATTCGAGCTGCAATCTTTGATAATTTTGCAACACACAATAACTCTTATTTCTGGCTCTGTAAACAGTTATTTCTGCTTACAGCCTGGTATTGTGTTTAAAATTTCGTGCGAAATGCTGTCATATTACATATGAAAATATTTCGTACGAAATAATTGTGAAATAATGTTGAGAAAGCAGTACTCTGTTCTTTTTATGAAAAACATGTGAAATGTATATGTCAACAATATTTTCCAACTGCAACAAATTTCTAGCAACATTTTTTTCAACTACGAAATAACATGAGACTCACTTATTTCGCATGAAATTTTAAGCAGCAGTAGGGACATAAATACTGCTGAGACATAGAATACATTTAGTCATTTATTATATGGCTAATAAGAGCTGATCCAATGATGTGGTCAGCAAATGTGAATCGTATCATTGTATAGTGCTTTTTAACCATAGAAAACATTTTTTACTGATGAAAAAATTGTACCGCACTGGGTGTAAGGTCATCTTAAAAAAATCTAAACTGCCCACGAAACAATTTAAAAACTTTTTAGTTTTTTATAGAAGTTGTATCAATAAATAAATAAAAATATTGTTCTAAAAATATTCGTTGTTTTTATATTTGTAAATATATTTATGTCCCTACTGAATATTATTTGTTATGTTGTTGGAGAAAACATATGGTGTTTGTTCACAAATGTCGAACCCTGTAGCATATTTTATGGCATAAAAACGACAAACTTTGAAAAGTTGCTAAATGGCTACATTGGTGGCATGTCAATTTTTTTGTACGAAAAAGGGAATGTTGCACAATATTTTCCACGAATTTTAACAGAGTACTAGGCTTAAGTGTCAAGACGTTCCCACTCCTGCAACCTTGCTGCGTGCAACTCTGCTTTTAGTTCCGATAAATCTTAGTCACGAATCAAGTCATTCAGTTAATTTTGCGAAATTAAATATTTTTTTTTTTTACTAAAAACTTTTGTCGATGATGAACTCTGCATCGGTTTTGAATTGAAAGTACCTATGAATTTTCCACTCATACCTGGTCAAATTGCTCGTACGGGGAATTGGTTTGGATTTGCTAGATTTTTTGACATTTAGACCGATCTCATTCACCAAGTAAAACTAACAAACATCTACACAGTCATCATTCACAACATTTGCATTAAAAATGAAAAAATACTTGTTCACCACTTGTACAGTTTTGTGCTACAAACGTTACAATATAATTTCGGTAGCCACGGCTTACGAGTACAGAGAAATTATTGATACAGAAAAATCAAAATAATAAAAATATTCATCGCTCATCACATTTGTAATATTTTTTTCACACTTTCTTATCATATGTACATATAATAGCAGCAAACATAACAAAAACGCTTGGAATCGACATTGTGCTTTTCTGTTTGTATTTTCATAGGGTTTTTTTTAACAAACAAGAATTTTAAGAATAAAATCGAGATTTCGTTTCTGGCGATTCAGCTGATTATCAACATGCGAAAACTCGAAAACTAGAATCAATCTTGGAAAAAGAAACTTGGATTCGAATTCGATTCACCGCCTAAAATAATGTTGAGATTTGTTCTCAATGGCTTTGATCCAAAAGTTGACCGGAAGTTGTAAAATTGTGTTATGGAACAATTTTTGGAAACAATTTGTAAAACAAGTTAAATCAGCTATAGACTGAGTTTTACCAATTTATAAGTACACTATAGTATTTGGTACAAAAAGTACAAAATGGAATCAAATTTTATGCGCGATAATATCGTGCGATTGTTAGTGTCGAAACTTACAATAATTTCACCTGGAAAGTGATATTATATGAGTTTGAGTTATGGGTAGAAAACCGGGTTTTCAGACATTCATGCACTTATAAGCAGATTTCTTTGCTACATATGAACCAATTTTAAATTTCCGATCGGATTTGAAAGAAAATAAACAGATATTTTAAATGATATACAGTGATGTGGCAAATAATAAGGACACTAATAAAGTACGTAAAATGAGAGAATTGCTGACAAATATTTGTACTTATTTTTAGGTTATAAACTACAGAAACAAGTTTCATTGAATTTTTATTAAATTATTGCTTGTCTTTCGAAATCTTAATTAAATTAAACTTAAAAAACAAATTCTATCTGTGAAAAAGTTAAGGTCACTTCATGGTATTCGAAATAGTTATAAAAAGGAAATAATATGATAACAGATATGCACTAATTTCATTTCTAATGTTGATCTAGAGTGATTAATATTTTGTCGAGGCTCCGTGGTTGGTTAAAACCGCAAAACATCGTCTCGTCATAAAGTTGACAAGATTTTGGCCTACTGAATCCGCTATATCGTACCACGTAGCCTGAATTAATTTCCAAAACTAATCACCATTTGTAAGGCATTTTCATCTGGCTGCTGTTTTTACACATTTCACAAAATCGATATCATCCCTATCGTTTTAAATTGGAACAGCAACATAATAGAACTCTCTATTGTCGCCTGTATTGTGTAAAAAATTATAAAAAATTATAGTTTTTGTATAGACAAAATTTTGTGTTTGAGCAAAAATATATTATGCTTCTCTGCAAATGGATTGTACAGTTGTTTGCATAAAAACCTGATTTTCTGCATTTGTTTCCATAGATCTCAACATAACGCAAAATTCAAAATTTTTCTAAAAAATAATTGAAAATCTGTGATATGCTGTTTGAAAAGTGTATGATGCTGGCAAGCTGCTTGTGTGGTGTGAGCATTTCTAAAATAAAACACTTTAACTTTGTACAAAATTTTGAAATATTTTAAGAAAAAAAAATAGATTTGTTTGCGCAAAAGTCATAAACAAACAAATGCTTCAAGGGAAATTAAGCGAAAGAAAATGAAATGCACAGTTATATTCTCATTCAAATGCTCTCTTTCTCTTTGTCGCTCTCCATTTTAAACTTTACACAACAAACAAACAAGCAAACAAGCAAACATTATATGCGTAATTGCTTATTGTTGTTAAGCGGCGGCAAAGGCGAATATACTCTACTGCTGCATTTAATTATGAAAAAGTGCGTATTTCGTATGTATAGCCGCAATAATAATAATAATAATAACAACAACAAAAACTATTCCAACAATGCGTACGCTATGAAAGAGAGCGTGTGGATGTGTGTGTTTATGTATGTGCCCAATTTATTTGAAAAAAAAAGAGAAAAAACTGGGTCACCATAACGCAATGAGCTCATTTACAACAAATATACACACTGTGTGTGTACCTCCCATAACGTCATACAACAATTATTACTCGCATTACATTTAGGCATGCAAAGAAAGATACACACACACAACACTAACACCAAGAATAACAACGCAAACGCACACTGTGAGAAATCATAGTTTACTCGTAACTGCATATTTGTACTACAATATGAGGCAATAATAATCGACAAATAAACGCAAACTAAACAAAAAACGCATTTTTTGTTGAAAAGCAAAAAGAAGAAAAAATTGATAAATAATTACGCATCTATTTTAGGTTGTATAAACACTTTTATTGGCTAATTTAGAAATTTTGTCAAAAACTGTTTTTAATTTGCCTATTATTTTACTTATGTATGTGCACTTGTGCACTTTTTGTATGCATTTGAAGGCCAGTCTATAGCACTCGTGTTTCGGAAGTCTCGTACAAACCACAGAACCAAAATATATTCAAATTATATAATATTACGTCTGATTAAAATTCTTTTTTTCGAATAAAATAATAATTTAAATGCTTTTAAAATATGTCTTTAAAATTATTTTATTGTTTTAAGTTCATAATTATTTGTCTGCTAATGTTTGGAAATTTTTTTTTTTTTTTTGTTTTCTATGGCAATTCTAATTATTTCTTTTGTATTTCAAGTGTGTTTTTATTTTTGTCCACGAGGAAATGATTAATATTTAATAATAATATTAAAGAAAATGTGTCATTATAGAATAAAATATTAATTAAGTGAACTTTACGTGATTAAAGTAACGGCTATTGGTGCTCTGGGGGACTTGGAGTGCCTTTAAATGCAAAAAATTCTATTTGATAAAAATAAATAAATTTCTTATATTCTATTTAAAAGTTAAAAATATTTTTTTGGTGTTTTCTATCGATTTTATCCAAACGGAAAAACTCCAAACTGTTGCCATATAAGAATAAAAATACTAGGTAGTAACGTTTGATCGAGTGTAAAGTTGCTTTGGATTCAGAACGAACGGCATCATCGGTGCAGGAGCTACATTTAAAGTGAGTGGTTGGTGTACATTGTTGACGTATGCCCAATATATTTGTATGCTCCGTGCCACACATCTCAAGGAAACAACTGATTTTTTAAATGTCATTTTAGTGATCAATGTTATTTCAAAATAATGCAATTATACGACTCTTGGTTATTATTGAGGTACGCTAAGCCGGCCACTCTTGATCAATTGTAGGTCAACATAAGTAATGAAATGTGTACATTAAATAGCACCAGAACTTTACAAAAAGTCCGCAACAATTTTGCTGACAATATGTCTAAGGTAAAACGAATGAAAACTTACCTTACAAGAAATTTCTTTTTAAACAGATTTAATTTTTAACTAATTTTTTGTTGTTTTATTCAATTAACATGCAGAGTCTCTTATAGCACGTTTAGACGACATGATGTTTTCGTCATTCGCTCTTTCGTTCATAATTTAACCCTTAATTATAAGCCAAATGACATAATTCCCCATACAAAATTTTAAGAACGAAGGACACACTATGTACAAAAACCAATGTGATCTTTAATTTTTACAAATTTTTTTCTCATCGTCAGCTGTCAAGTATAAAATATTGTTACGTTTTAACCTTTTTAAAATGTTTGAGTTCTTTATAATTGCGCCAAAATAAAATAAACACCACCTTGTTTTTGTTTTACAGTTTTTATTTCTCCTCACTTTATCTTAATACAGTTTATCATTATACAGCACCTACTTATGTTGCACTTAATATTCGTTTATACAACACTTTTACTTACGCCTTAGCAGGACTTTACTTTATGACTGCAGAACGATAACTATATCGACGTAGGCAAAGCAGCCTCCTCATATACCTAATTGTCTAAAGTTTGGAAAGTTCCGGAAATATCTCAAACGCCCTCATATCATCTATTTTATATCCGTTAATTTTAAAGATGCAAGGTTGTGTTACCTGAATTAACAATAGACAAAAATTCCACAATACAGACCCTGATGTGGTGCATTTTCTTTTTGGGTTTTTACTTTCGTAACAATATGTTATAGGCCGTATGATTCAAGCATATTTTTTAGCCCTTAATTGAAATGTTTTCATCACACATTTAACATTGCAAGCTTATTAAATTGAACTCCCTAAGATATGCAGATACAACTAAGAAATACTTTAGTTTATTCGATTTGTTTATGTGTCAATTACGCAAAAATTTCCGTGTGTACAAGGGTGATTTGTATAAAGCTATGATCGCATGAGGCTACCTTAGCTTTATTGTTTTTTTTTTTGTTTATGTGATATTTGGTTTATGTTTTGCACTTGATAGCATACTTTAGGGAGGACAATTTAATAAGCTTGCAATGTGAAATCTGTAATAGAAACACAGTAATACACAGGGTAATAGAAGTAGAATTACTTACAAATTGAATGAATCTCTCAAAATTTTATATGGAAACTTAAGCAATTAAGCTCATAATCGGTAGTTGTATTATGAATGAGAGAGCGAGTGACGAAATAACGTTGTCGTATGGTATTTAACAACGAACAACGTAATTCAAACTGTAGTGTAAATATGCTATTAAAGAAAAATCTTTCAACTAATATTTATTGGCAAATGTATCTCAAATAAAACAATATTTAAATTAGCACCTGAAAAAAATTAATATTTCATATGTATGTATTTAAAATCAACGAATAATAAGGCAAAATCAATATACATACATACATACACATATAGGTATATTCCTTTAAGTTTTGGGATAAAAATACCATTTTTCTTTTCATTGTATCGAAATAGATACACAGTAGATGACAATTAAAACGCACTGTACTTAACGCACGTATTTAAATAGCGGTTTTACATCCACATTTAATGAAGACAACAAATTATACTTTTCAATGTAATAAAATCACATGAAATTTTTTGTGTAATTCTTCTTTTTCTTCTTCTTCTTTTTCTAATGCTCCAGTCGATGTTCAAGACAATTTCCCAGAACTTAAAAACAAAACTTGAATGAATGAGGGAAAAGCAGACAATGAAGTGTAACTGGAAGTACAATTAAAGCGGAAACCTCGATATGTTAATGACGATGGTAAAGAGAGAGAAAACATACAAACACGCTCTTTTTATAGCGTTTGCTTAAAACGCGCTTATGGAAATATCTGCGTTAAGAAATCTAAGTTACTACAACACAACAACAACGAATACTATATATTTGTTGTAATAAAACAAAAGCTTGTTTGCATGAAGAACAACAACGAGAAAATGAAAAAAAGCAGAAAAAAATTACGCATTTCCTTTGTTTGCCGTTAAAAAGTAAAAATAACAATAAAACGCATTTAAAGCCTCTATTATTACTCATAAATATGTTGTAATTGCCTTTCCCCCTCGTTTATATTTTAAATCTAATTTCTTAAAAGAAACAAACTGCTTGTGGTTTTAAAATATAAAGGGTCCGCCATCTAACGTTTTTTTTAACTTGTGCTTATTTCGTGAATGGTAACACTTAGCTCATGTCTGATTTGAAAGATAATTAGTTTTATCCTTCCGCTGAACGAATACGGTTGTGCATACGCTTGAACAACGCTGGGAATCTTGGCCTGCGATCGACTTACAGAAGATGCCGATTTTGCCAAAAAAATCATCTTTTCAGGTGAAGCTCTTTTGATCTTGGCGGGTATGTAAACAAGCAAAATTGTCGCATTTGGGGCACAGAAAACCCGCACGCATACAATCTAAACCCGATATACCCAAGACGAGTGACTGTTTCGTGCGGATTTTGGTCCAGAGGCATAATTAGGCCATTTTTCTTCGAAAATGAGCAAGGAGTGGGCGTTACAGTCAATGGCGATCGTTATCGGGCCATGTTGAACGAATTTTTGTTCACAAAAATTGAAGAGGAGGATATTAGCAACATTTGGTTTGAACAGGACGGCGCTACGTGCCACACAACCGAAGCTACACTGGATGTTTTGCGCCATGTTTTTGAAGATCGCAATATCAGCCTCAGAGCTGATATCGTTTGGCCACCTCGGAGCTGCGATTTGACACCGTTGGACTATTATTTGTGGGGTGCTGTCAAAGAAAAGTGTTACGCCAACAAGCCAGGGACAATTGACGCTTTAAAGGACAATATTCGTGAAGCCACTGGTGAAATACAGCTGCGCACAATCGATAATGTGCTTAAAAATGGCCAGCCGAGGCAGCCATTTGAACGAAATTATTTTCCATTATTAACCGGAAGGATTGTACCTTCAAATAAAGAAAGAAATTTGGGAAAATATTCAGTAGTTTTTTTTATAGCAGTTTCAAAAAGAAAATTTATTTGGCGGACCCTTTAAAACAAAAAAAAGCATTTCTTTACAACAAGTCGTTCATTTGTTTGCAGGTCCTCAAAGTGTTAAATGTTTGTACTATATTTTTCGTAATACAAATCCAAATCAAATGATAATGTGATTGCAACTGAAAATAAAAGTTTCCCATGTTGGCGATTACAGTAAAACCACACCCAATTTATGTGGAATTTCTATGTAAAAGCTCAAATGTGTGTGTGTAGATGGCGTTAAGGTAAGATCACACGATTGTCGTAATGCACCAATAATTAGTGTTTTTTATGTGCCAATCGTGTGATTATACAATTTATTGGCTCATACCGCAGCTCAGAATTATTATTATTATTATTATTATGCTTATTTATTCCAGTAAAATGCAACCCTGGTGCGACAATCGTATGAAAGCTTTATCGGCTATCATGCACCAATGTAAATTCCAAAAATACACCAATATTTATTGTATTCTTGTGTGCCAATTGAACAAGACAATAATCACCGATTTTTATTTTTTAATTGATTTCTTTCTGAAAAAACACGTGTTTATACGGTATTTATAACTGTCATTCCTGATAATCAAAGCCGATGCAATTTTGATTTTTTAGAGAACAAATCATCTTTACTTTAGAGAATTATAATTACAAATTATATAATTACATTCCAATTTAAATAAATGTATATTTTAGTGAATTAATTTTTTTTAAATTTATTGAAACTTTTTCTCATATGCACCATCTACGGCCCATCTTGTGAACCAATCTCTGACCTACACACTTTTCCTTTTCTGTATTTATTTCTTTTTATTTATTTGTTCACTAGATGACCTCAATATAAATAAAGAGGACGCTATTTTATTTTTTTCAAAGAACGAACCATTGTAGACACAAAAAGAACACACAAAAATAGTAATGAATTTAATTTACCACAGCAGCTGATTCATACAGTTGCCGTAAACTAGAACAATCGTATGACAGCGTTGGGACAATTATTGTCAATAGATTGTTTCGCGCTATTTTGTGACAATAAATTTTGTATAAAATAAGACAGCCGTGTGAATACAGAATTTTTAAGTTGGACAATTTTACCATTGTGCGCTAATTTGTCACAATAAAATTTGTATCAGATTGGAGTATTTGAGTCAATTGTGTGATCCCAGCTTTAGAGAAAAAATTGCATTGCCATTAGTGAAACTTACCAAATAAAAGGCTGATAAAAGGGCAAACATGTTTGAACAACGTATTGTATATATGCGTGAAAAGAAAATAAATGGTCACATGCATACGTTGCGCGTGACAATTTTTTAACGCACATAAGCACAATGTTGGTCAAGTATGTTTGCCCGTGTATCGTCGACTTTATAAGTGTCTAATGTCTACAAAATTATCTAAGAAAAATGTGCAAAATAAATGCACTTGAAAAAACAAATGTGTAAGTGATTAATAAAGAAACTAACTCATAAAACATTTTTCTTTTCTTAAACGCTTCAAATGAAGTAAGTGCTCAAGTGTTCGCAAAATTAGTATCCATTTTTTGCAAAACTTAGAACAAACTTGAACAAAAAATTGCATTTCTAAAACGTTCATTTACTGTAGTCAATAATAATAGTGATAATTAAAGACTGATCCGGTTCATAACCTGAACCCTACGCTCAACAAATTTATATTCAGAAAAATTGTCAAAAGTATTTTATTTCATTACATAGAATCACAATACATGCTCGACGTTGTGTAGAAGAGAGCTTTTGGTGGGAATTGAACCCACTATACCTACGCTGACAGATTAGCATACTACACATTAGACTACCGGGGCGCTCTGATAAGAGTAAGTGAATTCAATAATATGTAAAAAAATCGATTTTTAGCCCTAAATAATGATTGTTGCGTGTTAAAATGATGTTTGGCTTTGATAAATTTTCTATTCAAAAAAGTGCGCTATGCTACAGTCTCTATAGTGATTTCTATACAGTGAAGTTCTCCCTATTATGAACTTATCTTAAACACAGAGCTTTTTCGTTCCATTGTTAATGTATTATCATCCCCTTATAATGAATAATGATTTTCCATAGAGTGAATTTTACTTTTTAATAATAATTAGAGATACACATTTGAGCCTCATGCTATTTTTTCAGTTGCAAACTCTACGAATACCTACATTGTAATGCGTTTCTTCATCAACTGACATACGCCGAACATTTATAGAGATGAGGTGTAACGTGTCGACTAATGTATTTAAATCTCTAAATCTATTAGAAGATATATTAGAAGAAAAAAATATAATTTCTTTATAATGCGAATTCATTATAACTTTTTTTCCCTTGTATCGAAAATTTCTTCAATTAAATTTTATTACTTGAAACTTGAAAATGAACAAACTAAACATGGGAATTGAAGTTTTATGAAACATGTTTCAAATATGATTTAAATTCTAAGTGATATTAGCAGGAAGCAAAGGGGACATATTGAAAACCTATTAAAGTTCTCTTGAAGTGTTGGTCTATTTTGGGATCGTACTAAATGTCAATAGATCGTAGTAGATATTCTGTTTTACACTTGATTGAGCCTAAAAAATTAAATTAATTTTTTATATAATTTTCTTGTGTTTCGATGCCACTCGAAGAGGAGCACGGAGATGACGCAAAGCTATTTTGCATTTCTGAAATGCTGCTTTAGAGTCTTAAAACCGAAGTTATTTATGCTATGACTTGTTAAATATTCTGCTAGGCCGAGGCAACCAATTTAATTACCACAAATGTCAAACCAAACCAAGTCGATCAAACGGAGAAGCTGATGTAATTATTCTTAATAACATTGCTTACAGAAATTGGTGTAACAAGAGATGCGACATTACTTATTCGCTACGCAAATGGGAGATATCTTCGTATGTCACAGTACTTGGACGCAGACCTTTCATGCTAATTTTCTTACTTTTCTGTGCGGAAGTAAACATTTATGGCCATCCATTAAAAGGCTAAGGAACAGCGCTAGTTCGGACAAGGAGATTGCTGCATGTGCTTTCCTAGACATAGAAGTGGCCTTTGATAAAACTTCTCATGAATTTATAGAGAGGGCGCTAGACAGAAATGGAGTGGACCCTACTATATCCAGATGGATGGTACTATATCCTTCGCACTAGATCTTCGGGAACGTTAATATAAGTGTCAATACGACTAGAGGCTGCCCACAAGGAGGTATCTTACTGAGCTTTTAAGAACACCATCTATGGCGGGCATTAACTGCCATGGCTATGCAGATGACATTCTTCTGATAGCAAGGGATAGTTTGGGGGATACCTTGTGTGAAATCATACGAAAGGAACTTGGAATAGTGAATCGACGATAAGGGGAACGAAGGGGTTAGACGTTAACCCGACCAATATTATTATAGTACCATTCACTAGGAAAAGAAAACTTCCTAGGTGGACGAATATTCAACTCCTGGGTAAGGAAATACCACCGATGAAGGAATTTAAGTATCTAGGAATAATACTGGATAGTAAGCTGACGTGAAAACCTCAAATGCGTGGCTTATGGTGTGCAGAAGCCTTGCAGGGAGATCTTTTGGCTGTAACCCAAGAATATTATACTGGATGTATACCATGAATTCAGACCGATTGTGATATATAGGGCCGTTGCGTGGCCGGTAAGAATAAGTTTGGACCAACCCATGCAGAGCTAAATAAGGTACAAGGGTTAGCATGCATAAGCATTACTGTGGCAATGAGAACTTGTCCCACAGCTGCACTGAGGTTCTATTGGACCTTAGTCCGCTGAATTTGGCAGTGATAAATAGAGCCATAAAGACCATGAGGAAGATAATGGGAGATGAGTTGGGTACGAGGTTATACGGGTTATGTTAACCCGCTTACCCGAATGATCGCTTAATCCCTACTTGGCTGTTCTGTGGGCAGGATCATTAAACTTTATGACTTTGACAAAAGTTCTGGGCAAGAATGCATACTTCTTTAGAGAAGGGATCATTTTATAGTACACGCATAGGTCAAAGACGAAAAGTGGCTCAAGCACGGAAATGTTTGGCCCTAGGATTGAATATACAGAACTTATGGGAAAAATCGACAGCATACTGGCAAAAGCGGGTTTTTCGTACCTTAATACACAGATTCTTATTGTACACGATGGTGCCTATCAGAAACAGTCCAGGTATTTCAACTTCATTCTTTTTTTGTCGCATAGCGTTATTTGGCTTCGTTCTTTTTCTAATATTAATATAAAATATTTTTTATATAAACATTTTCAATTAATTTGTTTCAGATCGATTTTTATAAGATTTCAGTATTTTGGAAAATTTCAAACCTAACTCTGTAGATCTAACTTAAGCGTTCAAAAATACAATTTTTTTTTTTTTTTTTTTGTTATTATTTTTTGTTATTTGTTGTGTTATTACAAAAATCTTAACAAATTCACTCACCTTTTTTTAACAAATGCAAAATAGCGAAAAATGCTCGGATGTTTGTGTGGTAACTTCTGATGATGTTTCTTATTTTCCGTCTTTTTTGTTTTAATTAATTTGTGTTTCTTTTTTAATTTTTATTTTAATTTTTAAAGTTTATTTATTCTTTTCATTAAACAATCTTTTTTATTCATTTATGTATTTATTTATCGAAACGAAATTTTTACGCAAACTTCTATTTTTTTTTTTTTTAAATTTTAACTTTGAAGTTTGCTAGAGTGTGTCCAAACCAATAATTTTGAAAATGGGTCCCAATTTGTTGAAAAAGTTGTTGTTGTTTTAGATTTTGTTTCCGTTAAATTTTTTTGGATTTAAATTTCTGCCAAAAAAATTAAATTTTTCTTTTCACTTTTTAAATGCGATCTTCGTCGGGTGTTTATTTTTGTTTTCAAAAAGTTACATTAAAATATTAAATTTTTTCTTATTGTAAATGTAGAATATTTTATAAATTTTTTCTTTTTTTTTTATTTAGTTTAGATATACAAATATAATTTGATTTTATATTTTTAATTTTATAAAAAATGCATTGATAATATATAATAATAATTTATAATATAATATAAGAAGTGATTAATATTTTATTATTATTTTTTCTTTTTACATAATTGTGTTTTATTAAATTCTTTTTTGTTAATTTTTTAAGCCAAAAATTGTTTTTTTTCCAAATTTTATACACTTCTTTTAGCCAAAAAATGTTTTTTTTTTTAATTTTTTTGTAGCCAAACTGAATATTATTTTTTAGTTAAGCCAATTAATATTGATTTTTTCTTTTTTTTAATTTTTAAATTTTTCACTCCAAAAACTTTGTTGTAAATTTTGTTGAATTTTATTGCCAAAAATGTTTCATGTTTTTTTTGTTTGTTTTCTTAAATTTTAATTTTCACATCACATCACAACTTTTTGGTTTTTCTGCAAAAGATTGAATTCTTTTTGAGGCCCGTTTGCATATTTTGCATAATTTTTATTATTGCTTAACGCCCTTGTGATTGTTGTTGTTATTGCTGTTGCTAAATATTGCATTTCCAACGCTGACATTTTTATGTTAAAACAGAAAATCTGCCAAATGTATATATGATGACATGAAATGGCGTTCAAATAAAATAAAGTTTCTGTAACGGAAAGAGAGAGAGAGAGAGAGAGAGAGAGAGAGAGAGAGAGATTGCAAATATTATTTAATGTCTCGATTTTAAAAATTTAATTAAAACTAATATTCTCTGAGTGTTTTTAAATATAAAAAATAAAAACATTACACACACAATCTATGCATGTAACCATATTTGAATCTTTTAACACACATACAAATATAATTTTGGTCAGGCATGCTTGCCCATCTAACATACCTTTTAAAGTTAATTTTCTAAAATGAATTACTTTTTATTATTAAAATTACTTTTTATTATTGATTTTAAAATACAATAAAGAAGAAATTCATGCATTTTATAGTTTTTGTATGCCTACATACATAAATAAAGCTGCTTGTATTCATTGGTACGTTTTAACTGCTTTTTGTAAACGGATATGTTCGATTTCAAGTGTTAAAAAGGGAATAGAAGCCTCAATTGCCCCTTAACACTGCAACAAAAACTGCTACTTACGAGATTTTGATCAATATCTAGAAGATTTTGATTGGTTTCGCATGCAAAACAAAATTATCTTCGTTACAAAATTTCAATAAAATCTTCAACTAAAACTTATTTCTAAACCTATTTGGGGCGCTGAATGCAGTTCTTCTTTTAAGATTGGTTCTAGTTTTTTTTAAATTTTTGAATATTAGTGTCCATTTTATTCAAACAAATGTGAAAATATAGAAATGAAGAGTTATTTCACTGAGTTACGAGTATTTGTATTGTTTGGGATCTGTTTAACGCAATAGAGTCAACATTAGGCTTTCATCATGTGTCCGTCCTAAAATCCTTGATTTGGTCTTGCGATTGTGGGCAGATCTTAGTGTAGTCGCTCTTCTTACTCGCCTCTCGTATCACCAAACGAAGAATATGTATTTTGAGAGATATTCGAGCTCCAATCTTGCCATAACTTTGCAGAAAAATGGCAATTATTTGCTTGAAATCCTGAGTATGCTTAGAGCAACATATTGAAGTAATGCTTATGCTTCTTCTTTATAGAGTCGTTAATTTTCGAATATTAGTTCCAAAAAATATTCCCTCTGATTTTGATGTATGACAATTTGCGAAACAATTTTTTCAAGAGCGTTAAAGCCAGTCCTTTAGAGTTGAGCTTGGACAGTGATGGCACGTTAGAATATTCATACTTTACAAAGTTTTGTTTTTGCATTTCGACCGACCACATTCATCAAGCAAAAATAACAATCGCCCACATGATTTTTCTGCCCTTTCCACAACATTGCACTTGCGCAGTTTTGAGCTGCACGCTTTACAAAATAATTTCGATGCCGGGAAACCAAAATAAAGAAAATATTCATCTCTTATCACATATGTAATACTTTTTTCGCTTTTTCTTATCCTATAACATCCGCAAATATAATAAACACACTTGGAATCGACTCTGCATTGTTCTTTTTGCTTTTTCATAGATATTTTTTTTAACAACAAAATTGGTATGATATTCTAGAAGTGCCAACAGCTGATTGTCGTTATGATGCTGCAGTGCTTCCAACATGCGAGAACTCAAAAAACGTGATTGGTTCTAGTCGAATTCAGCGCCTTAAATAACGCTCAGATTGGCTCTGAACCAAAAGTTGACCGGTACATGTAAACTTGTGTTATTTAAAATTATTATTAATATTTCAGTTCGGTATCAATAGCAAATCAAAAATGTTTTTTCTTTTTCTAGTCATATGAAACTGAAGTCTTACTAAAACTCAAAAAATGTAGCGTTAACGCCCTAGATTATGGGTAAGTTTTCAATTCTAATTGACTAGATTTCGTTAAAGTGTAAATGCACAACTGTTAACATCGCTTCGACAATAGTTGTTGTAAATTAGCTAATAATGCAGTGATGCAGTTGCATCAGTATTTATTTATATTCATGCACATATACTCTGACATATGTATGTATGTATGCATGTATGGATACACTTTTCCTTTAGAGAAAATGATAAGAGAAAAAAATCAATTTAAGGATTGAGTAGTTGATTAATTATTTTGATGTCTATTTTGTTCTTGTTTACTATTTAAAACGTTATAACTACACATACACTTGGCAAGCTCTTTTTATGTCGTTGATGCATACATATGTATGTGTGTATGTATGTATGTATGTTGTAAATAAAGTGAGAGTTCTTTTTTTTTGGTGAGTATGCATTATATTCAATACAATAAGTATAAGCAGGGGGTTGGTTTTAGTGGTGGTAACAAGAAAAACTTGATTTCAAATTTGTTTAATGCAGTTTTAACTTCTTTTGCTTCTCATTTTTTAAGTGTTTGTTGTTTTTTGTTTGTTTGTTGTTGTTGTTTTGTCTAAGCACAATAGAGGAGATTTGTTTCTCATTTTTTGTTGCTGTTTTAAGAAAAAAGTTTTGTTTTGTTTTTTGTTTTTTCAAACAGGATTTCAATTGCATGAGTCAAAATCAAAAACAAACAAAAACACAACCAAAGAGAATTAAAATAAAAATAAAAATAAAAATAAAAATAAAAATAAAAATAATAATGAACGATAGCAAGATCAACAAAAAATTGAAATGAAAATGCTTCACATGAAATGTTATTTAATAAACGGCAAAAAGAAATAAAAAATAACGTTTAAGTAGAAAAGTCTTAAGGAAAAAGTGAGAGAGAAAAGTTTCTCACAATATGTACATATGTATGCTGTGATAAACAAATCATTTGGAACACTCTCATAAGAAAATGTTAGTAATTTTATACATTAAATTTGTGAAAAATTTTAGAAAAAATTTTAAATTTTTCAAATATTTAATAGAAAAATAAATGTTTTTAAAAATTTTAATATATGGAGAATGATTGCAAGGTGCTTAAAGTAAATTGATTTTGGAAAACTTGGGCAGTGATAGTGTTTTTGAAAGCCACTATCGAGTACAACAAGAATTTGTTTTTGAACGTACACATATATATCATTCAATATAGCATCTAAAAGATCTATTTCTTATCTTTTCGAATCTGTTCGAAAACTTAAAATCGGTTAATATTTAACTTAGTTATATAGCTTTTACGTGCTTGAAGTTACGAAAATCCGGTTTTTTACCCGTAACTCGAGATTTTGAGTGTGTTAAGAAATTTTCAAAAACACATGCTAAATCTGAATATAATTTTTTTAACTATATATTGAAAAAGTGTCGTTAAAGAATACATACATATTTTCTGCAAGAAAAATTATTTAAAAATTTCAACAAAATTGTTAAATTATTCTCTTAACAAAATTGTATTTAAAAAAAAAATCGCTCATTGTAGTTTCCACGGATCTTTTAAACACGAGAGGCACTATTATTATTTTTTATGTAATTCATAAAGATACAATTTCATTCTTTCATAAAAATGTTCTATAAAATATTATCGGCTTCATATGCAAACCATAAGCTATAAGCCCATGAGATTAAGAATTTAAGGAATTATTTAGATTTATTAGCCAAATTATCCATCTTTTGTAATCTTTTGAATTATTTGAATTTTACATTTTCTGGCCATTTTCGATGTTAAGCTTGAAAAAATCTTCAAAAATATGAAAATTTTGTAATTGCATTTAAATTTCATTAAGACTGTTAAATATATTTAAATATATTTGCATATTATATTGGGTGTTCGGTTAAGTTCGTTTACGAACTGTCGGTGGATGGATCCAAACTGTAATATCTCTGGGAGTTTTAGTTACATCACACTACACTATAGCTTATTTAAAAGGTAGCATTTGAAGCTTCAGTTTATTGAAAATGCATTATTCCAAGAAATGTTATCTGCGTTTAAAATTAATGAAAATTCAAAACATAACGGTCATATTTTGCTTTGCTATAATAGAAAAGGTTAGAATAACTAACTAACATAACTAGAAAAACAGCAGCAAAATGGTTTGCTCGTTATCGATTTGATAATCTTAACATTAGAGACCAATCACTAAAAAAAAGTCAATGAAATTGAGAAAGACCGGCACATAAGCAGTGTGGATATTGCTAGGGAACTAGCCATTTATCACCAAAGGTAATGGCTGTGTATCTGGAAGGATGGAAAGGGAATTGGTTATTATTATTTTCTACAACTTGGTCAAACGATTTATTCAGATCTCCACTGTCAAAATATAAGATCGGTGCAATTAATTTAATTAAAAAACATCCAGAATTGATTAACAAAACAGGTGTTGTGTTACATTATGACGACGCTAGAACACACATGTCTTTGATAACCCTGCAGAAACAGAGCGAGCTCGGCTGGGAAGTTTTAATGCATCCACCATATAGCCATAACGCAATTGGATCAGTCTTTCGCTTAGAAATTCTATTTGGAGTAATAAAAGTCTTTTAAAAATTCTTGTAAATCAAGCCAAATTAAGACCATCTGGCAAGACTAAACACAATGTATATACTACGAGCTTGATTAGGTAAACTGAACGAAAATGCAGCAGTTAATGCTGTCAATATGTAATGTGAAAATAGTCTATTTTTTATCACGTTGACGCCTTTTTTGTTCCAAGAAGGGTGCAACTTTTTTATATAAGTGGTAGATTTTCAAAATTTATTTATAAAAAAAATTTATTTTTATTAAAAAAAAATAATAATAATTTTTCATTCTAAACTCGTAATACTTAGTATTCACTTTATGTATGATTAAGAACACTTTTTAATTTTGCTTTGAAACATATAGAGAAATAATATTAGAAGACTTTGGACATGAATCGGATTCAATATTATTTTTAAATAATTTTCATTTAAAGATTAGGTAGGAAATTGTTTAAAATAAATTTTGTTTTTTTTTTGTTTTTCTTTTTTCTTTAATTTTAATATTTGCCACGAATTTTTTTACTGGACAAATGTGTGATTCAATATTTTCATATATTTTATGTTTAATCTGTCCGTTTTGTTTCTTAGAGTTCACTACATAATTTACTTTAAACGTATTCGAAACGCGATACACATGCTATTTTATTTTCATAATTCATAGATATTTTCTTTTGCGGATTTTTGTTAATTTGTTTCTTAAAATTTTGCTATAAATTTTTCTGAGTGTAAAACTTCACTTCTTCTGATTTTCTGTATTTGATTTTCATCACAATCTATTTTGATTTATTTATTTATATTTTTTATTGCTTTTTTTGTTCTTGTTGTTGTTGACACTCTTTCAACGAAAATTGCGCTAATTTTTCCTTTACATGTCTTTTGTTTCTTTTTTGTTTTTGTTGCACTTAAGCTCATCTCAATGGGAGTGTGTGTATGTATATTTCTGAGTATTTTTCTTTTATTTTTGCATCAAACGAGAAACTTCAAGTCCCGGAAATGTTTATGTGTGTTTATGTATGTGTGAGTGTGTAAGAGAGAGGGTATTTGTAAGTGTGTTTGTTGTGTGAAATATAATTTTGAGGAAAAAAATTTTGCAGGAGTAAGCAATACTTAGCCGCCAATTAAATGCTTCTGATGAAAGAAAAAGATTTTTTTTCACTATTTTTTTTTTTTTTTGATCTTTTAAATAAAAGTTGTTGCTACTCTTGTTGTTATTGAAATTAATCCCGTTTAAAAAGAAATCCTTAAGAAGTAAAACCAGAGTTAACCAGTAGTAGGTTGAATAATCCATTTGTGCTTAAAACTTTTACATTTAAAAACACTCAGATAAAAATGGTATTTATCTTTATTTAAACACTTTAAAATACATTTTGTAAATTTCTGTTTCAAATTTGTTTGTTTAAAATTTAAAAAATGTCTTTTGTTTTGTTTTTTTTTTTTAATTATTATATTACCGCTTTTGTTTTGCCATTAAATTTAAACTTAATTTTTTAAATTATTTTGGTGGCATTTCTTTTTTCTTTATTTGTGGATGCACTTCTTTACTTTATTTTTAACAATTATATTTGTTGTTGTTTTTCTTTCTGTTAAAATGTGTGAACAATGCCAAATGATTTTTTGTATTATTAACGAAATATTTATTAATTGTGTTTGTTGTTGTTGTTTGTAGAAAAATTTATTAAAAAATTTTGTTGTTAAATTTAATTGATTTTTTTTTAACACAAAAACTTAAGAAAAAACGTTACGAGACATTTAGTGCACACACTGCGACAAGCGAGCGAGCACCTCCGAAACCTGGGTCCGAATAGACGTACATGAAATTTGTGAATTGCGTTTTTGGCCCACCAACCACCAAAAAACCACAGTCTGAATAACAGCAAATACACAAACAACAAAGAATACACTCTCTAAACGCAGTAGCAGTTTAGCAGCAACAGCAGCAGTCAACGACGCAAAGCATAAAAGCAGCGCATTAGAGAATTCAATTTGTGTGTATTTTTTTTAAGCACACACTCATACTCTTTCACACAACCACACATACTCACACACATATACACTTTCTGTCATAAAAAAATTCATACAAACTTGGTCTATGCTTAACACTTTTATAAGAGAATTCTTATTGAGCTTACTTTGCAACAACAACAACAACAACAATAAAAACAACAACAGCCACAACAGCATTAAATACCCAAGAATATACAGCACAAAACGAAAAAATAAAACAAAACAAAAAGTCTTTGCAGAGCAGTGAGAACTTAGCAAAAGCATTTTTTGTTTGATTTGAATTCAATTCTACACACAAGCACATAAACACATACTCATTCACACTTGTTTATACATTTTGCTCTTGCACGCCACTACACCACCACCACCACCACTACTACTACATACTTTACCATCGCACAAAACAAAAACATAAAGTGCAAATCGCTAGAAAGAAAAAATGAAAAAAAAAACACAAAAATAAAAGCCCATACCAAAGAACGTAACGTAGCAAAAGCAGTCTCTCTCACAAAGAGACTTTAACTCTTAGATTGGCTCTCTCTTGCTTGAATACAGAACAAATACAAATAAAAGGTGGTTTGTTTTGCATATTTTCTTTTCTAATTTTCTCTTCACAATAACTATTCTTATCTGCACAAAAGCCTTGGTACGCGCTTGTGTTGGTTGAATATAGTAAATGCAGAAAATGTTCTCTTTTTAGTTTTCGATTTAAATTTGTGTTTTTGCATTTCCCATTATTGCCTAGTGCGTATGTGTGTGTGTTTATTTAACTCTCTTCTATAACAACTTAATTAAGTCAATCTCTGGTTCTCTTTATTAATACAAATCATACCTACTGGAATATTTAAATAATTTTTTATTACACTGAGCATAACTGTATACTCGTATATTTGTAAACGAATGTGTTTGTGTGTGTTCGTATATATGTATGTATGTATGTCCTTTAACGCAATTGCAATGTGCAGCATTTTTACTGTATCCCTTTTTTCAATTGGTTTTTCCTTCACTAATTCTCTTTTATTCACAGTTTCATGGCTGTACATATCTATTAACAGTACTGATCGGAATAATAGCAGCGAGCTACGGAAGCTAATGGAAAACAAACATGAAAACAAAAAAGTCTTTGGACTCTCTGGTTGTTTGATATAAAAAATGGAATAACTAATCAGAGAAATTTAAAACCACCCTTTTAACTGATTTGACTTCACTTTAAAGAATTAAATATTTTGGGTACATTCCTGACGTAATCCCTACATGAAAGCGACAAAAATTGACTGTTAGGTGCTGTTACACTTTGGCAGCATCATCGGTTTTTTTTCTTGAATAGCCAGCGCTATCCAGCAATGCAGACTGCATTTCGTTCCCACAAGATGACGCAACTTGACATACAGCGCACCTAATCATCGATTTATTTCAAAATCAATTTGGTCTTAATCTCTGGCCTCCTCTTTCGTGCGATTTAACGCCTCTAGATTACTTTATTTGGAAATGTTAGGTCATTGGTTTGTGCCGATAAACCAACAATTCTTGAAGCATTGGAAGCGAATATTCAACCCACTACTGATGCCAACTAGAAGTAAAGTAGCCGCGACGGATATATGACGGAATTCATTTATAAAAAATAAATGTCATGAAATTATATATCAGATTACAATATAAAAAATTTCATTCCTTTCATTATTTCCGTCTTGTGTTATCGTCTTAAATTATCAAGCTCTTAAAAAAACACCCTACATTTTGGTCTCTCTGGTATGAGGATGAAAAACGAAAAATAGTATGACTGGAGCTCAGCACCTCTTTTGTGTTTCTACAGCGATCCAAGAGGGTGGGCGAAAAGATGCAAGGTATGGCTGTAGATTGTGGCGGACTGCGGTTATTGCAGTTCTTGGCCTTAGCTTGTCGGTTATTGATCCTTCAGTACTAAAAAACTAGGGCCAGCGTTTAAACTGTAATTCGGAATTCGCCAATTCGCCCATTATCATCCTTGATCATTGCCGTAGACCTTATTTTATTATCACTCATTAGTTTTATAGCTTGGTATACGCCACGTAAATTTGTAATGTTAGCAGCAGTTTCAGCTTATTCGGCTAACCAAAGTAATTGCACTTACCTGCATACTAAACGCTTGACCAGTGTTGCAGAAGCGCGGTTATTAGTTTTGACCTTAGTTTTCGCTTTATTTGTTTTAGACAGTAGGAGAGCGTTGCGTAGACGTTTGCGATGTTTGATTTCCTCCAGGGTTTCATTACTTAGCCACGGTTTTGAACTTCGTCTTATAAATATAGCGATGGTAGCTATTTCTGTACACGCTGTTGTTGTCTCGGGTTTTGTAATCTGTCACTTAACGTCGATTTATACACGCATGCAGAAGATCGAATTTTGTACGCCCTGATCGAGTACCAATTAAGATGGCTGGGAGCAAACATAGAGTAATAACTAGCGGCATGTGGTCACTGTCCATGTCAGCATCGTGTATAGTTGTTACATCCATCAGTGAGCCAAAGAATAGTTTGCTTATAAGTACATGGTCAATTTTATTACCCGTGTGCACATTTGGTGATTTCCATGTGTATTTGTGAATATTCTTACGCACAAATTTTGTGCCACAAATAAATAGCCGGTTTTTAGCACAGAAAATAACGAAACTATCGCCGTTCTCATTTCTTGTCTCGCCAAGTCCCTGTGCGGCTATAACTGAGTGCAAATACATTTAATATCTCCTTTAGAAAGAGGGTTTGAATGAGGCATAGAACTGCACTATAGACATTTTTCGAAATTTAGAATTTCATCTTGCCGTTATTAAGCGTTCGGACATGGCATTACATGACATAAAAAGGCACTTTTTGCTTTTGGTGATAACAAAAGACCGACGCTATTTATCCAGCGTACTGCATTTCCTGAGAAAATAAAATAACTGCCCTTCTGGAGGTACATTGTTCCGTATTTTGTATAATGCATTTCACTTAAACCAAGGATATCAAGGCTGCAGTTGGACATCTCGTTTTGGACTTAGTCCCCATGGTTATGAGAGTGTTCTTACGTTCCATGTTCCAAATCCACAGGGCATCATCGGAGGGTTATCAGTTCGTATATCGCTTGTTGATGTTTCTGTAATCGGGTTTTGGTAAAGATGGGTAGCTGATTTGGCCATCACATCCACAACTTTTAAAGACCTTTAGGCGCCAACGTTTGGCATACTTTAGCTCATCCGCTACCTTCTCTTTTGCACGATCCCATCCTAACCGTGCAAGAAGAAACACACAACATGCACGTTGAGGCGCTGCAGGTATTTACTCCCACGATCGTCAGAGCCCCTTTGGCGTAACAGAGGACACCAAGTCTCGAGTGAACGTTGTGTGAGGTTGACAAGTGATTAGGATTAGCATTTGTATTCGCATCACTCTTCTATTAGTCCTCCAACTTTCCCTTACGAGCATAATAATATTTTAAGTAATAAAATATCAAATTGTCATAGCATTTTGTCTTAATTTAAATATAGTGATGCATGGCTGTCAGACGAAATTTGCAGAAAATCGTAATTTTTCCGATAAATTTAAAAAATATCGTCATTTCAGTTTCGAAAAATCGTCAAAGAAATCGTAACAAAAACAATCAAATCTTTGGTGTTTACAATTTACAATTTTTACAGTACCTATATAGTAAATATAATAAATAATATATTTTTAATGCCTGCTTGAAGTAACGTACAAAAGAATACCTCATCAGCCAAATCGATTAACTCCACTTTTAGGAATTTATTAGATAGTAATGTGAAATATGTGCTTATTTTGTTAAAAAAAATCACATATTATTCTTGGATAATTCTCTAAGTATTTGTTGTGGTTATTTGGTAACCATATAGAAAGATTCAATATTCTGTTCGAAAATTTTCTTGCTATACTACTAAGCTTTAGTTACTACTACAACTACTTTATTCTGTTCTAGGCCTTATTTTTTTTAAGTGCGAAATACATTAAGAAGCAGATCGAAACTGCATTATAGTAGTATTGGTGAAATTGCTGAAAGCAAATACAAAAAAATTTTTATATAAATCTTTTGCTTGAAATAGCTGATTGAAAGTGTATATTTTTAGCATCAACAATATCGGATAACGAAAAATTTGCATTAAATTTTTCGAATTTTGTGGCATAAAAATGGCAGAAATTCAAATGAAGAAGAAAATTATTGAGCTATCGACCTCTGCCTGCGCTTTGGGATGTAAAATGTGATGATTACAGCAACAGAGTTATTATGGACCAGAAGTACGAAGTTGTAATGGAAGAATATACGGAGCAAAATCCAAATACAGGCAGAAGAGACTTGAAAAAAATAAATAAATTCATTACATTTCAATATGAATAAAAGTTGTGCTGGAGTAGAAGACTCGTTTAATACAAGTCTCTATTATTTTGAAACATCAAATATCTTGGACGATATTGCAGTTAATGTTTCGTCCGACAACGACATATGTACTTCACTTCACAACATTTACAACAAAATGTATGCTTGAATACTGCATTGACCAATGTATGCTAAAAGCATAAAATAAACATTTCATCAGTACTACTATAATGCAGTTTCCGTTCGTTTGATAGTGTATTTCGCCCTTAACATTGAGCTCAAGCAAAAATCAGAAGAAGTAAGCTAGTTGTCACACCTACAAAGAGTTATTAATACTTTTAGAGCTGCCAATTGCCCATATATCACAAATCGTGATTTTAGAGGCAAAGAACGTCAACCGTCATTTTGTCAAAATTTTGTTAAAAAAAATAAAATCGTCAAAATGACGATTAACCATCAAATCTGGCAGCTACTCGTATGTAGTCATGTGAAAAATAATGGGGACACTTATATCAAAATAGTTAAAAGTCCAACTCCGTTTTTGTATTCACCATTTATCGAAAAGATCTTAAAAATTGCTGCTTGAATTTCGACGACGTAAAGAATCGTTATTTGACAAACAAATTTTGTACCGTTTCTCAGTTGTAGAACATTTTTCTCCTAAGCTTTTAAAGAAAAACGCAATATGTTCCTATTTGTATGTCTTTTATAATTCAAAATCAAAATCTATCACATTTTCGCTGACTGATTTATTTATTTAATTATCCTTTGTTTGTTTCTTCTCTTCCTTCAACATATATACACTAGTGAGTAGTCAGAAAAAGTTTGCGTACAAAACTTTTTATTTTCTTCAGGACTCTGTATTTCAAAGAATTCGCAATAAAGCTTAAACCTTTTTTTTAGATCCCTGTTGACTGTATTATAATCAAAATTTGTGTTTTAAAAGAAAGTAGTTTCTCTGCTAGAAATAATCTGCGTACACATAAAATATTCATTTATTAATCGTTGTTTTTTAATTCATATCTTTTAATTTTAACCAAATTTGTGTATTTGCTGTAAGAAAATGAATTTGAATTTTTGAAATTACACTTTTTTTGCAATGGGTTCGAAAAGAGAAGCATTTATCCTGCTGAAAGAAAACTTATTATTTTTCTCAGAAATCAAGAAAAAACATTCAAAGAAGTTGCTGAAAATTTAGAGATAATGCGCTCCTATATCTAGAAAATTATCAACTTTTACAAAATAATTGGAGGCTTTATATCAAAACCTCGCTCGGGCCGTCCCTCTCATCAAGTCTGTGCAGCAAGATCCCAAAATAATAGCCTCAAAAGAGGCTGAAAGCATTAATTTAAAATTGAATTGCATTTCTATAATAAAAAGTCTAAAAGCACTACATACGCTAATTTGTGTGACACGGTCATACACGGTAGTGGAGGTGTAATGGTTAGGGGGTAGGTGCCGGCTAACGGGGTATACAATTTGCAGGTTATTGAGTCCATTGTGACCAAGAGAGCTTACTTAGACATTCTAAAAGTCAATTGGAAGAAAAATTTAATGAAACTCGGTTTTGGTAGCAATTTTTAATTTGAATAAGGTAACGATTCTAAGAACGCAGCCGATATTGAGAAGCTTTAGATGCGTTATAATGTTTCAAAACAGTTGCGTGTGCTATCACAGTCTCCAGATCTCAATCCCATTGATTATTTATGGGATCTGTTGGAGCAAAAATTTATCCATCATGTTATAATATCAAAAATTATATTTAAAAAGTTTTGTCAACTGAATGGGAGGAAGTGTATATACTTTTGTACGCACACTTTTTCAGCGTATTTTTTTTTTAACACTATTTTACTTTTTTGTAATTAATTTGTATATAATTATTTATGCAACAAGATTTAATAAAAAAAAAAATTAATATGATATTCTTAAGAACTGTTGTTGTGTAATTTTTTAGTATTTTCTTGGACATAATGGTTTTGTACGTAGACTTTTTCTGATTAGTGTACATACATATATATGTCCATGAAGAAGAAGGCTATCCAGTGAAAATTGTCTTTATCAGAAAAGTTGCAATATTTTTGTTTTTGACTTTGTTTATAAAACAAATTACAGTTAGTGTGATGCTATTTATTCGATTTCAGCTGTATGTGTGTTTAATTAGTTTTTCCAATTTGTGACATTTTTTACTTCCTCTCTTGAAGGGGTTAAATTGCATGTTTTTTATATCTTTTTTGTCTTTCTAGTGCATTATCGTCATGGGCCTGTTTTTAGTCTAAAAACATCTATTTGGGGTGGGTTTATCTAGACGAAATTATAAAAAATCGTTTTCTATGGTTCTCATATGCAAATAACTCGATTTCTAGGAATTAATAAGAAAACATGTTTCCGGCAGAGAAATAATGCAAAATTCTGTTTGAATTTCTCAAACAATTAAAATAATTTCTATACAAAAATTAGATTCCACAACAACAATGTAAAATAATTGGTTTTTGTTTGAGAAATGTCTTTGGTGATGCAAATAAAACTTCTTTAAATACACACATAAGTATGTATATGTATGTATGTATGTAATTGTAAAAAAGAAAGAATGCAATTTTGAAAAAGTGAAATTCATAAAAAAATCCAGTTTAAGAATAAATAAAAAAGCGATTTCAAGGAGTTCTATTGTTTTTAGAAATTATTATTCAAGAAATTGGCGAAAATATTTTATACAATTTATGGTTTTAAAGCCAATTTTACTTAAAAAAATTGGCTCAATTTTATTTTAATAAAATACAATCCTTTAATCTATTAAATAATAAGAAGAAAATACAAATTTTTGTTTTTTTTTTTCAATTTCGTAATGTAAAAAAATTTTTTCTTCAAAATTTTTCTCTATTTTTAATTTAGTTTTTTTTTTTTTTGTATTAAAGTTTTCAAGTCATAATATTTCTCTATAACAGCCTACCCCAGGTTTCTTTTTATAAACATTTTTTCTATGCGGACACTGCTGCTGCATGACATAAAACAAGCAGCAGCAACAAAACCAGCAATAGTTATTGCAAAAACATATCGCGCATTTACTCTGCTGCAAAATACTCATACTTATTGTGTGTGATACAGCGGCACAAAAACACAATGAAAAATACACAAAGCAAATACACAATAAAGCTTTTGCATTTACAAAGAGACTAAAACTTTTGTTTTCTTTTGATTTTCCATTAAGAGCTTTTACAATTTTTTAAGAGAGAGAGAGAGAGGTGTAATAACACGCACACAGAGAGAGCTATTTTAAATCGAAATTTTTTATAGTGATTATGCTAAGAGAGCGGTGTTAAGCAGTTAAGCAGTTGTGCATGAAATGACACAGCACGCACAGGCACACAAACTCTTGCAATGGAAACAAAATTCAAAAATTGAGTGATAAATTCTCAAAGTGATGGAAAAATTTACGCAATGTTTATAAACACGTGTAGCCTAGAAAGAAAAAGAAGTGAAAATACACGAAAAGAAACAACAAAAATATTATTTACAACAACAACAACAATAATAATAATAATAACAATAACAACAATCAACAACAAAATAAATTATTATTAGAAATAAATCGTAATGAGATTGTGAAAGAGAGAGAGAGAAAGAGAAAGACAATACTAAGTGAATCAACGTTGAAAATGAAAGCAGCAAGTGTTCCTTATAGGCAGCGGAAGCAAAAGCAAACAAATTTTGTTTTTGTTTTCTTTCTTTATATTCGCATATCAACAGAATTTAATAATGATGTTGTGCATAATTCGTTTTCTTTTCGGTTCTTTGGCTTTTATAAAGGGTAGAAATCTTATAATGAACCCAATAATGATGTTTTGTTTTCATTATTTGAAAAACTAAATCATTTTGTTTGTACATATGTGTGTATGTGTGTGTATGTGTGCTTTAAATGTAAACGCAGCAAAGTTTCTACTGCCTACATTAATGGCGGCGCAAAAAAGCTTTTATCGCAAAAAAAAACAAACGAATTTGCTGCACGCACACTAATAAAAATGCATGTTTCCTATTGAAAATTAACGTAACATCGTAAACGATGTTTAGACTCTGATGGCGGTGGGACATGTGGAAGGCAGTCTCCAAATGTTGTAATCACATACATAGCACATCCATACGCACATTTATATAATTACATATACTAGGTATTATGTGTATGTGTGTGTTCACTTAAAAAGAAACAACAATTTTTTTAGCAACGAGTCAGTTGCCGAAAAAGCTTACATTTTTTGAGTTTCGTATATAAAAAAGTCAGTGCGCGCTTGTGACTGTGTGTGCGTGCGAAAGTATAAAGTTTTGTTTCGTTTGCCATAGAAAAAAAATACGCACTTTTTCGTTTCGTTGCTTTTTTCATTTTCGTACGCATATCAGTGTTTCGTGCTTCGTTAGTTGAGAATATTTTGTGCTGCCACACGGTAACAGTGCTTATATTGCTTGTGTTGCTTGCTTATTGTAACATGTTGAGTAAATGTGTGTTGATTGAAGAAATCATTTTGTTGCTTTTGTTGTTATTGTTGTTGTTGTTGTTGTTGTTGTTGTTGTTGTTTTTTATATATTTTTTTTAATTTTTGAGATCTTTTGATGTTGACTTTGTCTTGCCATCTAGTGCAAGAATAGTCAAGCTTAGGCCAATAAGAGCGCTTTTTTCAGTGTAAGCTTTGAAATGGAAATGAAATAAAGATTACACACATACATATGTACATACGTATATATGTACTTTGTTACTTATGCTTAATTGCATCACGAGCAAATATGAATTTTAATATGCATTAGGTATTATGCAATTTGCAGAGCATTCAAATCAGCAGTTATCTTATTTCCATTGCCATACGTGCATAGATTAACCTGTACTGTTTGCTCAAGGATAAGTCCATTAATATATTCTCTGACAGCCAAGCTGCCTTAAGGGCACTCGGCTCGAATCGTGTGACATCTAGACTTTCAGTTATTGCTACGATACGTTGCAAAGGCTTTCGCTTAGAAATAAGGTCCAGTTATTTTGGGTACCTAGACATTGTGCGATAGATTTTAATGAAAGAGTGGATGCATTGGATAGAAAAGTTTCCCTGACACCCATTATCGGTCTGGAATCTTACTGTGCGGCACCACTTACTGCCATCCTAAGTCTAATAAATGACTGGGAAATTGCCAAATGCTTGGAACACTTGAATGCTCAAAGGAGACTTCACCACTCTGGGGCGGCGTACAGTCTGCAATTTGGGCTACGCTTTGAGATTCACAAGTATGTCAGGCCGGACTTGAAACTGCTGACGGATTTTCTTACGAGCTTAATATTAGCACTTTCGGTTACTTAAGATATAGTTTTTTTAATGATAGGCGACTATCTAATATTTGCTGAAAAAATTGAATTTTTCTCTATAATGTCTGAAATAGCTGTGATACATCAAACATTTTACTTGTAATAAAGCCTCTTATATTACGCGCATCCTGTCTTTAAATTTAAATAAAACAAAGAGTATGTGAGACGAGGAGTGGGGTGGCATGGTGCAGTGGTTAGAGCGCACGCATAACAATACAAGCGGGACAGGTTCGAGCCACAGCAAAGGACATGACGAAATAAGTTGATTATAGTTTCGGTTCGAGTGTTTAATAAAGAAGCTTCAAATTTTCCTCCAGACAACTTTATCTAGCTTCCAGCTTTCCTCTGGCGTTGATGACAAACATCAGACCCATGATCAGGAAAAAACGCCACCTGCTGGAAAAAAATTACGATGCTAAAGTAAAGATCACCACCAATTAGCAAGGATATTCACTAAAGTAAAGATCAGCATCAATTAGTAAGGATATTTACTAACACTGCACAATCGATATGGAGGGGGCTACAGTGGATTCATGAAAAATCGACTTGATTAATGAAACTGAAACAAAGTAATGAATGCTTTGTGGAAAGACAATATACTACCTAGAGGAGTGACTGAGAAAAAATGCACGAAGTATAACATTGTGCAAATGTCCACAGAGGCTTTACTGTGTGGCGCCCATCTGTAATGTCTGATTTCTTCAGAAAGCAATAACTTTTTTGGAATAATTTAGATTCTCTTGCATCTAATGTCCATTTGTATTGTCCCAAATTAATTAATTTTGTTTGTTGATTTACCCATTCTTCCAGAAATGGCTCTGATCGTTGAAGATGATGTTTTTTAGTAAAACTAAAGTTTCTTTACTCATCTGCTCCAGGGCTTACTCTTAGAACACACGTCGTTGTCTACGGTTGCCTAATTTCATTTATTGGTTTAGTAAATTTTTGTACGGGTGTAAGCTCAATTCACTACGCAATATGCGCCAAGTTGTGGCAGCATTATAAAGCGCTTTTTCAAATAGATGCTTTAACTCCGTCAATTTTTTAACGGATTTTATGAAATGAGGGATTATTTAATTTATAACAAAACATACTACTTTAGTAAATCAAAAAAATAGTACAGTTCATATATAAAACAGCGTGTAAAAACATCTCTAAACTTGCAAAATTTGGAATGAATTTGAAAAAAAAATTGTTTTTAATTGAAAAATGCACACAGTAAAGTATACAACATTTAATAGGTCTGTTCCTCCCTCTTCTTTTCAAATCCACCGGATCTTTTAAATCGTTTAACACTTAGCTACGTTATTAACTTGTAAGTGCATGATGGTAAGAGGAACCGGTTTTTTACCTTTAACTCAAGATTTTGGTTACATCAGAACTAAATTCTAGACAATGAAGCTGTTGTATACTATTTTTTGACTCTGACTGTATAAAACACTAAATACACCAAAAACTGTTAAGCTGGCAACTACTTACATACATACTTTATATACTACCCCCTTTTTTTAATTACACTGAGAGAATCTCAAACTGAATGCTTTCAGGCAGATTTACTACCCTCCTTAATAGTGGGTAAATACAATGAAAACCATTTATGCAATCTGTCAAATTTAATTGTAAATTTCATTGTGTGCATTCGTGTTTACGATCTTATTTCGGATTGCATTCGTGATTTCATCAACATCGAAATATTTTGATATTTTGAGATTACATTGATGCAGATTGCACTGTCTGTATCGTGATTTCATATTTTTATCTGTTTAGTTCTATAATACCATATAAAATACCAGAACTGATATTGTGTTTATGATTTCATTGTTAATTGCAGTGTCTGTGTCAAAACATGCAATCTAAATGAGAAATGCGTTGCGTAAATGGATTTCATCGTATGTACCTACTATTAGAGTTGCGTTCAAAACTTTAAATATCGAACGCATGTTTTGGTTTTTAGTATAAGCGTTCAGTATCCAAATATTAATATAATTCCAACTGAACGAACAAAGTATGCTCCTCCATATGTAAATTAAGCGTTTTGTTCAGATTTGTTTGAAGGTTTTTCTTATCCTTGTCCTGAACTATCATTCAGAAAAACAGAATGAAATATTTAGTCAATTTTATTATAAAAAAAGTAAAATGTTTCGCTCGACATAACGACTTCAAAAAAATCATGAACGTTTGAAAAACTTAAATACAACATCGTAAACTTACTTTTTTTTATAAAATTTACGTATTTTTTACACATTAACACACACATCAGAAGTAACCCAACAAACAATTTGATTAGTGTTTTATTCAAAACTAATATATGGATTTACTTGAAAATACATACACTTACAACATACATTCCATAAACACGAACTATTCTAAAGAAAAAAAATATATATATACGAGGGGTACTATTTGTATAATAACAAATATTTTTGAATGAAAAAGGATTTATTGTCTTTCAAAATATACCCTTTGATGATTAATACACTTTTGCATTCGTTCAAACCATTTCTCAAAGCAGTTTTACCATTCTTCTTGCAACACCTCCAAAACATGGTTCTTAGACGCTTGAAATGCTCCTTTGGCGCTCAAAAATCGTTGACCACGCTGTTTACCTTTGATATTCGGGAACAAGAAGAAATGTGTTCGGCGGTTGGTTTTTAAAATTTTTTCGAAGACTTCCAGCAAACAAATGGTCGTGTGTCACTCATAATTGACCGTTCTGCGTTGCTCAAGCGAAACAGTGTCCACATGACCAATTCGGAAGAAGACTATTTGCTTCATTTTGCTTTTTCCACGAACAACTTTTGTTGGACTTAGCTAGTCTTAGAATACCCATACGATCGATTGCTGTTTTGTTTCCGGCTCCTACACAAATATCCATGATTCGTCACCTGTCTCGATTTTATACACGTCTTTTGAAGCACCACGGACGAACTTTTCAATCATTTCCTTACACCAATCGACGCAAGCCTTTTTTGAGCGATTGATAAATTATGGGGTATGCAACGAGACAATTTTTTTTTACAATTACTCGTAAGTGTTCTCACATGACGATCTTGCGTCATCAGTTCACGCACTGCATCGATGTCTTGTGGCACAACAATCGATTTTGAACTACGATTGAATTCACTATATCAGCGATATACTGTGGTTTTTATGGTGCCTTATCGGCATACACATTCTTGTTGAGACAATCCACGGCGAAAGTTGTGAAAAATAATCCAACGAAAACCTATTCTTGAAATTTACATTTTTTAGCCAAATTGATTTTCTTAATTCACTGAAAAACAAAACAAATAGCACTTGTATGTACATCAAAGCGTTGTTAGTACGTTTATGCTAAAAAATATCAAACTTTATTATGGCGTTGCCGGATTTTTGCTATTGACATAAATGTTGCCAGTTCCCGAAATATAAATAGTATCTCTCGTATATATGTATATTGTATATAAATGGTCACAAATAATTTCGATTCTTGTCAGAAAAGATTCGTTTTTGTTCAACAAGCATTTATTGGGTAATTAAAAGTTCATGCAGTACAAGATTTAGTATGAAATCATTTTTAGAACAATTTGATTTGGAATTTCTTTTACCAGAGTTGGAAAGTAAATTATTTCAAAGAAAAGAAATTTACACACACCTTGTTCCTTTGACGCAGGAATTAAATACCGATACTTGGAGCACTAAAATGAAAGTGGTATTGGGCCGAGAGCAGAATTTCATAAAAAAAATTCTCAACTTTTTCAAAGGTGCGACAAAAAATACCTGAGAAGTGATACTATTTTTCTCATAGGCGCTATCAAGTATAAAAAAAAACAGTTTTTGAAATTTTCGAATATTGAGTTACGGGTACAAAAAGTTGCCTTACTTTCATTAGTTAAAAGTTTAATAATTTCGATATTTTTTTAACGGATTTCTAAAACCTTATTCATAACTAAACATTCTTCCTTAATGAAATTATAAATAGTACGCTTTCTGAACATTAAAAATGTGGAAAAGATTTGTTAAAAAAAGCGTTTTCATTTCAAATCTTCCAAAAAACTTAAAATTTGATCATATTTAACCAAGTATTTACTTATAACTGAACGATGGTACAAAATGTGGGCTTTTTAGCCGTAACTGACAAGATTCTTGTTGAATTCGATAGCGATTGTGGGAAGAATAAAACCAATTTTCAAGTATTTGAACTTCGTTCTTCTCTGTTACATAGTGTTTTATATAATAAAATGTAATTTATTGTTAATAAGCGAAATAAAAATCAAAAAAAAAATTGTTTTATTTAAATCAATAACCACAAAAGATATTGAATGTGCATAGTAGTTACTAGGAGACCGAACGGTTATTATTCGTCCGGTTTTAAGCGGTTTTTTTGTTTTGTCGAATACGGTTTTTTTAAAATGTAAATTTTTCGAATACCGAATAAACCGGTTATTTTAACACAAATAACCGGTTATTTTAACACGTATAATTTTCACATGTCTTTCTATTTTTTATTTTTTAAATTTAGTATATAACGTCTTACTTTTATACTGTATGTGACAACCTTGAACGTCGCACAAATAACGTGCAAACCATGGTAGATCAAAAAAGGTACGCACGCTTGAGTAACAATAACTTTTTCTCATTTTCTGTAAATAAGCATTAATTTTTTATATATGGTCTCATTGAAGGACACCCACAAACGCCGGCTCCGAACGCCAGATGTTATAGTTAGTAAAGTTTTTCAAGAGTAAACACTCATAACCAGTCCGTAACAATGTTGTGAGGTGATACCGCTGTTGAAAATTGTCAGATGGTGTGGCATGTCATTGAACTAAGAACTTCCTCGTTGATAGGCGAAAGCACAGTGACACGCACCATCAACATGTCCTCTAAAGTGTGAAAATATTTGGAAATTGATATATTGAGTGTCCTTAAATACTAAGCTGAAAAAGCTCTTCGACACCAGGAATTATTAACCACCTTAAATATGTTTATGAGATGGACGTTGTTGTGCAGCAAGGAAAACTTGATTCTATTTCAAGCAGCTCTAGGCGCTGGCAAGTAGAACTCTTACAAAATACGCTTTAAAAAATGAATCGCTGGACGAAATATTAGGACGTTGCGGTGTCGAGAAAGAAATGTCCGTTAAGCCCCTAGAAAATCCAAACGTTGTTCTAGCATTCTTACTTGCTAGAAACTACAACATGGGACAAAAATTTATCAATTTTATTTGCTATTGCAACTAGAATTGAGAATATTTTTGTTTTAATAACAGAACCGGTTAACCGGTTATTGTTATTATTATATATATTATTATAATTGTTATTATTATTGTTAAATAATTATTGAACATATGTACCTTTAGTAGTATTAGGACTGAACGAACGTAGTATACTAATAGTTGAACTTCTCATAATTGGAAACTGAATTCACGTTTCACACAAAACTGAACGATTTATTTGATTTTTTACTACAACTATTCAGGGTGCAGAAACCGTAACAAATGTTCTGAGAAACTAAATATTTGCTTGGTTTTCTACTAAGTATTTTTTTCTGTGTACTTTAAAGCTCTTCCATGTTATTGACACGCATTTTATTAAAAATTTAATGATGAGTTATGTCTCTTATTTTTTAAAGATCTAAATACTCGTATCTCTGTTATTATATTGTTATTTAGTTTGTAATTCTTAAAATTTCTCGGTTTAGGGAGCAGAATCATTTCATCATTTAATCGAAGATGCCAAATCTTGCAAATATTAAAAATGTAGTTTTACTACTGCACAATAAATTACTTGCAAAGTCAAGGCCGGCTGTAAAATAAGCATTTGTGACAATTGTTTGTAAGGTAGGATTAAAGTTTTGTAATTATAAGCAAGCTCGGCTTTTTCGAGACTTTAGAATTGTGAGCATTTTAGCTGACACCACACTGCTTAAAACGTAAGGATATTTAGATAAGTCGCTAAGACCCCATGGGTTCATACCTTGAGTGCCTTAAAACAGACATTGTTCGTACAGTCGATTACGAGTATGTCTTTCATATATTGGCTATTCGTATCGAAATCTAAATGGCTCTGTGTATGATCAAACGATTAAGTGTAATAAATGCAATCGAACACGAATTGTTATAGTAGGGGAAATCACTCTTTGTTGCAAGTCTTGCAGACGTAGCAAACCTTGCATATCTGCTACATTTACCACAATTATGCATATTTGCTACACGAAAAAGCAATGTAAGTTTGCTACATTTAAGCAGCCATGTTTTTTATTTTGTTTATATATCCAAAGCACTAAAACCTGTTTTTACACGGTAGCCAATTTCCAAACGATAACGTGTAAAAAATCATTAAAAGACATGGTTATATGTAAAGTAAATAAATTTTCAAAAAATATTTATTAATTATTTGTTTTATTATTTTTAATTTGCCAAAGGTTCCATAAAGGAAAACCACATTTTGTTGCTGAAATTCAGAGCATATGTAGTAAATCGCAAATTTACAATAAAGAGTGATTTCCGCTAGTGAATATATTTCATTTGTAATTCAATTTTACCCTGTTCGATAGGATGAGAAGAAAGAGAAAAATAGAAACACCAAAAAAGCACTAATTTCAGTAGCCAAGTAATTATTTTTATCTTAGACTAGAGTAACCCTTCCCACGCTGCTGGGAGCCGTTGTGTTGCATACCTATAAAATGTGGTCCTCATAAGAAAAATTTAAAAGAATGCATTAAAATTCATTAAAATCCAACTCATATAGACCAGGTTCAGAAACTGCTATTCTAGCCGTTCTCGAGATATACAAAAATTAATATTTACTATGTATGGGAGGTGCCACATACATACACTTATTCAATTTCACCCATATTTCGACTGATGTTGTGGATTGACTACGAAGTTATCTAGAGCAAATTGAGAACCTTCCACTAATACCGTTCTGGAGATATATAAAAATCAGTATTTGCTTTGTATGGGTGGTGCCACTCCCACTTATCAAATTCCGCCCCCTTTTTGACTGATGATTTGTATTGATCACAAAATTATTTGGACCAAATTTGGAAACTCTGACTATTACCGTTTTAAATATATAAACATATAAATAAAAATTTGATATTGGTGTGGCACCGTCGAGTTGAATCAAAACCATCAATGAAAGTACGAATGTATTGGCTTATAAACCAGTTTAGTGGTTCTCGAGTTATAAAATGACGAACATAGGACATCCTATTTTTATCTTAAATAATGGATCTTGCTCTGATATACTCTAATTGATATTGTGTGAGGATATACGAGTATTTGTTTATCTCTATCATTAAGCCTACTTTATCCATGCAAGGTCTTTGAGACCGATTACTTTATTTCGTTGTTCACGCATGTCTCAATGAAACAGTAGTAGGTATTAATGAATAAAAGCAATTGTTCTCTGTAATATGTTTGTGTAAAATAATTAAAATTATATTTTAAAACGGGCTTAGAATTTTGTTATTATTATTTGTTTTATCTTAATGTGCGCTTTGTAAATTGTTGTACTGAAACTGTTGAAGACTTAATTTAGGTTGTTATAGGATATACGTTTCTTACTTGTTTTCTATTTATGTTCCAATGTGCATCGCTTGAAGTGATTTGGTAGTTCAGTAACGTTTTCAGGATTAAATTATTTTACCACTTCGCATTATGCTGTATGTGTGTGTGTGTGTATGTGTGTGTCTGTGTGTGTGTGCTACCGTTGAATTTTGTGCTCCAATTTTAAGCGCCGTCATATTCTCTTTCCTTTAATTATCTCTTTAATATCCACAGATGCTTTGGGTTGTTGTTTTCTATCCACTATATTCATTATCATCATCCTCATCATCATCGTATTCGTTTCATTTCGTTTCATTTTTTTCGTTTTTATTTTTGTATTTGTATGTACATATATAAATAGAAGAAGAAGCAGAATAAGTGGCAGCTTTTTTGTACTTGACTGCCATTTTTATTTTGCCTTTATTTCCCATTCTTTTGTTTTTGTCGTTCGTTGTTTTTTTCCTTTGCTTTTTACTTAGTTATTGTATTATATGTATATATGTATGTATGTATGTGAGTGTGAATGTATTTTATTTGCTGAGTGTAATTTTTAATGCGTATGGAAACGCACTTTTGCAGAGTTGTGTATACAACGCAACACATATAGGGAGGCACGCATACGTGCAGACATTTTTTGTTTTTGGTATTTCATTATGGCTCCCCTTTGCATCACTATTTATTTGTGTGTTGGCTCCCTCATCTCTAACTTTTTATTTGTGTTTTTGTACTTTTTCATTTTAACACGTACCTACTATTTCGCAATATTTGTGCGTATGTGTGCGTGTGTATGTATGGAGCTCCTACCATATTAATGTTGCTGTTGTTTTTGTATTTTGCTATGAATTCTTGCTTTTCTAGTGCGTTACTGTAGTCACTTTGGGTTGGGCTGTTTTTCTTACTCATTTGCGGCTGTAGAAATGTAGTTGTTGGTTGTAAAATCTACTCTATAGGCTGCAGTTTGTTTTCGTTCGTTATGTTTTTTTTTTGCTCCACGTTTCGTACGTTTCTACTACAATCGGTTGTTCATGGCAATTTTTTTTTTCAATTTTTGCTTTTCATTTTTGTTTTGTGCCTACTTTTTTGTACATTTTTTTCTCTTAATTTTTTTTATTGAATTGCACACATTTCAGTGTAAATACAATACATGGAAGTATTTTCAATGTATGTATGTATGTATGTATGTATATGTACCTACAATACATATGTATATAAATATTTATGTCGTCTGTTTGTATGTAATATGTATTTGATGCGTGTGTGTGTGTGTGTGAGAGAGAGAGAGTTTGTGTGCATGCTTATGCTCGTGTGTTGCGTGTATCCAACCAACCAACTCTTCATAGTTACGCATTAGAAAATCTGAAGACAAAAAAGAAAAAATGGCAAAAGTTTTGGGCCTATTTTGTTGCTGTAAACTTAAGTTATTTTTCCTCTTCTTGTTTTTTAATACAAAAACCTTTAAAATTAAATAAAAACGTATTTAAAAAATTCTTTAATAGAATACACTTTTTTAAAAAATGCCTATCCACCACGATATTTTGTTTGTATAATGTTTGTACCAACAGAACCTCAAGAAACTAGAATTACAATTCACTAAATCGATCGACTGAGTTTAAATTTGGTAAAGGAATGGAGTATCTCCGTAATGTTTTAATTAGGCAAAGAACTCTCTCTCTCTCTCTCTCTCTTTCAATTTGGTTTAAAGTTGTTTTATTATATATATTAATACTAAAATCGAAAAGAAAACTTATTTATGGTCCACTCATATTTGGTTGAAGCGCCCTTATTTTATGTTTTCTTTTGTTATTCCAATTGGGAACATAAGGTTTCTACAATTTGCTTCTTTTTATTTCTATCCCTACATACATATACGAGTAGGTATTATCTCACGAAGTGGTTGATTTATTGGGTGATTTTTTAAAAGCTAAAAACTTAAGAGCTAAACTTTTCACCGAACTCGCAGTAACGTTTCTGTCGTCGTTGTTTTTGAAAAAGTACGGTCCAGTGATGACACCGGCCAATAATCCACAGCAAGCAGTGTATTTTTCGGGATGCATTAGCAGTTCTTGCAATGCTTCTAGCTGCTCTTGACACCAAATACGGCAATTTTTCTTATTTACGTATCCATTCAACCATAAATGCTTCAGCTTTGTCGCCGAACACAATTATCCGATCAAAAAGCAAGCATTTTGATCACGGTTTTTGATAATAAAATTCAATAATCTGCAAGCGTTGTTTGTTTTCAAGTCGATTAACTGTTAAATTATAGACCTAACTGAACATGTTTGACAGTAAACTGTTACACCAAAACAGCTTAGCTGCCAAAAGCAATGTTACTAAAAAATCAACCATTATTTTTTCCAGTTCTATGGTTAGGTTTCTTCGCCATGCATTTCTAGATCGTCCTCTTCTTCGGTTGACCTGAAAGTTCCACCTTAAAGTTCTCCCGCTGTGTTGTGGAGAGTGTGCCCAACCCATTTCGATTTTCTCATCAGACAGATATCATCAGCAAAGTCTAGGTTATCAAGGTGTCTCTTTAGTCCTTAGGGGATTTCTCCTCTATTTTTTGCGATTTGTGCCCTAGCCTCATCTAAGTAGTGGTGAAAGTGGACAACCTTTTCTTAATCCGACGTTCGTTGTAATGGCTTCATTGTATCGCCCGTTTGGGAGCACTTTTAACGTTGCATTTTCATAGATCGTTATGATGATGTTCGTGATTTCTGTCGCAACCCATTTTTTCTCAACGCTGCACAAATTCAGCTCCGCTTTACTGAATCCAACGTCTTTTCAAAATCGATGAACACGAAGTACAGTGGACATCTTCATTTGTTCGATTGCTCTATTATTATTCTAAGAGTATTGGCCTGGTTGATGTAACTACGGTGTGGGCGAAAGCCAGCTTGTTCGTTTAAGAGTGATCATTCAATAGGTTGCTGCCTTTGGTTGATAATTATGGCCACCATATTATAGGCCATATTGAGAAGAGTTGTCACAGTTGGTTAAGTTGCCCTTTTTTGGGAGCTTTATTAGGGTTTCCCTTAACGTTCCTGGTTTCAGGCTTCAGGCATACGAAAATGATGTATTGTAGCAGTTGTTGTTGGATCGGTTTGCAGTAACTCTGCTGGTATACCATCCTCTCCTGATGCTTTGTTCTTCATTAGCATTGAAATGGCATTTATAGTTTCCTCAAAGAGTGGAGGTTCGTCGTTTATCTCGGCGGGTGTGATAACTTAATTTGTATCAGTATCTCAACTCTCTGCTCTTTGACTTTTGTGTTGTTTATGCTTTCAAAATGTTGCTTACACCTACAAAATTGTTGTTCTTCATCGGTTAAAGGCTTTCCGTTTTTATCTTTGACGCATCTCTTCCTATTATATATTTGTTTGATTAGCCTGCCAATAGTTTCCTCATATTGTTCGCGCCAGATGCATTCTCAACTTCAAATGCTTGCAAACGCCGCTTATAATCAACAAATAATTCTACACTTTTCGCTATTCATTTTAACATAAAAATTTCACTTACATGCTACCTTCGTAAACGTTTTGGACTTTATCTAATGTTTTTTCGTCATTATATTGGCGTTACGCAACAGGAGCAAAATCGTACGGTTAAACAAAATTATTTTTGCTTGACTGCATTGTCTTTAAGGTATCTTAGTAGATGCGCTATGCCCCAATGGGAGCCAATGCCACTGATAACTTATCGTTGCTTGTGATTGACTTCTTGACGAGAAACAACTGTACAAGAGAACGCTTTATTGAAACATGAAGATAAGGAATTAAATACTTACATATCTCGTAGAGAAGACCCACTTGTTTCAAACGTTTCAAATCGGATGTTGCTGGAATTATGTATGTATTGTATGAATGTATGTATGTATATATATATATATATATATATATGTATCTCATATGTTCATCAATAATGATTGCGACAGGATTTTTCTTAGCAGTTTCAATTAACAAGTAAAATACAATTTAATAATTCGCAATTCAGTAATTATATTATTAAGAAACTTTTTGGCATAAGATTTTCATAAAAACTTTAAATGAAAAGTGCAAAATGTTGCCAAAAATATACCTTTGGACCTTCAAATAATATAATTTTAATTTTGTATTTTTTGCTTATTAATTTTAAAATTTAATTAATTTTATTTGGGCAATTAAAAACAAAAAAAGAACATGACAATGAAACGCATTTAATTCAGCCAACAATAGTTTTAGAAATTGAATACAAAAAATAATTCATAATAAATTCATTATTTCATTATTTAATTCGTACATTCGTGTATTCGTACATTCGTACATTCAATACCATTCAATGCGTAAATTTTAATTTATTTTTTCGGTCAAAAAACTTCAATCCATTTTGCATACGCAGCAAGCGCAGCGAGTACCCGCGTTAAACATAAAACGGAAAAAAAATTATAACAGACGGACAAATGAACAGACAGACTGACAGACAGTTAATTTAAGTACAAAGTTTGCATTGCATAGCCAGTCAATCGTGTAAGCAAGCAAACAAACTTTAAGCGCGTATAAGTAAAAACGCATGATTTTTGTTGTTCCTCTTCACGTTTCTCTTCTATTCGCACTTGATTCGTAATCGCTATTCTACGCATAATGATTTCATTGTTTGTCAGTCTATCTGTCTATTAAATTTGGAATCAAAGAAAAAAAAAAACAAAATAAATGCGTTTAAAAGCATTTGCTGTTGCCACTGCCACAGCTACATATGTATGTACTATTGTGAATGTTGTTGTTGTTGTTATAGCTGCGTGACCTATTTTTTTAACCCCCAACATGTTTTGCTCCAATTCACTTTAATTTTCGTTTATATTAAATTGAATGTGTTTGCGTGTGTGTGCCTGTCTATTCATGCTTTAAGTGACACAATTTTTGTTTTTGTTTTTTTGGAAAACATTTTATAAAATGCAGTGCAACCAAATAATGTCTGCGTGCGTTTAGAAAAGCCTTTTTTTTGCCTGCATGTAAATTCATTCATTCGTCAGTCGTTCGTTATTCATTACATTCACAAAATTTGTTGGTTCAGATTTTGACTTTTATTTCTTAAAAAAAAAATATGGGAAATTATGCAATTTCTCTAAGAATTTTTATTAGGAATTATTATATTATAGGAGTGAGCTGAAATAGAAGACAAAGCGAAAAAAAAAAACTGAATAGATGACGAAGTCAAAACAAATAAAACAGTACTAGCAGTTCAAGTAATCTTGCTAACTGCTAACAAAGCATATGGAATTTTATGTCTCATAAAATGTTGTGCAAAGATATCCAATGACCCTGATGTACAAACAAAAGTTTGTTCATATCTCTAGTAAGGCCGTTACTTGATGCGATTGTGTAGTTTTGAATCCGCAATGCAACGTACAGATGTACATATGTATGTGTATGAAAATAATTCGAATCAGTCCAAAAGTAATTATTTTTGTGTCATATCATTTATAGTTTTTGATGGAATCCATATCGAAGAATTATTTATACTAGAAATTTCATTCCAATAGAATATCTATTAAGGCCCCTTGTACACAAAACTTTGAACATAGAAGATTCCTTGCTTAAAACTACGCAGTTCAGTCTTCATAAATTTTGACCCTTTCGAAGAATGTTGTGCAGAGTTGAATAGATTATATGATCATATTAACTTCTCTGATATCATCAGTAAATCCATTCATGAATAGTATTTTATAAATTTGTTTTAGAAATCTTGTAATTGTGGCTTTTGATTAAGGCTAACTTGTTAAGTTTTTGTAACGAAGGAAATAAAAAATATATTTCGTTTATGTGATTACAAAGAGCAATAGTTTGTTTCAGGATTAGAACCCGTACTCTAGAATACTTTGAGTCACATTTTCTTTTGTTTCGTAGCATCTCTCTGGATATTTGTCTGTTTGTCCATATCTTCAAATCATCAATCAAAAAGTGGGCGAAATTGAACAAGTGGGCGTGATACATTCCATATAAAATAAATATTAATTTTGTAAATCCTAAAAACGGTTACAACTAAAGTTTCAGGATTTGATCTTATTGACTTTGTAATCAATACAAATCGTCATTCAAAAAGTAGGCGGATTTGGACAAGTAGGCGTGGTACATCCTATAGAAAATAATTATTGAAGTTAATATATTCTGAGAACGGTTAAAGCAAACGCTTCTGAATTTGGTCTGAGTGACGTAATAGCCAATGCAAATCATCATTCAAAAAGTGGGAGGAATTGGACAAGTTGAACGCTCAATCCGGCCAAGTTACTGAGTGTATTGTTACTGTATTGTTTATGATTTTGTGTGGAACTTATTTAGAAATTTCTATATTGCCGTTCTCAATATATATAAAAATTAATATTTAATATATATGGGTGATGCCACAATCCCCTAGCCGAAGCTACCCATTTCTTGACTGATGATTTGTATTGACTACGAATTCTTTTATACCAAATTCAGAAGCTTACACTTTAACTGTTCTCAAAATAAACAAAAATCAAATTTGGCACCTCTCATAGTGCCATGCCAACTTATCTGATTTCCCACACTTTTTGACCAATGATTTGCATTGAATATTCGATTTTTTGGACCAAATTTAGATATTCTTACTGTTACCATTTTGCACATGTAGACAAATAAATATTTACGTTGTATAGGCGTGGTACAGCCCAGTTGGAATTTTTGAAATTTTTATAGCCTAAAGATCTTCCAGATATTCAGAGAGACCGTGAAAATTTAAGAAATCGATTTAGCCGTTTAGCTGTCTGAAGCCTTTACACAAGCATACATATTTATGTACCCGGTGGCGTATTTGAGCGACATTGTCACTATGATTTTTTTCATCGATGTATCATCAGTTGGGAGTCGAAATTTGTATAAAATTTTCATAAATGAAAAACTTCATTGATGAGTCCTCGCGACAGTGACACAATCAAAGGGAGTTATATATATGACAACGTCATTGTATGTCACCATACTAAAGAAAGCTGAAATTAAGCGACATTGTGTGTTATGTGTAGACTACATTCTGACAATTAGTGACATTGTCTATTATGAGACGACTTCATGCAGAATGATGTAAGACTTTGCCTGCTACACCTCTTCGTTAACGAATGATTCCCGATGATATTGTCTGTTAGCACTCACCAATAAACGAACGTCTTTAGGACAAAATCAACTTTTGTCATCTATGACAATTCGGACAATTACTTTAAAAAGTCATGGATGACACCAAAATAAATTCATCGTCAGTCATCGATGTTTTACTATTTTCAGCGTTTGTCACGATGATTCACTATGACTTTTGCGATCGTACATACAACCACTCATTTATTTTTACATATAAGATTGGATATACCGTAGATATGTGTATAGGATTAGCACTTTGCTTAACTTCAGTTACTGCTTTAAAAAACTCTTCAAATGTTATATTAAATACAAGCACTTGTGTGTTTAGATATTTTCTTGGCCTTTTTAAATATTTTAAAATTGAAATTTCTTAAGGAAAGGTTGACCCACATTTTTTCTCTTCTTTTATTACATTTTCCAATAACCTCAAGATTTGTGTCTTAATATGGAAATAAATTAAACGGAAAATGTCAACAATTGTTTTAAAAACAAACTTTCCTTTCTGCCCCAAAAGTTATAAAAAGGAATTTGTTCGAAAGAAAAAAGGGTTCAAGGACACTCGAAAAAACAGGAATATGTACTGAAATAAAAATAATTTTTACTACCTTGCAAAGAGTAAATAAAAGAAATAAAAATAATCAGAATGCGAATGAGAATGAGAATCAAAGGAAAATATCAACACTGAATACGTATGAAAAAATAACAATTGAAAACAATAAACAGCGAAACTCCTGAAAAAGAATAAAATGGAAAGGAAAGAATAGACAAATAGAAAAGTGGAATATAATACTTAATAATGAGACCCTCTATCTTCTTTTACATCATTTTGGGCGAAAAAAAAACAAGAAAAGCAATAAGGAAAAAACCTTTTTAGAATTCTGGTATAAAGAAAGATGAATCCGGTTATTATATTTTCTAGAGCAACAACTGGCACAACATCCATCCCTTACGCAATAATTTCTTAAGCCAAGTGCAAGGACATGCGGATAGATGGACGAAAAGGTAAATAAATTGACTAAAAAAAGTCATAGAAACTAGAAGACGAATGAATCGACCGACAAAGAATCTTGTACGAGCATGAATAAACAAGGCCATGAGAGATAGAGAGTGTGAGAGAGAGAGAGAGAGAATGATATTCAAGAATAAATAACACGTGGATGAACAACAAATACAGCAGCGCATTATAATTTAATTTTTTTATTCCTTTTCGGCATAACAACAAATAAAAGGATTCCCAAAACAATAACAACAGCAATATACATACGTACATACATATGAAGGAAGAAAATAGCGCATTTACTTGTTTTGTAACACAAAACTCGGAACAATAATTGAATGGATGGATAGACGAATAAACGACCTAATTTTGTGTGTAAAACAGAATTAAGGAAAAAAGAATACAAATAAAAATTAGGTCCGTAACAATATCTCTCTTAAAGATATGCAGAAGAGGTTGAAAATGAAAATCAACATACAAAAAACCGTGCCTCAAGCAGTTATGTTCATGATAAATATCTATTTAATTGGCGAATAAAATGAAGAATACTCGGTTAATCATTTTCTTAACCCTAGAAGTACATTCTTAGTCTTTTCGACTACTTTCTGTGATTTCTCTTTTCATTCTTACATTTCTGTGTGCGTAAGTATAGTATCAGTCGTTGACAAGCTGGTGCTATGCGCGAACGGTTACTGTTCTAAGTGAAGCGTTGGTTGAAAGATTTTCTGATCCTTATGTTACAAAACATCTATTTACATCCTTGGTTCACCCAATCTTTGAATACGGCTCTATTATATGGGATCATTACATCAAAACGTACAGTAACAGTATTGAATCGGTGCAAAAACAGTTCCTTTTATTTTGTTTGAGAAGAGTTGGATGGAGCTCGTATGTACTTGCTTCATGTTAAAGCACTCTCGCGCTCATTAATTTATCTTCTTTGAATTTCCTCTCTATGGAGTTTTATTCAAGGTGACATCGGTTCGGAGTTTCTATTAAGTCGTATTATTTTTAATGTTCCTACTGGACCAACCCGCAACTTTCAACTATTGACCTTGAAGTATTATCGATCAGTTTATGCAAATAACGACTCCTTTCGCCAGATATGCTTGAAATTTAATAATTTTTATCATTTAATTGATTTCTGTGATTCAATTGATGTTGTAAAGAGAAAAATTATTTTATATTTGAATTAATCATTACCAATTTTCAATACTTCTATTTATACTTTAGTTCATGATATAAGAAATAGAAGTTAGTTCCACTCAAAATTGTCTGACAATGAACTATATTTTTGAAGTTTATTTTATATCAAAAGCGTTGCCACATGAAGAAATAGATCAATATTCCTACATATTGTTCACATTTTGTGTAATTTAATCAAGTTTTTAAATTTAGAATCTTATTTAGAATTTGGCAACATAAGTACCAACGTTTGTTTTGAATATAAAGGGTCCGCCAAATAATTTTTTATTTTTTTTTGAAAATGCTATCAAAAAACTACTGAATATTTTCTGATATTTCTTTTTTATTTGAAAGTACAATCCTTCCGGTTAATAATGGAAAATAATTTCATTCAAATGGCTGCCTTGGCTGGCCATGCAGTAGCTTACACGCTCGGTCCAATTTAGAGGCACATTATCGATTGTGTGCAGCTGTATTTCACCAATGGTTTCACGAATATTGTCCTTTAAAGCGTCAATTGTCTCTGGCTTGTTTGCGTAACACTTATATTTGACAGCACCCCACAAATAATAGTCCAACGGTGTCAAATCGCAGCTCCGAGGTGGCCAAACGACATCAGCTCTGCGTCTGATAATGCGATCTTCAAAAACAGGGCGCAAATAATCGAGTGTTGCTCCGGATGTGTGGCACGTATCGCCGTCCTGTTCAAACCAAATGTTGCTAACATCCTCCTCTTCAATTTTTGTGAACAAAAATTCGTTCAGCATGGCCCGATAACGATCGCCATTGACTGAAACAGCCACTCCTTGCTCATTTTCGAAGAAAAACGGCCCAATTATGCCTCTGGACCAAAATCCGCACCAAACAGTGACTCGTCTTGGGTGTTTCGGCTTTAGATTGTATGCGTGTGGGTTTTCTGAGCCCCAAATGCAACAATTTTGCTTGCTTACTAGTACATACCCGCCAAGATCAAAATGAGCTTCATCTGAACATATCGCACACATTCTGCAACATTACCATGATTTTCAAAGTAATGCGCCCAGCGTTGTTCAAGCGTATACACAACCATATTCGTTCAGCGAAACGATAAAACTAATTATCTGTCAAATCAGACATGAGCTAGTGTTACCATTCACGAAATAAGCACTAGTTGAAAAAAAAAACGTTAGATGGCGGACCCTATATAATGTATTTATGTTTTTCAACCCAGGCTATTTCCAAATAAATACTAAAAGATATGTATTGAAATGAGAAATTTGAAGATTTTTTTTAGATTTGTTTTAAGTTGTTGTTGTTTTCTTTCATTTTTTTTTCTTTGTATGCACATTTAACACTGTTTTGCCTTATATTATGGTTTAGTAATCGAATTTGGAAAAAAAATTATGTGAAAAACGGGATTTTGTGAACAGGATATGGTAGCACAAATTCCAACATAAATGTCAGTTCGCCTTTATTGCCAAATGGTAATATGTAACAAAAAATGAGATAATGGCACTACCTTCTATTTTCTTGTATTATGCTTTAGCTGTAAGGAAATCAATAATCCAAGCATAGGTATTAGTCGAAATGACTAACAATGCTTTTACTGTTATTTTTTTCTATTTTTTTTTTTGTTTTTTTGATTTTCTACAATGTAAAAAACCTGAATAAATTATCATTAAACCAATTCTTAAAGTTCAAACATATTTGTGGATTTCAAAGAACACTTGTATCAGTGTATTGATTGTTAGATTGTACTGAAATTCAAAAGTTGTACGCTTGTTGTTGGAAATTTTTATATAAAGATGTCGTACAATTTCTTTTTTCATATGGATTTAAAAAGTTGTATTGGTTTCCGTCCTATTAATGCAATGTGAGTGACGTGTTTTGGGAAGAAGAATATAAACACAAAAATTTTTTTTTATTTTCAACAGTAAATTAATTAAAAAACATAGAAAAATTGTCTTTAGCGCAGATAAAGTGGTAAATAATTGGGTAGGCCTTTTCGAGGAATTGGCTTAACACCAATGTTCAGCCTAATGTGATACTATTAGAAAAAAAAACGTTTCGTAAACACTGCTTTATTTTGTTGATTTACAATTTTTATTTATTCCACTATAACTTTTATACTGTTTGCCTTAATACAACACTTAATATTCGGTTATACAACACTTTTATTTCCGCTTTAACACAACTTTATTTGTTGACAGCTAAACGATAACTAACTACGTAGGCAAAGCAGTCTCTTTCTATACCTAACTGCTACCAGTTTGGAAAGTTTCGAAAATGTCTCAAATGATCTCATATCCTCTTACCATTAATTTTAAATAGGTAAGATTGAGATTTAATTGGCAGTGCTGCCAGATACACAAATAGGTAAGGGATTGACAGGGTGACTCATAACTAGCAAATATACAATATTTATGCATTTTTTATTTTCGTAACAATAAATTAATGCCTTGACACAGTTGGTGTTCGTTCTCAAGCAGATAAACAAAAAGTATATTTAATACATGATACAAAGATACCGAACGTTGTGAATTCGGCAATTGTTTTTGGAAAGTAATTAAGATATGGGTTTCTGAAACTAACCATAGCGACATGTAAGTAAAGGATTTTCTAAAACCGATAGGCAAGGATGAGTAAAACCGTATGTATTCTCCTGACGAGCAAACCTTGTATGAAACAATGATAATAGTCTACTTTCCTTCATTGTGCGATGAATTTCCTTCATTCTTATCGAAAATAATGTGAAACGATCTATGCTTGAATTCTAGAATAAAAATTAGGGCTGCGTTGATCTTTTTGATATGATGTACAGTGTTATATCATGTTCTCGTAAGTCTAATCACTGATAGTTTTGTGTTTTCTACGGTATAGTTAATATGCTTTTTATTAATAGTTACATTGGTTGTTTACAGAACTTGCTCAGCGTTAGAACCGTATGATTTCACCGAAATTTTCTAAATACAATTACATGTGGATCTCGTTCAGCCACACTTTATAAAGCGACCCAGTCGGTAGATGAAAGGTAGATTAACCAAATATTTGAAATCTTTTATCTCAGGATGAATAATTATTGAAAAGTAGTGCAAACATTTTAAATTACGATTTGCAGCTTTTGCAATTATAAAAAAAACTTTAAACGTTTGAGTCATTTTGTAGGAAATTCAAAAGTAGTGTTTGCGATGAGCACATATTTGAAATATTCACAAACTTTTGTCCCTTATTTCTTTTAGTGATAATAGTTAATAAATATCTGTGATACTGTGAACTTATATAAACTATGCCCAAATAAATATTGTATTAGTACTAAAGAAGCTTATGCTTTTTTTGTTTTTGCTTAAAGTGAAGAAAAATATTCAACTGCTTTTAATATTATTCTGTTGAAATGTATAAAAAACATTAATAACTACTTGTTTTTTTTTTTGTGTTTCGTTTTGAACAATATATCTTAACTTGTAGTTAGTTAAAGTTGATGGTAGTCGTTTCGACTAAGAATGCACACAAAAATGGTGAAAAGAGCTGTGCACTTCTAGGGTTAAAGATGTGTAATATGGGGTAGTAGAGAAACTTATTGCGTAAATTTAATTAGAAACTTAAATCGGCATTAAGATCGTAGCAAAATTTGTACGAAGTAAACACAAATTTTCAGATTGAACGGATTGATCAAAACAACAAACTTATGATTTTTTGAAGTTGTAACATTGGAAATGCGAGTATTTCACTATATTTTCTATTAAAAAAATCCTTAACGAAGTGATCGTAAAACTAAAACAATTTAAGTGCTCTATGGGCTTGAACAAAACTGAATCGCTATATCAAAAGCCCTGCATATTTTTCTTTTTCATTTTTGTAGCACAGTGTTATTGTTTAAAATAGTCAGTAAAGTGTTCCCTACTATTGTAGACCTAATTTTCAACAAAAGAGGTTTGGAGTGTACATCTATAAGTATGTGGCGTATACAAGTAAGTAAGTTGTCCCATATTTGGCATTTTATAACTCGAGAATCACTAAACCGATTTTCAAACTCCTACATGCCTTGGAAGGTGTACTTTCTCTGATGGTTCTGGTACAACCAGGCCGTACAACGCCCATATAAAATTTTTATTTATATGTCTCTATCTTTAAAGCGGTAATAGTAAGAGTCTCAATTTGGCCCAAATAATTTTGTGGTCAATACAAATCATCCGTCAAAATGTGGACGGAATTGGATAAGTATGAGTGGTACTTTCCATACAAAATAAATACTGATTTTTGTATATCTTTGGAAAGTTAGTAGTTGAAGGTTCTGAATTTTGTTTATCTAGAGAATGGTTAGAATGGCAGTTTCTGAATTTGGTCTATATGATTGGTAATCAATACAAATCGTTAATTTTAAAGCAATCTTTTGAAAATTTCTTATGAGGAATACATTTTATAGGCACACTGTAAGCGTCAAAAGAAACTGTACAACCAAATTCTCTAGAATTAAGTCTTTATATCAGCCTTTTAAAATACGATGAATTTTATATATTTTTAGAGCGTATTTAAGACTTTACAGAATCCATAAAAAACAATAATAGAATTCTTAAAACAAAAATGAAGGTACTATACTTTTTACGCGTCAAAAAACATTGTACAAGACAAAAAACTATGCCAAATATAAGTAATGAAGAAAAAGCACCTTGGAAGTGATACCATTTTTTTAAAATTCTATCGAGCACAACAGGAATCTGCTTTCAAAATTTTCAAAATACCTCAAAAATACTGAGTTACGGGCAAAAAACCAGTTTTTCGTACCTTAAAATTTCGAAAATAGTAATTTCTAAAATATTACTTACATTACAAAATTTAGATCGTCAGGTCAATTATATATGTATATATTACGAGTAGTTCCTCTTGCATCTATAAGAAGCATAGCGCCTGAAAAAAATTTCTCAATCATCTCTTCTTAACTTCATTTCAGCTCTTCCTTGCTCACGACGCCTCTATATCTATTTGTCTGCGTCCGGTATGGGCGGGACGACATCTTCTTCTTCTACCTTGCAGATTCTGGTCAATAGCATTGCGGACGGGAAACATCACCAAGTGGTCATCGTAACGCATGGCCAATCCATCGCTATTTCCTCTTCCGAATTTCCAAGCGGATTTCATTTTGGTAAGTACGTGCCCTTAGTTGTTCGTTTGATAACCTATCGAGCCAGAACATTTGCAGTATTCGTCTCAAGCATTTATTGATGAAAACTTGAAGTATTTTTACGTTCTTAGCTGACACATTCCACGTTACGCACCCATATAGAATAACGGATTTCACACACGTTTTGAATCTGTCAATTTTAGTGCGAGCGGAGCGTGATGGAGATTTCCAAACTGTTTCGAGTTGTACGAAATTCTGACGAGCTTTCATAACGCAATTTGAGACATCATCATACCAGCCTAAGGTCGCTGTTGTTATTTCCCAAATAGTAAAAGTGGGTTACATCCTGCACTTGCACTAGCTTAACTTTTGTTCACAATTATTCTGAGGCCCTAATTTGCAGCCTCATTCTCCAACTTTTTAGGGCTTTCCACCATATCGGGCTAACTTTGTGTCAGAAGACATATGCATGCTGTTTGCATAGTCAAGACCATGTAGACGACCACTTAGACTTCATGTTATGCCTCTGTTGTTGCTCGTTGCATTTACCATAACGATGTTCAACACCACGTTAAAGAGCAGTGGTTTTCCGATGGAGTATGCGACAATTTGTGTTTCTGTATAACTCCTGGATAATATCTATTATCTTCTTTTGTACTCCTTTACAGGCGATTGCTTTGCATATAGTGGCGTGAGCTACTGTGTCAAAAGCTTTCTTGAAGTCCAAGTGTAGAGGATCTTCATTCCACTGGTTGATCAATTAAAATGCAATAGCTGCAGGGTTTCTGAGCTCTAAGCTTAGAAAGTCTTCTATTGATGATATTTGGAATCACTTTTTTACCATGCTTAAAAGTGTGATTGGTTCCTCTCCAGTTTTCGCACTTCGTGAGATCACCTTTCTTCGGTATTATGATGATTAATCCCTTTTTTACTCCATGAGAAAGTTTATTATTATCCCATAGCCTTTGTATCACACTCTGTAGTAGAGTGGCAATTGTCTAGTGTTCCGCCCTTAGCAGCCCTGGGTTAATGTTACCATGCCCAGGAGCCTTGTTCCGCTTAAGACTATTTCCTTTATACTGGACTTTTCGATGTAGGTTCTGGCAACGTTCAATTGGGACGGGCTTTCATTTCATTTCTTAAGGATGTGTGATTCCACGTGTGGTCGTATGTCCACCGTTTTCCTTAAGGTATCCTGTATCCTATATGATCTGCCACAGCATTATATATGAGCCTCCTGACATTCTCAAAATCGCGTTGTGGTTATACAAACTTTGGACGTCAAATCGTCTTTGGTTCACTCTTGCCATTTTACCGCGACTCTTAATTTGACGAACCCCACAAGCAAATAGTGATTTGATGGAAGAATTGGCACACCGTTTGGTTCTCACATGCAGAAGATAATTGCGCCATTACTTGCTGATGATAAAGTGGTCAATCTGATTCTCGGTGCGATGATCATGTGATAAGCAAGTGGTCTTGTGAACTTTACTGTGAGGAAGATTGTATCACCTATCACAAGTTTACTGCAGGTACATTTTGGTGAACAACTCAAAGTTTACCGTCATTCCAAACCCTGGCAACTCATAGCTAATAGTATGCCCCCTTGTTTACGTTTGAGACGCTTTACGTAGAAGTTTCAGTAGGTGCATAGCACTGCACAGTTGATGTTCTTTGCTTGAAGTCAAATGAGCACTACATGATTCTATCAGAGTCTGAGTGCGTGCCAGTCTATCAGCGCATTACGTTCCCGATTCAATAATATGGTCTTTCCACTAGAGCCTTGCTGATCGGAGGTTTATCCAGAATATATTACTGTGTTTTCGCCAGATGTTGTAAAATCCCCAGAATCCGGCCATATCGGCACTGACGTAATATATCCCACCACCACTATATACGATTATGTTGGCAAAGGATATACACACTTACATATGTACATATGCATGCACGTATGTCACAATTCAGTTCATTAGTTATTCCATGCAAGTCTCTTTAATTTGTTAACAGAATTAATTCTTATACAAATATTGCCAATAAACATCATTTTTGAACATTCAATCATCATTATTATGACGATCTCACTGTTTAAATGCTCTTGCAGAGCGTATGACCTACGATACACGATTTTACATTTGAGCGTTTCATATTCTATCGACATTTTACTCGAGACCCATTACGAATTTTTTTCCACCAAACAAACAGCGCACGATCATTAATTAAAATGTTGTCTCACCAGTTCGGCTGCAATCTCCTTACCACCTCTTGCACCCTTCATTCTATTTTTTATTCTCTTTTTCAGTTACACGTTCTGGTCAGATTTTCAAATTTGAATGCTTAACAAAAAATACAATACAAATACAATACAAATACAATCCAAATGTTTGAGCAAATACAACAACAATGCAAATCTTTAAGAAATAAAAAACAAAAAAACAAAAAAACAAAAAATGTGCGTAGACCGACTGTCAGTCGGAATAGAAAAAAAATGAAATAAATAAATTGCGAAGCAGAGAGATGGAAAAAGATCGAGAAATAATCAGAATCAGAAGAAATAGAAAAACAAACATGTACGAGGTGTACCCATACAAATGCATAAAAATAATGCTGACGTTGAGGTTGGTGCTGTTGTTATTGTTGTTGTTGTTGCTGTTATTCTCTTTACATTTGTATACCAACGATAACAACAACAGCAACCAGTAATGAAAGCTTCTTAAATAGACAACAATGGCAACAACATCTACAATAACAAGACAACAATACAATGATGTGATAATGGTGATGGTTGTTAGTTAGATCGCCAGCCTATTCTATTAAAACGCTGCCAGTAAGGCAAACGAGAAGCCGTCAAAAATAAAAATTAAACTTTTAAAAGCAGCAGCCAACAAAAAACGCACGCAGTTTTTGCCGCTACTATTAGTGTTATTGTTGTATTTTAAAGTTTAAAACACAGTGCGTTTCGTCTCAATAATGTTCTCTCGTACAGAAAATGTTTCATCGTTTTTTGAATGCCAGATGACTATAACTACGACCATCATAATAATTGTGATGTTGATGATGATGATGATGATGATTATCGTTAATACAACTGCTGGATTGTTTGTTAGAAAAATAGAAATATATGTAGTATGTAAAAAAATAAACTACAGCAACAACTCATTCTGACGATGAGGTAATCAACTCACGCATTTTATTTGTTATTTTTGCTTCATCTAATAACAACAGCAAATATAACAAGAATATTAGAAGAACAACAACAACAAAAGTAAAAATATATGTATTAATACTCATTCGAACGCATGAAGTCATTTAACTACTTTTTTCTTTACTTTTTTTAATAAGAAAAAAAAATAAATAAAAAAATAAAAATTCATATAAAATTTGAACAAAACATGCGTTGTTTTAATAACTTCCTGAATTCTGTATTGAATATAAGCGTTTCAGTTGTTCGATCTATCAACAACATCCGCGTTTGGAGCAGGACTTTGTCTATTGAAAAAATGATTTGGCGCATTGCAAATGTCTTTGATTTACATCGCTTGGCACTAGCAATGTTAATTAAATGCCGTTACTAAAACCGAACAAAAAGAAGTGAATTTAAAAAAAAATATTGTTTGAGATTTAGTTAAACGTGACATAACGCCATAACCTTGTGTTAGGATCAACAACAGCCTGTAAACAGTAATCATATGTTTTTCAAATAATACATTTGCACATACACTTATTAAAAATCAGAGGTGGACTTACTGCATTGCATTTCACTTTCCACTACTTTTAGTAGTAGTGGAAAAAATAGTACATTATCGCCTCTAATATTCAGTGGTAATTGAAATTGGGTGCACTAAATGAAGAGATCTTAGTGATGCACTAATTATGAATGATTAGTGATAATGGACTAGAAATTCATTGGCACTATAGTTGAAAGCAAATTCTGTTCCATTGTCTCAGATCACCTAACGTTTTCATAAAGGGATGAGCTGTTATATACTTTCATATATCGATATATATTGATGTGATACATATTACATATATACGCAGCATAAGTCAATTATAGGCAACCGGTTTTAACCGGTTTTTTTGGTTCATTTTTTTGTATATATGACAACCTGGAACATCTCACAAAGAGCTTGAAACCAAGGTAGATCGAAAAAGGTATGCACTCTTGAGCAAAAATAACCTTTTCTCATATTCTGTAAATAACTGATGTTTATATATGAAGAATGATCAACTAGATTCATTGAAAGCCCACAAACCTACAAACGCCGGTTCCGAATGGCATATATATTAGTTAGTGAAGTTTTTCACAGCGTAAATACACATAACCAGTCGCCAGTAATATTGTGGGGTGATATCGCTGTTGGAAATAGTCAGATGGTGTGGCCTGGGATTGAAACCACGACTTATTGGTTCGAAGGTGGGTTCTTATCTAATATACCATAGTGACATACACACCATTAAATAGATGCAAATTTTCTTGTCGAGGCAATTAAGGACTCGTATATTACTAATAGATTTATACAAAGTAAAACATTTAATTATTGTTATCTTAGTCACCTAAATTATAACTACAATAACAAACCTTTAATTCCATTCTCTACCATGTAATACAACAAAAACAAAATTAGCTCCTTGAGTAACTGTTCGAAACTTAAGCATTTTTCAGTACTTCTTGTAATAAACTTTGTTATTTATAACCTCTGCACACCGTTTTGGCATAATTTTTATGAGATTTGTTAGAATTATTGTTAGTGTTGATTGCCCCTTTCATTTTAAGCTCTCCATCAGCTTTTGCTTATTTTTAAAACGACGTGGTTCAGCTCTGCGCTTCAAGAATTAAGAACAAATAAAGGAACCGGTTTACCGGTTATTTGAATTATCATTAACCGAAAACCGGTTTTTTAAAAAGTGCTACTTTTCGAATTATTCGAAAATCGGTCGAATAATCAATCTCCATAGTCAATTATAAATGGACACTTTGCATTACAAGTAAGATCAAAATAAAAATAAGTGATAATGCAATTTCATTTGAATTACCAGTAAAATTTTTGCTGATTACTGAAAATTCCTACTACTGATTACAAATTTCAAACCGCATTATTTTAGTTTGACAATTTATATTTTCAACTTTATTCAACTCTGATAAAAAGAAACAAATTCAATTTACAATACAATAGAAAAAGAATAGCTTAAGGATAACATCCATTTTAATCAGGGACCGTAAGAGTTATAACTAATACCTGTTATAAGAATCATAATTAAATTGTTATTTTGAAATTTTTATTTTTTCGTGCACTAAGTTTCGCTTCATTTACGAGTAGTGCACTAAATTTAAAATTTTACCACTAAAATTGCTTAAGTTAATGGCTAATTATTTCCATTTGCCACAAGTGGTGGATGCAATATTGCTGCATTAATGATAAGTCGTTAGAAATAATAATATTGTTACGAAAATAAGGTTGGGCACCACAGCATTTATTACATCACTAAAATAAATAAACAAAAGCTACAAGAACAACTTACGTGCTGTGTACAAATAACCAAATCTACAACAACAACCATTAGCAGAGATAAAGTAAATAAAAATAACACGGCAACAACAAAAACTAACAGCAAATAAAACAAGTAACAGACAATAAACAAGCAACAACAAACACATCATCTTTCCATGTCAGGTTATCGTTGAAAATAGTCCCAAGATTTTTAGTAGATTTAACGATCTCTGTTTTTGGTCGCACAAGGTTATCACCGGTTGCCCTGGTAATATAATAGATTAGATTTCGAGGGGTTGATGCAAAGAGCAATCGCACTAGCCCAGTCGTGGACCCTCTTAAGATCACCGTTAAGTTTGACCACACATTCATCTAGATTACCTCTTTCAGCTCCTAAGTAAATTTGTATATCATCAGCATACAAATGTACCCTACTGAACAATAAATGTTTAACTAAATAGTTAATATAAATACTGAGAAGAAGTGGACCGAGAATAGAGCTCTGTGCACACCCCTAGAGACATGCAATGGACAGGAAAATTTATTTCTAAGAAAACCTGATTGATGACGATCTGCCAAATACGACGATAGAAGTAGCTCCCCCTTATTTAACAGTGACCTCACAAAGTCTTTTAGTTGCAACTGAAGTCAAGTTTTCCAAAAATTGTATAGGTATCTCTCTCCATTCGGCTGGCATTTCGTTGCAAAATGTTAATCCGATATTTCCTTGAAATTTTGGTATCTGGTATGTCCCACAGATCTCCCACTGAGTTCAGTCGGTTATTCCAGTATTTCGATATAGTTATCTTAAAAATAGCTCAGTTTGAACTTGGTTGCACTACTGTTAACACAATACTCACGAGTAATCTTTGCACCGAGTCTGACTATTCGACTTACTCCAGAGAAAAAAAGCAGCCACATACCAAGAGACTTCCACCACCATGTTTTATAGTATATGTAATGTGTCTAGATTTAAGGTTTTGTGAAGGCTCATAACATACTCTTTGAACACGTTTTGCATTTTTTAGTTTATATCTCGACTCTCTTAACCAAATCACTCTATTCTAATATGCTTCTGGCACAGTTAGGTACATTTGTCAAAGCCAACGGCTTTCTTATATTTGAGTTTCGCAGTAATGGTTTGTTTTTTGTGTAAAAACTTTTTAGACTGCTCTGGTTAAGTAAGCCTTATCCGTATAGTAGGTGATGAAACATTCAAATTTAATTCTTTCTTAATCTCCATAAAAGAAGAAAATAGTTGAGTTTTGGCTAGAATTATTATAAGATCATCTTGACGCTTTGTTTACCTGAGTTTTGGTTCAAATATTTTTCAAACTTCACTTGATTTTCAAATCGAAGACTGATTTTGCTCCTGATATAATTATGTTCTATTTTTGTCTGAGGAAATTTAAATTTTTTAGTAATTACATTAGAGACTAACTAAAACGCTTTCAGAAGTCATAGTTGATAAAGGGAGAGCTGCTAAATTCTGTTTCATACTTTTGTGGTCATCACCCAATATTTTGCATTTGCGTAGGCAAAGAGTATTTTGATTTATGATGTTTTGCTGAAAAGGTTTAATTTAATTTAAGCGAACTTAATAAATTCAATTAGTTTGTGGCAGTAATATTGACTTTTACTCTTTTTTTCTTTAATGAAATATAAAACAGGTAGTTTGCACTTTAATTTGTCCAACAGTGTATATTAAAAAACATATTTACTTTGTTTGTGAGGTACCACATTCACTTGTCAAATTCCGTCCACTTTTTGACCACTGATTTGTATTGACTATGAATCTATTGGGCCAAATTTAGCAATTTTGTTTCTTACCATTTTGATATAGAAAAATAAATATTTACTTTGTATGGGTGTGGCATCGCCCAGTCAGAGTTTTTGTAGTTTATACTATAGACTATAGTTCATTCCAGACATAAAGAAGGTAAAAATTTCTGGAAAACCCGTTCAGCTGTTTAGCTGTCTATAGACTTCAAACAAACAAACAAACAAACATACAAACACACATTCATTTTTATACAAAAGATATGATTATAAAATAAATGCAACATAAATTTTTATTAATTTATTAATTTATTTACAAATTATTAGACGATAATGAAGACTTAATAATTAAATATAAACAAATAAGGTAGATCTACACTCAGCTATTTGAAAATAACGAATATAAATATATTGTTTCAGAATATTTGACATCGCATTCTTTACTGTTTGAATTTTATTTCTGTTGCTTTTGGCAGTTCTATTAAAAATTTAAATTTTTCTCAAGATTCTAGTTTTTGGCCACATGTTGTGCTAAATATAAACCAACAAAAAGAATCGGATCGAATGTAAAATTCTTTTACAAAATAAAGCTGTTTCGCAGCAATTCTTATAGAATTTTTGTGTTTAATTTTTGTTTGTTTTTTGTTTCTAAATTAAATTTTGTAAAAAGAACTATAAAAAATATAATATATACCTCTTAATTTAATCTTAAAAGATTAGAACATGGCCTTATGATTTTAGCATTAATTAATCCTCTTTTATAATATTTTTTTAATAGTTTTTGTTTTTTTGTTCTTATTTTTTTTTTTCAATTTTAAATTTTAATATTAATGTTGTAAAACAAGTTACAGAGCTTGTAAGAAAAATAAAAATATTTTAATATAATGAAATATCAAAATAATTAAATATTACAACAGGGGTGTTAATCATATTTAGAATGACAAAGTTCAAGGTTAAGTAAATTGAGGAAATGTTATAAAAACTAAACTTATTTGTTCCCAATTAGAATCAGAAAAACATAAGTAGCTTTGATAGCACAAGCTTGAGGTATTCTGGTCAATCAAGAACAATTATTTAGTAGCCTACACTACAGTACAGTTTATTCGTATCGGGTGTTGTTTATACAGTTATACAAGTTTCAATCATAATGATAAACAATGAAACGAGCTGTGTTGGATAGAACATTTTATGACATTAATGCTGGAAGACCAATTTTCACAAACTTTTTACAGCATATGCTGCCGAAGTTCTCTAATAACTCTACGAATATTGAATTGCGGGTGTTCAATTATCTCTGTTTTGTCGATTTAGATGAGTGATTTTACATAACCAAAAAAATAATAATAATCCAATTGGGTACAATCACACAATCTTGGTCGTCAATTAATTGGACCATTACTTATTCATCAAAAGTTTCTTCGAGTAAAGCAGTTGTAATGAGCGCTGTTTGGTATGTGGTTCACCACTGACAGTAATATTCTAACCATTATCTTTTTTGAAGACATACGGACCCATGACTCCGGCAGCCTATAAAGAGCACCAAGCAGTAACTTTCTGTGGATGTAATGGTGTTTCGACGAAATTTTGTGGATTATCCTCTAAGCTAAATAAAAAGCAACTATCAGCTGTTAAATCGGTTGTCCAATAAAGCAGTGTTTCCAGCTAAAACTTATGAATCTAAAAAAAAAACACTCGATATCATATTCCAACTAATCTAAGCGCAAATATAATATTTTTACCCATTATTTTAATGAGCATCAAGACCACAAATAAATCAAATACAAACCTTATAATGCAACAGCATAAGTATGTTACAGTAAATAATTAAATGAAATTTTTTTGTTTTAAAAATGTGATACGCTGAATGACCAATAACTTTTGTTGTTATTTCGTTAATAGCAAACGCTACGTTGTCCTCTAAAGCTTAAAAGTTGTTGAGATGCCGTTTGCAGGCCAAGAAAAAGGTTCATTTTGTGAAATAACGTTATCCTCATAACGGCTTTTCTGTAATTCATTGATTTGGTAAGAATGGTAGCCAACATCATCCTCGAAAACCCGAGTTGTTTGAGTTTCTCTTATTGATTTTTGGAAATAAAAATTTATTGAGCATACGCCGATGACGTAAACTGTTCAATGAAATGGCGGATCATACTCCATTTTGATATATAGATCGTTGGTGCCGCTGGCTGACAATCCACACCAAATGTTCCATTTCTGCATTTACAATGCTGTCTTTTTTAAACCTTATGTGACTGAGAAAAAAAAATACACATTTTGTACTACAAGGTACCCGGGTTTAACTATTACCGTTCTCCACACATGCAAAATTCCATATTTTCTTAAAATTAATGTGGTGAATTGACCGCCAAGTTATTTAGAAACTTCAACTTAAACATTATCAAGATATACAAATATCAATATCGACTTTGTATGAAGGTACCATGCCCACTTTTCCAATTCCGCCCACTTTTTCACTGATGGTGTTTATTAACTAAGAAGTCATAAGTGTTCTCAAGATATACAAAAATCAATATTACCGACTGTCATTGTACACATAGGACATTACGATACATGGTTTGGTAACTTTTCAAGTAACAATGTATATCATAATATGGAAAATAAAGGGCATTTTGTTGATATTTGTATGGGAATATATAGGAATATCTAAATGCCATATTTCCGGAACCAGTGGGCTGATTTCGTGCAAACATACCTTGACATTTTTGTTGAAATTGGTCGACCCGTTTCCGCAGTTAGTGGTGACATCAAAGTGTGCACTTCTTTTTATACATTTATACATATACAGATAAACATTTTTGGATAAAAATTTCGAAAAATTACAAAATTACACATAAAAAAGGTAGCCGATAAATACAACACATTTAAGACATTTTTGGAGCATATGAACTTAATTCATTGTTTGGTATTAATGTGAATGGTGGTCCAAAACGCACGATGTTAATTGTAAATAAAACCAAAAGTGCGCACAGAATTATCTTAATATTTTTATTATAATAGATGGATACATGGCAATCTGCCAAATGCTCTCTACGGCTTCGGTGGCATAACTTTATCCATCGGCCTATATTTTCAATGACTCTGAGACATAATTGAGGTACAATATCGTTAATGTGCCGAATTATCTCATCCTTTAACTCTTGAATTACTCTTGGATTATTATTGTATACTTTATTTTTTAAATATACCCAAAGGTATATACGGTAACTTCTTGGTCGACCTCATTTTCGAAGAAATAAGGCCCGAAGACGCCGCCAGCCCGAAATTCGCACCAAACAGTAACTCTTTGTAGATGCAACAATCACTCGTGGATTCTAATTTGCGTAAATGTGGAAACCGGTTTTCGGTTAATAATTATTGAAACAACCGGGTAACCGGTTCTTTTATTTCGACAAAATTGTTCTTAGTTCTTGAAGCGCAGAGTTGGATCACGTCGTTTTAAAAATAAGAAGAAGCTAACGGAGAGCTTAAAATTAAAATGGCAACCAATTCTAACAATAACTCGAATAAATCTCATAACAACCAAAACGGTGTGTGGAGGCCATAATAAACAAAGGTTATCACACAAAGTACTGAAAGTTGCTTAAGTTGCGAACAGCAGCTACTCAAAGAACTAATTTCATTTTGTTTTTGTATTACTTGGTAGAGAATGGGATTAAAGGCTTTTTATTGTAGTTATAACTTAGGTGACTAAGACAACAAGAATTAAATGTTTTACTTTGAATAAATCTATTAGTAATATACGAGACCTTAAATTGCCTCGACAAGAAAAGTTGCTTAGGCTTCGAACAGCACAGTACTAAATAGTGCGTGTGTCACCTTCCAACAAAGAAGTCGTCGGAAGTCGTCTGACAATTTCCAACAGCGATATAACCTCACAACATTATTAACGTCTGGTTATGTGTATTTACGCTGTGAAAAACATCACTAACTATCTGCCGTTCGTAACCGGCGTTTGTGGGTCGCTTCAATTAGTCTAGCTAATCATTCTGCATATATAAAAATCGATATTTATTTACAGAAGATGAGAAAAAGTTATTGTCGATCAAGTGTGTATATCTTTTTCGATCTACCTTGGTTTTTACGTTCTTTGTGAGACGTTCCAGGTTGTCATATACTATTTACAAAAATAATAATTAAATTTATACAAATAGTTAAACGATGAGCATATTTGCAATAAAAAACTATACAAACGTATAAAAATTATACTTAAGTTAACCGGTTATTCGTGTTAAGTCAACTGGTTTATTCGGTATTCGAGAAATGAAGATTTTGAAAAAACCGAATTCAACAAAACCAAAGAAACCGGTTAAAACCGTTCGAATAATAACCGTCCGATCTCCATATTAACCAATCCACTGAGGTGAAAGTGTGCCTCGTCACTGAAGATAATTTTCTTTGTAAGGTCACCATTCACTTCTGTCTGTTCTACCGACCATTCGGCGTATTGACGACGCTTGAAATGGTCAGTAGGCTTTAGCTCAATTCAGTCAGTCAATTGAGCCTTTTTAGTGTGTAAATACAAATCAAAATACAATTCAAAATTCGTATTAGCGATGTTCGTGAGATGTTCAATTGTTGGGCACGACAACGAGTCGAGATTGAGGACTCTTCTGCCGCACTATCTCGTAAACTGAGCGAGCATGCACAGGTGTTTCCACATTTCCTACAGATCCGCTTTGCTAAAATTTAAGATGTCTCAATCAGTTCTAATAATGACAAAATGCATTTTTTCCATTACGATTTCGATTGCAATTTTAATTTTTAGTTTATTTTTCAAGTTTACCACTAATTAATTAATTTGAGTGTATGAAAATAATTTAAAAAAACTATTTGTCTTATTCAAAAATAAAATTCATTATCTTTTTAATTTCCAAACGAAATTTGCATTTGAAAATATAATTTTTCCTTCTGCTAAGAGCGCTTCTGATAGCTTTATTTTAATCTAAATGGTTTGTATTTTCAAATTAATTATATTTTCTCATTTACATGAGGCGGAAACTTAAACGAATATTAAAAAATTATTATTATTAATTATAATATAAAATAAAAAAAATCTCATTTTCAAATAATTTTATTAAAAATTCTCATATTCATCTACATATGAGTCATTCAGTGCACAATTAGATTAACTCCTTAAAACAAAAAGTTGAGAAAAATGAGAAAATAGTATTAAATTTATACAATTGTAGAATGAGGAATAAGTTCGTAGAAATAATTTTTTTTATGACTTCCATCCACCTCGCGACTAATTTGTCGGTGCCGTTTCACCCTAAATCACTCGGTGTGGCATGAAAGAAGTACTTAAGTCAGTTTTAAAGATCTTCTTTGTTGTTAAAGCCAACGCCGTCGGTGCAAGGTTCGGAGAATACAGCAGATGAGGGCTTGTGCAACACGGGGCCTGGCGTTGTCATGAAGGAGTATTTTTTGGCGTCTTCGATGGGGCCTTTCTATCGAATTGCCTCTTTCGCGCGTTACAACTGAGCTATGAAGAGATCCTTGTTAACACTGGCATTTGTTTCAGGTATTTCCCAGTGCAGTATGTCCACCCAGTCTACCAACCTTCCTTGGGTGGAGGTCAGGCTTGAATCTTAGCGTTTGAGTATCTCCCGAGGCCAATAACTCCTTCGTTTACACATAAGCCACACATTTTCGTAAATTTTAGGTAAATTCTATTGAATTAAGATGATTGAAAATCGTTTTGTCGACGCAATTAATTTCACGACTTGCTTGGTGACGACTCTCCTTCAAAAGAAAATTTAAAAACGCACGAACTTATTTCTCAATTCAAGAGTATAGAAATTATAAGTATTGTTACGTTTTAATTTTTTTTAAACGTTTAGTTCTCTTAAATTGCGTAATAAATAAAATAAATGCTGCGAATTTAATGTTTTACTTTATAGACTTTTATTTAACTTCCACTTTTATACAATTATCTGCTTAATTAATATCCGTTTAATACACCAATTTATTCAATAGACAACTCTAGTACAACTGTACACAACGACTGTCAAACTATAACTGACTGTCTATGCACAATGCGCCTCCATTTATATACAATTGGCATTACTTTCGAATGTTCTTGTACTTACTACAGCATTCTATTCATTTCCGTTAATTTAAATGTAACACTAAAAACCGGTACGGTAACACTATTCAGTACGCAACTGCTAACATTGTTAATAAGACAAATTAAGTATGGCATTACAGCAGTTGACTCACACAATACACTTTCAAATGCACTGATTTTTTTTTTTTTTATTTTCTTATCAGTATAAAAATGTTGTCAATTCGTAGTGATGACACTTGTGCATTGTTCATTCGACAACGTTTTTCGTAATTCGGTTTCTTATTCATAATACACCTCCCTATTATGAGCCTAATTACATGATTCCTTATATAAAATTTTGAGAGCGAATCACCGAAATTGTGAGTAATTCCATTTCAATAAATTACTGAAAAATTAATGCGATTTTTCATTTGTAACGAATAGCTGTCAAGCATAAACAACAAATAAAAAAAATAAAAGAAACAAGTGAAATTAAACAAACGAAACAATGGCCGCTTGGTGCACTGATTATATTTACTCTTCTGTTGCGTTATTTTTCTTGCTTTTCTATTTGCTAAAATATATTAATTTTATATAAAAATTTCTATAAAAATATTACTTTTATTTTTCTCCATTTTTAGCCCACAATTAACACTATTTAACAAAAATAACATAAAAGTTAACGCGCAATCTAATAATAAACAAGAACAAAAAAGGAGAAGAACTGTCAAAATCATTAAGAAAGAGCCATGTGAACAGAGTAATACGTATAAGTAATTCAAAGAGCAAAATAAGTAATTCGAAGACTCGTGAGAACTTGTCATAAGGATCAGAGAAATTTTATTTTGAATAATCCGATTAAGACTTAATAAAGTGTTTTGACATTACTATCTAAAAAAATTCAAAAAGTTGAGTTAATCGGTTTATGCCCCGAACAGCTCATATGTACGTAAACTATAAAAGGTGTGTAAGAATTTTTTTTCAGTCTTCGTTTTATATTTTATTTTATTTTTTTGTTCAGTTTTTAATCAAAATGTTGTAAAAATTTGCATTTTTTTATTAAAATTTCTTAACTTTGCTTTTGCCTTTTTTCGCTGTTGTTTTTTACACGCACGCATTAATAATTTTAATACCCATATGGTGGTTAATGTAATTCGACAGTCAATTTGTCCGATAGTCAGGTAACTATTAGCCAAGTTATTTTTAATATAAATATTTAAATACAAAAAATGTTTGTATGTACTCACAGTGGCAATAACAACTATGTACTCTTATAAATAGAACTTTTAATATGAAAACTATTTTAAATAGCAAATCACAAAAAAAACGAATGTTTGAAAGAACTACTAAGAAGAAAAACCGGCAATACTTCGACTCAACACGTGGTGCAAAATAACGCGCCTATTTTTTTTTTTTTTTTGTTATTTTACATGTAGCAGTGGGTAAAAAACCGTGATTTGGTTGAGTATGCTTATTCTACACAAAAACACTCCCAACATACCAAATGACTTGAAAATAATATTATAATAAGCTTACCAACACAAGCCTTAAGCTTAAATATGTTTTAGAATGGTGGCTTGTAGCCACTGTGTTGAAAAAGACTCGTAACAATTAAAAAAAAAATCAAAACGGAAGACTCTTGAAAGTAATATGTATGAGCAAGCTTAGTATAAGCTTAACCTTGCAATTGTACTACAAAAATAGTATTATATTAATAATTGTATATAAAAGCTTGTTCGTTTCAATATTTTCCTAACATTTTTAACATAAAATGTAAAGGGTCCGCCAAATATTATTTTTTTTTTTTTGAAAATGCTATAAAAAAAACACTGAATATTTTCTCAAATTTCTTATTTTATTTGAAAGTACAATCCTTCCAGTTAATAATGAAAAATAATTTCGTTCAAACGGTTGCCTCGGCTGGCCATGCAGTAGCCTACACGATCGTTCCAATTTTTGAGCACATTATCGATTGTGTGCAGCTGTATTTCACCAATGGCTTCACGAATATTGTCCTTTAAGGCGTTAATAATGCGATAATGCGATCTTCAAAAACAGGGCGCAAAACATCGAATGTATCTTCGGTTGTGTGGTACTTAGCGCCGTCCTGTTGAAACCAAATATAGCTAATATCCTCCTCTTCAATTTTTGTGAACAAAAATTCGTTCAACATGGCCCGATAACGATCGCCATTGACTGTAACGGCCAGTCCTTCCTCATTTTCGAAGAAAAATGGCCCAATTATGCCTCTGGACCAAAATACGCATCAAACAGTGACTCGTCTTGGGTGTATCGACTTTTCAATTTTATTTTATTTTTAGTGATAGTAGTGAAAATTAAGTGCACTAAATGACGCGATTTTAGTGGTAGTGCAAAATTTAGTGCACTAGTTATAAATGATTAGTGGTAATGGACTAGATATCCATTGGCACTACAGTGGAATGCAAATTCGGTTCCACTATCGTTTTTATAAAGGAATGAACTGTCATACTATATACTTTCATACATAGGCTTAATATATATAATAGATATAAATACATAACTTACGTCAATCATAAATGGACACTTTGCATTACCAGTAAAATTGAGGCAAAAATAAATGTTTATTGATAATGAAATTTCGTTTGCACTTCCAGTAAAATTTTTTTGATTACAGAAAATTTCTACTATTTATTACAAATTTGAAACCGCATTATTTCAGTTTAACAGTTTATATTTACAACTTTATTCATCTCTGAATAGAAAAAGAATATATTAAAGATAACGACCGTTTTTATCAGGGCCCGTAACAGTTATAACTAATATTACAAAAAATCATAATTTAATTGTTATTTTGAGATTTTAATTTGTTTAGTGTACTAAATCTCCACTACCACCAAAATAAGTTTGAGTTAGTGGTCAGTTATTTCCATCTGCAACTAGTGGTGGCTGCAATATTGCTGCATTAATCCTAAGTCGTAATGGAAACGATAATGCATTACAAATTTGATAATGCTGGAGCTACGATTTATAGAAATTTTATTATTATTAATATTTAATTTTTTTGTTTTACTCGTAACTTACTTCGAATTGAATTTTCTATATCATTTTCTGATTATTGGCTATTTGCAGAAACACGAGCACTGAAATCTACTTTTTCAATTCTTGCTTCTGTTTCATTTGTTTTCATTTTTTTATTATTTAAAAGAAGATTAATTATTATTTAAGTTTTTTCGTACACTTTTTTACATATATTAGACATGTTGTGATATAAATATTTATTAATATTGTTACGAAAATAAGATTGGGAACCTCTGCGTTTATTACTTCGCTAAAATAAAGAAACAAAAGAGGCAAGAACAACTCTGCGTGCTATATATAAATAACCAAAATCGACAACAACAATCATTAGCAGAGATAAAGTAAATAAAAATAACACAGCAACAACAAAAACTAACAGCAAAGAAAACAAGTAACAAGTAACAGACAATAAACAAGCAACAACATATACTAAGAGCTGAAAGAGGTAGATGTGTACATACGCATGGCTACAAAAGAACTGAAAAGAAATTAAAAGAAAGAAGTGGAATCTACCTGAAATATCGAGAGGCTCTGAGCTTTCGATGTATTGTTTACTCAGCCATATAAAAAGCACATCGAAGCGAACAGCAAAAAGAAAAGTAAAGTTTAAGAAAAGTAAAGTTTGTGTGAAGAGAGTTTATAAGGAGTAAACTCGAGAAGTGAATCGTGAAGTAAAAAACCTGTGAAGATAATTAAGTGTGGATAACCTCTGATTGAAAAGGTTGTGATCGAATCTAAGTTATAACTACGATCGGCTTGGAAGATCTTTAAGTAGAACGATCTGTCGAGAAATTGTTATTGTTTACAAGATTGTAAACAGACGGAGTAATTAAGAATAGAAAATTGTTATTGCCTGTAAAAAGGTTACAAACAGTGGTGCACAAATCTGTGTTGAATAAAGGATTTTTAATCAAAACCAAACACAAAATGTATTTTATTTTAACTACAATCTACGAATTCATACATACACGTTTTAAAAATGGTGAAAACGTAACAGTATTTTTAATATTTTTTACAAGCACTTTACTCAAGAGTTTCGTACTAAATGAAACGGCAAAACGTTTTGACATTTTGTGCATACCACATTCGGCTAATTTGTGGGAATCCCCGAAATTTAAAAAACACATAGTTGTGAATTGTTTAAAAATGCTTGTAAATTCAAATTTTATCTTTACTTTTATAAATGAAATTAAGAAATGCTTGTATTTCACTGTTTGTGTAAGCTTATTCTCAAGTTGCATTGTAGATGGATTGCTATATGGTATGTTAGGCTGAGATAGCGCATTCAAGTTGTAAAAATATTTTGTTTCTGCGCATCTATGTCATAGTGGTAAGTTTGTATGTGTTTGCTTTTATTGTATTTGTGTGTTTTGTTAATGTATTGTGTGTATTTTTATTTTGTGTGACGTCAACGTAGTCACAAAAGGATAAAGGACCTGCGCAATGTGCTATCTGGTTTCTTTGTTTCATTGACTGCACGGTGCGACAAAAATGAACGAAGTTGAAATACCTGGGATACTATTTTTCTGATAGGCACTGTCGAATAGAACAAGGATCTGTTTTTGGAATTTTCAATATTCAGCTAAGTTATTAACTTATAAGTGCATGAAGGTTCGAAAAACCGGTTTTTACCTTTAACTCGAGATTATTGAAAATTTTAAAAACAGATCTTGTTATGCTTGGTAGTGCCAATCAGAAAAATAGTACCATTAGCCAGGAATTTCTTTTGTCGCACCGAGCTATTAACGTATTATTCATTTGAAATTATATACATACATATGTAGTTATGAACACTCCCCATGATTTTAGTTTTAACCCTTCCAAAGTTTTTTCAAATATATTTGACACTACCTGTTGCAATGCTTCTACATATGTAGTGTTGCATAATATAGGTATAATTAAGGGTCTACATACGTACATATATATATATATATATATATATATATATATATATATATATATATATATATATATAAAACATATATTTTTCACCATAACCAATATTATATTAAAACTAATAAAAGATTCTTGATCTTTATTCAGAATAAAATAATTTTTGATACTAGAGCTGCTAATTCTATACAAAAACTAATAGGAAACTTAAACTTTTTGGAAAGTATTCTGTTGCAAACGTAATGAAATTCGATATATACAAGTCCATATATAAATATTGTTACATTTTAATCTTTTTAAAACGTTTACATTCGTTTAAATTGCGTTAAATAAAATAAACTCCACTTTTGTTGTTGTTTTACAGTTTTTTTTTTTATTACTGCTTTATAACTTTTATACACTTTGTCTTAATACAGCAAATTGATATTCGCTTTTATAACACTTTTCATTCCCGCCTAAACAGACTTTACTTTGTGACATTCAAATGTTAACTAACTCACCAACCGCAATGCGCCATCTTTTATAGCATTTCATTATTAGTTTCGAATGTTCTAGTACAAAGTCGAATATTCGATTTATCTACGCTAATTCAAATGGTGTAAAATTATAAATACAAAAGAGAATCGAACTGTCAACACTGTTAGACATGCAGGTGGTAGCACTCTTAATTAGTACAGGTAATTTTGGCAATTATTAAGCCTTGTCACAAGGCAAGTCTCATAATAAGTCCTTGATGTGATGAATTTTGTCTTCAGCATTTTTATTTTCGTAACAATATGTATGAAAAACGATATTTTGAAGAATAAGAATGCAATTCAATTTGAAGAATTATTTTTCGTTTAAAAATTTTAAAAGACCAGAATGGCAGGGAATTTCACTATAAATATCAAAAATTGATAAATGATGTCCTCTGTCATGTCTGTACAAATTTAAATTATGCACACAAAATGATGGCTTTTAAGAGCACTATTCTTCTTATTTGTAAGATCAGGATTTAATATTCCGCATAGTGTAATATGTAAGATTCTGACAGGTCTACACATCACCGTCTCCCTACAACGAAAACAGTGGAAAAAATTTGTACTGATAGCGCCAAACAACAAATCGAGTTCGCAATATTCATCTGTGAGTTATTTAAACGCAGTGCCCGTTGCTGGCCCGACTGGTACACACATGACTAAAGATCTTTGAAGAATTTAAAAAGAAGTATATCGAAACAAGCGATCCACTTGTCCTTGATTGGTTCGAAACCGCTTCACAACTATGTGATGAGGATGGCAACATGTTCGGCGGAAAGTCTGTCCATTCTACGCAGGGTGGTCTAAGAACTAATGAAGTCTTAGTTCCGAGTGAGTTTGATCTAAACTGGTACACCGATGGCTCCGAAATTGATGAATGCAGCGGTACCAGTGTTAATGGACCCAAGCGAGACTTGTCGATCCAAGCTGAGATCATGGCCATTGCCATATGTACGGAGATCAACCCAGACAGTGGGCTCAACAGCAGGACCAGTAACATATTTTCTTACAGCCAAGCTGCCTTAAGGATACTTGGCTTAAATCGTACGACATCTAGACTGGTCAAAAATTGCTTGGATACGTTGCAAACGCTTTCGCTTGGAAATAAGGCCAGTTATTTTGGGTACCTATACACTGTGGGATAGATGGTGAGAAACAGCAGATGTATTGGCTACAAAGAGTGCCGTGACACCCTATATTGGTCTAAAACCTTAGTGTGCAGCACCACTTACTATCATCCTCAATCTAATCAATAATTTGAAAATTGCCATATGTTTGGAATGCTCAAAAGGTACTTCGCCACTATAGGAAGGCGTCAATTCGGGTTTCCCTCTGAGATCCTTGTGAATTGAGAGCTCATCTGAAATGGATAGCGGTTACAGATGTGGATGTTTGTAGGCTGTGTTCACAGGCATCAGAGACCGCGGAATACATATTAAGTGAATTGGAGTTGTTGATAGATGGAAATGTTTAGGAAGACATAAGACATTCAAATTAGGATGGCAGCAGATCTGCTGAACAAACTGTAGACCGCACAATGGATCACATGAGGCGCAGTGTCCTGCAAGGGTGCCGGATCGGTATGATGATAATCATTATCATTAGATACATGGTCCGATTACTACACTGACATGTTGTCAATATCAAAATCCATTACGCCGTTACATTGTCAAGGCAAGAACCACTGGGTTAGATCTGAAATTAACATAGCCTGGCAAAAAGAGACGGATATTGTTATAACCATAAGAGCATTTAAAAATATCAAGCAGCTGCGATTTTAAAACTTCTCATGCCCTACCTGAACTCAGCGCTGGAATAATAATAAAATTATCCATGAAAGAAGACCTGGCGGATTGCAGTTATTAGAAGAGCATAGCTTTGATTCTAATGGTAATAAGGTGCTGGCTAAGATCATTCAAGAAAGACTATCCTTCTCACTTTAGCAGAAACTTCGGAAGGAACAAGTGGGATTCAGGGCAAACCACTTCTGTACGGATCACGTTAATAGCCTAAGCATTAGATAGTTGAATAGTCGGTGGAATGGAGATCACCTTTATATTACACGCGTATTGGTTTTGCATACTCCTTTGACATCCTTTATCACCGAATCATCTGAAACGCAATGCAATGTAAACGTATCTCGGAGGAGATAATAGACCTGGTCCGGTCATGTAAAGACTTACATGAGACAACCTGAGCAAGCAGTTGAATGTCAGCAATTCCACAAGGTTTAAAGTTTACTATAGACGATAAAGAATTTCTCTTCTGTACTTAGGAAGCGGCATTGATATGAATTTTGGAACACTTCATGTAAAGGCTTTTTAATTGCTACAGGTATTCATCAACCGTTCACTGCGGAAAGTCATGAAAATATTTCACTGGAATGTTATCCAATCTAAGTTGAAATTACCAAAATAAAGTGGAGTTAGATTGGCTATGTTTTAAGAAAAACTCATAAGAACGTAGCTAAAACGTCTAATGGTACCATCAGACCAGTAGAAGAAGAAGTAGGCCTAAGGATGCAATCGATGCATCGATGTTTTCTAAACATATTTCACAAACATCTATTTTTTTACCCCGACAGATGATGTTGTTGGTGAAAAATTACTATTTATTTTAAGAAATAGCTAAAATTACTTTTGCAGAACTGTTCCATAATCCATTTGAATTAATTTTAGTTTTTTTTTAATTAAACATTCATTCACAATAGAAAACAATTTGGGTGATTATTCACAGTATCGCCATACTGAAAAAGCTAAATGCGGGTTAAGATGGGGATATTTCACAAGTTAATTTGCATTAAGGCTGTCAATGCAGATTAACGCTGTCGTCTATCTACGCTATAATACACGGAAGCCTGCATCATTTGTCATCTATGAATATTTGGGCAATTATTAAAAAAGACATGTATGATACAAAAAAATAAAAATAAGCAAATAAATAAATAAATCATGATAATTTACTATTGGCGGCGCTTGACCCGATGATTCACTATGATGTTCGTCAGCGGGTAGTTCTGATTTACGGCATTGCTTCTAATTTCATATTTAGTTATTAAATAATAGAAAACTAAAATAAAGATGTATCGGTTTTATTAGGCTGGGAGCCTTTGTGTTGTACCTGCTTTTTGACTGACTTGGATAGATAAAGAAAGTTTTAACTGTTACCGTTCTCTATACATGCAAAATTCGACATTTTTTAAATGATGGTTTGTATTGACTGCCAAGTTATTTAAACCAAATTTAGAAACTTCAACTTTAACCACTCTCAAGATATACAAGAATCATTATTTAATTTGAATGGGGGTACCATGCCCATTTATTCGATTCCGTCCACTTTTTAACTGATAGTTAAAAAGGATTTTTAGACCAAATTCAGAACCTTCCATTCTAGTCGTTCTCTAGATAAAAAAAAATCATTATTTAATTTGTATGGGAGGTACCGTGCCCACTATCTAAGAAGACATTTCGACCAAATTCCGAACCTTCCTTTTTAATCATTCTCTAGTTTCGCTCATATTCAATCCATATTTTTGTTCGGCCCAATTTTTGACTGAGGATTTCTTTTCACAGCAAAACCATTTGGGTAAAATTTAAAGACTCTTACTACTACCGTTTTAAAGATATAGACATATAAATGCAAATTTTATATAGGCGTGGCATTGCCAAATTGAAAAATAGTGACGCCACACGCACCTAACGAAAGTTTTGTGTATTGCTTTTTGTATAGACAGTTTGTACATATTTTCTAACTCACACAAAGTCTAAATGCTGTAACAAACTCATATTTTAAGTAAAATTTATGCATTACAAAGGGGTTCACTCTAACGCCAATACCTCGCGAACCAATGGACCTACAAGAATCGCATATACATAAAAACCTCGGTATAGACTTCACCATTCGTTTAAGGGCGCTCTTCAGAGAACATCAATTATAACGCATATTATAGTCCTCGTTTATATATTTAGACGTTTTTCAACATCGATGTTTATTGTGAAAACATTGATGTTTACAAGTGGCCAGCAAGTTTTTAAGTAGGAATCAAACTTGAAATTTCTTCCATAGGCCCACTGTTATTTACTAAAATTATAAAAGGATTTCAAAAACAGTTGCTTATACTCGTATGCATGTACGATTGTGTGTTAGTGAATGTAAATAAATCACACAAAATACGGACATAAATGTCAAGTCAAGCAACAACAAATGTATGACGTGTCATGTGAACTAACAAACATTAAGGGGGTGATACATTGGCAAAACATTTGTTTGCAAACATCGCAAATAGCCAATCGCATACATGGATAACTTACTTTTCCTTGAATGCGATTGGCTATTTGCGTTGTTTGCAAACAAATGTTTGCCAATGTATCACCCCCTTTACAGACTATGGAAGTAGTATTATATGATCGAACAGCAACAAACAAATAAACCTGTGAGTGGAAATGAGGTGACCATTACTGACATGCACAATCATACAAATTTTATATATAAATATATATTTTGTAATAAAAACAAAAACAACCACCTCTTTGTACTCCTTGGCGTTATTTGGCATCATATTCAGGTCACAGTAAAACATGATTAAGAACTTTATTAAAGGAAATCAAAAATGAACAAAAAAAAAAGAAATTTTATTGCAATTTAATGTAAATTTAGGATGATGTGCGCATAAATTTAATTTCTCTATATGTATACTCGACCCTATACTCGACCCTTTAACCCCGAAATTAAATGAATTGTTTGTAGTCAAAGACCACCTCGAGTGTTGAAATGTGATTTTTATGTAATTCTTTTTCTTTCTTTGGCATTTCAACTATTCGTTGATATAATTTTTGGCCAAAGGTAAGGTGAGTCCTATATTTCGTTTACGTTTTTAGCGTAGAACCTGTGCAAAAGGAGTGTTTCTTTTTCTTAGTTGTAATTCATGGCACGAGTATTAGTTTTATTGGTAATTAAATGTTAATTATTTTTGATTAAATAGATGTTTTTTTTCTCATCCATTACGAAATGAATTCAAAAATTGTATTTTTTAGGTATATTTTTAGTCCTCCCTTCAGTTTATTAATGTGTTATAGCCGTAGTTGTGTTTCATAAAAAAATTCAATTAAATATACGAGTACCAACAATATTACCCATTTAAATTTTTATAGTTTTATTAAAAATAACAACAAAATATTTTGTAGTTTTTTTTTGTTTGTTTTTTAACCAAATAAATTTTGTATTGTCGGGCAAGTAAAATAATTTTTATAATTGAATGTTCGACTAGTTAATTCGATGATCTCTTCTATTCATCCCTTCTATTCTTCCTTGAGTTGATGCAATTCGCATTTATTATCCACCATAATATGTCCAAAGTAAGTAACTTTACACCTTTTTCTCATAATTATACAATAGTATAAAACTGTTATTTGCTAACAATCTATTAGTTTTTCCAATATAATAAGCACTTAACTAAAAAAAAAAAAAAAATAATAATAAATTTACAATTAAAAAAATATATATTGCAGTAGTAATGAAAAAAATATATTTATATATGTATGTATTAAATAAAAAGAAAAAATTACATACCAATTAACATTTAACAAACGTTATAAAAATCAAGAGTAATATCTAAACAAAGCCCGTTTAAATTGCAAAACATTGCTAAGAAGTTTTAATCCCATGGGTATTACATTCAGCGTTGCCACAACATCGATTTTTTTGTAACCAAATTTCAATAAAAAAGTAGCCAAAAAATGACCAACAATTTAAAATGATAATTTTAATACAAAAAACCTTAAAATATCATTTTATGTACGGAATTTATATGGAAAAAAACTTTGTACAACAATTGATGAGGCATATTCTCCTATTTGTTCTTTATATTTTAACTACGTATTAGCACACTTCGCTCAATAATAAATATCGTTTGTTCATATGTTTACTTCAGAGGATTTAAAATTTATTTGGGGATAATTTTAGCTCAGTAGCTTTTACTAGCAGATATTTTAATGAATCGCTAAATACCCGAACCAAAAAATAGCGTTGAAGTGAAATGCGTCTGACTCACTTAGCCACTGAACGAAATAGTATAAGCAACGATGTTTTATTGCTTTGATTGCATGATTTTAACATGAAAAAGGAAGACCTTACAGATCAGGCAAAAATGTTCGCAGATGATGAATTGAAGGCATTACTGTATGAAAATTGTTTTCAAACTCAAAAAGCTATTCTAGCTGGAAAGAATTGTAGCGGCTTTCAATCATTGCTGGCGATGAAAAATTGATGTTTTAAGACAACGCTCGACCATATGTTCTAAGATCAGTTGAAACTATTTAGAAAATTGTTTCAGCTGCCTTAGACTACTGCCGTCAGACTACTATTTGTTTCGATCCATGTTACCAGAAGGTTGGGATGGACGTAGCATACTCACAACAAAAAACCAAAGTTTGCTCTTTTTTAGAGTGATAAGTAAAAACCTGGGTAATAAACGTTAAAAAAATTATGATCTCAATTTTTGACTTCGAGAAAAAAGTAATCAAAATGGAAAAAAAGTACACATCTACACATCAAAGAAAAAAAGTAACCAATTTTGGTTAAAAATAACCAAAACGGCAACGCTGATTACATTCCAAAGACGTCGAGAAAAGAGAACGATGCCTAAGCTGGATGGGATCATTCAATCTTACCGAGCGACTAAACAATAATCTTTCAAATAGGTTTTTCGGTTCACGAGTGTAAATAATCCTATGTAAGTGTATTAGACCTCTAATTCTAAGCAGATCGTTAAATGACACAACATAAAAGGGTTGTATCTTGATAATCTATAAACATATCTTACTACGGCATTGAAAGCTACATTCAATCTTCTGAGACTAGCCGAGTTGCACGATGCAAATATTGCACAACCATAGAATAATACTGGAATCAGATATGTCTTAGCGACTAACATACGAACTTTCAGTGGTGTAAAATACTAAGTTCTCCACAGATTTCTCAACATACAATAAGTTCTACCTGAGGCATAATTCACATGGTGCTTCCATGTCAGTTTGTTTTAGACAATAAGCCCAATATTTTTAATAGAGTCTACAAGCTCTATTTGCTGGTCACTCGAGGTTACCACTATTTATATGGCTTATTAAGTAGATCTTGGAGTTATCATTAAACACTTAAATTTCGAGAGATTGATGCAAAGACAATTGGCACTAGTCCAGTCGTGATCCCTTTTAAGATCATCTATATGTTAAGGTACATATTGTGTACCTGTGGCAGACCCCTAGAGATATGCAAAGGACACGAAAACTGATTTCTAAGAAAAACTGATTGATGGTGATCTGCCAAATACGACGATAGAAGCCTGGTAGATGTATGGGAAAAATTTTACAAATTTCTTCTTTTACACAAAGTGTCTCATGGTGGACCATATAGAACGCTTTGGAATGTTCTAGAAGAACTAAAAAAGTAATGTAATAACTTCAAAAATGCTATTCAGGTTACTTGTGAAAATATCCAACTTTTCGTCAATATCAGGCATAAAGTAACTGAACTGAAATCAATTCTTCCCAACCAACTCCCATATTGTAGTAAAATTGTTAAAATCATAGAACTGTTAACATCATGACAAGTATGACCTGATTTTCAAGGTCATACCGATACAAGTAAAAGAAGATGTCTCGAAAAGCACATTGCTCACAAAGCTAACATCTATCAGAGTATCTCTAGTAGATTAAGATCTCTCATATCATCAACTAAGTGAGATTCACAGAATTAATCGGAATTAAACTCTCCACATATTTTTTTATTTCCTCATACTTCAGTGTTAAGTCTGCTACTTTACTCAAAAAAATATTATAGACACAGATTATAGCACAGCCGATCAGTACCCTATTATAAGCAGACTTAATTTCAACAAAAATATGCTCTATTTGTTGCTTAAATTAAAAATCGAGCTCAAAACATCGGGTACACACACATTATCTACACCAGAGTTTTCGAAAAGGAAACGAAATTCATCCATTTTGTTGTTCAAACTGTGTGAATTAATATGGCATTTATTAAGACCTAATCTCTGCCTGCACAAAACGCGTATCATGTTGTGAAAACTGCGCTTGGAATGATTAAGTAACCCGGGCCATGAATCACACACTATAAAAAAGCAAAGTTTCCAAAGTTTCTTTTCGTAGCCTAGACAATACTTCATTGTTTGTTACACGGTCTGTTCATGGTATGGTTAATATTCAGCGATAACACCACCTTTCTATTCATGTTAGCAGCTTTTAATGCCCATGTCTCGACTCCGTAGAAAAGTATAGACCCTACAGAACATTTCATAAGTCCTATTCTGAGATTGATATTATCGAATTGTAAGTAATTTCTGGAATTTACGGAACGAGCATCAAACCATTTCTATGCGAACATTAATTTCGTTATCGCATTCCCATGGCTCTTGTGCCCAACAGCCAAGATATTGAAATTGTGGACTCGTTCGAGAGGTTTGTTCCCCATGTGTAAACTCCTTCCAATATATTGATTTTTATTTCTGCTTACTATCATCTACATATTTAGTTTTCTCCATATTAAAATTAACACCCTAATGGTTACTTATTGCATTAACGGCATTTAATGAACGTTGTAAGTCATGCCCAATAATGTTGTGTAGTCTGCGTAGCGAATATGACTTTGATTCGAATGTTGAGTAAATATTAAAAAGCAGAAGGGATAGAATGTATGCTTGATGAACGCCCCTATTGCTGTAAACAGTCTCTGTTACGAAATCTCCTAAACGGACTTCTGCACTCTGTTTCCAATATAACGATTTGATGCAATTGTTTTCGTTAAGGAGAAAATTTATTTGCTTCAAGTGTAGTTTAACAAGAAGTTACGTGTTAATACAGACGGTTAATACATATGAGGACTATAACACTAGATTTATTCAATAATTAATGAACGTAAGGAATAAGCCAAACTCGGACACTATAATAAGCTGATTTTGTTGATAAATATCAAACTAATAAGATATAGTTAAGGACAGCTTAAGAATAAAAAAAAAATAATTAAAATTCAGTAGTTGTAAGTAGAAATAAACAAAAAGTCTTCAATTTGTTAAAAAAAAAAAGGAAGTTACACAAGTGAAACTCGGACGGCTATATGTGTAAATGTCTGAGAATATGACTTATTTTTATAAAATTAATAGTTTGTGTGAAGACCCTTGTTTTTTATGACTATTTGGAGTCTCCTGGGAATAGATTCGACCAATTTTCTGGCAGTAATCAGCTGGTATTATATCCCATTCTTCTAATAAAACCCTTCTTAGCTCAGTTTTGCTAAAACCGACTGATGCTGAGCTTTTTTATTGAGATAATAACACAAATTTTCAATAGGATTTATGTTGCGGCTCTGGGGTGGTATTTCCATGACGTGTGGCACATTATATAGCAGCCAAGATCTTACTTTGTTGGCCTTGTGTAAAAGTAGCAACCGTTATCCACAGCAAGCTAATCCACGCTTTTTGGCAAGTTTTCTTTTGAAATGTTTAAATAAACATTTTGATCCATGATAGTGTCAATAAAATACAAAGATCCTGGACCTGATGCAGATCCTGGAAATGAGCCCCAAACAAGCACTGAACCACCCCCATGCTTTACTGACGATTTCAAGTTATTCAAACGTAGTTCTTGATTTTGTCCCCTCCACATTATTGGTTTACCATCCGACCCAAATACGTTAAATTTGCTTTCGCCGATGAACATAACGTTTCTCCAAAAAGAAAAACCCTTACTTTGGTACCTTTTTAAGTCTTGATTTGATTGCGCTTACTAATAAGAGATTTTTGTCCAGCTTTTCTACCATTAAGATCAACTCTGTAAAACAAATTTCTTATTGTTGATGGGCTTGCTTTCTTACCAAGGTCACTTTCAGCAATAGCAGCAAGTTTTGAATTTGCTATTATTATTCTGACAAAAAACGTTCTTCTGCCTCAGAAAATATTTTGTTGTGGACATGTTTTGTTTGTTTGTCCCCGTTGTCTAGCCATCTTCTTGATTTTAGCTCTGTTTATTCTCTATAATTTTCGAAAACTGAACTAAAGCGTTTTCCCCTAAATATGTAAATTATATCAGCGAAGTTGGCCGCATTGAAATTACAGAGTTGCAGTTATTAACCCATAAAAGTTACTGTCTGAGTTTGGCTCATACGAGTACAAGTCATTTTGACTTCCAAGCGTTTTCAACTCCTATTTTACGTACAATTATTAAATTTTTGAATTGGTTTTTCCTTTTGTACGTAGAAGATATACACAAATAAGAAAATAATTTAATTAAAAAAAAAAAAACATAATAATTAAAATGTATGATTTTTAAGCGATCGAAAATATTTTGGTATAGTGTCCGAGTTTGGGTTGGAGCCACTGTATGTATTTTTTCATAGAAGCATATGAGATGAAACAGAATTAGGGCTTAACGATTTTTTCTATACAAAATGACATAAAAAATCGTCGGCAAAAGCAGTCGTGATATAGAATCTATTTAATTTTGACAGCGTTTTTCTTACTCTCACAATCTGTATGTTGTGTTGCTGTAATTTCTCTGAATTGTATGCGTTTTGTAAATAAAAAACATATGTTTTTGGCTTGGAGCGAAAAAAATAAAAACAAAAAGCAAAACAAACATAAAAACAAAAATGGCAATTGACAGTATTTGAAGTTGCCACTATCGATTATATTATGGGTCATCTTTATTTTGCTTCAAGTTACGGACGTATTTTTTTCCATCACTATGCCTACATATAGACATTGAACATAATCTACTAATCACAATAAATTATTTCATATTTAATTTTATTGTTTTAGTTTTGTAAAACGAAATTTTAATTACTAACTAAAGTACATAATTTATTTATCCGTTTGTGTATCTTTTTGTTTTCTGTTTTGCTTTTTAGATGGCCGACTATTTAAAGTATTTAATTCTATAACTACATGTAAGGCGGTATCTAACATCTATCTGAACTTGTTTGTAAATAAAAACCTTGGGAAAGAATTCTAGAATTTTAAAATCGTGAAGCTTTTAAAAGTTGTGTAGAGAAATCATTATACAAATCATCTACTAATTCTTATTTGCGGCCATTTTGAAAAGATCTTGCAACTGTACTTTGTCTCTACAGTAATGGTGAATTTTAAAGCTTAAGTTGAAACAAAGAAAGCAATACTTTGTTTGCTAGGCGATAAGCATACATTTGCACACATGTTTTTGCACAATTATTGATAAAGAATATATTATTGCTGTTGTTTTTGTTTGTGTTGTTTTTATTGTGTGTTTTCATTGCATTTTTGTGTGTGTGGTTTTTTGCTTTAAATGGAGGTGTGCTTTGTGCGATTTTGTTGTTGTTGTTTGTGCATTATACTAGTAAGCCGGTCAAACTTGATAATGATTACGAAGAAATACAAAAATGGCGACAAGTTCATGTTGCACAAGTTTACAGTGTTGGCAAAAATAATAATGGCGATATAATTAATCTAAATTTGAAATAAAATTTTTATAAGCAAAAGTAATTTCTATATATATATTATTTAATATATAATATTTAATATTTATTTAATATATATGTATTAATTTATATATATATATATATATATATATATATATATATATATATATATATATATAAATTAATACATATATATTAAATAAATATTAAATATTTTTTAATTTACGAAACCAAAACTGGAAACTACAACTTAAAAAAGTTCAAAAAGTTAGTTTTATTGAAAGTAAAACAAGCCAGAGACAATTGACGCTTTAAAGGACAATAAACGTGAAGCCACTGGTAAAATACAGCTGCACACAATCGATAATGTGCTTAAAAATTGGACCGATCGTGTAGACTACTGCATGGCCAGTCGAGGCAGCCACATGAATGAAATTATTTTCCATTATTAACCAGAAGGATTGTACTTTCAAATAAAAAAAGAAATTTGAGAATATACTCAGTAGTTTTTTTTATAGCATTTTCAAAAAAAAGTTTATTTGGCGGACCCTTTATAAATGATCTTGGTCTTGTTGTGCTAGATTTGAAATAAAATGAAGTGAAATAAAAAAATCGTATTTATGTTTTATTAAATCGATTGTTCATACTAATTCAGCGCAGGATATAATCTTGTACACGGCCCTGAAAACAAATCAGGCAATTTTCTAGCTGACTTTGAAACAATGGATATACCCAACCTTTTAAGACTCATGTTCCCTGAATATTTTCATTTAAATATAGAGTCACTTGTTGCATGTTTACATACGGTGACATTCATAAAAAACCTTATATTTTTTCACAAAATTCCCAAATTCCAATAATATCTTATTTTACAGCAAAGAAATCAGGTAAAAGTATTTTGTTGTTGTTAACGTTGTAATGTGGGGGTCTTTTTTTGAAAGTTATGACGTCTCACAGTCCTTAAGAAGTAGAGTACCGGAATGTGTACAAAGAAATAAATAAACAATTTCGTGGTGGAATTTTTAAATGAAAATAAGATTTTAATATTGTTCTACTTTGGAAATATTTATTTTACAAACTGTATCAGGTGTACCGGTATGTATTTGTGGATTCCGTGCCAATAAAACTTTTCTTCTTTAGAAGGAAACCAATTTTCGAATTCCTTGAGTAATCGAAGCGGTGCTCAGCCAATACGTATCCAATTGATGAAAGCAAATAGTTATCGCAAGGAGCCAAGTCTGATGAATACGGTGGATGGATTAGCAGCTCCTAGCCTAGTGTTTGATTGTATCCTGAACTGATTTTGCTTTGTGTGCAGGTGCATTGTCATGTTACAAAATTACCTTGCCGTGTCTTGCGGTCCAATCTGGTCATTTTTGGATCAATGTAGGGCTCAAATTGAGCATTTGTTGTCGGTAGCGTTCTGTTTTAACCAGGTTTTAGGGTCTCGTCGTAAACCACACCTTTCTGCTCCCAACAGGTACACAGCATTGTCTTTCTGCCAAATCGACCTGGTTTTGAACCGTCGAAACCATCTTTTGCATATTGCTACTGACGGAGCATGATCACCATATGCTTCGACAAGCATTTTATAAGACTCTGCCGCACTTTCTTTCATTATACCCACTTTAAGGTAATATTTAGCTGAAAGAGAATTATTATTATTATTCTGCTCCCAACAGGTACACAGCATTGTCTTTCTGCCAAATCGACCTGGTTTTGAACCGTCGAAACCATCTTTTGCATATTGCTACTGACGGAGCATGATCACCATATGCTTCGACAAGCATTTTATAAGACTCTGCCGCACTTTCTTTCATTATACCTACTTTAAGGTAATATTTAGCTGAAAGAGAATTATCGATATCTATAACTATGGTTTGACAGCAGGGAATGTCAAACTAAGTGGACATTTCTGTTCAGTAATGTTTGGCAAGTCATCGTGAATCGTTTAAAGCAAAGACAACGCTTCCAAATTGTGGACATTTTTTTGAATTAAATACATATATCTATTCGCGAAGTACAGAGAGCACTTCGTGTTTAATGATGAAGCTCATTTCTGGTTAATTGGCTACGTACATAAGCAAAATTGTTGTATTTGGAGCGAAGGCAATCCTCAAGAAATGGAATGGATGGTGTTATTTACACGTTGGCAATATCATCGGTCCTTATACATATTTTTTGAAATGGGCAAGGCACTGCTGTTACAGTGAACGGCAAGCGCTTGGAGCCATGCTGGCTGAATTTTTGTTTACAAAAATTAACCAGCCACACAACAACGAAACAAATCTTCACAGATTCCCATACAGCGCGCTTAGCAGCCGATTTATTGCAAAATTAATTTGGTGATAATTTCTTTCCAGTTGTGCTATTTACCCACAAAAATACTCCCCCCCTTTCATGAGACTTAAGATCATTGGATTACATTTTATGTGGCTATGTGAAGTCATAGGTGTATGCCGACAAACCAACAACACCATACACCCAAATTTATTGAAAAAGATATTCAAAAATTCGACTGATCGAATGGACCATGTAACTTGTAGCCGCGGGGAACATATGTATTTAAAAAATAGATTTAAGTTCTCAAGCTCTTAAAACAACACTCTATACTACAACCATAGGCTATAACAGTGCAGACCGTGTTATTTAGAAAAATAAATGATTTTGGCTCAAAAGTCGTATATGGTCCTGATATGACCCAAAATAGGACCTCTTGAAAGTCTTGAAAGACGTTCTTCAGCGAAATATGGGACTATACTCGTATTTAAATAAAAATATATTCGGAAAATGTATTTATTGCTAAGCTCTTCTTCATTTCATTTTCGCAATAATTTTAAACTGAATTTAATTGTTATTTGTAGTCAAAATGTCACCATCATTTCTTAACAAGAAATTTTAAAATCCAATAAAAATGTAGAATTTTTTTAAAGAAAAAATCTATTATTTGCCACAAATAAAATCTATTTTTTAAAATAGATTTTTTTATGACTTTATTTTTGTTTTTTCTTTTTCAGAGGCCTTACCACCACAGACAAGTATTAGTCAACATCTCACCCCACCGAGTGTGCTTTTTCTAACAAATTCTTAAGAAAGTGGCATTAAATTGCATGTCTTTTAATGGCAAGGGGACTGCGGGGTAGTGAATTTTTTTATTTTTATTATTACAAAATTGAATTGATAAACGAAAATAAGGAAAACCAGTAGTTATAGTAAAAGTTACAAGAAGAAGAAAAACATCAAAGTAATGGCGTCATTTAACCATTAATATGGTATTGGCAGAAATGATGGCAACAGAACAAAAAAAAAGTAAAAAGCCGTCAAAAGAAATAACAAGAATAGGCCCAAAAACAAGAAAGCAGGCAACCAAACTTATCAGTTTAATGGCCAAGTGGCGTCTTTTGATGACGTTTAAGAAATTAAAGAAATGAAATCAAAGGGAATCCAAATACGGACAAATAAAATAAGTATGGGGATACGAAAAAACTAAAATCATATGAAATGTGACAAAAACACAAGAAAACAGCTCAACAAATAAACAGAAATTTTAAATACATACTCGGGCTTATGTATGTATGTACATATGTAGGTATGTACACGCACAATATGTAAGACCATACAGTATTTCCAAAAATTACAGCTGCACCTTCTTTTTTCTTTATAAAAATGACAGTTATTTGTTCTGAAAGACCTATCCAGTTGCATTTATTGTAAAACTTCTAAATTATCTTAAAAATGAAATCGTAATAATTTTATTACGCAAAACACACGGTTAGTACTATGATTCCAAAGTTTGCAACTCTTTTTTACAGAGTTACGCAATTTCGTATTGGGTATACAAGTTAATAATATCGATTTTTTTTGCTGGATATATGCATTTATTATAATAACGAAATGAATAGATACCTTATTTAAAGTATTGTCCATCGTTACCCACTACTTTTTCCCATCTTGCGGTAGCATATGGAGTCCGTACCAAATGAACTGTTACGGTTTTGTGGTAAAGAATGAATCAAGCCAATTTCTAAGACAAGAAGTGGCAAGGTCTGGGCTACAAGGCTGGTGAGCCAAAACTTCCCATCCACTGTTTTCCAACTACTTTTTGACCGGTCTTGCAACATGCGGCGAGCGTTGCCATGACGGAATACGAATCAATTGTGTTCGGTATAGGTTCCCAGTGATCGTTTGACTCAATTTCAACAGCTCATAGTACAAAACACTCTTCTAATCCCATCCAATACCGAGCATTACATTGGGGTCATGGATATTCGGTTCGGCGTTGACGTATAACTTTTTGCGATTGGGATTATCGTAATGTATCCGTTTTTCATCACTCATCACCAGTAACAGTACGACGCAAAAATGACTTTTTTTTGTAGCTTTCAAGCATAATTTCCGATATGCAAAATCGCCTTTCAATGTCTCTCGGCTTGAATTCACCCAATTTCCTCGCTTTTGAATGAATTTAGTGCTTTTAAACGTAGGGAAATGGCTTGTCGTGTGACTCCCAATGATGTCTTGTGTTTGGCAACAATCTTCGTCGAGTAATGCTTCCAATTCCTCATCTTCAAAATTTTTCTACTCTCTTGTCTTCTGTATCGAAATCACCACTTTTGATCGATAACTTTCAGCAGGCGTTTTCCTCAAATTAAAGAAGGTTGTCAGATTTCCGATTGAAAACATATGGGTTTACACTTTGGCGTCTATCGAATACTGGATTATAATGACAGATGTTTACCCTCAAAAATGTCATATATGTTATTATTGACACAAGCCATATATGACAGTTATGCTATATATTGTCCAAATCGACATTATTAACTGGTATACCCAATACAATCAATTACAAATAATATATCTTCTTGTTGTCGTTTTACTGACACTCAAAATTAGCTTTTATAACTTGATCTTTATTAAGGGATAAGTAAGAAATAATTTTGTAACTTTAAGTGAACGTGCAGTGGCTCATAGTCAAAGTGAGCCAGCCTATATTTTTTAATAAAATTATTGATATCTTACCATATAACAAGTAAATATGTACTTAATTTCAATGCTTTAAAAAACGCAACAATTATTTCAGATAAATTATATTCTTCATATACAAAAACAACAAAAACTCAAAAGAGTATGCAAATGCACCTCACAGTGAAAGTGAGCCACTAAAAGTAAATATATTTAAAACTTAATATTAATATTTTATTGGGCCAACTTTTACTGAAATAACAGCTTAAAAATGTCTAGGCATCGATTCAAATAAATTTTAAGTGTACGAGGAAGTATCTTTGCCCCATTTTGACTGTAGAATATCGACAAAATGTTGTTATGACTTAATGGCATGTTTTCTGCTGTTTTGGTCAAAATGGGCCCATCAATTTTCAATAATATTGTTACGAAAATAAAAATAGAATACATCAGCGCTTTAAAACGGTAATGTGGGATTTTGGTATATATAATGTGTGGTATAAGCGAATATTAAGTTAATTTATCTGTTGTGTTGCATATATACAACATGGCCAGCTCTTTGCTTACTTTTTTACTTTACTGCCCTAATTGTCTGTGCAATTAAGAGTTCTACGCATATTTAACAGTGTTGCCAGTTTGATTTATTTTTGTGTATTATAATTTTACATCTTTTGAGTGTAACGCAAATAAATAAAAATTTGTAGTAAATACAAGCATATTCGAAATTGATAATGAAATGCTATAAAAGGTAGCGCATTTCTTTTGGTAAGATAGTTATCGTTTTATTATTTTTAGGCGTTAATAAAAGTGTTGAATAAACGAATATTAAGTGCAAGATGGATAAGAGATTGTATAGAGACTGTATAGTTCTAATTGTAGACTGTAGTAAGTGTGAAAATAAAAACTGTAAAACAACAACAAAGTGGTGTTTATTTTATTTTGACGCAATTGAAAAGAACTCAAACGTTTTAAAAATTGTTAAAACGTAACAATACTTTGTTGGATAGCCACGCTATTTTAAAACTTCTCTCAGTCTACTTGGCATTGAATTTATTAGCTTCTCTGTTTCATCTGCTATTATCTATTCCTAACCTTTCATCATAACACTTCTCAAAATCTCTTTGCTGGTAATAACAGGCTCGCGAGTTCCTTTCTCTAATAAATACTAAAAATGTTCAATGGAATTAAAGTCAGACGGTTGGGGGGTATTTTAAGCTGTTTTACCATATTATATAAATGCCAAAGTCTAACGATATCCGCTGTGTACTTTGGATCGTTATCTTGTGGGAACTAAAGCGACGTTGGCAAATCAAGCTTTGCTGCACTTTAATCAAAATTTTTCGATTCGATAGATTTTAGCTGACCCACCCCGGAAGCCGCCATGCATCTTATCATTATAACTCCACCATCACCATGCCTTCATGTACCAACAAGATTTTGTGGCGACCATTTATACCGAATATACAGAAATTACTCTCGCCTGAAAATAAAACTTGTTTGCAAAATTCAGGGGGCTTATTTATATAATTATGGACAAATTCAATGCGCTTTTGTCTGTTCACAGCAGATATGAGCGGTTTACGTCGCACTAATTTTGCTGTCGGTTTCGGCACAAATACTTTTTTAAACGATTGATGAATACATTCAACAATTTGAATAATAATGTCAGGATTTACGTTTGCCCTGTTAAATATTTTGTGCTCTTCCCTTCCTGATAACTATTTTGGACTCCCAGATCGCGGCTTAGTTGTTAAATTTTCGATTTCTTTAAAGTTTCTTATAACGCGCTGGACAGACGAAAATGTTCTGCCAACAGTTTGGGAATTTTTCAGAAGCTTTTTCCTCCTTGCACAACAGTAATTTCTTTACCTTTATTTTCCATATTTAAAAATTTTTAATACTCTATAATAAAAATGTGGACCTGACCTTGCTAAAGGCTTGTTTACAAGATAATAAAATCAGAGAGAAAATATTATAAAATTCCATCCTTATTTTAAATCATATGACAGATTTTTTTACGTTTACACGATACGTAAAAACCAAGACAAAGTAAAATGAAAGCAGCTGTTTTAAAAGTGACTAATAGTGCGAGCGAACAAATTTGCTTTATTCTTTATTTATTTTATTTGTTTACAAAGAAATACAACCCTGATTTAATGAAGTCTGATGGTTTTTAAAAAATTTTAAAAAACAACGAGAGCTGCCAAATTTTCATCCGTAAGTTCTCTTAATGTCGTACATATTGAGTTTACACGATACTATCCGCTCTCTTCTACACAAAAACTTAAAATGTTGTACGACTTGTATAGGGTCCGCCATCTAACGTTTTTTTCTTCAACTAGTGCTTATTTCGTGAATGGTAACACTTAGCTCATATCTGATTTGACAGATAATTAGTTTTATCCTTTCGCTGAATGAATATGGTTGTGTATACGTTTGAACAACGCTGGGAATCTGGGCCTGCGATCGACTTACAGAAGATGCCGATTTTGCAAAAAAAAATCATCTTTTCAGATGAAGCTCATTTTGAACCGGAAAACCGGCACGCATACATTAAAAGCCGATACACCAAAGACGTGTCACTGTTTGGTGCGGATTTTGGTCCAGAGGCATAATTGGGCCATATTTCTTCGAAAATGAGCAAGGAGTGGCCGTTACAGTCAATGGCGATCGTTATCGGGACATGTTGAACAAATTTTTGTTCACAAAAATTGTCGTTTGGCCTCGGAGCTGCGATTTGACACCGTTGGACTATTTGTGGGGTGTCATCAAAGATAAGTGTTATGCCAACAAGCCATAGACAATTGACGCTTTAAAGGACAATATTCGTGAAGCCATTGGTGAAATACAGCTGCACACAATCGATAATGCGCTTAAATTATCGTTCAAGCTCCCCTTAAACGATCTTTTGTGACAACTAAAAATGAAAAGTAATTATTCTTAAAAAGTATCGATACTTTAGCAACAAAATAAGTGAACGCAGACTTTTTGATGGCTTTATTTAGGCGTTACCAGATTTATCATATGTTCTCCTATTAAAAAACGAAAGAAAAATCTTGAATTCTTTTTTATGGTATTTGAACTAAATAATGTTAAGAAAAAATATACATATAAAAGAACAACTATTTTTATTAGGTACGTATTAGGATGATCGGACGGTTATTATTCGACCAGTTTAACCGGTTTTTGGGTTTTGTCGAATACGGTTTTTTCAAAATCTTTATTTTTCGAATACCGAATAAGCCGGTTTATTTAAAAAGAATAAGCGGTTTATTTAAATATGTATACACGTTTGTATATTTTTTTTATTGAATCGACGACTTCTTGATTGGAAGGTAGGTTCTTACCTAACATACCACAGTGACACAGACTCTATTAAATACGTGGTGCATAAATTTACATACAGTGTTCCTCGAAATCTAAGCAAATTTTCTTGTCGGGTCAATTAAGGTAAAACATTTAATTTTTGTTACCTTAGGCACCTAAATTATAACTATAACAACGAACCTTTAATTCCATTCTATACCAAGTAATATAACAAAAACGAAATTAGCTCCTTGAGTAACTGTTCGAAACTTAAGCATATTTCAGTACTTCTTGTAATAAACTTTGTTATTTATAACCTCTGTACACCATTTTGGCATAGTTTTTATGAGATTTGTTAGAATTATTATTAGTGTTGATTGCCACTTTAATTTTAGGCTCTCCATTAGCTTCTGCTTATTTTTAAAACGACGCGGTCCAGTTCTGCACTTCAAGAATTAGGAAGAATTTTATTTAAATAAAAAAACCGGTTGACCGGTTATTTGAACTATTATTAACCGAAAACCGGTTTTTTAAAAAGTGCTACTTTTCGAATTATTCGTAAATCGGTTTTTGAAAAAAGTCGAATAATCGATCTCCCCAGTACACATATAAGTTGGTATTTTCTAACAGTAATATATTTTTTTGATGTGAACGCAGACTTTATGGGCTTTGAGTACATTTTATACACATTTTTATAAATATCTGAAAAGAGCTTTGTGCTTTTAATCCCTATACCTATGTACGTATGTATGTATCGGTTGGGCCATTTATCGGTTTAAATTTCAACAAGCGGTTATTTTGAATCTGGCAATACTTATTTCACTCTATTCCGTCACAAAATTCAGTATATTATCTCCACTGAATGAAATGAATCGATTTAAGCTTGGGCAACGCTGGGATTTATTGGAAATTTATTTCCAAAACAAAGACGAATGGTCGGAAATTGCAAGAATATATCGTACAAAATTTGATCGCAGAGAAGGACCAACAGTGCCAGGTATACGCAAACTTAAATATTGAAGCCGTGGCCGAGAGTGTGCGTGAGAATCTATCAACATCAACTCATCATCGTTCTCAAGAATTGAACATTTCGCTCACCAGTTTACGTCGAATTTTGAGAAAAGATCTCGGTATGACGTCCTACAAAGTTCAATTGGTTCAAGAGTCAAAGCCACATGCCCATCCACTTCGTTTCCGTTTCGATAGATGGGTCGATTTTGCAAAAAAAAAAATACTATTCCGAATGAAGCTCAGTTTGATCTTGGAGGGTACTTTATTAATAAGCAAATTACCGTATTTGGGGCTCAAAAAAACTCAAATGTGGTCTTACAGAAGCTAATACACCCATTACGAGTGACTATTTGGAGCGGCTTGTGCAGCGGAGGCATCATTGACCCAGACACCTATCGCACCATGATTACCGATTATTTTTTGCCCGCTCTTAATAGTATTGTTGTGAACGATGTTTGCACATCTCGGGTATATGTCGGATCGAATGGGGTACTGTGAGGCCAGCCGCGGCAGCCATTTAATAAAATAATATATTATTTCCAACAAGAATAAACGTACTTCACAATAAAACTTTTTTTATCGCATTTTTAAATTTAAACTTTTAAATGGTCAACCCGATATATACTAAAATATTTAACAAATTTTTAAAAATCGTCAACGCAATCAAAACATATTATCTTTGTAGAACGAATTGCATTTAGCCAGTGCATTCGTTCGAAGAACTTTAATATTTTCTACACTAGTTTTCTCAAACAATATTAATTTCGTTACACAAAAATATGCTGTTTTTAGTTAATAAATTAATTAATTCTGTTTTTCTTTAACCCAAGTTCGCAAACTTACATAAAAATCCGATACGCGCAGAAAAAAATTATTTATTGTTTGTTTATCGTACAGACCAACGATTGCTGATAAGCTGAAAGCAAAAATTGATGTATGCGGACTTATTCCATCAAATGATGCAGTGGGTAAATTAATTTTTGTTTTAACCAAAAACTTATGGGTCGATTATGGATGGCAACCATACTTTGGTTGCGTTACAAGTTGCCGAAAATTGTGTTACGTGTGGCAACTGGCAACTAAAGATCTATTTATTTCATTTGCCTTATAGACAATTACAAATTTCTAGTTACCATTTGTCAACAAAACTAAATTTCGGTTAACATCCATAATCGCCTCATTAATCTCATAAATATATTTATTAATGTTGTTGTCCTCATTTGATAATCCATCACTGTATGCAATCACTTATTTACAATTTCTATTATTAAAACAAAAGAATAATAAAAATATAAAAAAATTAAATGAAATAAACAACAAATACATACACAATTACTCACATACACTGAAATAAAAAACACATATGCACATACACATTTATTGCACTACTACACAATAAAAAAATTAAATCACAAATTATTGACATGTGCCGAAGATTGTCGTCGTTGCTCTTCTTTATCTGTGTGTGTGAGTGTACTTGTTAAAAGTACTATTCGGGTATTTATGTGTGTTCCTGCTTGCGTGTGTGTGTTTTTTTCACTTCAAGGAAATGAATTCGCTTAATAATAACCAAGTCAAAAAGTCAATCCACTTGCAAACAAATAATTTTAATTTAAAGTGTTTTCAACTTATTAAAAAGGCCACCAAAACGTATTATATGTTAAAGAGAAGGCAGGGGTTTCGATTCTTACCAGCGACTCTGGTCTATTGCACTTCATCGATCATATAGCCTTAGTTGCTCAGTTCGTAAAAATTTGTAATTGTGTTGTAACTTAAATAAATAAAAATTTTCACAGATTTTTTAGATTTTCAATGTTTTCCGTCGAAGATTTTATAAAAATCAGCAGAATTTGACTAGATTTCAACTTCGCTACTTTATAATATCAAATTTCAAAAAAGGACCTTTCTCAGTGTGAAGAATCGACACGGTGTACAATCCATACATACATACATAGATTTCCTTAATAAGTTTTCTAAACTTATTTTTGTTTTGAAAATTAATTGTTGTTGTAAACAAATAATCAAACAACAATAAATAAACTAAAACATATTCAGCAATTTAAATCAATTTCGAACAACTTATCAGCCGCCGATATCTTGATATAACAAATCAATTTTTCTTTAATACAAAAAAAAAATAGACAAAAACACAAAGAAAATAAATAAACAATAAAAACAACAATAACATCAACCCGCATAGACGAATGCTTCGAGAAACCGACCGATAAAAGAACAAAAATATTTATGAATTTTTATGGTTCTTAACTGAGCCGAATCGTTATATAAATTGTTTCCACACAAATACTCTCAACCACGAAAATCACAACAACAACAACATTAAAAACAATAAAAATAAATAAATTGAAATCATAAGTAGAAAACAAAAAGTAGAAGAAGAAGAAGAAGAAAAATAACAGAAGCAAAAGGAATTGAATTGAAGTGAAGTGAAGAAGAAATATGTGTGTCAACCTTATTTCATGAAAAATAGCAACAACAATCAGGACAATAACAACAGCAAGAACAGTAAAAACAAGCACCAGTTAAGAGTGAAAGTACGAAACAAAGAAAAAAAAATAAAATAAAAAATAGAAACAAATGTTATGAAAAGAGAGCAACAATGAACTCCACCACACTTTAGATTTTGCACAATGGGAACTACACACAAGCAAAACCGATACTTCTCTTGTACTTTAAGAGTCTTTTCCCATAACAGACTATTTCTTAGAGGCATAGGATAAACATTTTTTCAATATTAACTTGTCAGCGTGCAAAAATTGTTACCCTTTCGGTTAAAAAAAAAAAAAAAAAATATTTATCGTCCGTTACATCGTTAAAGCTCGACGAGTAAGTATTTTGATAGTGGCTACCACTCTTTAATCGCTAATTGGGCGCATTAAGAAATCACTTAAGCAAACCAAAAAACGTTTAAAAAAAATAAAATAAAATACATACCTACATAACTTTCATTTTAAACAGATATTATTATTGGTTTTTTTTCATTTTTTTCTCATTTTGGACCTCTAGACTACAGCCGGACTTCTACATCAGTCTGGGAAGAGAAAAGGCTGCCTCATTGTAAAATTACTGAAAAGCCCAAACTTGAAAGACTTGAAAGGCAGCTGGAGTGAATGGAAATTACTCCGCTGAATACAATGTATGCACATACAAGATACTGGAAGTCACAATACAGGCAAAGATTCAAAACAAAATAAGCAAGCAAAACTCTACGCATCATAATAGCACAAAAGGTCTACTGTTCATAGATTTGAAGAAGGTCTTTAACCACTTCGGTACATGTTTTTAGTTTTAGATGTAAAAAATGTAATTTTGTCATTAGGGAGACTGTACTGCTTTTGTTATAATATCTCATCACTATTTTTGTCCAAAAAATTGAGTCCAACGTCGATGAGTGTCTTCCAGGCTGAAATCGTGGCCATTGTCATATGTGCAGAGATCGACCTAGATATACAGCTCAAAGAGATCATACTCAAACACCTAAAGATGGCCCTGTAAGACCACGCTCTTGCCATCATATAACGTCTAAATTAAGACACATATTTTTGTAACAAAGCGTTTTTCGGTGGGCTTTTTCGAACATATTTTTACAATTTTCATGTGGCATTTTAAACTTTGTTGGCATCATTGTTACTTCCTTTCAAAAATATCATCAAAATTTTTACCAAAGAATCTGAAAAATTTACTGCAACAATTTCGTTTTTTTTGTACTATTTGTCACTATTTTCAACCACTGTCACTGTATGGCGTGATTTCGGCAGAAAACACTTTCGACTTTTCAAATTTTTTCATTACCTTGGGACCATATATATGTAATAGCGGCGAATATATTTTTCAAATATTAAATTGCACTCTTTTAAACGAGTTTTTATTAAAGATTTTATTTCAGTTGCTCCACTTTAACGCGTTGGTATTATATATGTAAATAATTTCAGCTTCAAAACTCTTCCCGTGATTCCCGTATAAAAATGCAAGGAATTCCCGGGAAAATACCATATAATTTACATACATAAATGTAGCACAAATATTAATTTTGATTCAGTGTTTGAGCACAGATGACCCTTTAACTTATTATGTCTACAGAAATAAGATTTGTGTATGAATATACCAGCTAGTTCAACCATGTTTTTTATCCAGTCACGAAGTCTTTATACAGATTCTTTACATACCATTTATGTACGAGTATATACATCGATAATTTGCTATTAAATGTTTCATATTTGTATTTTTGATTCTCTCTTTCACAAAAAATATCAAGTAGTTTGCCATGCGGTATGGTCATGTTTAGAATGTAGCAAACAGAATATTTGTGTAATCAAAGAATTCATCGAACTTATAAGGACTCGACCAATTTTTGAGTGTACCTCCTTAGGTAGTAGCACCACAACACCGCTTTGCATTCGCTCATATCCACAGATATGATAATGTATGGACATAGCCATACTATCTGATAGTCAGGCCGCCATTCGAGCACTTGATTCCTATGACGTTGATTCAGAACTAGCTTGGGTTTGTATGGGTAAACTGAATCAGCTAGGCGCGGAGACTAAGGTTAGTTTATACTTGGTCTCGCGTCATCGAAGAATTTCGAAGAATGAAATGGCCGATGAACTGGCCAGAAAAGGAACTTCCACTACACTGGTGAGGCAAGAACCCTTATGTTGACTGGAAAGAGTGGCCTGGAAGGTCATATTAAAAAAAAATAGGATAATAAGAAGTGGGCCGTACAGGTCTGAGACAGTCTAAACTTTTGTTGCGCAACTATAACAGGAGGAGACTTGAATCCTGCATAGGAATGTCTAGATACAACTTGAAGATGCTGAACGGGCTTTTGACCAATTATTGCAGGCTAAATAGACCTGAGTAAAATGGGAATAGACCCAAGCCCAAATTCTGCAGATTCTGTGATGAGCACATACTGGGTACATGTGACGCACTGATGCACTCTAGGAGGAAGTATCTATGTGCCTGTCAGATACTTGGTAGGGAGTTATCCTGAATATTGTCAGATCGACAAAGTTGTGGGGGATATTATATGGAAACCCCATATAGATGATAATAGTAATAGTAAAAATGATGATTACAAATGCACTTTCATTAAAGAGAAATTTAAATCCTGTGCCTATCCGTAAGCCTTCTTCACTATAGTTAGCTTAGTTCGGTCCGTAATGAAATTTACTACTCTGACATACATCGGTATACTGTTCCCTATTTGAATGTAGAAAAACATATAAAAACACAAAAATTATTTACGTTTTGTATTGTCAAATTCAATGACCCAGGCGAATAGACCTTATGTCCTATATATGTATGAAAAAAAAACTGCTGGGATATTGCTTTTATTCTTAAAGGGTATAATTGTGTGTCTGCGTGTGTGTTAGCATGTGGGTATGAGAAGATCTTTTAAAAATTGTTTTCATCTCTTAGGGATTATTGTGGTCAATTCTTATTTTTAGTTGTTGTTGATGTAACAATTGTTTGTTGTTTCGTTCTAGTTTTTATGGAGGAAAACTTTGCAATCTGAACAAAAAATCTATTGCCATGATACAAAAACAAAAAAACAAAAAAACAAAAAAACAAAAAAACAAAAAAACAAAAAAACAAAACAACAACAGCGGCAACGGCAACGGCAACGGCAACTGATAATAAAACTAAAAAGCGAAAGTAGAAGTCAATTTTTAGGAGACTGTTGGCGCCGTTTGCCAAATCTTCAAGACAATAAAAATTTGTCATTCGCCTCTTATGGGGCAAAAACAAAACTATTAACGAAAGGATGAACAAGCAAACTAAAGAATAAATAAATAAACAAAAAAAAGGAAAAAAAATGCAGAAAGAAAAAACAAACTACTCCATGGCAGAATTTACAAACTTTATATCCTTAATTTTGTTAAGCAAGGCTGTAAAAAAACCAAAAATAATGTTTTCTTTTTACTAAAATTGTATGCTTCTAATACTATAATAAAAAACAGTTCAGAAATCACAACAATTGCACGGTCTTGTTCAGAATCAATTTATTTGAAATGTCGCGAAAATTAAACAAAAAAACAGATAATTAATGCCTGACTATAGATCCGCTCATATGGATTTAACATAATTTTTAAACATGTACCTGGTGACCCGTACATTATTTATTTAATATTTACTTTTTTATTTTAATTGAAATAACATATTTATTTATTAATTTCTATTTGTATTTGGCTGTTAAAACGCTGAAAATTATTGTAAAGAAATACCAAGAGAGCATTCTTATTGGCCAAATCGAAAATCACTGGGATATGCAATGATTAAACAATGTAGAGATCAAAAAATATTTACATACTTTCTAGAACTTAGCCTTGGATCCGAACAACGAATGCAACGATCCAATAGAGGTTACAGGATAAACACGATAAGATATAACAGCACATATCTGAAAATTATTTTCATATTAACGCTATTCGCCTATGGAACCAACTTCCATCAGATATTCAATTGAAAAGCAATTCAACGCTATTTAAGACTTTTCGAATTGATAATATTTGACAATTCGTTAGGCACTATTGATACTAAAAATCTTTTTATTTTTTTCCATCTTTTAAATCATTATTGTTTTAAATCACACAAGTTTACAAAAATCAGGTACACGTTACAATTTTTTAATAAATCGATTTTTGTGAAGACTTCTGAGAAGACGCACAGGAGGCCAAAACCCCAAAAATGACAAGGTTTCATGTGAAAATATTAAATCACAACTTTTTAATATGTCCACTTAATTATTTTTTAAAATTGTGGTGACTGCAACTGCTATTTGAAATATATTGCGCTTTTTTACATGATTAGGCAATAGGTTAATATTATAAATAATAATAAATAATTAGGTAATTAGGTTAGATTTGTATGATTTTTTGCACAGCTCTTCTTGAATCGTCATTTTACCAAAAATCGTGTTATACGGCTTGTAGTTTTGAGCAATCAATTTTGGCTCCTAAATTTGAAAATCGAACATTATGCGCCGTTTCGATACCAATGCAGTCTATTTTCGAACCCTTCCGATTCTAAACTAAAACTAGAAATATTTGTGAGAACTTCAAATAGCAAAACTTTTAATAATTTTAAATTTGAGAGTCCTTCAGCCGGCAATGAACAGGCTACCTGAATCTCTTCAATACTTGCTGTTAAATTAAAAACTATAAATTGCGAAAATTTCATTTACTGAAAGCATGGGTGTAAATATGTTCCTCAAAATTAATTTTTTGCATTTCCATTTGAACTTTTTCCAGAAACCTTGGAAATATAAGTTACTAGCATAGTGAACGGCTTCACTACAATTTAAAATTATTTTAGCGAGTTTTTAGGTCCAGCGCTTCCTAATTCACTATTGGAGTACTAATTGGAGTAGCGTAAGGGAAACAAATAAATATGTATATAAAAAAAGACTAAAACTCTTAATTATAATTTTTTTTTTTTTCAGCGACTAATGCTACTCTTACTCTTTTCATTTTTCATAAATATCTCAACAGTTTGATGTCCTAGAAATTTTTCACTATTTTTCCCAAAATTAGACGCCTAAGTTAATAGCCCCATGCATGTTTCAAACTGTAAACTAAGACCTTGTAAACTAGTGCTGTTATTGTTTTAAATTGTTATGTGGTTATTATTTTCTTTATACATACTCGTACATATATATTTTTGGAGAATCCTATTATTGTTCATAAATACGTACTAGGGAGATCTAACGGTTATTATTCGACCGGTTTTAACCGGTTTCTTTCATTTTTCGAATACCGAATAAACCGGTTATTTGAACACGAATAACCGGTTAATTTTAATACAATATAATTTTTATACGTTTTTATATTTTTTATTGCAAATATACTCGTCGTTTAAGTATTTTTCGAAATTTAATATATAAAGTCTTAGTTTATATCGTATATGACAACCTCGAACGTCTAATAAATAACGTAAAAACCATGGTAGATCGAAAGAGATATGTACACTTGAGCAACAATAACTTTTTCTAATTTTCTGTATATAAATATTAATTTTTATATACGGAGAATGATGATCAACTAGACTCATTGAAAGAGACCTACAAAAGCCGGCTGCGAACGGCAGATGTTATATAAAGTTTCTTAAGCGCAAATACTCATAACCAGTCTCTAGCAATGATGTGAGGTGATACTGCTGTTGAAAATAGTCAGATGGTGTGGCTTGTTATATCTTACCAAACATACCACAGTGGCACACACTATTAAATATGTCGTGTATGCATTTATGTTCTTACATACATGTCCTCTGAAGTGTGAAAATATTTGAAAATGGATGGAAAGGATAAGTATAGATATTGATTGTCCTTAAATACTAATCTGGAAAAGCTCTTCCACACCAGAAATTATTAACCACCTTAAATATGTTTTTGAGATTGACGTTATTGTGCGGTAAGGACAACTTGATTCTATACTAAGTAGTCTCTAGGCGGATAAAATATTAATTGCGTTGTCGATGAAGAAATGTCCGTTAAGGCTCTAAAAAGCCGAACGTTTTCTTAGCATACTTACTTACTAGAAACTACAACTGGGACGAAAATTTATCAATTTTATTTGCTAATGCAACAAGAATTGAGAAGAATTTTATTTTGATAACAGAACCGGTTAAGCGGTTATTTAATAAACTTATAACCGAAAACCGGTTTCTAAGAAATTGCAAGTTTTGAAAAAAGTCGAATAATCGATTTGCCTAATATATACATACAAATTATCAATAAATAAATAAATAAATAAAATAAAAAAGTTCATCAATTTAGAGTATTTTTCAAGAAATTTTCCATTGATGAACAAATGATGATTGTCTACTATGGCCAGAGTTGTCAGTATATTGTTTGAAAAATACTCACGCTTACTTAAAAATGCCGATTTTTCACTAGACGTTAAGAAGATTATCCCTTCGAAAATTCGTACGCTTTTAATCATTAAACTGTTAGAAAAAACAACATTCGTATCCATAGAAGTATTTTATTTTGGGTTTTAAATTAAAATTACTTAGAATACAAACATACATATTATGTATTATACCCAGTTTTGGATCAGAGCAACAAAGATACCATATTTCTTAGGAGATTTGTGGCGCTGAATTTAAATACGCATTCAATTTTTTTACGATTTCGAAATATTGTATAAAATAATTTTTTTATAATTTTTAAACATTTTGTGTCCATTTTATTAAATAAAAAGTGAAAATACAGGAGTGAAGAGTAATTTAACTGAGTTGTTTGTATTGTTTAGGATCTATTTCGAGCATCATGCCTTCGTCCCAAAAAATACATGATATCGGTGATACAAGTCGTACGATATGTCAAATTTTTGTGTAGAAGAAAGCGGATAGTATAAGAGAACATACGGATGAAAATTCGGCAGTCGTACGGCTCTCGTTGTTTTTAAATTTTTTTAGAAAACCATCACAATTCATTAGATCAGGGGTGTATTTTTATGTAAACAAATAAAATAAACAAAGAAAAAAGCAGATTTGTTTGCTCGCACTACTGGTCTCTTTTGAAACAGCTGCTTAAATTTTACTTAGTTTTGGTCTTTTACCTATCGGGTAAACGAAAAAAGATCTGTCGTACGATTTTTGCTCTCAATACTTTCTATGTGGTTTTAAGTATGTAAAGTCTTATCGTCTAAACCCCCTGCACAAACTTCACATTTAGCTAATGATTACGTTACTAAATTTTAAGTTTCCATGCTGGCAATATCATGATTTCTTTTTTGTCAGCGATAAAAAAAAGCGAATGCCACACATACGAGTAGACGAACTAAAAACGATTTATTTTTATTAATTTAATAAAAAATGTTATATTTTTATTTTTAATAAATCTGTTTGAGTTTTCAATACCTTTTTATATTTTATTTAATGACATACATATTTATTGCGAAAAATTCTTCAAATCTTAAAAAAATAAGACAAATAATTTTATTAGTGAAATAAGAAATACTCGAATAACGACCTTTGTGAATTTGTTTTGATTTTATGTACATCATGCTTAAATGAAAAAATTTATTAGAAAAGAATTATAAAAATGATAAAGTTGGTGTAAAAATTTATATACGTAAAGTGGGGTGCAACACCAAAAGCATGTTTTGAAGTTCAACAGAAAAGTTCCTATAAAAACTTAAATACGCAATCAAATAAAACAAATCTTCATACATTTATTCATTGTTAAGTACTTTCAACAAACAGCAACCAAAGGTGATATTCAAACACTGGAATGGGAGAAAGGCAATGACATTAAAGAATCTGCATACACTTAGTTTTGCACTTTTCGCTTAAATACGAGTAGAAAGAAATTTATATTTTGTAACACTGTTCTTAGAACTCCTTTTTTGTGGTGTTTTTAAAGAATTTAGACGTACTCTACAATATTACCCACAAACGTAAGAGAAAAATGGTTTAATTGTATTTCTCCAGGCGTTTTTTTACTATTGTCCAAAAATTCTCCATTGGAATGGAATTAAGTCAGTGGTTTAACGTCAGTACCTGCCCTAGGACGTTACCTCACGGTGCCAAAGCACGAGTGAATACAATGCGTCCACCAACGCCACCACCTATGATTAGAATCACCAGTGAGTACCAATTTAAAGCTATGTTACTTGGACATGGCCTCACACCTTGTTAGAGCTTCTTTTAAGGCCTACAACTCTTAATAGATCCTTCATTCTTCTTCATTCTTCATTGGAATGGAATTAGGGCTTCACGGTTATCACTTATTTACCTAAAATTTCTGTTGCAGCAGCCATTCTTTAACAATTTTAGCGGTCTGGCTTGGATCGCCATGCTTCCAAAAAATTTTTCTTGGCGTCAAAATATGCTATTTTATTTTTATATTAAGCATTCATAAATAAATGTCACTTTAAAGTATTCTTAACGTAGGTAGTTGCCTACTTTAAAATTGTAAAGTTAACGTAGGTTTAACAGGGATTTTAAGCTAGTAATTGTTTTTGCATACAACATTAAGGAATTTTGCTTAACAAAGGTTTAACAAGATTTGTTAAATTTTTGTTGCATATGACTGTTATTATTTATATCGTGTATCCTTTATATTTACAACGACAGCACAAAGTCGTTTCGGTATACTTGTGACCAATTGGTCTAATGTTTCACATATAACCTGTAACCTTGTTTAGAAGTTTATGTCATTGGTACTGCTATATAAAAAAATTTTAATCTCTAGAACCGGTAATATGTTATCAATAAGGTTCAAATCTGATAATTGAGACAAATTTTCTCATATTTGGTTTAAATTAAAAAAAAATCATTTTACGATACGTAATGTGTATACAGTTTTTTTTTGGAGATTTCTTGAAAATTTCCTGAAGGATTTTATCAAACATATTAGCTGCGATATTTCCATCGATTTCTACAAAGTTACAGGCTCTTTAAGAAACACACCCAAGCCATAATACTCTCTCCAAATTAAGCTGCAGTGGTCTCAACATAGAACTCAACGGAAAATTACAATTAATGCACTTCCTTTAAACTTAATTTTGTAAACATTTTCATGAACTCTCAAAACTTTAGTTTAAATTTAGGGTCATATATGGTCTAAATTGATGTCGAATTTTTCTTGTTTTCTAAAATTATATCAAAATTATTATCAGTTTTAACAAAATCAATAAAGTTGCTTAATTTTACGAAAAAATACAAAATTTGAAAAAGTGTACATTTTGAAACAAACTGCGCTCAAAAATGAGTTGCATTTATTCAAAATGTTAAATATTAAACATACATACTCGTATTTGCATAAAAACGAAATAAAAATGTGTCAAAAACGAAAATTAATTAACGAAATTAATTTTTTTTTAATTTTAAAGTTTAAAAATTTATTATTTCCATTGGTAGAAACATAAAGAAGTCAAAAGAAGTGTGTTCAAATGCAAAAGCAATGTGTTAAGGGCAGTATGTTTGGCAATTATTATTTCTAAAAAATGGGCTTTCAAAGTCAGATCTGGTGCTCAGAAAATTGTTTTTTTTTTGTGAAAAGGGCGTAAATAAAATCTGTTCCCACAATGATAAAATAGCTAATCCAACGGGGAAGTGCTTATAAGCCTTCAGCAATTAGGCTTCCTTTCGGTCATATTTTTCTTATATGCATACATAATTTGAGTAATATACGAGTAATTCGACATATATTTTTAATAATACAATTTGTTTAAAAATTAACAAAATGTCTACAAAAATAAATGTTAAATTTTAGGTCGAAAATAGTCGGTAAAGTGTTGCTTATTATTATCGACCTAATTTTCAACAAAAGTGGTTAAGAGTGTACTTAACTGTGTCATCAACCTTATAAACTACAACTACTCTCTTTTCTTTTGCTAATATATTTATATTTAAGCGCTTTTTGGGAAAACGCAGTTTTTTATATGAAGTGTTTTGAGCAATAAAATATTAAAAATAAATGTGTTTGCGTTTATTTTATAAATAACGCAAAATTAGAAAAATTCCGAAAATGCAAAGTACATCGGATCAGGATGATACTGGTGCATCGAATCAGGATTGCTCACTGTTATTGTTAGAAGAAAAGGTGAGACTATCACTGCCAAGCATGCGGTAATGTAAGTCAACCACTATTATTATCACACGGGAGGTGTGAAATTTTTCGACACCGCCATGAAAAAATACCGCATTCGGGTTCGGGGCATTAGCTATTATTGACATATGATGCTGCATCAGGGTTGCAAAATGAGAACATCGAAATAGTACTCAATTGTTTAAAAAATATTTTTTTGTTTTTAATTAATTTTTATTTTTTTATTTTAAGTAAGAACACAAGAAAAACAAAAAAATTTGTATAGGGTACGCCAAATAAATTTTTTTGTTTTGAAAATGCTATAAGAAAAAAACTACTGAATATTTTCTCAAACTTCTTTTTTTATGAAAGTACAATCCTCCCGGTTAATAATGGATAATAATTTCATTCAAATGGCTGCCGATCGATCGATTCAATTTTTAAGCACATTATCGAATGTGTGCAGCTGTATTTCAAAAATGGCTTCACGATTATATTGTCCTTTAAAGCGTCAATTGTCTCTGGCTTGTTGGCGTAACACTTATCTTTGACGGCACCCCACAAATAATAGTCCAGCGGTGGCAAATCGCAGCTCGGAGGTGGCCAAACGACATCAGCTCTGCGGCTGATAATTTGATCTTCAAAAACAGGGCGCAAAATATCGAGTGTAGCTGCGGCTGTATGGCACGTAACGCCTTCCTGTTGAAACCAAACGTTGCTAATATCCTCCTCTTCAATTTTTGTGAACAAAAATTCATTCAACATGGCGCGATAACGATCGCCATTGACTGTAACGGCCAGTCTTTGCTCATTTTCGAAGAAAAATGGCCCAATTATGCCTCTGGACCAAAATCCGCACCAAACAGTGACTCGTCTTGGGCTCGGCTTTTCAATGCATGTGTGCAGGTTTTCTGTGCCCCAAATGCGACAATTTTGCTTGTTTACATACCCGCCAAGATCAAAATGAGCTTCATCTGAAAAGATAATTTTTTTTGGCAAAATCAGCATCTTCTGTAAGTCAATCGCAGACCCGCTTAGCGAAGCGAAGTTCAAGCGTATACACAACCATATTCGTTCAGCGGAAGGATAAAACTAATTATCTGTCAAATCAGACATGAGCTAAGTGTTAATATTTACGAAATAAGCACTAGTTGCAAAAAAAAGCGTTAGACGGCGGACCCTTTAAATAAAAATTGATTTTTAGAATAATAAAATTAAAATTTGTACTTAAAAGTTAAACTATACTTTAAAAGTAGATCTTTAACCCTCAGTAACTGTGCGTGTAGTCTGACAGACACCACAAAAACTCTTTTTTGCGTAACTTCGTGCAATTTGAATTAATAAAATCAGTCATATCATATTTTCAAGAATAATTTCAAATTTCAACCTCATGTTTTCTCTACTGTTATAAATAAATAAGGCATATAAGGTGGTATTCGGAAACGTCAACAAAAATATATGAGTTCAAAAGTGGTGTCTATTAGACTTCACGTTAATAGAGGTATAGAACTTTAAGTTGCAGTAAAACAACGATGTATTATTCGATTGACATGAATTTTATTTATCCGAAAGAAAGTCTTGTGGCATTACATTTTAAATATGATTTCTGGCATATGACCGCCACGGCTGGCGCGGATGGAGTCCAATCTGGACGTCCAATTTTCGATGACTTTTTCCAACATTTGTGGCCGTATATCGGCAACAACACGGCGAATGTTCTCTTTGTGGCTTTACCGCATAGACCAATGACTTTACATAGCCCCATAGAAAGTAGTCTAGCTGTGTTAAATCACAAGATCTTGGAGGCCAATTCACAGGTCCAAAAAGTGTCTTTCAACAAATCTATTGTGGCACGAGCTGTGTGACATGTTGCGCCGTCGTGTTGAAACCACATCTCCTGGACATCATGGTTATTCAATTGAGGATTGAAAAAGTTAGTAATCATGGCTCTATACCGATCACCATTGACTGTAACGTTCTGGCCACCATCGTTTTTGAAAAAGTACGGACCAATGATTCCACCAGCCCATAAAGCGCACAAAACAGTCAGTTTTTCTGGATATAACGGTGTTTCCACATACACTTGAGGATTACCTTCAATCCAAATGCGGCAGTTTTGTTTGTTGACGTAGCCACTCAACCAGAAGTGCGCTTCATCGCTAAACAAAATTCGCTTATGAAAATCGGGAAAATCTAAAAAAATTGCACTATTTGCAAGCGTTGTTCAGGCGTGAGTCTATTCATGATGAATGGCAAGCCAAACTGAGAATAAATAACTTGACAGCTGTTAAATTAGTCGTCTATAAAAAAACAGGCTTTACAATTGTTACAATTCGTGCACGACAGTTGCAGAGGGTTAAAAAGCTTCACTAAGGTATAAGTACATGTTTAAACGTAAAATAAAGTACGCATTGAATTTTGCACTTATTTACATAAATTTAAATAAACATAATATAACGGTACATCTCCAAAAGCAGAACCGGCTTATTATTCATTTATTTGAACGTAGATTTTTTTTTAATAATTTTTATCATTTTGACGCACACCTTATTCATCAGATCAAATTGTTTTTAATCACAAATTATTTGGTATTTTAAAACTAAAGCAGCAAGAATCAGATGACCTTAACAAATCTTTTGTCTGAATAAGACCGGGAACTGTTCTTTCGTTTTAATAAATCACTTAAAACATAAACTAGGGAAAATACAGTTAAAAAAATAAACTGAGAAAATTCGTAAATTGTACCAAATGAGTAATTGGTGTAACATTGTACTTTAAAGTCTGAAATTATACCAACATTTTCAACCCTGTGCTGCATTGTCTTTGGCGCAAATGTGAAAGAAGGTGCCAAATGTCGCAATTTGATTCCCAAGTAGGGGTATGTAAGTCGAAATTGGTGAAATCAAACCATCTGTAGGAGATTTTAACTTCAAGTTAAAATATATTCTTCATTTTTAGAATTTTTTATGTATTTTTTCTTTATTCTAAATTTTAATTCCACAATTTAATTTTATTAATTTCAAATAATTTTTTTTATATAGAAATGTAGGGCGCTTATTCAACACTTTTGTTTTAATAATAATTTATATCAATAAATAAATTTTATGTTCTTTAACGCAGCAAGGCAGATTAGCAAGTGATTTTCAAAAAATTAAGGAATTATCAAAAAGACACAATAAATAATTAACAGAACTTGCAATTGATTGTCTCCAGCTTACGCATATTCCTTAGTAAATACGTACATACTCGTACTTATAAACGTAGTATATATCTGCTAAGTAAGTATGTATGCTCAACAAAAAACCAGTATTTTTATTACTTCTTTTGCTTAAGAACAATGTAAGTAAATTAAAATATAATTACAGCAACATTAGCATAGCATTAGCGTAAGCTGTGATATACTGCGTTTTACACTAGCAACGAAATTTAAAATAATAAAAATATTATAATTGAAAGAAATAGAAAATTATGCAAATGAAATATATCAACTAAAGTTGTTCACCAACACCATCAAAACCGCAGGAAAATGTTGAATTCCTCAGCACAAGTGTAGCTTAGATATAATCGTCTCAATTATTTAATAGAAAAACTGTCCACTTATTGTTGCTCACCATGCGGCCGCGAAGCCAAATATGGATGTTTGAAGTGCCAGGACTACCACAATGGAGCAGCTCGATATAAATTTAAAAATGCAAGGGCTTAATAATTTAAATTTTAATAAAATAAATAAATATATACTTATATTAAAATTCGCTTTTATTTACAGCAAAATTAAAATTTTTTAAAATGGAAAAAAAAAGTTACATATGGACATATATTTGGGACTCATTAACAATCATTGGGTAATTAAATAGCCATTTCCATTGTATGCCCTGTGTCGAGCAGGTGTGTTTATGATGTGATCATATGATTTTTGATGAAATGAAAACATTGTTCTTAATGAGCTATATTCAGTCGAGGCTTTTTCGTCAATTTTCGTAATTGTAGGTGTCCACTGGTGAAAATAGTATATCGAAGTGCTGAAGTACTCGTATTTACTAGAGCTAAATGCTTCATTTTAGCGATCAAGTGAACTGAATTTGAAGCAGTTCATCTAGTTTTTTGTTTGTCATATACCTCTTTTGTAGTTTTTTTTTTTTTTGTAGAATTCACGATTTTTTATATATATCATTACTACATTATGGCAATATCCCTACGAGTATCTTCCGTTAAAAATATCCTTTTCAAAGTGGTAAACAAAAATTTTTACCATTTCCGATGAGGTTTATATCCTTCTTCCATCCCATTTAATTTAGTAAACTCTAATCACTAAATTTAGCTTTAATTTTATTTAGTTTTTATAAAAGTCCGATCTTAATGAATACTGATAGTGGTGACTATCCTGTTCAACAAAAAAATTACCTAAAAATTTCGTGCTTAACTAGAAAGATGAAATAAAAATATCAATACAGTGATCTTTGATTTAATTATTGAGTTAAATTTATCGTTATAAGTATCTTCTATTCGTCTGAAAAAATATCTCACTTATTGTTTCCGTTTGCGAATTTATGGTACACTCATACCTCTTTACACGGCCTAGATAGATTCTGTGAATGTTGGCCGTAAATCGAAATGCCGCGAAATGAAGTGGCTATGTTTTGATTTTGCTTGCCTTACACTTTTTGATAAAAAACAGTGATTCTACGATTTTGTAGCTGTATAACGAGGTAATTTGTGCCTTAAAGCGAATGTGTTGCATAATTCAAGCAGACCGTTATAGCGAAATGCCGTATAAGGAGAGGACAAATAAGCAGATATGAGTGTACTTTAAACAAAATGAATGTGGTTCTATTCTGTTGAACTGGAATGTACATATGTACGAATTCATATGTGTTTTCTAAGGAGCTTAATAATAAGAATTCAAATCCAATTTTAAGCCCTTTGATATATGTCTGTATATATGTACATATGTACATAGTGTATTCCAAAAATATGTCTACACCGAACTATTGAACATTTTAAATTTTTTTTTTTTTTTTTAATTAATGGTATGTAGAGACAAGAATGGTCAGACAGAAGCATACATAGACATGAATAATTTGTCACTTTCAATTTTTTTTATTTCGTTACAAAATTGTTAAGTTATTTTTGTTATTAATTTTTTTTGCTTTTTTAATTGTTTTAATGTGTTTTTGTATAATTGTTTTGTTTTTTTTTATTTTTTATTCTATTGAATAATTTTTGCTTTTCCCCACTATTTCATACGCAATTATTTTATTTTCCCTCTCCTCTTGTTCTTAATATTTTGACAATCATCAATTGCTTCGGTTGATGGTTTGTTTGTAAATTTAACTCACGCATTACAAACATATAAAATAAAATAGAATAGAATTAAATGTTTATTTGTTGTTTTTGTTTCATTTTTTATTATTTACAATAACAAAGAATTATTTATAAAATTCTGGCAAAAAAAACTGAAAAAAATGAAATAAAGCGAAACAAAAATAAAAATGCTGGCAGCATATTTTTGTTGTTGTTGTTTTTTATATTATTTGGACTGATTAGAAGTAGTCTGTAATACCGGAATTCGTCGGTTTTGTAAATTTCTTTATAAAGAAAATTTGTTTAACTTTTTGATGTTTTTATTAAAAAAAATAAAATAAAATAAAATAATTATAAATAAATATAAAATAGTAATTATTATTATTGATAATTGTTATTTGTTTAATTCTATACCTACATACTTACATTCATTACGAAACTATTTATAAATTGATGTAAAATTAATTTCGAACTGAGCAGAAAATGAACAGACACATACATGAAAACGTCTGATATTTGGTAAGAATGTACATATGAACATGAGACATTATTATAGTATATACACATATGACCATTAAAATAGGTACGACTCAAATTTTTGTTCAAAATTTGTATTTTAAAATTTTTTATGAACAAAAATTAAAAATTATTTAATATCTGCACACATGTATATTAAATTAAGCATAAAAGTAGGTAAAAACAACAACATCAAATTACAACTAAATTTAAGTATTGTATGTAAATTAACAATAAAAAAGCAAAAATTATTTGGTCATAAAAATAGGTACGATTAAAGAAAAAAATCAAAATACGAAATACAAGTTCGTACGAAAAATGGAAACCATCAAAATATTAAGTTAATATATCCACTATGTCCACCATTACGTTTGAAAACATTATTAATTCTGTTAGGCGTAGAGTCGACAACTTTAAGACAAGTTTCAACAGGCGTGTTATACCATATTTCCTGAACTTTTTCCACAGTTCAGTCTTATTTTGGATATTTTCTTTTCTCAACCGATTTTTCAGATCTCCCTGAAGATTTTCAATTGGGTTCTAATCGGGCGGTTGGCTTGGACACTCCACGAGGCGAATGTTATTTTTCGCGAAACCATGAACTTACTAATCTGGAGGAGTGTTTGGGGTCATTATCTTGTTGAGAGGTCCAGCGTAGTGGCATCTCTTTGCTAGAAAACGGAAGCATGACTTCCTCAACTTCTTTGATTATTGTTGCGGAAATAAGATGAATAGATCCTAATCCATTCCAAGAAAAACAACCCCAAACCATTATGTTTCAGCCTCCGTAGTTGACTGCTCTGTTTTTGTGTAACGTGGGTTAAATTATTGCCCGTAAGGTCTTTTTACATTACGCCCTGCATCATTTCTAAATAAATTTTATTTTATTATTTTTAATTATACCACTTTTAATACCTTCTGGTCCACACCACGACTTGTGATTTTTTGCAATGGAACTTTGCGAGCTATTTTTCTTGTTGATATTTGATTATCTATTTCAGCGGCGATCGCTTTCGAAGACTTAAAAGGATCTCACTTAGCTAGCATCGTGCTTCACGTTTTTCTATAACTCTTTAGGCTTAAGAGCAGTAAAAATGAAATTTTTGGATCTCCGATATACATCAGCTATAAATTTATACGATTTTTTCTGTTTTCGAGTCTTCTGAATAAGTCTTGACTCTCCCTATTTCAATGGCCAGAAATTTTTCTTAGAATTTTAAAAAACCTTATCTTAAAAAATAGCAAAAACGTTGAAAGTTGCTATATCAAAAGAAAACAGTGTTGACAATTAAAACGAAGTAACTTTATTAGCAATAAAATGCCATGAAATTCTCATAAGTTAAATATCGTTCTTATGTTAATGGCCATATGTGTATGTATGACTACTCGACGCTTAGTACTATTACAGATTTTGTCTTAATTAGTCTTAATAGTGCGTTGAAAGATCACGTCAAAATATTCAAATTTATTATCTAAAAAGAAATAAGATCTCTCTAGTCACTGCTTCATCTCCGCTGTTCCATTTTAGAAATAGCAAAGAAACAAATTATAATTGAGTTTAAAATAAGAAAATAATAAAAATGAAAATAAAATTTTTAATAAGTTTAACTAATCGCAAAAAAAAGATTCGGGTTATCGTGATATTAGATAATTCAACAGCAATATTCATACACATACAACCTTTGCATAAAATTTAACGAAATGATTTTTTTTAATATTTGGTTGGATAACCTTTAGTTTTAGTAGCGAATTTTTAATTAATTAATTAAATTAAAATTTCTATTGTGATTTGTTTTTATTAAAATTTCATCACAGGAAATGCTATCGAAAGGAATTCACAAGACAATCGAAGAGGCGAGGTACAGAAATAAAAAACTCTTCTGTTTAGTGACGACTCCAGATCCAATTTAATAACACCTACAATGTGAAGTATGCCTGATAAAAGGCTTGATCCACGCAATTGTAAACATAATTTTAAGCTTGGTGGAGGCAACATTTTGGCAAATGGAGTGGGATCGTTACAGAAAATTGATGGTCAGAATTGATGGACAAATTTATTGCACATAAGCATTTTGGAAAGGTATATGATTCTAAAGGATGGGCAAATTTGAGGTTAAGAAGTAACTTGGCTTAAAAGCACATTTTGTTTTTTTGACAAATTCAGTCTTATTCATACCAATATAAAATAAAAGTATGGGAATTAATAATGGCATATGATGTCGGACAAAAGTCCACCTTTTGCAAGTAGGAAGACTTCCGCTCTTTCCACAACATTTTGAAATACATTTTGCAACAAAGCATCGCTTATCTTGTCAATGCAGCTCCGAATTTCATCTTTCAGAGTGTCAGTTGTTTGTGGTTTGTTCACGCAAATCCGGTTTTTCAAATGCCCCAGATAAAATAGTCCAGCAGCGTTAACTCACAAGAACGAGGAGGCTAATTAACATCACCAAATCTAGAAATTACGCGACCGGGAAATTTCTCATGTAATAACTGAATTGTTTGGCTGGCTGTGTGGCTTGTGGCGCCGTTCTGCTGAAATTAAAGGTCACTGCTGTCAACATTAGCCAATTGTGACCTGATGATGACGCCTAACCACAAACCGCACCATACGGTCACTTTCTTTTGATGTAATGTTTTTTCGAGGACTGATTGTGGATTTTGTGAGCCCAATATGCGAGAATTTTGTTTGTTTACAAAACCGCGTAATTGAAAATGCGCCTCTTCACTAAATTTGATTTTGTTGAAAAATGCGTTGTTTTCTTTCAGTTTTTCAAACAGTGAATTTTCACAATTATAATTCTTTGTTCAAGAGTGTAGCGTGCCATAATTAAAATTTCCCAATTTCTTACTAAATAAGTGTCAAAAGGTTGACAGCTCAATTCTAAACATTTCATTATTTTACAGCCAATTTACTTCCAAACTTCAAATTTGCCCACCATGTATATGTTGAATGGAATATGCCACTTTGGTGAGTTTTTAACACGATCATCACCCGAAACACACATGGTGGTTGGTCAAAGAGTTCAAAGAAGAGAATGTGGTTCAAGTTCTTGATTGGCGGGGACAATCACTCGACCTAAATCTTATTGAAATACTAAAGACGTTTCTTAAAACATTTGAGTTCTCTTGCGTAAAATAAAATTAATGCAGCGAATTTAATGTTTTACTTTATAAAGTAGTTTATTTACACAATTATAACTATAAAATATCAAACTTATTTAATATCCGCTTAATACACTAATTTACTCAATACTCAACTCTTAGTACGACTTTACTCTATAACTGCCAAACTATAACTGAACTAAGCATAATGCGCTGTCCTTTACATAAAATTAGTATTAATTCGAATGTTCTAGTAAAAACTAAAACCTTCTCAAATCTTCTATACAAATCCGTTAATTCAAAAATGGAGCTGTTAATATTGTAAAATACACAATTGGTAACACACAAATAACGGGGTAATTCCGCATTGACAGGGTGATTGGAAACAAATCAATAGAATAATTTCAATAATATAGCTTATACCTCTAAAGGTACTAATGTTGGTGTATCTTTTCTTTAAACATTTTTATTTTATAGTCATACTGATTACAAGCCGGTGCTTTTATATTGCTTTCCCTTATATGAAGACGTCGATTAATTTTGTTGATACTTGAAGAAAAGTTGGGTTAAGCTAATATTTAATTTAATATAAATCTAAATAAATTGCCGAGTTTTTTTTCCAAATTATCTATGGCATTTTCAGAAATAAATAACGTTTTCCACTACACGGTATACTATATAAAAATGAATGTTTATTTACAAGTTTTTGTAAAGTCTATAGACTCTAGAAGGAGTATGTCTGGAAAGAGCTATCGGCTATACATATTTCAAAAATTTATGCAAAATATATACTTACGTATATATATGTCTATATCTTCAGAATGATAACAGTCGGAGTATCTAAATTTGGTCGAAATAGCTTAGTCGCTTGGATAAGTGGGTGCTGTAACAGTGGAAGTTTCTGAATTTGGTCTAAATGACTAAATGGAGAAGTGATCATGGACATGGTACCTCTCATAAATGTTTTTGTACGTATACATTTATGAACGGTAAAAGCGAAAGTTTCTGAATTAAAAATCAATAAAAATCATTAGTCAAAAAATGGGCGAAATTGAAGTGGGAGTGGCATCACCCATACATATTAAACATTGATTTTGTATATCTTAAAAACGGTAATAGTAGAAGTTCCTAAATTTGATTTAAACAAAATCTAAGTTATTACGATGATTAATATTGATTGTAGTCAATAACTGAGCGATATTGGATAAGTGGGCGTTGCATACTAAATATGAAATTTTTTTTTTTGTATGTGAAGAACAGTACCAATTGAAGCTTCATTATCTATTCACATCAGCTAAAAAGGCGAGTTAGATTGGATAAGCGCGTTTTGCACAAAAAAGGCCGAGTAAAAGCTATATATGCACATATACATATACATTGTATGTTTGTTTAAACACTGCATATAGTTAAAAAGCGATTCTACAGTGCCTTTCTGGAAAGATCTATATTCTCTCTGAAACGTTTCGTTGTGGCCGCAAGGGGATAAAAGAAGGCAAGAGGGTAAAAAATAATTACTATGACAGAGGTTTTAGCTAGCATACCATATATATGCATTTCAATTGGCCTCAGATCAGGTCTTAAAGTTAATATTTTAATCTGAAATCAAAGACTTTACTAACCTTGAAGTGTGACTAAGGTCATTAATATGTAGAAAATTCTAATAGAATACGTTTGTACTATATTTTCTTTCTTTTTCTTTGTCTTCCCACTGGCGCTTGTTCATATTACCCTCAATTAGTACTATTGGGCTCACAGCATAACAGGAAAAATTACTCCAGACCTTAATAGATTCACCAAGACTTCTACTGCAAGCTCCTCCTTATATTATTATGAGTATTTTTGCATTTGTTTGCTATCCAATTTCAACTTTTATTTCATGCGAAAACAGAAATTTGTTTCTCTATCTGACGCTATAAATAATTCTTTATTCTGCTTGAGTGGTATTGTGAATTTTCAAATTTCTTTGTCTGTTTATACAAATGGATTGGCCCAAATAATATGGTAATTATAGTCGACATAACAATTATTTGTTCTGACAACATAGCGCAAATATTTTTCTTATTCTTGAAGTGGTATAGTAATTTTTAATTTTTTAGCCAGGGTTGAAAGTAACATGTAACAAAATCATTACAAGTTATTCTATTGCATTTTAAAGCGCACTCACTTTAAGTTATGAAATTAAAACAAAATAATGAAAATAATAACTTTTTTAAAATATCTCGCTTTGCACCCTACGTCTTATGTATCGACAACACTGTTAATTGTCGACTCTGTGTATAAGATTGTTTACAAATTGCTTGCTCCCATTAAGTTAGCCTATATCTGATACAGTTTGCCAGTAGATTTTTTGAAAAATACCTACACATACCATTAAAAATTCGATTCTTCCCTACAAGTTAAAAATATATGCCCTACAAAAATCATTAAAATGTAAGGAAAAACACTTTATTACGCATACAGCGCAGTTCGAAACCCAAGCAACGTTTGCTGTCATAGCAATTAAAGACTCGTTTATAACTAATAAATGAATTTATGTAAAATTAAACATTTAATTCTTATTATCTTGTGTATGTATTGTACCTAAATTATAATTATAATAACAAAACTTTAATTACAATATCTCTACTAAGTTATAAAACAACAAAAACGAAATTAGCTCCTTAAGCAATTTTTCGAAAGTAAATCAACTTTCAGTGCTTTGTGTGATAACCCTTGATTTTTATCGCCTCCGCACACCGTTTTGATAAAGGTTCTATAAGATATGTTAGAATTGTTAGTATTGATTGTCCCTCTAATTTTAAGCTCTCCATCAGCTTCGGTTAATTTTTAAAACGACGTGACCCAACTCTGCCCTTCAAATTTCTGAAAAGGTTCTCAATAGGATTCAAGTCTGATGGTTGAGGTGACTAATATAAGACTTGAATCCCTTTGGGCTATTTTGACAAGTTTTTTGGGTCGTTGCCGTGCTGATACACCCACCCAGTGGCATTCGGCATATAGAGGCATGTCGTTAGCTAAAATGTCCATATCAAAAATGTAATCCATTTTTTTTTATATTTCAAAAAAAGGGCCACGTCAGCTCTCAGACAAGGAGGTTCAGACTATTACATTTTCGTCTCCATGCTTTATTGTGTCTGTACAACAAATTAAATTAAGATTTAGTCCAGTGGCGAAACCTTAGCATTTGACACGAATCTAAATTTAACTTGCATCTTATTTTAATCTTCTATTTTGTTAGCAAAAAAACTTACATTTAGGCATTTTCCCCTAATTCCGGCAACACTGATCTGATATCTCAGTGTTCACCTGTCCAATTTTCAAATTTAAAGTCAAAATAGTATACTTATCCTATCATCACGTGCAGATATATCATTTATTTCTATTTGGATTGATGTTCATACTCTATCTTTGTAGATATCTTTTATTCACTTGGGAATGTGTCAAATACTCAAATTCTTTCATTATCAATTATTGATCTACTACCCTAATGTATAATAATTTCAGAATTCCTGTTACAGTTCTATTTAGTCTCTACCGCATTCATTGTTTCATTATAAAATTTCAGATTTTATTTCCTTGTCTTTTCTAATATTATTCTATAACATGATTACAAAACATGAGTAAGACGCAGTTTGCTAAATAATATTAACTGTTTAAATATTACTTTAACATCTACACTCGTACATGTGTGTACATGGACATATGTTTTTAGTATATACATGTGTGTGTATGTTGTATTATTGTATTACTTCTTGATTAGCAACTTTTGTAAGTAATCAGCTGATTAAATTTTATTTATAAGAGTAAAGCAGACTGGCAAAGCGGTTGCGATCACTTTTTCTAAGTTTTTTTCTCACTGTTCTGATTGTTGTGCGTACGTGCGATACTTTATGTAGACGAGCCCTTCGCAACCAAATGTGTTTGGGGCAGAGTGTGTGGTGAGAATAAGCTACGACACATTAGAATTACGACTCAATATATTTTGTCTTGTAAAACACTAAAGCTTATTTTCAAAACAAATTCGAAAATATATGAAAGTTAAGAAATATGTATATGAATACAAGTGATGTGTTGCTTAGAGAACTGACAAAGTCTGAAAATAATACTTTATAACCCGTTTCGCAGCAAACAGTTCAAGGGAGTTAGCAAACAAAGGGTCTAAAATATCTGCATGTTACTTCATAAGTTCAAAGTATTTAGTTAGGTTTTGTTCATAAAAAGCTACTCAAAATTATCTCCTGACTTTTCAATAATTTTTAATTTCTACATCAAAGTTCGAAGTTGGATGTTATTGTACTCATCCTAGAAATAATAATTACTGAATGACCACTTTAAAATGCATTAATCATATTTAAATCACTTTATTGAATGAAGCATGTAAACTTCTAATTATTCTAATATCATTGGTTTTTTTTTGGCCAAAGTTACCTTAGGATAGTAAAAAAAAAAACAAAAAAACATATATTTTTGTGAATACCAAATTTGTTCAGAAAGAGATAATTTTTAATACAAACCATACGATAATAATTAATTAACCATACGATAATAAATAATTAATTTAATTCGTCTATGCTTGATATTCACATACATACTCGTACATACATAAGCCCACTGTTTTCACTCTTTGCATAGAAACAATATACACTGGTCATATCTACTAGAGACCTGCATGAAAGTCTATAAAAGGCAAAATTGTGCATTCACTTTGAAATGAATCAATGTTGTGATTTCATTCATCTTTTGAATCGCTTTGATAAATTATGAATGCTTCAGCTGTGCATTGTTCTCTGCATTCATTAATTTGTGTTTGAGTTAATCATGAGCACACTGAATCAAAACAACAGTAAATACTTCACAATATGCATTCATTGTGTTGCAGCGATTTACTTTTTATATATATTTTGTATGTATATTTACGAGTATATATGTATATATTTTTTTAAATCCATATAAATATAAAAAATTTTTGCAGGAATTGTTAAAGAGTGTGCCCTCTATCATCTACAGGTCCAACTATAATATGCGTAGACTGGCTTAAACGACTGTGCAAATACACACAATCAAATGTGTATAATTATAATCTACTTAACAAACTTAAAGTCGTCAAGTTTCGTTCAGTTTCATTTGCTTACGTTTTGAGCGTATCTAATCGCACTGTACGCACGTAAACAGCTGTTGTTATATACGAAACAATAACAAGAAAAATACGTTGTGCATTGGATGCTATTGCTTTTATTCGTCACTAAACAGCGACGATTGAACATGCGAAGCGGGTGTATGCAGATTTTTGTAATTTTTATTTAAACCGTGTTGTTTTCTTGATAACACTTTCATTTTTATACAAAATACTAAGATTTTTATTAAAAAATAAAATAAATAAATACGATTTTTATTAAAAAATTGGTTATTTTTTTCTTCGATGTGTGGATGTGGATTATTATCCATTTGGGTTACTTTTTTTTAATAAATAATAAAGGCAATGATTTTTTTAATTTTTATTACTTAAGTTCTTATTGGGTGTATAACCTAAAAAGCGGGACTTTTGCTTGGGTTTTTGTTGTGAAACATGAGTACACAATAAATTTAAAATATTTATTACAATGAAATATGACCTTTATCATCTTTTTGGTAGAATATGGACTTCACTGCAAAAGACTGTTCATTTTTTTCGCTTACTCAATTCTGAAGAGTATTCCTATCGAAACAAATGTTATCCGAACGGATAAAGTGTAGACTATAAGTTTTTTACAGCTTTAACTGATCTTGCTACATCTGTCACGATAAAATGTAACGGCTTCAAGTCTGGTTGAATATTGCGGATATTTGCCATATTTTTTTTTTTTTTGATGAGTTTTTAGCAAAGTTTCGGACGATCAAAATACTCTTTTTTGCTTATAAACGTTTTGCTTGAGTAACTTTTATAAGACCTTCTTGGATTTGACAACAATATCTATGGAGTAATGCCTTCAATTCATCATCTTCAAACAGTTTTGATTGATCTGGTGGCCTTTCTATTCGTATTGAAGATCACATTTTGTCATTCTTAATTTTTTTTTAAGAGTAGAAGAAACATTTTTTGAACTCCCTCGCTTACTATTTTTACAATTTTCTTTGGTCAGAGGCAAATTTAATATAATTTTAACTGAAAAATTGAGAAAAACTACTATAAAGGGACCAAGTTGCGTTGACTATATTCAGATCATATTTCTTTAAAACGATATATATTATTTTCATTATGTTTTAATTCACCATATATCATTTCGTCTTAATGTTTTTTGTACGAAAATTTTGGTAATTTTTTGGTTGTATTTTCATAAAAATTTTGTCACTAAAAATTGTTGCAACACAGGGTGTGAGTGAGACAACAAGAGTAAAAAACTTTATATAATTTTATATTCTGGTCACAAGCAATGGTTACGTAGACTCCTCCTCTTCATCATTGCAACTTGTGCAAAGATCGTTATATGTGATTCCCATTCTTCGAGCATTCTCCGGTAACCTAAATAACGCCAGATCCTTCTCATAGTAGGTCGGCAAAATTTGTGCGACGCCAGAAATCTGCTTAAGAGAAGCACCGATATCTCCAATCGATCCGTTTGGATCCAAATTGGTATTCGCAAAATGTCCGCTATGTCATCAAGAGGCACCCGTCATTCATGAAAAATTCCCGACATGTTATGCACACTCTCCAGAGAACTTATATATTATCGAATACCCAAAATACCGGACTTACGGTACGACAATATTTCTGTTACTTTTCTTTCCACATTTGAAACTAAAAATCGGTTAATATTCAGCGACTTATTAGCTTATAAGTGCATGGTGGTACAAAAACGCGTTTTTACGCATAATTTGAAATTTTTATTGTTGATTTGGAATATTTCAAAATCAGATTCGTGTTGTACTCGATAAGAGCGCCAATAAGAAAAATAGTATCACTTCAAAGGTATTTTCATTTCGATCATTATTGTCGGATAGTGCAGTCGAGTTACCATTAGTACTAAAAATAAATAAAAACCGGAATATGTTAAAACAAAGGAATGTACAAAATGTATAAATAGGGAAATATTTATAAGGGTACTAAATCTGTTACGGGTGTACTACGGTATCTTCTGAAGTTAAATAGTATCAAAAAAAGTACGATCGGATCAACTTTCTCATTACTGGTGAGCATTAATGTTTTACTTTATCTAATTAAGTTCGTGCATTTGGGGTATAGTGTGCAGTAAATATCATCACAGTTTTAAGCTGCATTTACTGAGGTTAAAAGAAATGAATGCAGTAATGCAGCCCTCTAATATCTGTCCACTATAAAAATAGCACATCATTTTCTCTACTCTTTCCTTCATTGAGAAAGCTTTCAACTAAACTTGATGGTCCAGGTTAAATTTATAGAGACCCAAACAAAAAAAAAAAAAAAACAAAAAAATGGTAGATATATAACTGAATAATTTAATTCAAAAGAATGTAAGCAAACCAGTGCTACCATTTCGTTTCAATCGAACAAAAATAGCAGCCTGCAGTATGTAAATAGGCAGGCTTTAAACTGCTTGCTTTAAATTACCAATAACTTATTGCTTACAGCTTTGCTGAATAAGCAAGTTATTTACCATTTGTTCTTTGCTTTTGCTTTTTACTTTTACTGTGTGGTTTTCGTTAAGTTTAGTTAAGCAATTACAAATGTATTGAAAATAGTCAAGCATTTTTCAACGCTGAAAATAGGTCAACACAATGTATGTTTTCACTACTATTTTAACAAAGATACGATTTCAAACATGTAACTTCTTACAAAAGTACAAATATATACAATAATTTTAAGATCAAATTCTGTCAATTTTACATTTTTTTTTAATTTACCCGTTTGTTTTAGACAAAGCACACATTTATAAGGAAGCATGTGTTGCAAATTTCGGAAAAATATTGTAGCAAAAGATACAATTTTATTTTTTTTTTCCAGATACTTAACTAAATAATTTTATACATATGTAAACTCGACTGCGAGAGAAGCGAAAAATAGCTGGTAATAGAGGGTTTATTTATCGGTCATTGTGGTTTTATCAACATATCTTAAGAAATGTTCAAACTAATCCGTGTAGATTCTGCATAATATAGTTGAAGCATCTGAACACGTATTACGAGTATGTTATTTTTTCTTTTACTCCTCTTGGGAGCATATAGGTTCCACAAAACATCTTCATCTTACGCGGTTCACCGCTGTTGTTTTTGCTTCTTCCTATGTGAGATTGTTCTGTCTTAATTGCTGTATAATTTCGCGTCCAAGGTGTTTCTTGACTGACCACGATTTCTTGAGCTTTCAAAAACCCACTCGAGTAACATTCCTCATTAATAATGTTCCACAATTCTGTGTTAATTAGAACAGAATGCAGAATATTCTGCATGTGATTCTGAGGAGTCTGTTGATGAATACTTGGAGCCTTAACGTGATGTTATTAAATACAATCCGTTGAATGTCCTGCTATTTTAAATTCTCTATTTTACCAAACTAGCATTGCTCGAAGCACCAATCAAACAGCAGCGCTAGGATGCACAAAAGATTGTTTGGTTCATATCCTTTATTAATCATACCACAATGAATTGGTCCCCTAATCCCGAACCACTTGGAGCTATTATGAAGCTGGTAAGTTTCCTAATGTTCGTCCACGACAAATTAGTTAGTGAGTTCAACTGCGTAGTAGAAACCTCAGTGCTTCTTTCTCCTTTTACATAAAGCCGGGTATATGTTCAGTAATTGAAGTATCGTTTTCTACTTTTTTTTCATCTTTGCAACTCTGCAGAAGTTATCTGTCAGGTGACCCAGTCCCATATGTCTGTCAGGAGTGTCCAGTATGCCATATACCGTTATAACTCCATCTACTATGGTGAGTTTAATCATTAGGAGGCTGAGCATACTTTTTGTGCTTGATCCATTCTTGGCCAAAGTTGCTGCGCTATCTAGCCCGTCTTCGAAGCTGTCTTTGAAATAACAATGACGGAGACTATTAGCACATTGTCAGTCCTGAACTCCTGGCTTTTATTGGTTCGTAAGTTCGGTGGTGTGTCTTGGCTGACCTGCTCATGACCATGTGTAAATTTTTAGATAAATCATATGCATACATAATTCTCACAATATCCCAAATAAGACTAGAGGGACTTCTCTCCATTAATAAGCTGCACCCGATTCTATTTCTAGACTCATTTGAAAGTAACCTATAGTTTAACGCCGCGCTCCGAACGGTAGATACATTAGTTATACAAGTTTTTCATAGCGTAAATACGCATAACTAGTCGCCAGCAAATTTATAAGGTGATACCATTATTGGAAATTGTCAGATGGTCTGGTTTGGGATTGAACCAATAACTTCTTGGTTGGTAGATGGGTGTCTTACCTACAATAGCCCTGCGGCACTCAAATTTGAATACGTAATGCCATTTAAAATCCTTAAATTGTACTTCTCTTATTTCCAATTATTTCATACAATACCAAGCAGAGCTAAAACGTTGTTTGTTTTAATATTATATATGACTTACCCATTGGCGAAAACTAGTCATATTAAAGGTAAATAAGGCCAGTTTTGGCTTAATGAAGTCAAAACACCAACACTATCATAACTTTTAAAACAAGTGCAAAGTTTTACAAAATTTATTTATTTATTTTTTTTTTTTAATAACGCCTTTGCACTGTTTTTTTATTTTTATTTTTTAATTATTAAATATTAAAAAGTTGCTGAGATAATAAAGTCATTGATAGTCTGAATGAAAAATTTTTGTATTTATTTTTCTGCACATTTTAGAGGAAAAAGAATAAAGCAGTGGCAACACTGATGCACACAAATGCAAGCAAAGAGAAGAAGCGATCAACAAATACCCAAGAAAAGAACAAAGTCTACACCAAACAAACGATTCTTTCGTTAAGTTCAGACACACAAAAAGTTTCGTTAAAAAACAATTTTTGTAGAACAAATGCAGGCGGTCGTCAAGTGATTGTGCAAGAGGGTTTGCAGCTTCAATAGAATTTACGTCATATCATAAGTGTGTATATCGAAAAAATTTGCCAGTATATTTCAGAGTTTTTTTGTTATAAAAAAATAGTTGCCATGGTTGCAAATTTTATTTGTGTGTTGCAATGGATAAAGAAATAAACGGAAATAATGCACGAGTACAGAAATTATAACTAAAAAAACATAAGAGGAAGTTTATTACCAGTTATACAACCAGGCTTTTATAAAACTCTGTGTTAAAGTTGAATGTTTTACCTTCTGTAGCGTTATTTAATACTTTAATTACCGGTTATTTTACGCATACTAATGTATTCGACCTTACGCATTATTTCTTATTGTCTATATCATCATTATCATCATCATTATTATTATTAACGTTATTATATATTTATAATATTTATTTATTTATTTTTTTATGTTCAAGCTTTTTTGTTGTTCTTCAAACATTTTAAGAGTTTGAAAATGGCAACAATATTCGTATAAAAATGTTTAACAAAATGCTGATCTCATAGCAAACAAACTATTTTGTTGTTGTTGTTGTTGTTGTTGTTGTTGTTGTTGTTGTTGTCGTTGTTAAAAAAATATAAAAAATTATTCGTCTAATTTTAACAGCCGGCTCTATAAACGTTTTCAAAACGCACAATTATGCGTTAAGATTGCAAAGTCTAAAAAGCTTTCTAATGTTGTTGTTGGGTGGCATTAACTTTAGTAAAAAAATAAAAAATAAAAAATAAATAAAAATATGCTATGAAAAATGGTAAAAAGAAAACAACAAATAAAATCGTACATATTGTTCAAATATAACCCACACAGTGTTAGTAATTTAAATACACGCATAATTCAAATTAAATACAAACAGCAATAGAAAAAGGCATAAAAAAATAATAATAAAATAACAAAAGCGTTTTTTTATCTCTCTACCTGAAATAAACTTCCGAAACGTGAAATTAAAAGAAACTGGCTGCATACGATTAATGCTTTAAAAAACGTTTGCTGTTTAACGCACTTTTTTGTATTTGTGCGTTAATTTTTTTCTCCGAATTCGTCTTTAAAATTTACGCACACACTGATACGATATATATAATTTTTTTTTTGGTAGTCAAATAGTCAAAGAAAAAAAATTGTATGAATAATGTATTAAAACTTTAAAATAAGCGCGTATAACTATCTACCGGTATAAATTTTAAACATGTAATGAAAAAAAAACATGGCCAAAAGTTGTTGGCCATAACCGACTGGCTTAACGCTGTACACATTCTAATAGAATTGATCTTAACAACTCACTTGAGTATGCGTTCGTTTTAATTTAGTTCACTGAAATGAACTAGTTCAGTCTTATCGTTTATTAGTTACATTTTTAGTAAGTCTGTGCTTTTAAACTTGAAAATTTGTTCGTTTCTTCCACAAAAATCTGTAATTAAATTCATTTACACTATTCAATATTGGTTTACTCGAATCCGACCGCAGACGTATGCAGAAGTGCTATAGCAAGAGTTAGACTTGCTAAGCTGGCAATTCTGTGATTGCATATTAAAAAAACAAAGTGATGGCTGATCAGAATGTTTAGTGGTATCCTGGAAGTCTAAAATATTCCTAAGAAATGGTGAGTAGTTAGGGTCAGGGAGGTTACGTCAGAGGAAGGTCAGTGGAAATAGCCCTATATTATGTTGTTGGCACAATTGAGGAAACACATGATAGGAATGAATTTGCTAAGGCATACTTGCCGAATATTGAAGGTGCTTTTAACAATTTGAATCTACCATCCATAGTCGATGAATTGGTTGTTGACCGGTGAATAGCGATTTAGACAGGGAACATGCTTACAAGTAGGACCATTACCTCCAGTTTAGGTATATGCGTTGGTGTTTTCACCACTTCTGTGGAACCTGGTTATAAATGGAGTTCTCCTCAGTAGCATGCGTACCAAGGAGGTGCATATTCGTCAGGGGCAAATTTCTTCCCGCATTAAGCGAGCTGCTGGAATCATCACTCAGAGCTCTTTGGAATTTGGCAGAGCGGTCTGTGGCTCAATCCTGCGATGACCTACATAGCTGGTTCTATTTACCAGGCGGTAGAAGATACTTAGGGCACCAAAGTTAGTCGCAATTACTCTGAAAATCTCGAAGGTCGCTAAGTACCTGGGCGTGATATTGTTCTCGAAGCTCTAATGGAGGCATAATGTTGGGAGTCGGATGAAGAAGGCAGAACCGCGGTTATTGCACCAATCGTTATCTATGACGCTCTTGTCTGGTGGAAGGCGGTGAAAATTGATTTACAGCTGGCCATTCTAAATAGGGTGCAGAGGCCAGCCTAACTTTCATATCTGTCAAATGTGTCGCAGCACTTAGACTTAGGAAGTCGGGTGGACTGTTAAACGTTCGCATTGGACACGGCACCATCGGATAGATTTGGCGCTACCTAACTGAACTTTGATTGTCAGTTTGATACTTACTAGGGATGAGTGGGCTGCGGGATCTGTCCTCTGGGATAACACAGTCTTGGTCTATACTAGCGTGTTGAAGACTACCCAATGATTGCACTGTTTTTCAACTCCTACGTGGTGAAATCGAAATGTCGAAATGTGGAAATTAAATTTCTGCTGAGTATGACACTCACACAGACGGACGTATATGCTACTCTAAGTGCGCTGTCAAACTTGATAAACAGCTGGATACTAAGCAAGATGGAACACAGGTGTACCAATATTAATAATTGTGGAATATCGAAAATGTTCTGGCCTTCTTTTTCTATGGAGAGGACTAAGTCTATTCTTAGGTTTGGAATGAGATCGATCGGATTTCATTCGGGCATAACTACCGGACACTATATGATCTGGACTGTCTTAGGGATGTGTAACTGACAAAGTTGATTGATTCGTTAGTGGTACCGATTGGCTTACGTGAGGGAACTGAAATTTTTAGGTGGTGATAACTGAGTCTCTTCCATATCCAATTTACGACCTCTTACACAAGTCTGCCCTGTAAAGAGAAGCTTAATGGTCCATAGCGTCTCCGACTGCTGAGGAATTGTGCTGTAACTTTGAATGGTTCTTTGACGTTATACTTAACAGGATGGAGTCGCTTATTACCTCACTGCATATGTCGGGTTGTGGGTCGAACATTCCAAATTACAGGTCGATTGCTAAACTAAGTGCTATACCTAAACTGATGGATAAGATTGAAACTGATTTTTTCTCTTTTCGTGTCAAATCCATAATGTCCCCTTTTAAGCATGGTTCTGTTCCGGAATGTATTGTCTAAAACTGTTTTTGCCACTGCTGGCGTTCCAATTGGGTCCTTTATTGCCTTTGTTAGTATTTTGATAGTATTTTCGATTATAATAATTTTATGTACGCTGACGATGTTAAATTATTTTATACTTTTACTGGTGGTCAAGTTCAGTCTACTCTGCAACGAAGTATTAACGCTTTTTTTGGATGATGTACAAAAACCCATTAAAAAATAAATTAATGGTGTAGCGTTAATTATTTTTTAATCCTAAGACCTATAGAACGCAAGCTACGGTGGAATCCTTATAATCGAGATGCAATACGACACCTTCCTTGTAGGATATGTGACGAAATCGCAGCAGTCACCTGGGCAAGAAATACGAACGAAGCTAAGCTGAAACTCCGTCATGTACTGATAAGAAAACAAATGGTTTACAGCTGGCCATGTTGAAGACTGATATCATTCTTCTAACGAGACGCCATATTCCCTTAGAGATAGACTTTCTGATATGCGAGGTGACAATATCGACCTCAAGACTAAGCCGACTAATGGCGAATATCGGAAACTAGAAATAGCCTTTTACTATACGGGAGCATATATGGGTTAAGGCTAGGCAAACGAGGTGAGTGGTAGATGGACATCGAAACTTATTCAAAATTTTGCCAAATGGTTGACGGAGCGAAAGTGGGACGTTTAATACTATGTCACCCAACTATTAACGAGACATGGGTACATTATATGCAGAAATGCCCCTTGCTTTACTGCATGTATGAAAAAAAAGGATAATGGGCGATGCAGGACACACAAATACCGGGTAAGGTAACACTTGAGAATTTAAGCTCGAAAATGATGAATAATTAGGAAACGATTCAGCGAACATATGGTAAAGAGGAGGAGAGGCCGCCTGGATGAAGCTCAAGTCTGAAGAAGAAAATAAACAGGGAACTGGGCATAGATAAATAAAGCAGGAAGGCTTAGAAGCCTTCATGAGAGCCACTTGCAAGTAATGCTTCTCGCGAGGAAATAAGAGAAATTTGTGGTCGGTATGCTAAAGAAGTGATCCCGGCATACCACGGGGCGACTGATCGATAATGGATGCACTAAACTCATTTTCCCTTCTCAAACCGCACAAAAAACAAACAAATAATTTTAATTATATTGTTCTTAACCTTTGAAAGTAAAAACATATGGTATTTTTCAGCAGGAGTGTAATTGAGTCTCTGTAAGTGTATTGAAATACCAAATGTAGCGTAAATTGAAAATAAATTTAATTGAGTTGTGCTAAGCTGAGAGACTCTTAACAAAAAAAGTCATAGGCATATGAAGAGCACAAACAACATATTCAAGGTTATGTTCAGGGCCATACGCATCGAAATTAATCAGTGCGTTGTCGTTGATTTTTTATGACTCTTATTTTTAGTTTTTTATTTTCTTTTAATTTTTTATTTTTCTATTGTAAATGTGAGTATTTTTTTAAATAGTTTTTTTAATGTTAAAATGCTCATTTGAGTTTTTTTTTTTTTCTTTGATTATGTACAATTATAATTTTAGGCCTTTTTTTGCAGTTATAAGTCAAACATGAAAAATTTGTTAATAATTCATCTCGATTTTTTAATTTCTCATTGTTGTTTAACTAAATATTTTTTAAAGAATATTTTGTTTAAGCCCTTTTTTCAATGGCTTTATACAAAGAATTATGACGAAAAATTATGAAAAAGAAAACATTGGTTGGCATTATTTAAACAACTGTTTAATAGAAAACATTTGAAAAATAAGTAATGAAATAACAATGACGAATAACACTCGGGAAAAATGTCGATTTTAGTTTTAAATTTTTACGCACTTACAACAGTTTTCGTCAGACTCTTGTTTTAGACAATTGTATGCAACACAGCACTAGCTTTCACTTTAAATTTTATGATTTAATATTTAGACTTTGATTATTAGATTTTAGGTTTAAGTGAAATGCTGCTGAAACCTATTATCGGCCATATACAAAAAAAATTAACAACCTTGTTAAACCTTTGTTAAGCAAAATTCGTTAATTTTATATGCAAAAACGATTAAAATCTCTTTGTAAAACATACGTTAACTTTATGAATTTTTAAGTAGGAAACTACCTACTTTAAGGGTACTTTAAAGTAACATGTTTTGGCTTCAAGAAACATTTTTTGGGGGCACAAAACCTTACCCAAAAGAAAAATCATCTTTTAGTGACATGGTGATCTAAGCCAGACCGCTAAAATTGTCAAAGAATGGCTGTTGAAACAGAAATTTTAGGTAAATTAGTGATCACCGTAAAGCCATAATTCCAATCCAATGAAGAATTTTTGGGCAATAGTAAAAAAAACGCCTGCAAATATGTAATTGGATTTCGTGGAAAATATTGAAGCCATTGCAACGAATATTATATGAATGGGTCCAGATTTTTCTTACATTTTTGCGTAATATTGTAGGGAGTACGTCTAAATTTTTTAAAAACGCCACACGAAAGAAGAGTTCTAAGAATAGTGTTAAAAAATATACATAAGTTCCATTTTATTTAAGCGAAAAGTGCAAAACTAAATGCTTCAGATTCTTTTATATCATTGCCTTTATCCCATTCAGGTGTTTGAATATCATACCTTTTGTTAACTATTTTTTTTTCTTTGAAATGAATTAAAAACGATTAAATGTGTGAAGTTTTGTTTTATTTGATTGAGTAAGTTTTTATAGGAACTTTTCTCTTCAACTTCGAAACATGCACTGTAACTAACTTTTTCTAATAAATTTTCTCTTTTAAGCATTTTCATTTTATTATATGAAAATAATATATAAAAATAAATCTTGTTTGGTCCGACTAGCATGAAAACTTAAGATTTAGTAAAGAAATCATAAGCTAATGTAAGTTTTTGGCATATATTTTTTATTAACAAATGTTTGTTAAGCTTAAAGTGTGTGGTATATAACGTGCACTTCAAGCCTACTCTTAAGCTATGATCACACGATTGTTGCAAATGTACCAATATAACACCATTTATTTTGTGCTTTATTAAAATAATCCCAATTTATGCTGCGAAAATAAATTTAAAAATTTAATTATTGGTATATAATGTAAGCTTTGATTGTCGCACAATAAATGTTGGCGCAATTTTGATATTTATTTTCCGCATTATTAATTATTGAGTGGTCACACAATTGCCGTAAAAATAATTGATGCATTGCGATAATCGTGTGAACCCAGCTTTAAAATTATTTTTGCATATGGCCGTATATCTTTAATTGGGTTAAAGGATATTCAGATTGCTAACAGTCAGTATATTTTAATTGAATACGAAAAATAAATGTACATCGTTAATAACATTAGTTCACGAGCTTTTAGTTCACAGTTTGAAATATGCATAACAGCTATTAATTGTTAATAAAATCTACTCAAAAATCTAGGACAAACTTATGAGAAGTCGCCAAACTTTTGAAAAACTCGAGGTAATGGTAGTAGTTATTGATAAAAATTGTGATATTTTTGTGTGAAAACAGTTTTTAGTAAACAATTCAGATTCTTGTATTTGGGAAATGGAAGCTTAAATTCTTAGCAGTATTGAAAGTGGTGCAATTCCATCTTAGATTGAAATTATTATTTGATCGTATGTAGTCGTATAATGGCAAAGTTTAGATTCAGCTGCTATATGCTGAAGCAATGTGACCATTTGACTTCACTTCTAAGGATGATATGTATGTTTGGCATAAAACTAGTGCATCCCGAATAGTATAAAAAGTACCATCTTGCCGTTTAAAAAACGTACAGACTGTGAAAACCCAAAAACACATCATAGCTTATAGTGATATGTGCACTGGTCAAAATAGTAGCGCAAAGCTGGTCAGGGAATGAAAAGCGTGGAGTCCAGTGACAGTGAAATAAATGGTGTTTTAAAACAAAAGAAAAATACAAACGGAGAAGCCGTTAATTGGTAGATCGAGCTGCCGAATTACTGAATTTGAATTAATTAATTATATTTTATTATATTCAAAATCTGATAGAAAAATATCAAAATAATTTATTAATTTGAATTCCTCTTCTAATCAGCACTACAAGCACTACTGAATTATAAGTTTACATTCTCTAGGACCGCAAAACACTAACAAAATATCTTTTAATACTTATCAATAGTTTTAAATTTAATGAAATACAAGCCTTTAAATATGTCAAAACATGGACTTGCGCCACTTTCAAAAGAAACGGCTGATTTATTTATAAAGAATGCAAAAAAGTAAGAGTATCATTATTTAGTGAACTAAAAACTGAAAACGAAGAGTTTTAGATCTTTGGCTTAAATAAATTTATATTTGTTTCCCTTAAGACATTTCAGCAAGAAGTATCAAGGGATTTTACATCTCTTTACTCATATTTCCAAGGTTTCTGGAAAAATCCCAAATGAGAATATAGAAAATAAATTTTTAAAAAAATAAATTTTTAAAATTCTTAAGTCAATCAACAAAAATGTTTTCGCAATTTCTAGTTTTTGAATTTCCTAACACTGCTCCTACAACAATAATTGAAAAGAGCCGGCTAAGAAACTTTTGAATTTTAAATTATTCATTATTATTTTCTTATTTAATGACCGATAAATATTCCGAGTTTTAATTTAGACTCGAAAAGGTTCTAAGATAGATTGCATAAGTATCGAAACGTCGGTTTTCTCTCTTTCCAAAGTCTTCACAAAAAGCGTGTCATCTACCACCATAGGTAGCCCTATATATGTTCCATTCAATGAAAAAAAAAATTATATTTGTTAACTTGTGCAATTCTGCAATCGTGTGTTAATTAAAGTTTTAAAGCTGTGGTGTATGTTTTACTTAATTTTCTACTTAACCTCTTCCATAGTTTAGTGCTACGTAACGGCTATGAAGGATACCTTAGAATACTGAGTAGAATGGTGGTCACTTAAATAAGTGCATTAATTTGTGGAATATGCAGGTTAATATAATTTATAATATTAATGAAATTCTTGTAAAAACAAAAAAAAAAACAAAATTGAATTAACGGTATGCGCTATGCAAGTGCTAGTATGCATGTTTATTAATTAGATTACATTTTCAAAACATGCCTAAATGCTATTCTATTTCTAATCGAACAGAAAAAAATTTGCTCATCTCTATCTCATATTTGTATGTATACGTTTGTATGAAGTCTGTAGATATCTAAGCGGATGAACCGATTTTCTTGAAATTTTTACACTATCTCTCTGTATGTCTGGAAGGAACTATACAAATTTTTCTACTTATAATTTTTATTCAAAATTTTTATTTTCAGGTTCTAAATACATGTTGAATGTTACACGAAGGAACAACGTGTTTTTGTAATCAAAACATTTTTTGAAAATGCCAAAAGTATTCAAGATGTAATTAGGAAATTGGTGTGTTTTAGGGTCCGGAGGAATCATCGGATCATATTTTTTTTTTTGAAAATAAAAGTGCGATTACGGTCAATTGGAATCATTACAGGGAGATGGTCTGATGATGACATAACGCAGGGAATATGTAGTTTGAAAAGGATGGTGTCACTTGTCACACAGTAAGAGAGACAATGGATATTTTAAAGCCTGATCTTTGGGAGACTGCCGGGATAGTAGAGGGGTCACGTGAGCGACATAATTTTCATTTATAACCGGAGTCTATTAGTAGTAAACTGAAATAAAAATATTTTTAAAATCTGAAAAAAGTTTTTTTTTCTATTAAAATTAAAATGATATCTCGATTTCGAAACCCTATATATATATATATATATATATATATATATATATATATATATATATATATATATCAGGCTATATATATATATATATATATATATATATATATGTCTATATATTCAAAATGGTAACAATAAGAGCTTCCAAATGGCTTCATGGTCAATGCAAGTCATCAATTAAAAAATGGGCGGAATTGAACAAGTAAGTAGGGTACCTCCCATACAAACTAAATAGTGATTTTTGTATACTTATCTTAAGAACGGTGAAAGTGTAAGTTTCTGAATTTGGTCTTAATGACTTCGTAGTCAATAGAAATGATCAAAAATTAGATAAGTAGGCGTGCCACATTCCATTCGTACTAAATATGGAATTTTGCATGTGTGAAGAACGGTAACATTAACATCAGCCGAAAAGCGGGAGAGATTGGATAGGCGAGTATTGCACAAACACACCTGGTAAAAGCTCTTTATAATTGTGTTCTTATCTATATATTGGAAAATAAGGTGCCCTATGTCTGTCATTTTATAGCTCGAGAATCACTCATCCTATTTACAAACCAATACATGCATTAAATATGTAGATTTACTTTCAATAATGATTTAAAAAAAAAAAAAACATTGAAAAACGTCTATGGAAATGCCTTACACACACTTTTGTGATGGTGTATGTTCCCATATAAAATGTGTGCATTCCTTTACATTTTTCTTATGCGAAATACATTTTATACATATTGGGTGATTTTTTAGCAACTTTCTTTTTGGAAAAATTGTTTTTGGGAACTCGGCTTTTTCGTGTAACATGTTACTGTCAAACATGTTCTGTTTGGTCTATAATTTAACCATGAATTGACTTACAAACGAACAATGCTTACTGATTATTACCAAAATTCAGTTGGACGAGGATCCATTTTTTTTTATCGGATAATTGCATCCCGAAAAATGCACAATGTTTAGTGTGGATTATGGGCCGGTGGCATCATTGGACTGTACTTTTTCTAAGAAGATGGAGGCAGAAACATTACTGTGAATAGTGAGCACTACCGTGCGATGATTACAAATTATTTTTTGCCCAAAATTGAAGAGCTCTACTTGGCTGACATGTGGTTTAACAAGATAATGACACATGTCACACAGCGAGCGAAACTATGACCCAATTGAGAGGCGAGTTCGGTGAACAGTTTAGTTCACGTTTTGGGTCGGTCAATTGATCGCCTAGATCGTGTGATTTAACGCCTTAAGACTATTTTTTGTGAGGCTATGTTCAGGCTCATGTCTATGGGAACAGCCCGCAACGGTTGACGCACTGGAAGAAAATATTGAAAAATTTATTCATGAGATACCGACCTCCATATCGGCCTCCAATTCAGGCGTAGACGTGGTCAACTTTTACATGAGAGATCGTTCTCTAAATTCCAGAGACATAACAGTTATAAGAAATATAAAAAAATAGCCATAATTGTTATATTGGAGAAATAAAATGTTGTTCCTTCAACTAATAGTTATTTTCAATAAAAATAATTTATGTTTCTCTATAAGTTTTATTCATAATAGTGTTTTTCATTGCTTAAAACTTTTATTTTCTATTTTTGTTTTAATGTTGCCTGATTTTGAATATAGTCCTCTTATGGGACAAACTGACACACTGTTTATTCTAATCTAAGTATGCCATCGTTGCTGAGAGTATCAATAAGAGATCTTGCAGTAGATTTATCTTCAGAAGATGACAAGGAAAATGCATCGCGATCATTATTAGCAGCTATAGTTGAAATCGATAGCTTTAAACCTGTGAGACTGGACGTATTAACCGATTTGTTGCAATAAGTATTGGGAAGGGAAAAATTATACTTTTCCATTTTGACATAAAATGGTTTACATAGCATAGCCCACACAGTGCAGGCTACACAGGTTTCTGTGTTGCGACTTTGAAGATAAATATAATGCATCTACTAAGGACTTGTAAACAAGGCTACGAAAAAACTTCTTTTGAGTTATGAGCAACAAAAAAAAAAAAAATTCTTGACAATATTCATCTACCGTCTAAGGGGTGGCTGCAATGGGTACTCTACAGGGGGGTTCTTTCCCCTCTCCCGTGGAATTTGACCGTTAACACTTTGCTCCTGAGACTTGATCCTAATAGATTCAAGACAGTAGCGTACGCGGATGATGTTGCTGTGGCTGTGTCAGGAAAATTTCTTGACACAATGTCGCAGCGCCTTCAAACATCTCTGGGCATTTTCAGTCGGTGGAATACTGACAGTGGGCTGAACGTTAACCCGAGAAAGACGGAAATGGTACTATTCACGTGCAGATAGAAAGTTCCGTCGTTTTCCCTACCGCGTCTTCAGAGCGTTGAGCTGGGGCTGTCGGATGGTGCGAAATATCTGGCGATAATCCTGGATTCCAAGCTATCCTGGCTCCAAAATACACGTGCAAGGCGGCGAGGGCGAATGTTGCGCTGTACACTTGTTGTTGGGCCATTGGAAAGTCCTGGGGTCTAAATCCTAGGAGTTCCAATTGGATATTCAACATGGTGGTAAAGCCTATACTTATGTATGGTGCGGTTGTATGGTGGAGATCTCTGGAGAAATCCACATATTGCAGGATCTTTTATAGGGTTCTGCGGAGTGCTGCACTGATGATTACAGGTGCGCTCAGGTCCACACCTTCCAGGGCCTTATTTGTACTGCTGAACTGGCTTCCAGCGGACCTGATGGCTAGGCAGATGGCGGGCATGTCTGCGATAAGGTTGAGGATGGCAGGGGCATGGTCGGACAGGGTCTACGGGCATGCGGCCATCTTTAGGTATTTGTATACGATAGATTACTGCACACCCAAACCCTTCCTGGATAGAATATTCTCCGTGTGCATCTCACCAGAACCGGTAATTGGACACGGTACTGTTGAGATTTACACGGATGGATCAAAATCAGAAAATCGGAAGGGGTTGGTGGCGGCATCTTTATTCCTTTATTATTATACGGGGTGAGGGAATCCTTTAAGCAGTCGGACCACTGCAGTGGCAGGCATCTCTCAACGAGATGGCGAGACATTCAGACCTGGAAATTATCTGGGTAAGGGGCCACTCGGACACTTGGGGGAACTGTGTGGCAAACGGACTTGCGAGAGCTGGCTCTCTCATCAGAAATGGGGAGATTGGCCACTCAGTTGGAATGCCACTCTCCTCTTGCAGACTTATGGTCATGCGGTACATGTTGGGTAGGGCACATGAACGGTGGTGATTACTGGGAACTGGGTGGCTGGTGCGCATGCTAGGAGATTGGGTCTGTCGTTCAACGACCTGTGCCAGTGCCCGAGTCTTTTGGATATTAAGACTCCTTTCCATGGCAGTCTGTTTCTGGATAGCTTGTCGGATCTAGCCGGTGTGAATATCGGCAGAATCTCTTCTTTTGTGCATGCGTTTGGTTGGTTCGTATCACACCGGGACGCGGAAATATAGGTTGTCCATTTTCTGGATTACTGATGGGTATCACAGTGGGATCAATATTGCACCCAGGTGGGCCGAACGTGTCTGGCTACCCGTCGTAACTAACTAACTAACTACACCAGGCGACACGATTTTTGTGTCTGACTTTAAAATGAAAAATTTTGATTTCTTTTTTATTACTATTAAAGAGAAATATTTTTTTTAATTAAAGTTTGCTTTTGTAGAAATCAGAGCTACTTTTCGAATTTTAAGAAAAACTACCATTTCCCTTAAATTTATAAGTTTGAGTAAAAATAATTAAGTTAAGCTATTATCCTATTACGTAGTTGTTATTTTTTAATTTAAAAATAATAAAATAACGTTTCAGAAAATATAACCTTCGATGTTGATTTTGTAAAAAAATCCTTGAAGAACGAATCACTAGTGGTTAGGGCTCGTATAGTATATTGATTTGAGGTTAAATACGTGTAGTTCCTTTGCTAGAATCTTTATAATAATCTACTCTGCTATTTCCGAGAAAACCACTCACTGCCGCTTTAAAATTGTTTCAGGCTTGTTTTTCAATAATAGTAAGTAATTGTGTGAATTCAATACTGTTATATTTTTTTCGTGGTCCTACAAAAAATCCTGAGTTTATCTATTATAATTTATACATATATATTAATTCCCATAACATTCCATGAAGGAACACGTGGAATTCTCTCAGTCAATGAACTGCACCCGATTTTATTTTTAAACTCATTGAAAGGGACCTAGAGTTTAACGCCAGCTCCGAACAGCAAATGCATTTAAAGAAGTTTTCAATAATAAGTAAACCTCATAACCAGTTACTAGCTAATGTTATGAGGTGATACCGCTGTCGAAAAACTTTTTTCTTTTTTAAGATGGTCTGGCTTGGTATTGAACCGACCACCTTCTGGTTGGTAGGCGGGTGTCTAACCTACCATATCACAGCGGGAAAAAACACCTTCAAATATTCCAAAGTTTAAGAATTTTTATCTAGATCTTTCACAAATTACCTAATAATTCTTAATTGTATATGCATAGTGGACCAAAATATCTGTTTCCTGTTTTTCTATCTGCATCTTAACTCGGTCAGTTTTTCATTTCATTTCATTTTACAGTGTTTCTTAAACTACAATCCATATTCTAAAGTTTCCTAACGTACTAGGACTTGTCTAAGATTACGTTTATCCTTATCTAACCACAGTCTTTCTGCCGAGGTTCCTACATATAGGATTTACCAATAAACTCGATATCATTAATTTCCATAAAAAGATTAAAAAAAGGAATGCATTCATATTTTCTTCAAACTAATCGTAAAATTAAATAACAAAATAATGAAAATAAATAAAATTAATTTCTACTTAAAATTATCTGTTGGGTACACCACATCCTCAAGATTCAAAGTAAAATAGAAGATCTCAGTGCCAAGAGATCCACCGGCGAATAGTCTCGGTTTGTGCGTATGGCCCCAACATTGGAGGTCTTCTATTAATGGCCAGTTGTATTCTGTAAAGTTTAATTTTTCCAGTACGCCTGTCGTCACTTCTAGTTTGGCTGTCGGAGTGTAAAGACGTGTTTTTTCAGGGCGAAAAATTTTGAGTTGTTTCAAACTGTCGTGTGTGAAAACCGTGTGCTTTGCAAGTGTGAGTGATAAAATTGTGAAGAATTGTTGTTATAAAGTTGAGACTCCCAGGGGTAATTCTGTGGTGTCTCAGTTTTTGACTTCAAGGTCAGTAGCAATTTGAGGAAGTGAGGTTAGATAGGACTAACGGAGTGGAGTTACCATACTCGTGCGGTGGGTTTTGGTGCTACCAGAGTGTGTTTTGTTGACGGTTCGGCGTGTTTATTGGACATTGATTTTCGAGTTGTATTTTGGTTTCGGGCGTGTTTAATTGGAGTTGGTGACGGACTTGGCTGTGTTGATTGACTTCCTGTTTGTCTGTGATTATTTTGACTTTGGTGAGTCGTTACGTTTTCTGGTTTTTAAATTTTTATTATTATGCCGCCTGCGGGGAAACCTCGCAAGACGGCGAAGGGTGATGCCTCTGACGCTGCGTCTGGGGCAGTCACTGATGAGGTGATGGGGCCCCCTCCACCTGCGAAGTCTCGTCTCCGTCATACGGAGAGCGAGCTGAGCAGTTCGGGGTCGGAAGCTGATGTTAAGGCGAGTGGTGGTAAGGCGACCACCAAGCGCTTTAAGTCTGCTCCTGTTGCTGATGCTGCTGCTGCTGCTGCTGCTGTTGATGGTGCTAAGAGTGGTGCTGGTCGCGGTTCTGCTATTAGTACTGCTGCTGGTGGTGGTGCTGGTGGTGGTGCTGGTGTTGGTGTTGTTGGTGGTGTTGTTGGTGGTGCTGCTAGTGGTGCAGCTGGTGGTGTTGCTGGTGGTGCTGCTGGTTCTGGCGTATGTACCACGTCGGATGCTGGTACTGCTGCTGCTATCTCTGATAGCTCTGCGGTTGGTGGTGGTTTTGCTGCGGCGTTTCCCCCGTTGCCATCTGTTGGCAGGGAAAGCAGACAGCGTAAAAGGGCTGTGGCTTCGGCTGCAGCCTTTTCTGTGTGTGATGGTGGTGTTACTGTGGCCGACGTTAAGGTTGTCACTGACAGTTTCCGTGAGGTGCTGTTCGGTGAGAACCTTAGTGCGGAGACGATGGGCAGACTCATGAGTCAGGCTAGTGGATACGAGGAGTTGGTGATGAAACTGCTGGTGGACAATGAGCGGTTGAGGGGTAGACTGGACATCCTCCAGTCTCCCAGGCCGGTTCAGTCGATGACCACAGTGCCAGCTCCCGCTGCTAAGCCTGTTGCTCAGGCCCCAACGGTTGCTGCGGTGGTTAGGGCACAGGGTGTCGCGGTTCCCAGGCCTACACCCAAGCCTGTGGAAACCTGGTCGGTGGTCGTTCGCGACAAGAAGAAGGGCGCAACTTCCAAGGAGGTAGTGAGTAAGGTCGTCGAACAGGTCGGACCCACCCTTGGAGTCAGAGTGCATGAGATGCGACCGCTGAAGAGGACTAGCGGTGCGGTCATTCGTACACCTTCGGTGGCGGAGAGGTCGAGGATTGCCTCAAACAAAAAGTTTGAGGAGGTCGGCCTGGAGGTGACTGTGAGCGACAAGCTTGGTCCAAGGGTGGTGGTTGCCGGAGTGCATGCGGCGATCACTCCTGACGAATTTATGTCGGAGTTGTTCGAGATGAACCTGAAGGAGCGTATGAGCTATGAGGTGTTCAAGAAGAGCGTTCGTCTGGTTACCAGTCCCTGGAGGTCTGACCCTGCCGGACAGGTCAACGTTGTGTTGGAGTGCGGTGAGCGTGTTGCGAACGCGCTTCTTGATGTCGGTAGGATCTACGTGAAGTGGTTCAGCTTCAGGTTGCGGCAACAGGATGCGATCCCGCACTGCTACCGCTGCCTCGGCTTTGACCACCTGCAGCGTGAGTGCAGGATGGGGCAGGATGTGTGCAGGACGTGCGGGATGATGGGGCATCTGGCCTCACGTTGTGTTAACGGTCACTCCTGACGAATTTATGTCGGAGTTGTTCGAGATGAACCTGAAGGAGCGTATGAGCTATGAGGTGTTCAAGAAGAGCGTTCGTCTGGTTACCAGTCCCTGGAGGTCTGACCCTGCCGGACAGGTCAACGTTGTGTTGGAGTGCGGTGAGCGTGTTGCGAACGCGCTTCTTGATGTCGGTAGGATCTACGTGAAGTGGTTCAGCTTCAGGTTGCGGCAACAGGATGCGATCCCGCACTGCTACCGCTGCCTCGGCTTTGACCACCTGCAGCGTGAGTGCAGGATGGGGCATCTGGCCTCACGTTGTATTAACGGTCACTCCTGACGAATTTATGTCGGAGTTGTTCGAGATGAACCTGAAGGAGCGTATGAGCTATGAGGTGTTCAAGAAGAGCGTTCGTCTGGTTACCAATCCCTGGAGGTCTGACCCTGCCGGACAGGTCAACGTTGTGTTGGAGTGCGGTGAGCGTGTTGCGAACGCGCTTCTTGATGTCGGTAGGATCTACGTGAAGTGGTTTAGCTTCAGGTTGCGGCAACAGGATGCGATCCCGCACTGCTACCGCTGCCTCGGCTTTGACCACCTGCAGCGTGAGTGCAGGATGGGGCAGGATGTGTGCAGGACGTGCGGGACGATGGGGCATCTGGCCTCACGTTGTGTTAACCCGGTGAGGTGCCGTAACTGCGAGATGAGGGGCCTGCCAGCGGACCACAGTATGCTGTCGTTTGCGTGTCCCACGTACTCGGCTATGGTTGCCAGGGCGAACGCCAGACATTAATGGAGTTGCGCCTTTTGCAGCTGAATTGTCAGCGCTCGAAGGCGGTGACGTGCGAGCTGGGGCAAGCTATGTGTCAGCTGGACGCTAGCTTTGCTCTGATCCAGGAGCCGTACTTTGCGAATGGTGATGTTAGGGGGATTCCGGGGGGGTTTCGCGTATTTACTGACGGTGTGGGAAAGGCCGCGATTATAGTTAGGGACAGCGACGTGGACTGTACGAAATTAGTTGATAGCCAGCTTGGGGTGTGTGTTAGGGTAAAAGGGTGGTTTGGGGGATGTTTCTGGCTAGCATCTACTGTAGGCCTGGCGTTTCATTGAAACCCTATCTAGGGTATATGGATACGGTACTACTCGCGGCGAGTAGTATTCCTGTTATCCTCGGCCTGGATGCGAACGCCTCCTCTCGTATGTGGTTCAGTAAGATCTCCAGACTTGGGTCTGGACATCCGAACCTCATACGAGGAGGAGTGCTTAGTGAATGGTTGCTCTCGCGAGATTTGAGCCTGTTGAATGAGCCGAGTGAGCTATATACTTTCGATGTGCCAATGGGCGTCAGTGACATTGACGTGACAGCTGCGAATGGGGCGGCAATTACTGCTTTGGACTTTAGTTGGAGAGTTTGATAAGTGACCATAATCTCATTGAGATTAGGGTTACTTGTCCACAACGGACTAGGGAGACTGGTGGCGTTTTACGATGGCGAACGCGTGACGTTGATTGGGACCATTATCGGTACTGTTTTAGGGAGGCATTGTCATCGGTGCCAATTGAAGACTTTAGGCTACTAACGATTGACGACCAGGTTGACAAGATTGTCCGGACGGCATCTGCGGTGAATGATGCCCTGTGGGCCGAGCTAGTTATGCGAAGCCCAAGAGGGTCAAATGGTGGACCCCTGAGTTGGAGACGATGCGGCGGCGCGTTCGACACCTCCGGAGACGTTTCCAGAGGGGTAGGCGTACCAATACTGAAGATCTAGCTCAGCGTAGGACTGAGTATCTTGGCAGCCTTAAGACGTACAAGGACATGATTGTTACAGTTAAGGAGGACGAGTGGAGGAGATTTGTACAGGACAATAGGGATGACCCCTGGGGTAGGGTTTACCGTATCTGCATGGTAGAAAGAGTCAGGTGGACATAGGATGCCTCCATGTTGGCGACACCGTGTTGTCTTCATGGAGGGACTGCACGGACGCATTTTTGGGGGTTTTCTTTCCAAGGGCGGAGCCAGGCAACTATCCTCCCCCACCGGTGGAGGTTGCTGACCCTCCAAACTTGGTGAGGTCGGAATTAGATGACTGTTTTTGTCGGGTGAGAAGCAGGAAGTCCCCAGGTTTGGATGGGTTGACCGGAGAGATGTGTAAGAACATCTGGAAGGCCATCCCTGAATACCTGGAGGCGGTGTACGGTAGGTGCATTAATGAGGGCTACTTCCAGAAGGCATGGAAATGTGCTCGTGTTGTGGTACTCCTTAAGTCGCCTGATAGAGTGAGGAGTAATCCTCGCTCTTATCGGGGCATCAGCCTCTTGCCAGTATTTGGAAAAGTGCTGGAAAGAATCATGGTGTACAGACTCAAGGAGTGCTACAGCGAGGGCCTTTCATGTTACCAGTTTGGTTTTAGGGAAGGCAAATGCGTCGAAGACGCTTGGATGCATGTGAAGAGTTCTGTCGAACAATCATCTGCGAAGTATGTGCTTGGGCTTTTCATTGATTTTAAGGGAGCTTTCGATTATCTTTCGTGGGACAAGGTCTTACGAAGGCTATCGGAGGTTGGCTGTCGTGAGATGGGCATTTGGAGCAGCTATTTCGAGGATAGAAAAGCGTGTGTTGTTGGATCCTTTGAAACGGTTTGGATGGAGGTTGTTCGGGGTTGTCCGCAGGGGTCCGTCTGTGGTCCATTCATTTGGAATCTCATGATGGATACTCTGTTGAGGCAGCTCGGGCTGACATTCAAACTGTGTGCGTATGCGGATGACTTGCTCATCCTAATCGAAGGCCGGTCTCGTGCTGAGCTGGAGAGAAGGGGTGCCCAGGCCATTCGCATTGCTTGTGAGTGGGGTGTAGGGGTTGGTGTGGACGTCGCAGTGGATAAAACGGTGATAATGTTGCTTAAGGGCATATTGTCAATCGGGCGACCTCCACTCATTAGAATTGGTGACAACAGTATTCGCTATGTGACTCAGGTCAGGTACCTTGGAATAGTTGTTGGGGAGCGTATGAGCTTCCGGGCTCATCTCACCCATGTCAGGCATAAACTGGCAGCTATCGTTGGAAAGGTTAGGCACATATTGAGGAGTGATTGGGGACTCAGCAGGCGTGCCGTCCGTATCATATACGATGGGCTTTTCGTCGCTTGTGCGGCGTATGGCGCGTCGGTGTGGTATAAGACGGTCATGTGTGTTGTTGGACAGAGTAAGATTCTCACGTGTCAGAGAATTACACTCTTGGCATGTGTTCCGGTGTGTCGGACGGTCTCTACCGATGCTTTGCAGGTCCTTGTTGGTGTACCTCCGCTTGACTTGGAAGTGGTGCGTCGTAGCATTGCTTTCAGGGTCAAGAGGGGACTGCCACTTGGGACGAACGATTGGCTTTCTGTTTCGGAGCTCGAGATTGGGAGAGTTAGGTATAAGGCCCTTTTGCAGGGGTGCCTCGTAGATAGGTGGCAGACGAGATGGACGAACAGCGACAAGGGAAGGGTGACTTATGGCTTTATTCCGGACGTTACGTTCGTACGGAAACACCCTGACTTTGGCTTTGGCTTGAGTCTGGGGTTCATACTGACGGGACATGGCTCTTTCAATGCATTTTTGCATCGAATTGGCCAGACTGAATCAGCGGACTGTCGGTGTGGGAGGGGAATTGAGGACTGGAGGCATGTACTGACTTCGTGCCCGGACTATGATGACGTTAGGGATTTAGATAGTATGGGTATTACTCATACTGGGGGGGTGTAGGATTTCAGTAAGGTATTGTTGGACGATCGTACTTATGGTAGGCTGGGCGTTTTTGCCCTTGAGGTGTTTAGGCGTAGAAGGACGGCACTATTAGCGGAGGTTGAACCTGCATCACCATCTTAGCGGTCTCCTGGCTAGCCTTTTTCTAGCTTGGCGTCCCGCTGGGGTGCTGATGGTTGATGTGTTATGCTGCTTGCTGTGATTGTCTGCTGTTTGCTGTTTCCCGACCTGCTGTTTGCGGCTTGATTTGTGGCTGCAGTTTTGGGTGTTGTGTGTTTGTACTGGTCTGCTTTTGACTGGTTGTGTTCTTGTTGTTGTGTATTGTGTCCGTGGCGCACGATGTCACTTTGAGTTCTCCCTTGAGGGTGGCTCCGTTTATTGTTGTGTTGTTTGAGTGTTTCTTGTTTGTTGTTATCACCATCTTGGTCACCAGTCCGAAGTTGTTTGGGACTTACACTGGTAGTAGCATTTATGCTACGAGGCCTGACCGGAGGCTTAATTCTGGTGCCACGGGTGTCGGGAGCACCAGGAATTTCGGTTCCTACCCGACTATGGTGAGGCCCCCTTTGTGGGAGCAACGTGGTGGCTGTGGTTTAAACCCAAATCGCGGGGAGAGCTATGCTGGCTCGGTGTGGAGTTACATTTTTAACCGGGTGCCGTGACCCATAGATCGGTAGGAGTTTAGATAGTCTCCGACACCTTACCAAGGTGTGAGGTCATGTCCAAATAACATGGCTTTAAATTGGTACTCACTGGTGATTTTAATCATAGGTGGGGGCGTTGGTGAACGCATTGTATTCACTCGTGCTTTGGCACCGTGAGGTAACGTCCTAGGGCAGGTACTCACGTTAAACCACTGACTTAGTACCCTGTCGTAATATTCTTTAAGCATTACAATCGTAATATATTTATATTTGTAAACATCTACTACTATGCTCCATTCGAATAATATGCTCGTTTCTACACTTTCGATCTACTCGTAGGTGGTACCTACGCTAATGCTAATTTGCATAAAATCTTCAAAACTTTCTTATTGATATAAATTAGACAAAAGAAAGCCTTAAGAGCTAAGAATAGATATTTTGGTGTTTTTGAATATTGATTTTATTTACCGGTTTTATGGATATGTTCATATGTAAATACATAATGTAAAATTTATTTATTTTTTTATTTATATATTATAAGCCTTAGAATCAAACAATTCTGTGATTTTTCAAAATGTTCATGTTACGAAATAAAAGTTTTTTCAAACATTGTGAACAGTTTTTTCGCTTCATCGTTTCTAAAATTCCTTTTGATTACAAAATTCTTCAAGAATTTGAATAAAACTATCTGTAGAAATAATAAAATTAAATTATTTAACAAGTTCAAAATGTAAAAAAAATTCTAAATTTTAGTATTTTATGTTATGAAACTATCGTTTTTGAATTTTAAAAGATAATATTTCGACGATACTTCTAATGTTTACAATTAAAACTACAAAAAAAATAAATAAATAAATAAATAAATAAAATAAAAAAAAAATTGAATATGTGTTGAGTATACGTTTAATTAAGTCAGTGGTCGGCAGACGTGCTACCGGGTGGCACATGTGTGTATTCGACTTTTTTAAAAACCGATTTTGAATTAATTCGAAAAATTACAATTTTTAAAAAAGCGGTTTTCGGTTAAAAATGTATCAAATAACCGGTTAACCAGTTCTTCCTTTTAAAATAAATATTTTTCTCACTTCTTGTTCTTGTTCGGCTTTTCTAAAGACTTAAGGTACATTTCTTCCTCGACAACTCAACATCCTAATATTTCATCCAGTGTATTTTATAAGAGTTTCATTTGCCAGCACCTAGTATAGAATCATTTTTTTCATTGATGCATAATAGCGTCAATTTTATAAACGTATTTAAGGTGCTTAATACTTCCTGGTGTCGAAGAGCATTTTTAGCTTAGTATTTAAGGACACTCAATATATCTATATCGATTTCCAAATATTTTTACACTTCAGTGGATATCTGTGGACCGCTCTGCTATATTAGGTAAGACACCCGCCTACCAACCAAGAAGTCCTCGATTTAATTCATTGTTGGAGACTGGTTATGAGTATTTACGCTGTGGAGAACTTCACTAACTAACACATCTGCCGTTCGGCGCCGGCGTTTGGAGGTCCCTTCCAATGAGTCTAATTGTTCATCATCCTCCATATGTAAAAAATTAATAATTATTTACAAAAAACGAAAAAAAAGTAGTTGTTGCTCAAGTGCGCATATCTTTTTCGATCTACCATAGCTTTCACGTTCTTTATGAGACGTTCATATATATCAAAATGAGACGTTATATATTAAATTTAGAAAAATGTACAAAAACTATACATATTTTAAATAACCGGTTATTCGGGTTAAGTTAACCGATTTATTCCGCATTCGAAAAATTTGCATTTTACAAAAACCGTATTCGACAAAACCAATCAAACCAGTTAAAACCGATCGAATAGTAACCGTTCGATCTCCCTAGTGTTAGCGTTCGTAAGAAAGATTACAAACGAGACCAAAAATGCTACTTTTATGTTCTCTTTGTGCCGACCACTGAGTTAAATATAAATTAAACCTATAATGCGTCTGTATAGAGTAGATGTAAATATAAAAAAATAAAAAAAATTGTTGTTGTAATAGGCCCAGAAAGGTGACCTTCATTTGAAATCAAATTCAACAACTCAAGTGTTTAAAAGCCCTTCAAACAAACTTCAGGGCTTGAAGACGTTGAAAACTAAAAATAAATATCAAATAAAATAAAATAAAATGAGACGTATTGTAAAAAGAAAAATAATAAAAAAAAATTAGAAAAATAATAAAAAATTAGAAAAAAAAGTATTATTAGAAAAAAATACGCTCATTTATACATAGAAGTACATGCACAATATGTAAATGTGAACATACGAAACATAGCCATAAACATTTAAAATATCCCAGCGAATATATTTGCTTTTTATTTGTACAATATTGTGATTGATGGTTTAAGTACATAACTTGCGTTGTGAATCTTGTGCGTTGCAGGCTTATGTTAAAAAAAAAGTTGTAATAGTGAATTTCCATAAAGCAAGCTACATGCAAATTGTGCAACGCCTCTAACTCGATGAAGTTGGTCAACTTTCAACTCTTAAGGCGTTAACAGTTGAACAGCTGACTTGCGTTTTCTATGTTGTGTTCAATTGTTCTAAAAAACGAAATAAATTCAATGAATTGAAAGCAAAAACTTAAATAAAATATATTTCATTCTCCATTTGTACACTAAAAATAATGTAATTAAAAGTTCTCTCAGTTAATGAGCTGCACCAGATTCTATTTTTAGACTTATTGAAAGGGACCTACAGTTTAACGCCGGCTCCGAACGGCAAATGCATTAGAGAAGTCAATAGTAGTAATAATCATAACCAGTTACAAGCTAATGTTATGAGGTGATACCGCCATTGAAAAAACTTTTTCTTTTTTTGATGTTCTGGCCTGGTATTGAACCCAGACCTTCTGATTAGTAGGCGGGTGTCTTACCTACCATACCATAGCGGCACCATCCTTAAAACGTTGAAAATCTTAAAGTACCAATAACGCGATAAACGTCCAACACGTGTTATATAACTTCACTTTAAAAGTGTTAACCCTACAATGTATGATGTACATGTGTATCGTATGCGATACATTTAAAAGTTTTTTATAACTACCTAAAACCTGACGTGCTTCGCTACCTATCTAAACTATCTTAGTTGCCATTTTTATCCTCTTTCTGTTCAAGTCCAAGCAATTAAGATAGATAGTTCCTTTCAGAAAGACACTGTAAATTTTTGTAGTTTTCAAGAAAAAGAAATAGAAAAAAAATATATAAAACACGCAATCACTTTTATATATATTTAGCCAGCTTTTACCCGGTGTACTGTGTTTAATATCCGCTTATCCAAATCTCCCGCTTTTAAGCTTAAATAAATAGATGAAGAAACTTTTACTATTACCATTCTCAACATTTATAAAATTCTATATTTAATGCGAATAGGAGGTGCCACTCCCACTTATTGACTGATAGAGTCTATTGTTCACGAAGTTGTGTGAATCAAATTTAAAAACTTATACTATTCAAGATACACGTCCACTTGAAGTGAAGTCATTCAGTTTTAACCGTTCTTAAGACTTATAAAAATAAGTATTTAGCTTGTATGGGATATACCATGCCCTCTTGCCCAATCCAGCTCACTTTTCGACCGATGGTTTGCATTGAGTATGAAATTATTAAGACCAAATTTGGAAGCTTTAGTTTTTACCGTCCTTAAGATTTACAAAAGCCAATATTTATTTTGTATGGGAGGTACTTATTCAATTTCGATTTCTTTTTGACTGATAATTTGTATTGACTATGTAGCTATTTGGACTCAATTTAGAAACTCTTACTGTTGGCATTTTGAAGATATACACAAATAGATATTTACTTTGTATGGGCGTGCCACCGCCCAATTTGAATTTTTGAAATTCCAAAAAAATTTGTAAAATTTGAAATTCCGATTAGCACAAGTTCATAGTCATATACACTAGAATCTCGAAAAAGTTAACTCGTTAGCTCGGCTAAGTTAACCGATTTTCAGCGTTCATGCACCGATATAAAAAGTTAACTTATTAAACAATAAAAGTAAACTCTTCTATGCATACAAATTTTGTAAACCAACGATATACTTCGAGATGACTGAAAATGTTGACATCAGCATTGATTACATTGAAAATTGAACCAAAGATCAAAGGACAGAAGATAAAGATGATTTTGAAGTATCCAATTATTATTATTTAGCAACCAAAAGTGAACATCAGCAACAGCTTTCGAGATGCAAGCCAAAAAAACAACACTTATAAGTACCGACTACATTTTTAGGCCACTTCGCACAAATTAACCTGATGACATATTGAAGCGACATTGTCACTACGATATTTTTTTAATATTGTGTCAAGTCGAAATTTCTATAAAGTTGTCGTAAATGGGAAATTTCATCGATAAATTCTCGTGACAATGACACAAACCAACTGATTTATGTATGACAACAACAAATTAATGTCACCATACTAAAGAAAACTGAAATTTAGCGACGTTGTCTGTTATGAGTCGAATACACGCTGAACGATACAGGGTTTTGTCTGTTACACCTCTCCGTTAATGAATAAAGTACTAATGATTCTTAAAGATATTGTCTGATAGCACTCACAAATAAGCGTACGTCTGCAAGACATGAAAATTTGTGTAATTATTTAAAAAAGCCACAACAGTCAGTAGAAATAAAATCTGAGTTCTTTGGTAATTATGAAAACTAAAGGCTCCATTAGACGTGACTTAACATAACGCAACTAGCCAGACTTTTGAGTAACAAAGTGTTTGATTTGTGGTAACATACGATAGCACCGCAACGAATTACTTATGGTTGGTTGTTTTGACACTTATTAAGTTACGTCTTAAGGCCTGGTTACTCTTACGTAAATGTTGCGGACACGTAAACGTTACGGTCGATTTCAATCATTGATAGTTACTAAAAATGTGTTATTTTATTTTTTGAAATGAAATAGAAAATTTTTTATAATGATTTCAAAGAAAAGGCTTTTTATAAATTCAACCTTTTTTTAGAAAAAAAAAAAATTCAAAATGAAATTAATTTTTTGACAGCTGGTACGTAAAAACGGAAAGAAATTTCTTTCTTTAAATATATCCGCAACTCAACGTTACGTTTACGTAAGAGTATCTATTTACACATAAACTAGGTAAGGAAAACAGAACAGCTGATCCGTAACGTATACGTTTACGTAAAATTAACCAGGCCTTTAGTCTTAAGTCAATAAAATTAGTTAAGTGTTTGCGAAAAGCCTACATGTATGTTTATAATTGTATTTATTTTTTAATTTTGAAAACTGCTTGGAAAAGCAGTTAGCTTTTTCGCAATTCTACTGTATAAGATATTACCAGTGTAAATGGCCACAAAAGTATTGCTTTTATATTTGCACTCTGCCAAGTTTTATGGATAGTTTTGATGTACAAAACAAATTCTTCGATTTTTTGAAGCTATTAAAGCCATTTAGCAAATGTGAAACTACTAACTTTAAAACCAAACTCTAACTTTGCCTCAAGACGAGCAACAAACCTTTTTTTTTTCTTAATCTTACAAAAAAAAAAAAAAAAAAAAAAAAAAAAAAAATTAACAGTTATTGCAGAATATTACTTTCATAACGGCATTAATTTATATTTTTATTTATGCTCACAGTGGACTCCTACTCCTTTCTGTTCACTGAAAGACATTGAAACTTATTGCTAAAGCAACATAATTAAATTTGTATTTTTTAATGTTTAATTAAATGTTTGCTGGGTTAAAACGCACTAAGTGCGTAAGATAGTATCTGCGGGTCTGTGTGTAGACAAGTGCGTATAGAAAAACAACAGGGCAGCGTATTGAAGAAAAGCAACAACAAAAATGAATGAAAAATAAAAAAAGTAAAAATAACAACGATTAGTTGACCTTCATAAATAGAAAATCCAACAATAACAACAAAATACACAAAAAAGATAACAAATAGAATTTATTGTAAAAAAAATATATGAAAAAATAAAATAAATAAGAAAATTTACGATTTTAATACCCTACATCAACAGACAGTATACATATATTATGCCTATAATTTAAGATATTGTTAGATTAGAGAATAATATTAGAATAAGAATTCCTAGCTGAACTCTAAAAGGAGTGATACATTGGCAAACACTTGCTTGCAAACATCGCAAATAACCAATCGCATTCAAGGAAAAGTAAGTTATCCATGTATGCGATTGGCTATTCGCGATGCTTGCAAACAAATGTTTGCCAATGTATCACCCCCTTAATGTGTAGCGTTATCTTTAGTTGGCTACCTCTTATGTCAGTTTTATAAATTTTTTTCTGTAAAGGTCTTAAAACTTGTCATTTCTGCTGCTGCTATAGTTGTTTGTATTAGAATTACTATTTTTAATGTTTGAACATTTTGACTTGTCATATATTTTCGGTGTGTACGAGAGAGTGTGGTTATCTAATAAATTTGGCCAAATTTATCGCTCGTACAGTGCTATGCATGTCTTTTAATATTGTTAACTGACAATCCCCCGTGTAGTTTGCATCCTAAAAATTTCTTAAGAATTTTTTTGTTTTCTTCGCAGAATTTATTATTAATCGGGGCTGGCTCGAGCCTCTTTTTTTAAACGACGTCATTATTCCACCTATAGTTTCATTTTAGTAATATGTGTGTATGTTCATGCAATGTGCATAGAAGCCGAGTTACAATTTAGTACCGTCGTGTTCACAAAGAGAAATACACTTAAAATTAGAGTATCCACTGAAATGAATTCCTGTGGAAAAATATATATTTTTGAGATATATAAACATGGTTGGTAAAATCAGCTAACACCACTGATTTCCCGCTTGATAACGATATTGGAGTTTAACATCGCCTCCGAATGTTCGCCAAATATTTCTTTGATTAAACATTCGAAAACGACTATTGAAAGCGAAACTCATAATGTGACTTGAAATCGTTTTTCATTGGCTAAAATTCTCTAACTTTTGAACCGATTAAGATATTTTAGTAATTCTTTTTTAATGTACTGATAACAAGCAAATTTTCACTCCGTTTTATATTAATCAATATTAATTGATTACTTATTAAGGAATTCAAGGTCAAAGTTAAACCTTTGTTTCGTGTCGCGTTAATACTATTCAAATAAACAAGTTATTCTAGGACCAACTATGTAAGATATATAACTATAACTATATAAGAATTTTAAAGCATCAAAGCTTGCTTCCCGAGATATAGGCCTATTAGTTTCAACATTTGGCCGGAAATTTTGATCAGTAAACACATCAATATGGATATAAAATAAAAGTACTAGCGAAGACCTTTCATTTAGTGTACACAAAGCTTGGATCCATTGACCCCTTGTGGACCGGGAACGAATAGTGATTTTTTGTATGGATCTTTTATTTTAAATTGCCATTATCTCGGAAACTAGCAGGTATACCAAATTTGCGTCATAAATTACCTTTTTTAAACAATCGAATGAGCTTTGATTTTGTATATCATTTGTCGGTGTAACCCATCAAATGTCGGAAATATGAAATGTCGGAGATATGGAACTTGTATATTTTCATATAAAATGGTCTCTAATATATATACATATGTACGTTGAACCGATTAAAACATTTTAATATACTTTTTTTTTAATACATTGGTGTCTATAATTATTATTCATTTGATACGAATATTGGTTGCAAATATTCAAATTCTGTTCTGAATTAGTTCTGTCCTGTAGTAGTTCTTTGACTTCTTTATCTAACTCCTGATGTCCATCGATGTCGTATACTATAGATGAACGAATCTGACGTTGCCAATAATATATAAAATATATCTTCATTAGCGTGATTTTTTGAAATTTTTAGTATGTTGTGCTCTCTATAAAATCTGGAAACATTATTAATTTTTTCCTGAGCTTCCTCTGATGGCACCACGAATTTAAGTTGATTTTTATTTTAATGTAATTAATTTTTGTTTCTAAAATATTTTTCGGCCAATTCTATATAACTAAAGCTCTCCATGTTTTTGTAAATAAGTATTGCTTTTTGCGACTGCTATTAATGAAGTATATTTTAGCAATTGTGTTTCTATTCACTTTATTATAAGCCTTTCCTATTATATATAATGTATTATGTAAGCAAATATCATTACTGACTACCTGCTGTTAACTATGACATATCTAAAGCGCAAATTTAACGCAACATTAAATTTCTCTAAAGTAAATTCATTAAAATGAAAAAGTGTACTACAGATGGCAAAATACGGCAGCAATAGTATATATAGGATAAAGGGGGAAACTTTCACCCATCCAAGGGTGTTTTACTTTACTTGTTCCCTATTGTTCCCTATAATTTCTATTCTACTAAATTTGAAATTTGACAAAAATATTAGGGGTTTAATAAGTATCTTAGTACACACATAATATTAATGGTAGGCGTGTAACGACCTACAATTATTTAAAGATGACAATCTTACTAACCTAGCAAAAAAAGACCAGACCGTTATCGATGATAAATTGCGAGTTGTAACCATTTCTACCATGCTAGCAACCAAATGGTGTTAAAGTTTTAAAAATCGGTGACAAAAAAATTTGGACTTTTGGCCAGTGATATCAAATTTTCAACCATTGTGTGTCGCTTAGTTTATGACAGCAAATCTTTCGATCTCGGAGGTTTGCCTGCGATATCAACAGCTAAACTTTAGTAATATCTAAAGCGAATAACTTTTGCTACATCACTAAATATTCGCTAATATGTTTAATTATTTCATTTTGATATCGCTAAATATTCGTTAATAGTTAATAGTTTGGCAATAATTCGGAAACGAAGCTTTTGCTCTCTTTTTTTTAACCATTAGTTTTGCTTCTACATTTTTTTTTGCTCTCTGTTCATTTATAAATATTTGACGAGAAGTTAGCGAAGAACATTTTTTTTATTGGGCCATCCAAAATTAGTTTCGATATTTCTTTGCTAATAGTACAACACCCGTTTTTGGGGGATTCATCGCAAGCTATTCCTGAGTGTACCAGTTTGACACCTCGTCCAGGGCCGTCCTCACAATGTCACACAATGTACTCTCATATCTCCCACTTACAGCTATAACGACGTCATCAGCATAACCAATTACACTGACACCCCTATGAGCCAACATGGTGAGCTAGCGATAACTGCAAAGAAATCTGAACCTTGATGTGGTGGCCGACAGAGAATTTTATGTAAATTCTATTACTGCATCATCTACTAAGATAGATGAAACACTTCCGCTATCTTGGGGCAGGAGCTAAACTACAAAATATCAGCGCCAGCTGGATTATAATCTGATCTTAACTAAAGCTGAGTTGAGGCTGACCAAACGTAAAAATATAATAAAGATATAGATTTTTCGGAGTCTTATTTATACTTCAGATATTTATCTTTATGAATAGTATTGAAGCCAGCATTTGATCCAATAATAACTGTAAGTTTCAGTACGACAACAAAAATTATTTAATTTTTTAAACTCAATGCGTGATCGGAAAAGGCAAAGTTGAATGCAATCGACCAATGAGTAACAGTGCATATCCTTTAAAATCTAACACAGGCAGTAAGCGTTTTAGAATTGTTTTTTATATGCATCCAGCTCTATGGGAATCAATATTGATAATAATGTCACATTAAGCTGAACAAGGGTGTTGATCTTATTTTAATTAACTCCCCTAGCCAATTCATCCCAAAACATCCAATTACTTAAGGTTCTGGGCTCCATGCAAATTCATAATGGATCAACTAAAGTCCTGAGACACCTGCTAAGTGTTTGCGATCGATATCTTGATAGAATTCACGGTGGTTTGCGATACCACATTTTCCAGATGTAGCTTCGGATTTTCTTTTCGAATATAAGATAATCAAATATGACCATTTTATCAAAAAAATCAATTTTTCCTAACTTTTCCACATCAGCACTAGAGATACAGGCACAAGCCTTAAAGTTTAAAGAAATTATCTATGAAAGAAACACGTGTCCGACTCTGCATTGGATCCACTTGATTCATTGGGCACTTACGGCAAAGCTACAAAGCCAAATTCATGCAATTGGGCTGAGGTATCTAAGAAGAGTAGATGGAAAGACCGGCAGAGGCAAAGTAAGGACGAAACGATCAGAAGACACCTAAATAAAGAAAGTAAATCGTTGAAAAATGAGATGTTGTGGTCACGTTACTAGAATGACTCCCGAATGCCAAAAAGAGTTCAAGTGGTCGCTTACTAGGGTCGAGAGGTAGAAGCCGAAGGAGAACTATGTGGCAAGACACTATTGACGACAATTTCACAGAAAACGGAAGAAGTAGAAAAGGTCCAGAATATGTATTAGAAAGAGATTTTTCATTAAGGGTCTTCAAATGCTAAAAAAAAATTAATTTCTAACCAGCTTATCAGAAGTTCCATAATCCATAATCAAACGGCATTGGCGTTTTTTAAATTGAAGTCAAACCTTTATTAGGTGTGCAAATCGAACCACAGAGGACCACAGATGGCTATTATTACACGGTGCGACAAGAAAGAACAAAGTTTTTCAACATGGCAAATAATACTACTTTTCTGATAGGCGCTATCGAGTTGAGCAAGGATCTGTTTTTGGAATTTTCGGAATACCTCCAAAATCTGGAGTTACAGATAGAAAGCCGGTTTTTTGAACCTTCATGCCGTTATAAGCTAATAACTTAGCTAAATATTAAGTTTCTTTTCGTATTTGGAAAGAAAAGTAATAAACCTTTTAAATGATATATATGTCGTTTATAGCGTAGACAGACGACAGCATTAATCTGCATTAAAACTCACTAAACAAAATAAAATTTTACCATGACAGACGACAGCTTACAAAAGCTTAATAATTTTCATAAGTTTTATTTTATTCATAACTAAATAGAGATTCTTAATTAATTCATAATTAGTATGTATTCGATATAAAATAGTTCACAAAAACGCATCTAAACTTGGTAAATGTGTGAAAAATTGGGCGAAAAAAATGTTTGCTTGAAAAATGCATCAAGATTCTTCAATGATACTTAATCGACATACATACATATATATCGTTTAAAAAGTCTATTTGTCTTTTTAAAATCGGGTAATACTCAGCTAAGTTATAGGCTTAAAAGTGCATTAAGATCCGAAAAATCGGTTTTCTACCATAACTCCAGATGTTGGAGGTGTTTCGAAAATTACAAAAAAGGATCCTTGTTTTTCTCGAGAAAGCCTATCAAGAAAATAGTATCACTTGCCAGGTATTTTATTTTGTCGCCCCATGTTATCCCTCAACTTATTTTCGTTTATATGCTCCAGCTTAACTTAAAAGAAAAAAATTTATATTTTTGTTCATCCGAAACTACTGTGCGCCCTTTAAAAACCTTAATTTTGTATAAAATTAACTTTTAATGTTAATGTGAGAACCTCAACAAACTGATACATATTCAAATTATAGTCGTAAGTCATTGATATGTGAGTAAATAATTATATTGTATATCGAAATGTTTGTGTATCAGTAAAATACTCGTAATTTAAATATAACGGGTTCGAGTATTTATTTCCTGATTGCAAGCGACTTAAAGAAAATTAAAAGAGTGACTTTTGTATAAAACTCAGTTTGTTTGGTTTTGATTACTTTAATAAATGGATATGTATTTAGTAAAATTATTAATTAAGTAGTAAATGATGTTGATGTTTTTCTTTCATTTTAAAGTAGTATTTTTGAAGATATAAAATAAACGTTTCTAATGAATTGTACTTTTCACTAATGAAATAAATAAATTAATACTATGTAATCTTGTTTATATCCATAATGAACTTATACGCTCTAAATTACTTACTTTTTAGGAAAGTCACTCTTTGATTTGATTTGATTTCCACATAATTGAGAGAAGAATAGGGTTTGTCATACAAATTTCAGAAACACCCTCAAAATTGTATTTTTAAAAATGGTTTTTGAAAGTTCAGAATACCCAGATAAATTGTTAATCGATTTTCAATGCTTAAACGGTTTTAAGGAGAAGCTTTTTTTCAAGTCCATGTTATAAGATTGGTAGTGGTTAATATACATAATTTCTTATAAGTTTACTACTTTTAATCGATCTTTTGAACTGCGCGCAGTTTGCTACTTAAAAAATTTGAAAGCTCTGAACATTGCAGTTCTCAAAAACTTATCTTGAAATTCAAATAAAGTAAAAGGCTTGTGAGATATTATCGACATTGTTTTCGTTTGGAAGGCCTACATAGCATTGCCATAGCTTCGTTGAATAGCGTGCATCTGAAATGTTTAATTTCCCATAAGTCTGGCGAATAAATCAGGCTGAATTTGACTAATAGCTTAGGATACATACCATTTCGAGGGTATTGTGGCTTATTCGCATTCGGCCTGCGACTGCGCTATCTCAGTAGCCAATTCACAACAATTTGACGTAAGAAGATCGTTCGAATTTGATTAGAATTAGCCTTTTTAATTAAACAATTTTATCGCAACACATATTTTAGAAGGATGTACACGTTCATGTCGATTTGGCTAAGCAAAGTGCATTAATAACAGCCAATTCGACACATATAGCTTAAACGATATGGCGGCTTTCAATTGTCAAAGTTTGAATGCCTATAATGGAAGACTCGTTACAACAGTGATTTCAAAGTAATATACACTAAATTTGTTGTAAACTTTTTGTTTAACAATTCTTTCCTTGCCATTTCCATAATGTCTGATAGATTTATAGGGTATTTTTTAGCTGCATCAGAAATATCGATATCGATAACTACGGTTTGACAGCTGAGCATGTCAAACTTTCTGTTCAGTAAAGCAATGAATCGTTTTACGCGAGAACAGCGATTGCAAATTGTGAAAATTTAGCTTAAAAAAATATATGTGTTCGCGAAGTTCATAGAGCACTTCGTCCAGTTAAATCGTTAATAAACAAAAATTGCCATATTTGGAGCGAACGCAATCCTCAAGCAGTTAATGAATCACCATTACATTCACTTACATGTACTGTATGCTGCGAAGCAAAAAGCTGCGGTAGGGTAAATAGAGAGCGCCATCAAGCCATGGTGACTGAATTTTTGCTTTCTAAAATTATTCAGCATTTGGTACCACCATGATGATGCAACTTGCTATATGGTGCGCTTAACAACCGATTTATTGCAAACACAATTTGGGGACAAATTTTTTTATTGGTTTATTCCGACAAGCCAGTAACTCTTGCGACATTGGGAACCAATAGTCCAAACATCATTGACGCCATACGCCATGATTTATTGGAAAAAGTCGTCAAAAATTAGACTGATCGAATGGACCAAGTAACTCGTAACCGCGATGTAATGCGTGCACCGGAAATCATATTTAAAAAATATATGCCATAAAATTGCCATATAAAGGATCCGCCATCTAACCTTTTTTTCAACTAGTGCTTATTTCCTGAATGGTAACACTTAGCTCATGTCTGATTTGACAGATTATTAGTTTTATCCTTCCGCTGAACGACAATGGTTGTGTATACGCTTCGCTAAGTGGGCCTGCGATCGACTTACAGAAGATGCCGATTTTGCTAAATAAATCATCTTTTCAGATGACTCTTTTTGATCTTGGCAGGTATGTAAACAAGCAAAATTGTCGCATTTGGGGCACAGAAAACCCGCACGCATACATTGAAAAGCCGATACACTCAAGACGAGTCATTTTTTGGTGCGGATTTTAGTCCAGAGGCATAATGGGGCCATTTTTCTTCGAAAATGAGCGAGGAGTGGCCGTTACAGTCAATGGCGATCGTTATCGGGCCACGTTGAATGAATTTTTGTTCACAAAAATTGAAGAGGAGGATATTGGCAACATTTGGTTTCAGCAGGACAGCGCTACGTGCCACACAGCCGAAGCTACTCTCGATGACTTGCGCCTTGTTTTTGAAGATCGCATTATCAGCCGCAAAGCTGATGTCGTTTGGCCACCTCGGAGCTGCGATTTGACATCGTAGACTATTATTCGTGGGGTGCCGTCATAGATAAGTGTTACGCCAACAAGCCAGAGACAATTGACGCTTTAAAGGACAGTATTCGTGAAGCCATTGGTGAAATACAACTGCACACAATCGATAATGTGCTTAAAAATTGGACCGATCGTGTAGGCTACTGCATGGCAAGCAGGGGCAGCCATTTGAATGGAATTATTTTCCATTATTAACCGGAAGGATTGTACTTTCAAATAAAAAGAAAAAAAATTTGAGAAAATATTCAGTAGTTTTTTTTATAGCAATTTCAAAAAAAAAAAAATTATTTGGCGGACCTTTTATAACAGATTATAAATAAATAATATTCCAACTAAATTTTTGTCTTGTATTATAATTTTATTCTACAAGCTCTTAAGAGAACACCTTATACTATGTTCTTAATCTAGTTTTACTCAGAGAATAAACTTCTTTTTAAATAAGTCGTTAACAAATAAAATGTATAGGCCTATTTGAAAATTTCAGAACATAAGATACATACAAACACACACGCATTCTTATATATGCACGAATGAATGTGTGCATGTGTGACTGGGTAAATATGCCTGATACAGGCATTCCTCGAATAGCACGGTAATTGAATTGCACGAAGTCGAGAATAACATGTTTAAAAATTACAACAACTCTCGAATATTACTGAATACGAATTCCACACATCATAATAACAAACTTCAATTAATTTAAAATTGAGCCACTTAAATGAATTCTAGGTTTTTTTTTATTAAATTTGTTATTTACTACACATTTAAGTGATTTACTTTGTTTGTGACTACTTATAAGAAGGACAACCAGAAATATGCAGTGAAAATCCGAAAACCTCTATATATACTCGTATACATATAAGTAAGTTGTCCTATGTTCGTCATTTTATAACTTAAGAACCACTAAACCGATTTACAAATCTATGCATGCGTTGGAAAGGTGTACTTTCACTGATTGTTTAGCTTCAACTGGGCGGTGCCAAGCTCATATAATATTTTTATTGATATGTTTATATCTTTAAATGGTAATAGTAAGAGTATCTAAATTTGGCCCAGATAACTTTGTGATCAATAAAAATCACCACACAAAACTGGGCGAAATTGAATAAGCGGGCAAGGTTACTCCCATACAATGTAAATGTTAATTTTTGTATATCCCGAGAACATTTAAAGTGGAAGTTTCTGAATTTCGTCTAAATGACTCGGTAATTAATCAGCAATCAAAAAATGTGAGGGATTGTATATGTAGGTGTGGCACCTCCCATACACATTAACTATTAATTATTGTGTATCATGTGAACGCTAATAATAAAAATTTCTAGACTTGGTTTAAACAACTTCTTGGCCAGGACACATCATCAGTCTATAACTGGACGAAATTGAATAAGTCGGCGTGGCAGCTTCCATTCATACTAAAGATAGAATTTTGTATATGTGGAAAACGGTAACTGTTAAAGTTTCGTGATCTATCCATATCAGTCAAAAACCGGGAGATATTCGAAAAGCGGGTATTGCACAAAGCACTCCGGATTAAAGCTATTTATATAAGCTTTTCTATATAACATCTAATATATAAAATCTCGTGTCGCGGTGTTTGTCGCCAAACTCCTCCGAAATGAAGTCGTCGGTTGAATCCCAGGTCACGCTGTCTGGCAATTTTCAGCATTGATATCATCTCACATTGGTTATGTATATTTACGCTGTGAAAAACTTCACTAACTAATATATCTGCCGTTCGAAGATTATTGTTGCTCAATAATGCATATCTTTTTCGACCAAGGTATTTGACGTTCTTTGTGAGACGTTCAAGGTTGTCATATACACAAAAATAATTAAATTTATACAAATAGTTAAACGATGAGCATTTCAATAAAAAGATATACAAACGTATACAAATTATACTTATTTAAATTAACCGGTTATTCGTGTTAAATAAACCGGTTTATTCGGTATTCGAAAAATAAAGATTTTGAAAAAACCGTATTCAACAAAACCAAAAAAACCGGTTAGAACCGGTCGAATAACAACCGTCCGATCTCCATAAATAATACAGAGTATCATAAACAACATTTATTCCACAAATTTATGTTTTACTCCCATTTATAGAAAGCGATTGTTATTATGCTTCGTAATATCAGTCAGTCAAAACTGTAATGATACGAGACTTAGTGTAAAAAAGTTAATGGGCAATATTATTGTAGCCACAATTTTTATTGGAAACTTCAAAGGTGAAGACGTTTTGATTCCACGTATTCCAATGATACGATTTTCAGTGCTTGTTGCCTTTCCATTGACCATTAATAAGGCGCAAGGCCAGACTTTGGGAATTTGTTTTATAAACTTAGAATTTCCACTATTCTCTCACGGACAAGTATACGTTGCCTGTTCACGAGTCGGCAAACCATCTGTATTATTAATATATTGTCTAGAAAATGGAAATAAAGGGTCCGCCAAATACATTTTTTTTTTGAAAATTCTATAAAAAAAAAACTACTGAATATTTTCTCAAATTTCTTTTTTATTTGATAGTACAATCCTTCCGGTTAATAATTGAAAATAATTTCATTCAAATGGTGCCACGGCTGGCCATGCAGTAGTCTACACGATCGGTCTAATTTTTAAGAACATTATCGATTGTTTGCAGCTGTATTTCACCAATGGCTTCACGAATATTGTCCTTAAAAGCGTCAATTGTCTCTGGTTTGTTGGCGTAACATCCCACAAATTATAGTCCAACGGTGTCAAATCGCAGCTCCGAGGTGGCCAAGCGACATCAGCTCTGCGGCTGATAATACGATCTTCAAAAATAGGGCCCACATCGAGTGTAGCTTCCGGTGTGTGGCACGTAGCGCCGTCCTGCTGAAACCAAATGTTGCTAATATCCTCCTCTTGAATTTTTCTGAACAAAAATTCGTTCAAGATGGCCCGATAACGATCAACATTGACTGTAACGGCCACTCCTTGCTCATTTTCGAAGAAAAATGGCCCCATTATGACTCTGGTCCAAAATCCGCACTAAACAGTGACTCGTCTTTGGTGTATCGGCTTTTCAATGTATGCGTGCGGGTTTTCTGTGCCCCAAATGCGACAATTTTACTTGTTTACATACCCGCCAAGATCAAAATGAGCTTCATCTGAAAAGATGATTTTTTTTTGGCAAAATCGGCATCTTCTATAAGTCGATCGCAGGCCCACTTAGCGAAGCGTATACACAACCATTATCGTTCAGCGGAAGGATAAAGCTAATTATCTGTCAAATCAGACATGAGCTAAGTGTTACTACCATTCACTAAATAAGCACTAGTTGAAAAAAAAAACGTTAGATGGCGGACCCTTTACAAAGGATATTATTGTCTTCCGTAGAGTATTACAATAAATATATAATGTGAATTACAACTGTTTTGGGCAATAAAAAACTCAATTCTGGGCGGGAAGAAGTTCTCCTGGTCAACTAATACATATGTATATAAAAATAAGTTGACCTGAGATGTACATTCTGTAGGTATATAACACAAAGCCTTCAAGCAACGCGGTAAGGGTTACTCTTATCTAAAAATTTAAAAATTCGTTCCAAAGAACAAAAATTTGTTCTTTGTTAATAGAAAAAAAATTGTATTCATCCGTTCAATATCTTAAAAATACAAGAGGATAAAAACCAATAATTTTATCTGAATAATAAACAACAAAACGTTGACTTATATATTCAAATGTAAAGCGTTTTCTATTACAACTAAGCAAACTTTTATACATTGAAAGTGTTAATATCTACTGGTACAAAGGGACATACATATTTCAAGGATAACATTTCCTTGAGTTTTTATTTTAAAACTAGATTTGAAGATATGTTAGATATTGGCATATAAATTTTACTACATTAAGTATTTTGTTGTTGTAGAATCTGTTTTGGCTTAGTTTTGATACGCAGTTTTGTATTAAAATCTTCCACTTTGCTAGGATTCTTGACTGTCTCAGTTAATATCGCATGCTACTCAACTAATATTATAGTCAGTTTAGTAGGTTTTTAAGTAACATTTCAATGACCCCGAAGTTTGCAGTAATAAAAATCAGTTTACTTTTTGTATTTACATTTCTTAGTTCATCTACTGCCGTTTACGCACTATCTAAAATAGTTTCACAACTGTGGGCGTAGCAATTGATTACCGGATATCAAGTTTACCAACGAGTTAAATTAAAACTGGTTCGGGCAGCAATACAAGGCCTGGCTACATTTCCTTTAAAATTTCAACTGTATTTGTTGGTTTCCAAGACTTTTGCTTTATATTTGAAATTGTTTGCTTACATCTTCGTGTGGTTCTCCAACACGTTCGCATAAGCGATGCCATTATGGCTTTGGTAGCTTTTATTATATACGGACCAGCGTCTGTCACAAAAAGCAAAATCAAGCTTAAACTATCATCGAATATCTTTAACGAATCGGGAAAAAGTTATACAATTGTGAAGTGATTGGTATTGTCTATTTAAAAATTTTGACTTGAGGCTTCTCTGTCGCAACGTAAGATAGGATTGAATACAGTAGAGTATATTCAATTTCACTCGTATTCGGGTTACAGAATATACTCACCTGTTAAGCGGTAATAAACTTAATTAAGGTTTAGATGACGCAAACAAATTTAATTCACAGATAATTTAAAAAACACTTGGTCAGAATTTAAGACAAAAATTTGTTTTCGCTGTAAAAATATTTTAGAGCACAAAAACTCCAAATATGCGCTAAAAAGATTTAAAATGCTGTTTAAGTACGAACAAAAATGACGAAAATATGCTCTTAAAACTAAAATATGCCAAAAGATGCTGTTATGAGCAAAATATGCCAAAATATGCACTAACAAATCGCTGCCAAAATTCATGAAACGGATAAATATCTTATATTCGACTTTATTAGTTGCATGGAAAAAAACATGCAACTGTATATTACTGGTTGCCCTGCTTGTTAGTATCAAATAACACGATATTTTATAACGCAGAGGGATGTCTGTTTATGTTCATTAAATGCATATTTATGTATGTAAAAAAGATAAATAACTAAATATGTATGTATGTATCGTAGCTGAAATTTTTCTTCTTATTTGACCTTTGTCACTGTTCAAGTGTAAAAATCCCGTTGTTCGTTTTAAAATGCATCGAAAACAGTTAAAATATTCAGAAAAACATGTTTTTTCTTCAAATACGAGTAAATTCAAATCTTTATGTCTTTAAATGAGTCTGCGCTTTTGAACGGAACTTCAAAAACGTCCAAAGGTTTGAAGCGTCGATGGCAATGCATTTCAAAGTTATGACATGACAGATTACTTGGTTGTAAATTTTAATGTGTTTGGGTCGTTGTATTTTCAAGGTTAATAAAATAGTTTTCGTTATTGTTGTTGTTCTTGTTTGATATACACGTGCATAAGCATATCAATAATAAATTATAAAACTCAAATGGATATTACCAAGACCAGACCAGTTTTAATACTCAAATTGTAAATTATATACTAAGTACGCTTCGGTTTCTCAAAATTTTTGATAAACAATATCTGGACAAAGAATATTTATAAATTTTGGATTAAATTTATTCGTGTATTAATAAGATTATTATTTTTTTTAATTATTAATTTAATAATTTTTAATAATTAAAAAAAATAATAATTCAGAATAATATGTATGTACATATGAAGGTATGTACTCGTATGTATATGTTGAAAATGCAGAAAATGGATTTTGAAGGTGGTAGGCTAGTTCACACAGATTGAGGACTCAACGTTATGCCAGAAGTAATACAGGAGTTTCTAATCACATGACACCAAATCATGAGATTTTGCTGTGGGATTATCATCTACACTGTACGTGATGATTATATTATCTTTTTGAAATCTTTTCCGAGGGATTTTTGTTCGGTATCAAAAATTATATTATAGAATACCTTTTGACAACCAGAGTAACAAATTTTATATAACAAACAGATTTTTTCATGAGTAGCTTTACAAAAAATCGTAATAACTCTGTCAACTTCTAACGAATTTTCAAAAGCAAAGAAGCATTTTACTCTTAACCAAACATAGGTTAGGTTGGGTTAATCTTTCAGCTACCATCGGCACACGTGGAACCAAATTTTAGGTTGTCTAACAGCAGTCTGACATCCAATCGCCCTAATGAAAGCAAAGATTTTATCCAGATTGTTCTTTAGAAGGTAGTCCTTATCTCCTCCGTACAAGCACAGAAAGCCTCAAATTGTCGAATTCAGTGCAGTGGCAAAAAAGGTGTTCAGTAGACTACTTCTACTCTTCTTCATTGTAATCTCTGCAAAGATCATTTATATGGGATTCCCATACTTTAAGCATGTCTGCAAACAGCACAACGGTCAGTAATTAATTCCATATTAGATTTGCCAGATTCAACATTTCAAACTTCTTAACATCTATAAAAATAAGTCTTGATTTAAGAAAAAATCTTCACAGTCAAAAATATTTGTTGGTCAATAAACTTCGGTTGTAAAATGAATGTCGGTGTAGCATTTCTGGTAGTATTAAATGTATCAGGCAACACTATAGCTTATTTGATAGGTCCGAATGATTACGGACGATTAAAAGTGGATCACGTAGGACAATAATGGACGAAATAAGGGAAGCATGGTAGACGGTAACAGAGCCAGGATTGAACACAACTAAGGTAATGCTGTTATATGGTGGAATTGGAAGGAAGTGCTCATTACCGGTTCGATTCTGTTAACAATTAACGAAATTGAAGCAAGCAATTTAATTAAAAATGCCAGAATTGATCAACAGGAAAGGTATTGTGTTTCATCAAGATCACCTCAAACACATCTTTGATGTCTCGACAGAAACTGAGAGAGCTTGGCTAGGAAGCTTTGATGCATCCACCACAAAGCCTATATCTTGTATATTCTCTGCAGAACTCTTAATGGTGTAAATTTAAATTCCATAGAGGCATGCGAAACGCAATTAGACCAGCTTTTCGCTCAGAAAAAATAAAAGTACTACACTAATGGCAAATGGCTTTACAAATGGCGGAAAGTTATCGATCAAAACAGAAAATGTTTAGTTTAATAAAGCTCGTTTTAAATGTAAATTTTTGGTCACATTTGTAAACGAACTTTTTCGAATACCTATTATAAGAATTTAATTACAAATTTTTAGATAAACTGAACTAGGAAACAGATACATTTAAAGCACTTTACAACTACGCGTTCACTCATATTTTTAATAGCTTTTGATAAAACTTTATGTAAAGAAAACTAAAAAAATTCTTCGTGTAATATATCTTTTCTTGATTCTTGACAAGCTGTAAAAATGCTTGTAAATTAAGTGAAATCAAGCCCAACTTGCAACCCTATACTGCATACATATGTATGTTCTAGCACGCCTCAACAGCTGCCCGGTTCTTTAGTAACTCAAATGTGATCAGACCTTACTGGTCTCACTACAATCGATCCGTTCTGATCGGAAGTGGTACCTGCCTACTTAATATCATCCGCCATGAAATTACCTTTAATGTGCTCATGTACATTAATCCATGTAACGATAACGTCGAATGTCTAGCTATGTTGTCAAGATACACTCGGCTTTCATGAAACATTCGCGTCTTGTTAAGCACACTCTCCAGGGTTCTTACGTTAATGCGGAGATATTTTTATAAATCAGGGTTGGCAACCCACTGAGTAACACAATTAAGCCCACTCGGGCTTTATTGGACATTATATTCATAAAACCCGGGTGGGTTTTTTATTTAAAGTAGTTCGCAGTTTATTTACAACAAAAATAAGTAAATACTGTGTAAATTTGAGGTTAGGAAGTAAATTGGCTTAAAAACACTCTTTTTTGACAAATTCAGTTATTCATACCAACATAAAATAGAAATATGGGAATTAATAATGGAATATGATGTCGAGAAAAAGTCCACCTCCAGCAAGTCCGCAGACGTCCGCTCTTTTAACAAAATTTTAAACCACAAATGAAATCACTACTTACATCTTTTCCCCCACTTCTGAGACAATTTCCGAAACTCTACTCGTCTTTTAAGGTGATCGAATTTTGAAGCCGATTTTATATTTCTTGAAAAGAAGTGATTTGGTGACATGATAAAAGATATTGTATCCGTCGAAACAGCCAAGAGCCAGGAGGACCAATGTTCGGAGAATATTGTCGACTTGAACAAAATTAAGAAGCAGTTATATAACCCAATAAAACTCGTTGGGATGGGTTAAAAAAAAACAGGTTTTCACTAACCCTGCTGTAAATATCTTGTAATATCGGACAAACCGATCAGTTATATTTCTGTTCCTCTTCTTTCCATACCAGACTCTTAATATCGGTTAATATTTGGCAAAGTTATTAGCTTATAAGTGCATGGAGGTACGAAAAACCGATTTTTTACCATACACAAAAAATTTGAGTTATTTGGATAGCACCTTTCTGAATTATAATATTACTTCCCACGTACATCAATTTTTTTTTTTTCATTTTTGTCGTATAATGCAATCGAGTTGCCATTAGTACTAAAAGAAACAGGAGAATACTAAAACAAAGGAATGTAAAATATTTAGGAATAGGGAAATATTTGTGGGAGTGCTAAGGTATTATTTTTAGGTAAATAGTATCAAAAAAGTACGATCGTATCATGGTTTTTTTTTACGAAAATTATCATTTGTTAAGGAAAGAAGGGAATTTTCTCTAACGCAGGGAACTTTTTGCAACAACAACAATTGCAAATCAACAGTGCGCTGCTTGTGTACGCAGTTGTTAAAATATTTTATGAGAAATTTGTTTGCTCTCACATTCACACATGTATGAATGATTGTGTTGGGGGTCAAAAAAAAAACTTTTTTTCTCCTCTTTCCCTTTATGTTTTGTTTTCGACCTTTTAATAGTGTTGTCAACTCAGTATTTGAAGTACTGCTTTTTGGTTTTTCCTTCATAGTTTTAGATGCAAAAAACTTTGATCAACGCAAAATGCCTTTTTTATTTTTAGTAACACTAGTCTGGGTTTCCTCTCGTATAAATAGTAGATTTTTATATAAGAGAAACAGATAAAAATGAAAATCAACGTAACTCTTAGACAATATAACCTTCTTTTATCAAAAATATTAAAGAGTTTTAGTTTTGCTAAATTATTTTTAGTTGTCGGAATTGAATGTTTCAACAAAATATATATGAAACCGAAATTTTTTAGCAAAACTTTAATAACCATCTGTTGTTTAAGATATTCTAGTTTATAATTAATACAAGAGCAGCTAAATTAAAAAAATAAAATAAAATAAAATAAAATAAAATAAAATAAAATAAAATAAAATAAAATACAATTTAAAAATTAAAAATTTATATAACATATAGCGTACATATTGTATTAAAAATGTATACCTTCAAATATATGAATTCAAATCTGAAATCATCGTTCAAAGCTGTTTTACACGTTTAGCCTAAAATTGTTCTACTGAAAAATTGAATTACTACTCGTTAAGGTAGCAACTACAGACGAACAGCTTGTACGCTGAATGGAACATTTTTATTCGACTCTTAAAATCAAATCGGAATAACTCCGCCGATGGAAGTGAACACTGCAACACATCGCGACATCACATTCGCTAGAATTGTGGCCAACCCATCAACAAGGCAAGTGGTAAAGAATGTCATTAAAACTCTTAAACGCAACATTGCAACGAGCAACGATAACATTTCAGCAGAGCTGCTTTTTTGCGAAGTAGAGGGATCGGCGACATTGTGGCCAAACTTTTGGAATAACGTTTAAAGCAACGTCCAGTAAATGCATACAACTGAGTAATTTGAGAGTATGCCTCTCAGAACACACTACAAGAAAAAATTAAAATTTTTTTGTATATAATTGGCTGTGTACACTGGAGAGAGTGCTTTTTCATCTTAAATGTAATTTTTAAAAGCAAAGAACAATAACTAAAAACAACAGAAAATAATAACAAAGAAGTTAAGAATTACAATAAAAAAAAATAAAAAAACGCCAAATTAAAAAAAAAAATTGAAAATAAGTCAAACTAGGCAAACCGTCTATAGATGGGCAAACATGCTTGACCCACAGTGTTGACACCTTGTGTGTAATTACACATATTGTGTACTGTGTATTATGATCAAGCCTTTGATTGGCCGACACAATCACTGGACTTAAAGCTCTTTGGAGGAAAGAACATTTTCGAAACAAAATCTTGAAGGTGAATGGTAACGTATTTCGGAGAACCTTTTTTCCTAAATGAAATACTCTCAAAAATAAACTACATTATTAGTTTTTATAAGATTTGTTGCTTTTGTTTTGCACAACACTTTACATAGCAGAATTCATAAAGCTCGTCATGCATTCTACAAATAATGACAAATTTGGCAGTCACATAATATTGATGACGTTAGCCAAACATCCCGCAGTAGAGTCCGGTATAAGAAAATGGTTGAATTCCTATGGTGTGCTCCACTGAGAGTCAAGGATGATAGAAGAATGGCCTCGCTTTTTTCAATTTTTTTATCTCTTGCTTTATTCCTCCTAATTCATTATAATGCCGAAGAGAAGACGACCTGAAACAATAACTGGTGATCTGGAAATCGATTAGTGTACTGACAAATTAATAAAAATTAAAAAAAAATGGCAATCATTTGTCGTTCTGGTTAAACAATAAATCATTTTGTTCTCATTCAATAGTTGACAACACTGTTATAAGAATTATTTTATTTTGTTTTCGATAGAATAATGAAAGAAAGAGAGAGAGGCAGTGCAAGAATGGCGGCATTAAGTGAATAATTTTTTTTGGTTCTTATTTGAAAATGAGTGCGTGTATGGATTAGTGAGTGACATGTTTACGGGTTTGTGCAAACTATTGAATTTGTTTTTATATTATTTTTTGGTGTTACGTATACGTCGTATATTTGTAAGTAGATGTGTGCGAATGTGTGCATGACAGTGATGTATTTGTTCTTTTGCTTCGTATAACAGATAAAATAGAAAATAGTTTTGTTTTTTACTGATAACGACACTATGGGTTTGGTGTGAATAGTTTGCTGTTGTTGTTGCTGTTTTATAGTGACATATAAATATTTTATAATTTTGTTTTCGTTTTTTTTTTTTTTTTTGGTATATTTTTAGTTGATGTACCTTGAACTTCACATCATTTTTTTTTGCAAGACCCAAAATTGTTTATAGTTTATGGGGAGTCTTTCTTTTCATTCTCATATATAAGCGTTACTATTTATATATGTGGTTGTTGTTGTTTATTTCATTTTCTTATATTCTATGGGATTTTTTATTTTCAGTTGTTAGTTTGTGAAATTCAAAGTTTTGCACAAAATAAATTAAAATTTTTGAATTATTTTTTCGATTATTTCATTTTAGAAAAGAGAAGTAAACATTAAAACAGGTGACTAATAGTAATAGTTTTCCGTCAAATTTGCACGTTCAAATCGAGTGGAGTCAAACACTCGAAATTAGTGATAATCGCCTATAAAGTGGTTTTGCTCTTTTGTGTATTTACTTTTAAATCTAATCATAGTGTATTTTTTCAAGATAATACACATAAATATTTTCTGTTGTTTTGTTTCAATTACATTGTGTAACAAAATTTTTAAAACTTGATAAGCCTTGAACTTTGATTTAGAGTTTATTGATCCTCTACATGTGGGTATTTGTATGTATGCATGTCTGACTGTAGTCTACAGACAGCTAAACGGTTGAAACGATTTTCTCGAGGAGGCTATATATCAACAATTCCATTCAAGGTAATTATTTGTTTATCTATACCTTCAAAATGTAACAGCCTGCTCTAAACATTGTTGGCCATATGAGGAAATTATGCAAAAATCGCTAGAAAAAGAAACCGAATTTTTTTTCTTTTTGTAATTAAGCCAAAAGGATGCGTGAATTTTTTAAATGAAAAAGAGAAAATCTTTTGGAAAATAAGCCATAATAGACTGTAGATTAAAAAAAAATTGAATAAGTTTAACACCAAAATATTAATGAATCTTCAGTTAACACGAAATCCCCAAACTTTATAAAAAGCAGTTCACATGGCTCTAAGAGCGCTGCCTAAATCACCAAATGTGGTATTAACCGAATTAGTGTTAAAACGAACATTACTGTAGTCCAAGTTCCAAGCGTGAGTATGTCAAGTAACGGTACACCTTAGGAGATTGTAAAATCTTTTATAACCGTTATATAGTAAAACTAAAATCAATAATGAGTGAAAAGCACAAGGAAAAGCTGTTATTGATGTAATTGGCGCAAATATAAAAGGTTACTTCTAGAAAAAATGATGAGCCAAAACGAATATGTTGTTGTCCAATCAGCTGAGGCCTTTGCTGATTCGACTTCACAATTAATTTCAAAAATCAATGTGGTTTATGTGTGAAATTACCACAGTTGTATTAGAATTTTAAACTCCTATTTGATTAAAACTAACGAAAAAGCAGTGTAATACAGGAAATATAGCTTATCCGCTAATTATTGTGCTTATCTAATAGATATAAATTCAAGTATGTCCCCCGAGTGACAGAAAAAAACCAATTTTTAAGAAGAAATATGTGTTTTAGTCAATTTTTTTGCCAGCAGTAAGCTTATCTTGTAGCTAAAATTTGTTTCTCAGACACGTTTTTCTATATGCAATAGTTTAGTTGAAATTTGGGTTCAAATATTGCAACTTAAGATTTTAGCCACGCAACGGCTATTGTTTACTCTTTTTCTTCAGTACTACGCGAATTATTTAAAAAGTTTATATGTTGGATTAAGGACTAGAATGTAGTCTATTAAATATTGCAAAAAGAAATAGATATCCGCTTCATTTATTAAAAACTAAGCATATTAAAAGAGTTAAAATCAGTTGAATTTGTCTGCACGTATCGGTGGAATGCTCATATTAAAGAGAACATTTTTTATACCCGTTTTTACTTAGCTTTTAGAAAGGGTGGTCCAACCAAAACGCACGATGTTAATTGTAAATACTACCTTGATCAATAAGTTTCCAGAATAACCTCCGTGTGGCGGTCTTATTGATCCTATTTGAGTATCTTTTTCTTGTTAAGTTGGTACATCTGTTGCTGATATTCCAACTAAATCTGTACCAACCTAACAAAACAAAAAATTCAAATCGGAACGATGGGAACCCCACAGGGGCGTTCATCCGGAAACCTTTTGATCAAGGTTGTGAAATAAAAATGTTTTCAGAGAATTACCTTTACACTTCTTATTATGATAGAAGGATCTTTTACAATTGTGTGTGAAACAAAATATCGGCCAAATCGTCTTCACTGCTTCCGTGGCATACCGAATTATCTCATCCTCGCTCAAAAGATCCATTGTTTCGTTGGCTGTGTGCCAAGTGGCACTATCCTGTTAGAACCACATGTCGTCTGAGCCCATCTCCACAACTCCATTCACGGTAACTGCTTGGTCGACCTCATTTTCGAAGAAGTATGGCCCGATGACGCCGACAGCCTGAAAACCGCAGCAAACAGTCATTCTTTGTGGATGCATGGGCTTTTCAACTATCACTTGTGAATTCTCATTTTCTCAAATGTGGCAATTCTGCTTATTAACGAATCCACTGAGGTGAAAGTGTACGTCGCCGCTGAAGATGATTTTCTTTGTAGAGTCACCATTCACTTCTGTCTGTTCAACTAACCATTCGTCGCATTGACGATGCTTGAAATAGTCAGTAGGTCAATTGAACTGTTGAAATGTTTATTCAAAATGCGCTTCAGCGATGTTTGTGAGATGTTCAATTATTGGGCACGACGATGAGTCGCAAGGTTGACGGCTCCTCTGCCCCACTATCGAGAACAGCATCAATGTTTTCCGTCGATCTAACTGGGCGGGCGTGCACAGGTGCTTCCACATTTCCTATAGACCCGGTTTGCTGAAAATTGCGCACAATTCTCCCTATTGTGGATATATTTGCTCGATTATGCTGACCACGAAGTGCATGCAATGCATTTTGAATTCAACGCCTATTTTCGCAAAAGGCTTCAACAATATTAATGCGCTGCTCAATTGTGTATTTCTCTATGGTTGATTTTGTCAAACACTGAAACAAAGAAATGTCAAATTAAGTTGGGCAAAAAACTTGACCATGAGGTGTGACTCATAATTAACATCATGCATTATGGTTGGACCACCATTTAGAGGTGTAGTAAAACTTAATTTGTGTAATTAAATCTTATAATTCTTATGAGGACACATTTTGCTACATTTGATGAAATTTCAGTTAAATAATATTGTTCTGCAATATTATCCTTCGTTTAAATGATATATGATATATTGTTTAACCTCTAATTAGAAAACTCTGCATATCTATGATTTGTGGTTGTACATAATTACATACATATGTATGCTTAGTTAAATGCTGAAGAGTTCATCAGCATTCCTTACATTGTATCCACATAATTCAGCAAATTGTTTAAAAAAAAAAAATGACAACTAGTCGGGTTTTGATTTTGAAGGTTATTATTTTGTGTGTCACTAAACAACTTTATACTTATTAGTTCGCCATATGCTTGAATATGGATCAATTATATGGGACCCTTACTTTTCCATTCATAAACACAGAATTGAATCGGTTCAGTGCAATCGTCGTATACTAATAGGCTTGATCTCATTACGTTACCTACTTTGTTTGGAAGGTCGTCGAGTAATGCTAAGTGTTACTTTTCTCTTGGCAGTTATTCGCGGTGATGTCATGCTTAGTAAAACTAACTTTCGTGTGCCAAATAGACCGATTCGCCATTATCCACCCGTAAATATACAATATCATCGATCTGTTTACGCCAATAATAATTCTTTTTGCCGAACAAGTAATATTTTTATGAATGTTGCCATATTATAAATCTATTTGAAATCTACACATGCGAAATTCCCTATTTTTTTATTTTTTATTATTTAAACTAAATTTAGGAACTTCAACTCTAACCATTGTCAACATATACAAAAATCATTATTTAATTTGTAGGAGAGGTGCAAAACCCATATATCCAATTTGGCCCAATTTTCGACAGATGATTTGTAATGACCACAAAGTTATTTGAGTCGAATTTTGAGGTTCTTACTATTATCGTTTTAAAGATATACCGCCCAGTTGAGCAATAGTGAAGCCACACACATACGCAGTTTGAAATATATTTTCTAACTCACACAAAGGTGCTCACTCTAACGTCAATAAGTCCCGAACCATTGGAAAACCGCATATACATAAAAACAACATTACACACATTTCATAGTCCTCTTTATATATAAAGATTTGATAGTGTTTAAAATGTCTTCTGTAAAAGATAAGATTCTAAAATTCTATATATGAAATATCTGCGATTCAATTGGGGCAGAAAACTTTCTTGGAAGTCAAATATTGAGAAAAGAGTCAAAAAGGCGGTGGTTATACTTCGCTGCAAGAAGGCTGTATTTGGCAAGTGCTGGAAACTTTCCCCGTCATCTATGATGTAAATCTATGCCAGTATAGTTAGACCTATATGAGGTCACTGAATGGTGGAAATCGCTGGAGAAAGGTTATTCGCTGAAAAAGTATGAAAAAGTTCAACGATTAGCTCTGATTAGAGCCTCGGGGGCGTTGTCCGCAACGGTTTTCAATGCTTTTCTCAATTTCTGATTGCCGGATGTAGCTACGAATCATATGGCCTATCGAGGATTAAGTCCTGACTGTATTTTTAGAAGGGACGATAAAATTCCGAGCAGAACGGATTATTACATTTCATCTCTACTACCAGTTGATAAGTACAGGAGGCTTATCCCTGGCAGAAATTTCTTGCAGATGTCGCAGGAGTGAGACATGACGAGCTTGTGATTCTTCATCGATGGCTCCAAAATGAACGATAGAGTATTGAATGGAATTTTCTTTCTAGACCTTAATATTAACGTCTTACATAGTCTGCTCATTCACTGCATGTATTTCAGGCCGAGGTGACTGCTATTTGGTAAGTAACTAATTGACTTGCAAGGAACATAACTACGATTAGGAGCGTATGCATCTATACCAATAGTCAGGTGTCAATAAAGTCTCTAGAATCTACGTTCGATAGCTCCCGGGCGGTATAGAAATGCCATTCGTCACTTATGGTGATAAAGAAACATTTCGATATCAAGCTCATATGGGTACCGGGACGTAGTGATATTCCGGGGAACTGTGTGTCAGACGAACTGGCCAGACGGGGTACGACGGCAAAAGAAATTGTTAGTACGCCTGCCTGTACTTGTCATCTGTATCTAAAGTGCTGGACCAGATCAATAAGTTCTCCGAAAGATAGAGACAGATTTCTTTCTGTAGGCAGCCTAGAGCTGTGGCCGATGGTTGACCGGAGGAGAACTAGTAAGCTAGTAAAACTGTCAAGACGGAGGATTTCGAATGTGGCGGATATGCTCTCTGGTCATTGTAGTAGATCAACATTGTGCAGTTATTACTGTGAGGAAAAGGTAGTAACGGCGAGGCACTTGCTTCTGGAATGTCCGGTGCTATCGAGATTTAGGGGTCATGGTAAGGCACCTTACGGACCCCGACTTGCTGCTGAAAGTATTTGTGAGTTGTATCAATCGCTTCGTTATCGAAGCCAGTTTGAACTTTCTGGACACGTAGTCTTGATTTTATCTTTCCAGGGTCATTTAAGTATGTGGCGTCACAATGGGCCTTTTTAGCCAAAGTGGATCGGTCGGTTTTTACGATTATAGGCAAATAGAGTATAGATCATAATTTATTTTTAAATAGAGTTTAGAGAAATATAATAAAAAATGTATTTTATTCTTAAAAACCATTTTTGGAAAGTTTTGAGTACGGAATGAATACATACTCGTACATATGTGGCTTAAAATTGTCTTGTCTAAGCGGCTTTAAATAGAAGTTTTTTGATTTTTTGCTTTAGGGAACGTGGTGGGATTACGGTAATTGATATAATACGAATGGGACCACAATTCTCTGACGTTTTTGGATATTCTTTTAGTGAGTACGCCTAAATTTGTAGGTTTAAATTAAAACAAATTTAAAAAGATTTTATTCCTATGAATTTTTTTCACATGGTATCCTCTGGAATATACATACATATCTACCTAGAAGAAACAGGATTGCATGTGTCACTTCTGTCATCTCTTTTAATATTTATTGATCATAAAAGCAAAAAATGTTGTTTTTGTAAAATAATTACTTGTTGTAACGAATAAGTAATTAATGAATAAGCTTAAGTCAATAGGTTATAACTCAAAATTTAAAAAATGTATATACATTTGTAAGTTTGTATGTATGTATGTATCATATATGTTTTCGAAATACTTTTATTATTGATTCTTTCTCACTCAACAAACATGTCAAACTGTTTTAAATATTTACCAAAAACGATTTTTCTTTTCAAAATGTCTAAGAGCAAACACATAGTCAATCAAAATATTTTCTATTTTTCGAAATTCAGATGTCAAAACGTTAAAGACTTACAAATAATTCTTTAAAAATAAAATAGAAAATAATGAATTTAAAAATAAATTTTATGATGAACATTTGAACGTAAAACTATAAAAAAATAAATAAATAAATAAATAAATAAATAAGAAATTATTTAAAATAAAATAAAAATAAAAATAAAACTTAATTTCAAATTAAGTTGTTTGTTTACCAGGTGACTGAAATTAAAAAAAGAACAGAAAATTTAAGAAAATCAAAATATGGAAAAAGAGATGAAAGTGAACATTCAAAGTATTATTGACTCTCAATTTTATTATTGTTTTTGACCTTGAAAATGGTTTCTAATCTACGCACAATTCATTTGTGTGTTAAGCTATTTTCATAATTGGCCATATCGTTGAGTAATTTTTTGTTGGAAATTCTATTTTGAATAGTAGTTTCCCAGCAAACAAATTATACGTACAATACAACAAACATATTTTTAGCTTCTAACAGCACATGTAAAGTAAAGATTTATAGAGGGTGGGCAAATTTGAAGTTAGAAAGTAAATTGGCTGTCAAATGATGAAATGTCAAGAATTGAGCTGTCACTGATTTATTAAAAAATTGGGAAATTTTAACTATGGAACGCTACACTCTTGAGCAAAGAATTTTAATTGTGAAAACAAAATCATCTTTAGTGATGAGGCCCATTTTCAATTAGGTGGCTATGTAAATAAACAAAATTGTCACATATGGGGCTCACAAAATCCACAAATAGTACTCAGTCCTTACATCCAAAGAAAGTGACCGTATGGTGCGGTCTGTTGTTAGTCATCGGCCCGTATTTTTTTGAAAATGAGCAAGAAAATGCCGTCACTGTGAATTCTCTGCGCTACCAAGCCATGATAAACAATTTTTTGTGGCTACTATTGGCTAATGTTGACATCAGTGACCTCTGGTTTCAGCAAGACGGCGCCACAAGCCACACAGCCAGCCGAACAATTCAGTTATTGCATAAAAAATTTCACAGTTGCGTAATTTCTCGATTTGGCGATGTCAATTGGTCGCCTCGTTCTTGTGATTTAAAGCCGCTGCATTATTTTCCTTGGGGCCATTTGAAAGACTGGATTTACGTGAACAAGCCACAAACAACTGAGACTCTGAAGGATGATATTCGGCGCTGAATTGATGAGATAAGCGAGGCTTTGGCCATTATTAATTCCCATATTTCTATTTTATATTGGTATAAATAGAACTGAGTTTGTCAAAAAAAAAAAAAAAACAAAAAACAAAAAAATTTGAGATTTGATTCCTCTAGATTACATTTTGGGAATACGTAAAATCTCTCGTTTACAACATTACAGCTGACATTAGTCAGATATCGGCTGAAATGCTGAAGTAAGTACAGTAGTACGCGTAGCTGTGGGGAGCATTTAGATGATATAATATTTAAAAAGGAAGTGACAGGCATACATTTACTACCCAAATAAATATTTTATTTACTTCTGCAAAGTTTCGATGTCTTATTTCAATTTTTAAACCCAAGCTATATTTCGAAATACATAATTGGTATTGGGTGTCTAAACTAACCCCATATGAGCAAAATTCTAATATATATTGCTTTAACACACAAATAGTGGGTAGTTTATACGTTCTAAAATAATGGTCTCTGTGTTAAATTTAAAACACATTTTTATTCAGTTCATTTTTAGTTTTTTAGTTTTTTGAGTGCATAGTGGGGTCCACAGCATCAGTTAAGGGTTAACACATGTATAAAAGTAAATTGACATCACTAGTCTGCTAATTGTAGCCTAAAACATAGAAATTATAATAAGTTGGGCGATAATTTCAAGGGCGCTTGTCTAGGCATGTAGCTGTGATATTTTTAAAATAATCTTTACATAAACGTGCGTATTTTAATTTTGACTGCTTACAGTGGGTAGCTTGCTGTGGTCTATGTGTTTATTGCTTTAAACAAATAAATTCCCATCACTTATTTCTATTTGCATAGGGAGCCAAAAATGTTGTTGACTTTGAACTTACCAGCTTTAAATCGTTTCTTGTTTCCCAATTAAATGCTAATACAACCATAAATATCAATTCAATATAAGTTTGTAATAGAAAAGCCACGCCCATAAATAAAAAAGAAGTCTTATATTAATTAATTATTAATTAAGTTGACAACCACAACTTAAAATGAGCCAATTTGTTGGCCAATAATTTCACGTGCGAGATCATATTCTTCATCAAAACCGTGGATCAGTAAACTGTGCGTATTCATATTCTAAATATGATCTCATTTGGTTCAGTGAATCATTTTGAGAGACATCACTTATCAACCATAAATGTTTTTTATTTCTATTTTTTGATATCTAATGTATAAAAATGAATATGTGTTTGTTTGTTTGTTTGTTTGAAGTCTGTAGACAGCTAAACGGCTGAGTCGATTTTCTTGTAATTTTTCTAGTATCTCTCTGTATGTCTGAAAAGAACTATAGCCTATATACTAGTAAATGTTAAAAATTCCAACTGGGCGATGTCATGCACATACAAAGTGTATATTTATTAGTTCATATCTTCAAAATGGTAACAGAATGATTATTTAAATTTGGCCCAAATAGATTCGTAGTCAAGGCAAATCAGCAGTCAAAAAGTGGGCTAGATTAGACAAGTGGGTGTGGTACGTCCCATACAAAGTAAATATTGATTTTAGTATAACTTGACAACGGTTACAGCTAAAGTTTAAAAATTTGGTCTGGTCGGCTTCATAGTCAATTCAAACCATCAGGAAAATATTAGCGATATTGGACGAGTGTCGTGGTACCTCCCATATAGACCAAATTTTTATTTCTGTGTATCTTGAGAAAGCACAAGCTTCTGAATTTGGTCTAAATGACTTTGTAGTGGACGTGGTACCTCCCATATAAGCTAAATATTGACTTCTGTATATCTTGAGAACGGTTAAAACTAAAGTTTCAGTACTTGGTCTAAGTGACTTCATGTCAATACCAAAAACTGAGCAGAATTCGACAAGTGGGCGTTTCACACTCATACAAACTAATTACTGATTTCTGTATATCTTGAGAACGATAAAAGCAAAAACTTCTGAATTTGATGTTAAGGTCAATACAAATCATCTGTCAAAAACTGCACGAAATTGGAAAGAGGGCGTGGTACCTCCCTTATAAACTAGATATTGATTTCTTTAAATCTTGACAACGATTAAACCTAAAGTTTCAGTATTTGGTCCAAATAGATTCATGGTCAAAAATCATCAGTCAAAAAGTAGGCACTTCTCATATAATAAGTAACAGTTTCTAAATTAGGAAGGGGACAAAATGTGAAAAAAAGGTTAAAAAGACGTAACTAAAATAACATTTAAAATAATAATTAAAATGGGCTTAGCGAAACACAACGGGTTTTAGCTAGTAAACTAAAAAAACTAAAATTAAAAACTTTCCATTATAACAAAACGAGTGCATCGATAGTTTTACTGCGAACATCACTATATCCCGATTTATGGTGACATTTTAATATCAACAGCCACGGCGGCACAATATGCAAGAAAAATGGGACAATTTGTTTAAAATACGAAAAAAAAGAGGCAAAAATATATTTCAGCGATAAGATTTACTGCCTATGAATAGCACGTTTATATACTATCACTCCTATATTTGTTGTTTCAAGCCCCCGCACAATTTTTGAAATGTGTGCCAGCATATTTAGAATTAGAAAAACAAAACTGTGTCTTATTGTTATTGTTCCTACTCGGTTTTTCTATCGTTTGAAATTTTCGAGTGTATTTTGCAAACCAGTTGCGGCTGCGGCTGCGGCTGCGGCAGTCATTGCTCTCACACTTTGCAAATAAGTTTTGTTTGCATGTGATTGTATATGGGAATGTAGTATTTTAATAATCTGCTTGAACAACTACAATAAACTGTTTTTTTTTGCTTATTTTTTTGCTCATTTTTTTGCTTATTTTTTAAATGCTGAAACGCTTAAGAGTTCATTGACTTTTTTTCTATGGCGAGCGACATAGAAGCGCAAGATTTCGCGAAGTGTATGAATTTTCTATTACCGTTGCTGTCGTTGCTTATACCACTGGTGTTGTTGTTGTGATTGTTGTTGTTACTCTTGTTGCTATTTTAGATCATTTTTATTTGATTTCCAAATAATAAATAAAATAATGGAATTTTGTTTTTGTTTCTGTTTCTAATAATTGACCAAAAAAAAGCAGAAAATTATTGTTGTTGTTTCTTGCAAGAACCTACACGCGCGTGCAAGAGAAATACATTCAACAATACTGACTGCGATTTTCTTTTTTTCAAATTTCTGCGATTCATTAATCGCCGTAAATAAAATGAAAAAATCGGTGAGTATTCACCCAAATACGATCATAAAAATTAAAAAAAAAAAAAATTATAAAAATATTCTGATAGTTTTTAATTAAAGAAATATACATATGTGTGTATGTATGCATGTATGTATTTAAAAAATTTTGATATTTGTCTTTAGAGATCATCACTCACATTCGACTGAATTTGTTACACGTAATGATTAAGGATGGATGTAAATTAGATTTTTAGCAAAGTAATGAAAAATGGTAACAAGAACAAAATTTAGATTAACCTTAAGACTAATGGAGTAGAAATGTATCAATGATTAAAGGTATCCAAATGACATGCGGTAGACTCTGACGATAATAAATGAAAGCCCTGTCTACCGAATTGGGGAGAAATGAGCATCAGCAAGTAATGACTAAAAGCTCTTTCAACAGCCAGCCTAAGGGCACAAATTATAGCCCAAGCTTAACTGAAGTGGCTTACGAATGGGAGATCAGATTTACTCCTATCAGGAATTTACTCGTCTTCGTTCGAAATTCGGAGAAATTGCTGTTTGAATATAGCTTTCCACTTGCACCTTCTTATATAGTGAACCTTTCTATATAGGGATGTTTTGAGTGTATGACTGTGGTTAACTGGGCATTATCTGCGGCTGAGGTGCATAGTTGAGTATGTGGCAGAGATCATATAGTTCATATTTCGTGACTAAAGATCTTTTATGTCAGGGTGTCTTCCGTTAGGCTACCTACTGACTGATGATAAGATTAATAATACACATCTTAAACAAAATAATTAACGAAACCAAAAATACTAATACTCTCATAGTGTAGAAAAGAGATTAATAATAATATAATGATAAAACTCGGGCCCAATGCACAATATAGTGGTCTTAAGAATAAGAACTTGATAATTTGGTAATCAGTTGTTAAGCATCCAACAATTGAAATTACAACAATAATCCTTTATGCCCTGGGAGTATCATATTTTTAGCTTAGTGTGCCATGCAGGGAAGAAGATCGTCAAAATCAAAAAGAACACGTAGTATCCTAGAACTAATCCAACTTTAAGCAGAAAACTAAACGCTACTCGACAAAGCAGCTCAAAACGAGTTGGAAGTAAAAAATGAAAGGGTTCTATTAAGGAAACACAGGTCACATTAATATTTAACATTAATAACTGTGCAAAAGAGCTCCTTCGTAGGTATATATTTAATGCCATTCTTTTTCAATCAAATTTCAAATAAATTTCGGATCCTGGTACTACTTCGCAGGAGCGAACCTAATTAATATTGACTAAAAAGTGGCGAAAATCTTTTAGCTCATCCTCAAATTATTTTTAATTTTATATTTTATTAATAAATTTTATTATTGCATTAACACGTTGGCTGCCGTATATATAGGGTGAGCCATCTATCGGTTTAAAATTGAACCAGCGGTTATTTCGAATCTTACAATACTTATGTCATTCTATTCTGTCACAAGATTCAGTATATTATCTCCACTGAACAAAATGAATCGATTTTCATATGAACAACGATTTTTAACTGATTTTAACGATATTTGGTTTGCAACAGGCTTGTGAAACTTGCCACACATATCATGCCACAATGAATATATAGCATCAAACGTTTGATGGCTATTAAATTAGCCGATATGGTAATATCAGTTGGCCGCCAAGAAGCTGCGATTTGACACCGTTAAACCATTTTCTGTGGGGCGCCGTTAAAGACAAGTATTATGCCAACAAACCAGAGCATTGAAGGCCAAAATTCGTGATGCAGTTGCCGAGATACGACCCCATACATTCGAAAAACTTCTCGAAAATTGGTCTGATCCAATGGGGTACTGTGAGGCCAGCCGTGGCAGCCATATGAATGAAATAATATTTCATTTCTAACCGGAACAATTGTACTTCACAACAAATGCGTCACATTTTTTAAAATTATTTTGTTTATTAATCATATATAGTATTTTTCAGCCTTTTGATAATATATAAATATTTCCTGCTGTGGTACTACTGCTAAAATATCGGGTGTTTTTTTAAGAGTTCATATCTGTAAGTTGGCAACACTGCTTTATTTGACAACCGATTTAACAGCTGATAATTGCTTTTTGTTTAGTTTGGTTTGACATTTCATTATGGATAGACTTACACCAGTGCAACGTTCTGTTCGTCAAACTTATCGTGCAATTCAGAGTGGCTAATTTGAATAATAACCATGAGATGCTGAACAGTGCGTTCTGAAGAAGCTGTACAGGGAAGCATTGAAGAAGATCCAAATCAATCAATTCGTGGAAGTTTTTAGCAGCTGGAGTTGGGTCCTCCCACTCTACAGAAGATTTTACGAAAGGATCTTGGCTTAAAGGATTTCAGTATTCAACTTGTGCAGGAATTAAATCCAATTGACCATCGTATGCGTTGCCAATTTGGCGAATTGGTTGGAGCACAAATCGATATTGACTTTGATTTTCCATTCAAAATTTTTTTTCTGTTCTCTGTTGAAGCCCATTTTTGGTTGAATGGGTACTTAAATAAGCAGAATTGTCGCATTTGGAGTGAGATAATCAACAAGCTTTTGTTGAAACACCATTACATCCACATAAAATTACTGTTTGGTGCTCTTTATGAGTTGGTTTCTAGGTGTTCAATTGTCTCTGGCTTATCGAAGTAGGCAAGTGACTTTATGTGACCCCCCTCCCAAAAAAAAAAAATAAATAAATAATAAATAATAACAAAAGTCCAATGGGTTAAATCACACGATCTTGAAATTACTCTCTCAACATAAGTTTCTTTGAGTAAATCAATTGCAACACGCGCTGTGTGACATGTAGCTCTGTCCTGTTAGAACCCAAGTTAGCAAGATTAATGCCAGTTAAATGAGACACAAAAAAAATCGAATCATGTCCCTATGCCGTTCACCATTGACAATAACATTCTAACCATCATTGTTTTAGAAGACGGCAAAAATGTCTTTGTTCAAAAAAGTTTGATTTTTATTTGTTCCTTTTTTAACATTGTGGCCGTCAAAGTGTTAATTTTCGCCCCAGATTACACTTTAAGAAATTTTTATTTATTTGACATACATATTTACTATTTTTTTTATTTATTTATTTTTTTTTCAAAGGAACAACATGAGTATCACTGATATAGTCTTCTTTACGATGGCAGCAAATATTATATAAATCGGATTAAAAAACCGTTTGTACAGCCCACTTCAGATTTTTTGAATTAGGGGTATACAAAGGGTGTCCAAAATTAGGGTATCATTTTAATTTTTCTGCCATTTTTTTCTATTTGAAATTTTTACTCTAAATTTTTATGTTCAGATTCTGAATACATTCTTGTTAGTTAATGTGGAACGTTACACGAAGGAACAACGTGTTTTTATAATTAAAAAAATTTTTGAAAATGTCAAATATAATTATAAAATTTAAAAGAAAATTCGGTAGAGAAAATGCTTTAACAAAACGTGCCATCAAGCTGATGGTTGAGAAGTGTGAAGAAACTGGATTCGTTCATGATAACAGAAATAGAATTCATCAAAGTGGTGGTCGTTCAACCGAGAATATAGCAGCTGTGAGCAGAAGTATTGAAGAAGATTTAAAAACATCCATCCGTGATTGTTCGCAGCAATTAATCATCAAACGATCCACATTATTCAACATTTTGCATCGTGATCTGCATTTAAAGGCTTATAAGATCCAGCTGACCGCGCATTACGTCGGCAATTCGTTTCTTGGACCATCGAAAAACAAGAAGAAAATGAGAACATTTTTAACAAAATTATCTTCACCGACGAAGTCCATTTCCAGCCCAATGGCTACGTCAACAAGCAGTATTGCCATATTTGGGGTGAAGAGAAGAGAGTTATCTTAGAGCAATCATGTGGCTTGTGGTACGTAGGAATCATCTGACCAAATTATTTCAAAACGAAAATGGAAATGCGATTACGGTCAATGGAAATCGCTATAGGAAGATGATCTGAAGCTTTTTGTTGCGGAAAATTGATGATTCAGACGTAGAGAGTATGTGGTTTCAACAGGAGGGTGCCACTTGTCACACAGAAAGAGGAGGAGTAAATTGGTCAAAAAGATCGTGCGGTTGATTTAGATTTTTGTTTGCGGAGTTTTTTGAAATCGAATGTGTACAGCAATATTCTCACAATGGTTCAGGAGCTTAAAACCAACATTATCGAGCAGATATTAACCATTGACAACAGTTTATTAAAAAACATTATTGATAATTTTGGTACAAGATTGAGATCCTGCCGAGCCAGTTGGGGGTCACTTGGCCGACATAATTTTTCATTTTTAGCCGAAACCTATTGTAATAAACTGAAATAAGAATTCTTTAAATATCTTAAAAAAAGTCTCTTTTATATTAAAATGATACCTCAATTTTGGACATCCCTTGTTAAAAAATATTGTAAAAAAGGAAATAATAATGAAGTGGTCTATATACGTATGTATGTATGTCTCGTATGTATGATGTATGTAAGTAGTGTGATAAGTTTATATTCTTTCTCTAATAATTATCGTCATTTTTTGTTTGTTTTTGTATTTTTATTTTTATTCAACCTGCTTGCACGCAGCTTTTGACTAAAATATATTATTTAACCCTTTGTCGACGAAGAATTTCACACTGGAAATTTTTAAAATTTTATTGCGGATTCCTCTTCGGAAAAGCAACTTTATACGAATAAGGTGTTGTCCAAATTTTAAAATTGGACCATGGACCATTCGTCAAAGGTAAAAATTGGGAACAAGCTTTGTCGTTGCAAAAAGTAAGCAATGAGCCAATATCAGTGCACATTCCTGATATAAAGTGCTCATATAGATGATTAGCTTGTAAGTAAATGTTCAACGGTTTCCTGGTTTCGTAGCTTAGTTACGCTTTGAAAACTAATATAAGCCTTTATAAGGAGGTTCAATATATTTTAGTAGCATACGATGCAGTTTTGTAAGTTCGACACACTAATAAAGGGCATAGTCCACCAAACGAAACATTATTGCGAGCATAGAGGTATAATATTTTTTATAAGTAAAGAAGCGCGTTTTGCGATGATTATAGCATGAGTATCTGCCGATGTCAGAAATAAGATTGTTGCGATGAATTTGGTTGGTTTTTTATGTTTTTTACTGAACTGTTTGTGTTTTCTTTATCTTTCTCTTATAAGAAATTAAATGAAACCAAATATATATAAAAAAAAAATAATTCCCCTTAATTTTTACCTTTACCGACGAATGCCAGGTTTCACTGCCATACAGCAGTACCGATTTAACACATGAGTTGAATATTCTGAGCTTAGTTCTTCTGGATATATGTGAGCTTCTCCATACTGACTGAAGATGTCCAAATGCCGCTCTCGCTTTATTGAGCATAAGTAGACATATGTCTTCCACACAGTCCAAATCTTCAAGTTGGCGTGAGAGACTCCATGTTATCCCTCTTCTTTTCGAACAGACTTTGCTCATTATGTCATTCAGCACGATAGTGAATAGCTGGGGTGATAGTAGGCATCCTTGTTTAACTCCAGTATTGTTGTGAAATGGTTGGCTGATGTTTCCGTTGTAAAGAACTGAAAGTTCTGCATCCTCATACATCACTCTAATTATTCGAATTATCTTCTGGGGTACTCCTTCGGTTCTTAGTGCTTTCCATATAGCCATTCGCCTGATGGTATCAAGCGCTTTCTTGAAATCGACGAAAAGTAGATACAGAGGGGTACGCCATTCTATTGACTGTTCAGTGATTATTTGTAAAGTGTTGGCCTGATCTATGCAGCTTCTATTCGGTCTGAAGCCAGCTTGTTCGCCTCGCAGTATGTTGTCTATTCTGCTCTGATGCCTCCCCTGTATTATGACTGCAAGTATCTTATATATGGTGTTAAGTAGAGTCATTCCTCTCCAATTAGTACAGTCTTTTAAGTCGCCACTTTTCGGTAACTTTACAATGATGCCCTTCTTTCTAGTAGGATTCATCCTCTCCTCCTCTCATACTGATGGGATGTGAGGCAGTAGAAGTTCAGCTGTAGTTTGGATGTCAACCAGTAGAATTTCCGCTGGTAGTCCGTCTTCGCCTGCCACCTTATTATTTTTCAATTTACCAATCGCCTCTTTTATCTCATTCAAATTGGGAGGGATGCATGATATTCTTAAGCTGTTTTCCTCATTTATGTTCTCAATTGTTTCGCTGTCCTCAATATTGTTCGTGACGTTTCTAATTTCATCGAAATGTTCTCTCCATCTCGATGTTTGTGCATCATTGTCAGGTGTTAGTGTACCATTTCTATCAGCAACGGCTTGGTTCCTATTACACTTTTGATTAGTAAGATATTTAATCTTCTAGTGTAGTTTTCTCATATTCTGGCCAGCTGCTTCTTCTGCCGTTGTTGCCAGTCGTTCCAGGAACATTCTTCTGTCTCTTCTTGCAGCTTTCTTTACTTGTTTTGCCAGCTTATGGTATTGCTGCTATTCAGCTGCAGTTTAGTTCCCTTCTTTGAAAAACCAGGTTCCAAGTGTAATCTGATATCTAAACTCTTCTATTTGGTTGCACTACACCAAGTGTTTCTTCCACGACTTGATTATATATTACTTTGATATCTTCCCATGAGTGACGTTGGTTGACTGCCGATGTCAGCTCCTCTCCTATTTCTGCCATTCGATAAAAAGTTTCTCCATCTTCTGCTCACGCATATGTGGTCTATCTGATTGCGCGCATTACTGCTCGGGGATGCCCAGGTATACTTGTGTATTTCCTTATACCGGAAGATGGAGCCACCTATGACTAGTTGAAATGTCGGGCACAATTCTATTAGTCGCTCTCCATTCTTATTCTTGACTCCACAGAATTCATTGTTATTATGTTCTTCAGCGTCATTTCGCTTACCCCTAAAACTTCGATTCTATACGCTAACATTTTATCTTCAAGTTGTGCAAGCCTTGATGCTTCACGTAGAGTTCGTACATGCCATTGCGCAATGCGCATCCTGTTTAGTGTGCCGAAGGTCGTTGTCGTATTTTCCTGCCCGTTATTAAATATTTTGCCTTGTTTCAGTTTCGTTAATCACTTTTAGTTACAAGCTAAGCAGATGATTAGTTTATGCGAAATATTGGGATACCAAAATTGCAAAAAAATTATTTCTAATTTTGACTTTAACATTTAAACAACAAAAGCCTTATGTTAACTCCTCTATGGAGCATATTTGGCTTTCCAGAAAGTATATATTATTGCTTTGTTTCAATTTCTTTAATCAATTTGACATTTCAAGCTAAGTAGGTGATTAATCCGCTGTAGCTTCCTCCATATGATTTATTTTGTGTAGTGGTTAAAAGGTCCTTGCTAATTGGTGGTGGTCTTTACTTTAGCATTTTAATTTTTCCCAGAGGTATGTGGGAAGGTCAAGTGGGGTCTTTTTTCTTTATTTTCTTTTTTTTAGATTGAGTTGTCTAAAGTTAAAGCCTTTTTTTATTAATCATTCGAAACCTCAATTAAATTTTTTCTTCGTTATGTCCTCTGCTGGGGCTCGAACCTGGGTCGTTTGTGTTGTTATGCGTGCGCTCTAACCACTACACCACGCCACCCTTATCGAAGAATACTGATGTAATTAAAGTCCATTGGAAAATGTGTCTGTAATGATGAAAAACCAAATGGAACATATGTGTTCCATTCGTCGTCAAATGGTTAATGTGTATTTGTTCCTATTGCATATGTATTTGTTGTTTTTAGTCAAAAACATGTTGTTTTTCAATTATATTTCGTGTAAATGTATTGGTGAATGTGTTTTTTCTCTTTATTTTTTCTATATTTTATTTCATGCATGTTTTGATGGTTCCTATAAATCTTAAGCTAAATACATGCAAACACGATCACACATACAGCCATACATTCTTTCATGCATACGAGTATTATTCTCATACGCATAGGAAACAAAATATGCCATAATTTTACTCTTTTTTTGTTTTTGTTGTTGAATACTAATGTTTTGTGTTTTGTTGTTGTAAAGTGTTTTTAATATTATTGTTTTATTCTCATAGTGTGTGTCTATGACGAACCAAATATTTGTTGGCATATCAATTTATTCAAGGGGGTGTGTAGAAGCACAAAGGGGTACATGTGTAAAGAGCTTTAATGTGCGTCGGCTTTGTGTTTTTTGTTTTTTCATGTATTTCGGTTATGTTGTTGTTGTGGTTCATACGAACATGCGTTTCTTTTACGATTCAACGTGAATGAACTTTTCAAGGTGAAATAAACAAAATAGCGACAGCAACAACAACTAAAATGAATAGAAAAAGCTCAAGCAATAGAAGTACGCATACATACGCATTGTCTATAAAACCTAAGAGTAGGCAAAACAACAACAACATCAAAACAAAAGCTACAGAAAACAAAATAAAAAAGAACGAAAAATAGAATTTGAAAAGAATAAAAAAAAATAAAAAATAAAAATAAAAAATTCATGAATACTGGTTACCACTGCTGCTAATGCTTCTTTTATCGTCGGTTCCCAGTAGTTTTGGCATTCGAATTCACTTTTTCAGTTCTATGCCTCTTCTTCATTGTTTCTATTCACTCTTCAAGAAGTTCATACCAATAAACAATAGTTACCAAAGAAATACTAAAGATAGCAATGAAATATCATTGAAGTTAGAAGAAGTTGATTATGATAACGTACATACTGACTGACTCGTATGTTCTTTTATTTATCTGCTGGTCAGTTGGTACAAGTTAAGCTTAAAAATATTTCATTTGTATTTTATTTTAGTTTCCGTTCTATTCTTATGAACTCATTTTTAGTTCATGTGAGTCACAGGGCGAACGTAGAATAGTTTTTTAAGCCCTTTAGTTTTCTATGCTCTCTCTCTCTCTCTTGAAATATTAATGCTAAGTTTTGAAATATTTTGTTGCACTTGAACTTTCCAGCGCAGTCTAGAATGCTTTCTTCTGAGACGTCCATCAGATTCGTTATCGAGATTGGAGCATTTTCACTATCTTTTGGCACAGTTTAGGCAGCTTTTGTTTGAGACGTCTATTAGATTTCGAAGTCAAAAGTTTTTTTCTTTGGAGCATTTTCACTCTCTTTTTACACAGTCTACGCAGCTTTTATCTGCGACTTCCATTAGATTTCGTTTTCAAAGGTTTTTTCTTTGCAGCGTTTTCACTCTCCGTTTACAGGTGCTAACCAGCCCTTCGCGAAGTAATACTGAAATATAGTCCTGCGAGGGGAGAGTGGCTTAAGGAATTACGTGCTGGGTTTAGTACCAAGGCGGTGATGGCAAATCTTGAATGCCAAAGAACTGCAAAAAAACTAGTGTGGTTATAATATTGCTCTTGAGTGTATGGTTTTTCATTTCAGCTAACGATAGAAAGTTGTTTTTTTCTGTCTAATCCAAAAGTCGTAACCATTAGCAAGCACAATTCTTCTTTTTATCTCAAAACTGATACTACTATTGTATTTTAGTCACATGATGGTCCATCCTGTACCTCGAAACCACAAACTTAGTTTTACTTTTGTTTATAATACTATTGAAAAAGTTGATTTCTATATTAAACGAAAATTAATGCATTCCAGACCATCAACTCGACTTTAGACGAAAGCTCAGTACGATTGAGTAAACCCATAGGCTTGTCAATGTAATAAGAAATACTTTGGAGGAAGTTCAGAATTGCTCAGCGCTGTTCATAGATGCTTCTCAAACATTTGATAGAGTATGGCATGAGCTAATTCTATACAAAGCAAAAACTACCAGTAAACTAACCTGGAATATTAGAATTAAACATTGAGCACTAGCAATATTTTGCATTGACTTTTTCAACCCAGGAGACTTGAACACCCTGTACTTTCATAAGTAATATTTATCAAACAATTTTAATACGAATACACATTTTAAATTTTAAAAAGTGGAAGGAAAAAATGAAATAATAAGCGTTTAAAGACAAAAAAAAAAAAAAAAAAAAACACGAAGCTTTGTTTCCAGACCTATAATGTATAATACGATTTTTAAATTCTCAGAGATGGAACAGAATTGGGACTCGACGAATTTTCCATACAAAATGACATAAAAATCGACGGCAAAAGCAGTCGTGAGATAGAACCTATTTTATTTTGACAGTGTTTTTTCTTACTCTCTCAATTGTTCTCTTGCAATCTGTATGTAGTGTTGCCATACTCTCACGGAATTTTATGCATTTTGTAAACGAAAAACATATGTTTTTAATTTGGAGCGAAAAAAGTAAAAAAGTAAAGTAAAGTAAAGTAACGGCTGTCGATTTGAATTTGCGGACGTATTCTGTTTCATCAGTCAAGGTGCTTAGGGACTAGAGTTGCCAGATTCTACAATGCAAAATTCTTAACAATTACAGGAAAATATATTGATTTTTTTAAATCTTGATATTTAAAAATATTGGTGTTCGTTAAACATCAGTTATAAGTTGTCGACAGATGGCTCTAATATTTAAAATTTCTGGTAATATTAATTGCATCATTCGACACTAGAGCTTGGTTGATAGGTCCGCATGATTACGAGTGATGAAAAGTGGATAACGTTTAACATAAATGTGCGAAAAATATTATGGACAAAGCAAGGCGAACTTCACAGATAGTGGCAAAGTCATGATTGACAACAGGAAAGTAAAGCTGTGTGTCTGATGGGATTAGAACGGAATTGTTCATTATGGATTGAAGCGAGCACAGAAAAGGTGTTGTATTCCATTATTGCCACGCGGCAATGTGAGCTTAGTTAAGTTTTTTCTTGATTAATGAAAAGGTCTAAAAACTATTGTAAGTCAATTGAAATCAAGGCTATTTGGCAAGCCTATCGAGCACTAATTTCTTCAAGGTAGTACTCTAGGCCCCATTCTGTATTTAATATATACTTCTGACATTCTAACAAAGGGTCGAGTTTTTACATCAACATTTGCTGATGATGTTTCTCAGTGTGCATGAAAATCTATAAAAAGCTCTTCGAAATTTACAGGTGCATATATTCCAACTAGAAAGATGTATTCAATTGTCGAAGATTAACCTTTACACTGCATAGGGAAGAGAAGTTTTTTTAGAGAAGTTTTCAATAGTAAGTAATACTCATAACTAGTTACTAGCTAATGTTAGCTAGGTGATACCGTTGTTGAAAAACTATTTTCTTTTTTTAAGATGGTCTTCTGGCCTCGTATTGAACCGACGACCTTCTGGTTGTTAGACGGGTGTCTTACTTACCATACCACAGCGGCACAATTAATATTTAAGTCATTTATAATTGAGACTATCTGAAGAAAAAGAGATTTTGAAAGAAATATAACATAGAAGTTACGACGGGTACTATTTATATTTTGGAAATAGCAAATAATAACAAATATTTTTAAATGAAAATGGCTTTATTGTTTTTCAAAATATTCTCCTTGATGATCAATACACTTTTGCATTCGTTCAAACCATTTCTCGAAGCAGTTTTTCCATTCTTCTTCAGACACCTCCAAAATATTGTTTTGAATGCTTTAACTGCTTCTTCGGCGCTCGTTGATCGTTACCCATGCAGTTTACCTTAGAAGTAATTGGCCAAATCAGGACTGTTCGGGGAATGAAAAATCAATTTGATGCTTTGACTGCTCAAAAATTCACCAGTTTGACGAGATGTGTGAGAGCTCGAATTTTCATGATGGAAAATGATTCGTCTTCTGGCAAACAAATAGTCGTGTTTTACTCAAAGCCGTCTGAGTTGCTCAAGTGGAACAGTAGCCACATGACCCACTTGGCCGAAGAAACTGGCGACCAATTGCTTCGCTGTGCTTTTTCCACAAACAATTTTTGTTGGATTGGCTTGTCTTGGAATACTCGCACGGTCGATTGCTGTTTTATTTTCGGCTCATACGTCATGATTCGTCTCCTGTCACGATTTTATACACGTCTTTTTAAGCACCATGGTCGAACATTTCAATCATTTCTTTACATCAGTCGACGCGAGCTTTTTTTGAGCGATTGATAAATTATGGGGTATCCATTGAGAACAAACTTTTTTACAACTATGTGTTCATGCAAAATCGTATTAAAGTGAAGCTAACGTGCAAGGATGCATCTATCTCACAATATGTCACATGACGATCTTGCAATATCAGTTAACGTTCTGCATCGATGTTTTGTGGGTTGTGCCACCTACTACTATTGAATTAACTATACCAGCGAAATACTGTGGTTTTTAATGTGCGCTTTATTGCTATACAAAAAACTGAGTTCATTGACAAATTCTTGTTGAGATAATCCAGGTCGAAAGCTGTGAAAAATAATCCAACAAGAACCTTCTTTTGAAATTTCCCTTTTTTTGGCCAAATTGATTTTCTTAAATCTCTGTAAACAACATAAATAGCACTTGTACATCAAAACATTGTGGGTACGTTTATGCTAAAAAATGACAAACTTTGTTATGGTGTTGCCAGATTTTACCAATTGACACCAGTGTTGGCAGTTTTCCAAATATAAAAAGTACCCCTCGTATTAGGGAAAAACATAACACGGTGCGACAAAAAAGAACGAAGTTTAAATACCTGGGATATGATACTATTTTTCTGATATCGCTATCGATTAGAATAAGATTGTGTTTTTGCAATTTTCAAAATACCTCCCAAATTTCGGGTTACGAATAAAAAACCGGTTTTTCGGACTTTCATGCACTTATAAGCTAATAACTTTGCTGAATATTGACCGATTTTAAGTTTCTTTTCAGATATCAAAAGAAGAGTAATATTTATATCGTTTAATTAGCAGCGAAGAGTCTGGCTGTATTTCTGAAGCAAACACATATTTCCCCCAATTTTTTCACAATTCTTAAGTTTAAAAGCGTTTTTGCGCACTATTTTATATAAAAATCGTACTGTTTATGAATTAATTATGGAGTTATATGAAGTTATGAATGAAATGAGACTAAAGAGTTAAAAATCCGTTAGAAATTGACCGAGTTATTAAATTTTTTTCAAAATACAGTTTTAAAATATAAAAAAAAAAACGATTTTATTTTTATAAACACATTTCTAATTTCCTCACAAACTCTCTAAAACCTCTAAATCACATATAGACATTTTTCCTTGACCACCTCGACCGCTGACTTACATAAAACATTCAAATAAACGCCAAACTTATTCAAATGAAACTGATATTAGTAGCTATGTAATAGTCAGAAACTTTCCTTTAAGCTTGGATAGTAAGCTTCTACTCTACAATTAAATTTTAAAATTAATAAGGTGCTATTAAATATAGACATGGGGTACTGCCTCTTTCTCGAATATAGAAAAGATTTAAAAACGCCAAAATAACATTCTACGTATGATAGCAGCTGCCCTCTTATTCGAGGAATGCCTGTATTTATTATTGACATAAATGTATTTATACTCGTATTATACCTCAATATTTCTATTTAATATTGAGTAAAGTTGAGAAAGGACACAATAATTGACATACAGTTAATCACTTAAGTAAGTAAACAACAATTCAATCTATGTATACTATACATTTATTTATTTATTTATTTATTTATTTATTTATTAGTTATAATATTCAAAAACAGTACAATAAGAATATAAGTCCTATTTAATAGTACTGGGCAGATAAAGGTAAATTGGTTACAAGTTACAAATATATATATATATATATAAATCATTAAGAAAAAAGGGCGAAGAAAGGAACAAATAAAAGTTTTACATTCAAAAGAAAATATATATAAATATGTATACCTAGTTGCCTAACACGCTGACAATTATTATCTCCGTGAAAAGTGTGTTAATATAGCAGACCTGGATTGCATTTCATTGCTTTTTAACTGAATATTTGATGGTAGTTGATTCCATAGCCGAATAGCGGTGATAATAAAATCCCTTTCGAATACTAGTCCATGATATCTTATTGTGTTTATTCTATAACCCCTATTGGTTCTAGAAAATTGCAGTCTATTGTAAAGATAAGCAGGTTGTCTAGTATAAATAATCTTATGTCAAAGGCATATTATCAGTTCGCCTTGTGAAATAGGAAATACTGTCGTGTCTATCTAATCCAAAAATATATCTGGCAATGTTATTATATGTAACATCAAGTTTCCGTTTGCTGACAGAATCTAGACTCGCAAAAGTTCACAGTTAGGTATGTCTTTACCAAAAGTAAACGTACACTCGGAGGTGTAAAATACTGAGTCCTCCATAAATTCCTTAACATACTGTATGACCGACCACACACAGAATTAATATTGTCAGTCGATGAAAGCTGGCTATTAAAAATTAAACCAATTTCTATTGGTGAGTCATCAGCGAGAAGCGATGGCAGCATTTTCGGTAAATAGCCCTATTATTTCCCCTATTACAATAGCCTTTGATTTCCTAGCATTCAGGCAAAGACCGTTAGCCGCTGTCCAATTGCATATATTGTCAAGGTATAATAATACAGTTGCCAATATCGGTCTTATGACAGCTAATATAGAGTTGAGCGTCGTCTGCATACATTTGTATCCTGCAATGGCAGATCTGAGAAGGTAAGTCGTTGGAATAAATTGAGTATAATAATGGGCCGAGAATCGAAACCTGTGGAACTTTTCCTTTTACTAAGCAGCTCGCTGATCTATTATCAACATGATTAACTGCCTGACTCCTATTGCACAAGTATGTATGTATAAAGCAATCTTACTGCAGACCATGAAAAGTCAAATTTATTCTCCAGTTTATTACAGAGGATTTCATAATCAACAGTGTCGAAAGCTTTCGAAGAAGAACGAGAAATTAAACCATATTCCGATCCAAAACTGTGATTAGACCCAAATCTGCTAAATCTGTCTGCTCGTTAGCAGAGAGTTTTTGTGCAAATATTCACTATTCTGCTTATTGAGTAAGCGTTCGAACACCTTGGACAAATATGGTAGTATTGCAATAGGCCTGTAAGTTTTATCAATTTTAGGTATAGGAATTATCTTGACGTTCTTCCACATATATATACTAAATGAGGTCCAATATAATTTTCAGAACCAATTGTGTCAGATTTAATACTCAGAAATGATCTACGCACTTCTGCGAGAGTAACATTAGAAAATTGAAAACCATTACCATTCCGATTCGAGTTCATATTTGTGGAGTCATAGTAGCTGATATTAGAACTTGGTATACGTATATTGGAAAATTCGTGATTTAATCGATTGACATCTACATCGAAATGAGTTGTAATGTCTTTATCCAAAACGCCCATATCCCGAATTTCCTTCCATTTTCTCCTTGAAGATAAATCATATTTACATTTCTTCCCATAGTTTCTCTCATTAATCAAGACCTTAAATTCATTTGAAAACCATGATTTTTTACTGGCTCTAAATTTTTTCGTTCTTATTGAAACATATTTATCATATAAATATTGAATACTACTATGAAGAACAGATACCTGTTCCTTAGCAGTAGGCATGGTGAAGACTTGGCTCCAAGGTATGTTATTCATTCTATAATCACCACGAGAAAATCTATTCGAACGGAAAACACGATATCCATTCAGCTCAATGGCATTACTGGGCGTATTAGAACTAAACCAAGTTTCCGAGATGCATATAATATCGATATTAGATCCTTCAAAAATATACCGAAATTCATTCACCTTATTGTTAAGGTTTTAAGCATTAATATGACAAATATTAAGACCCAAATTTCGTCTACAAAAATACGTAGTAAAATATAAAGACTATCACCAGAACCAACTCGATCACTATCATCAGCTCGAGAAAACAACTTTAAAGTCCGAGATCGAAAAAGCAATGAAAGCAATATTCAAATGTACATCGGTCGGCATAAAATTACACACAATAAAAAAAAAAATTCGATATAATAATTTTGATAAACTTTTAAAAGAAGCCTATAAATTTATTCAAACAAAAAAGTTCTTTTTAGTTTTGTAGAGTTAAAGGCAGTTAATAACAATATTAATAAAAAATAACAAAAAATTTAATTCGTTTAACATGTGCAAAATTACCCAAATTAACGTCACAAAAGTAAGTAAACAACATGTAACATATTGTTACGAAAATAAGGTTGGACACCACAGCGTTTATTACATCGCTAAAATAAATAAACAAAAGCTGCAAGAACAACTACAGGTACTGTTTACAAATAACCAAATCTACAACAACAACCATTAGCAAAGATAAAGAAAATAAAATACCACGGCGAAAACAATAATTAAGCAGCAAAGAAAACAAGTAACAGACAATAAACAAGCAACAACATATACTAAGAGCTGAAAGAGGTAGATATTCACATACGCATGGCTACAAAAGAAAAAAAAACAAAATTAAAAGAAAAAAATGGAATTTACCTGAAATATAGAGGCTTTCGATGTGCTGTTTACTCAGCCATATCAAAAGTACATCGATGCAAACAGCAATCAGTTTATATGTCGTAAACTCAGCAAGTGCAGTTTAAGTAAAGTAAACCCAGCGAGTGCAGTTTGTGTGAAGAGTGTTTATAAGGACTAAACTCGTGAAGTGAATCGTGAAGTAAAAAAAAACCAGCTTAGTTGGAGCTAACTCTGTAAAGAGAGTTAAGTGTGGATAACCTCTGGTTGTAAAGGCTCTGATCGAACCTAAATTATAACTACGATCGGGTTGGTAGATCTTTAAGTAGAAAGATCTGTCGAGTAGTTGTTGTTGTTTACAAGATTGTAAACAGACAGAGTAATTAAGAATAAAAGTTGTTATTGTCTGTAAAGAGATTACAAGCAGTGGTGCACATAACTGTATTGAATAAAGGATTTTTAATTAAAACCAAACACAAAATTTATTTAATTATATTTTAACTACAATCTACGAACTCATAAAAACACGTTTTTAAAAAGGTAAAAAACGTAACAATATTTTACAGAAAAATTATAAAAAATTTAGTCACTTTATTCTTTAATAAGGTCAACTCTATTTGTTATACCTTCTTTAAGTTGTAAAGGGATCGAATCCATAAAGTCTTGCAACAAAACTTTTCCACTATAATATTTGTTTCGATCTGCTCACACCGAAAGTCGGACAACTCCATGCTTAATCGTTTCTTTAGTGTTTTAATGGCAAAATTTTCTCTTACTCTTACGCCATACAAATTGAACTTAATTTAATCGGAAACCCTTATTTCTTGTGTTGTGTTGGACTACAATTTATTAATTTTGTAGTTTAACGTTAACTTAACTGGACGGCGATACGTATAGAGAAAGTGTAATTAACAATTTTGTCGTACAAATACTAAAAAAACACGGTTAAGCATGGAGGGCTTATCCAGTGATAGACTAGACTTATATGGCGATTTAGTTGTTCGAAATCTTCATTTTATAGAAGGCACAATAGATAAAACTATTTCTCTTGAAATTTTGAAGAATAATCTAAAGGATATTAAGGAAAATTTTAAATTTTATTAGACCAATGAAGCAAAGCATACATCAATGATAGCGTAAAATTGGCTGTTGTACAACTTCTCAAAGGTCTTGAAAAGGCTTCCTCAAAGTCTCGAAATAAGTTATCTTGAGTATTTGTGGGATAAGCTTGGACGTCGAATGCAAAATCGTTTGTGTACCCATAAAGAACAACTAAAAGTCACATTTCAGAATAAATAGAGTCAGATAAGTAGTAATATGTGAAGAAAATTGGTTGAATCCGTCCCAAAGAGACTGCAGACTATGGAAAATCAAAAAGATTATGCAAGAAAATAATAATTTGCTTTTTAAAAGTAGATATAAGGGTCTGCCCGACTTTCAATGTGAGCACAAAATTGGAGTTTCAAACCTTGGTTTGTTTTATAAAATTTCATGTTACAGTTGGATATTTGCTTTTTTTGTTTTTATTCAATAAGTGCTTTATAAAATAGAATCAAAATATTTGAAAATTTTCACTTTTATTTCTTTAACTTGCACCTAAATTTTTGTAATAAGTTGCCCGATTTTCAATGTGAGCTACTGTACATACTGTATTTTTTGAATATTGGCTTAAATGACACCCTATACCAATTTTTACATAAAATAGGAATCTTTTCCATTTCTGTATTGATTTTATAAAAATTTACTTAATTAAACAAAAAAGGTTGATTTTATAAAAAAATCCTCATATTTTAGATTATCCGAGTCTAAGGTATAACCTTAACTTGAGGACCAAGTTGCTTCGAATATTAAAGATCATTTTATATGCGCTGCGATAATAAATACTAGATAATGAATTTACTTACTTAATAGATAATGCAATTTCGTGAAATTAAGTTTTTTGTGAAGGAAACAAATTTGTAAACGAACACAGCTAGTGTGACAGAAAATAAAAGATTGTAGTGCTGTAGTGGTTCATATGAGCTCATATATTGACTACTCCTCACACTCTGTGGTCTACTCGTTCTTGTTTTTCATGTTTTTCTATTATTATCTACTCTGTTTTAGGCCTACTGATTTTTGGCATAAAAGTATTTCTTGTTGTTATTGTTGTTTTCTATATAATATTCTTCAACTAACCAGTCCGTCATTATTTGCAATCCACTGAAACTGAATGTGTATTGTGAATGTTCTTGTTGTAGTGACTATTTTTATGTTGTTTTGGTAACCATTTTTGGTAACTACATTGGAACCAATTCCAACAACGTACAAAGCTTTGTACAGAGTGGCAAATAAAATCAAATAAATCGTAAGCATCTCAGATGCGTGTGAGAAACATGAAATTGAATTGAAAAAAAAAAATTTTAATAGAAGTAAAGAAAAATAATAAAAAGAAATAGAAATACAAGTAAGAATACAAATAAGAAGAAGCAGTAATACAATATAATAATGCTTGCGTTGCTACCTGTTGGGCACGAATATTTCAGTTTTTTTCTTTCTTTTCTTTTCCTTTCATAGTGTGGTTACGGATTTATTTTTTATTTAAATTTTTTTCTTTTTTCTATGTTCTAAGTACATATTCATTTTAATGAGATAAATATAAATTATTTGATATCAATTCACTAAATGTTCAATAATTTACAAAAGTTTTTGAACATCCAATTAGAAACTAAGGTAGGAACTATTCATTAAAAGGCATTGATATTTGGCTATGCTTGCTTATAAAAATCAAATAATTGTCTGTTGCTTAGGAATTAATATTAAGCTGAGTTTGAGTTGAAGTTTGTTTAGAACATTAATGAATCTTAATTACTTACTTAATTGGCCATTAAATTGGTCATGCCTGAGAGATTATATTGTACCAAGCACGTCGATCTTCTGCGCATCTTCTCCAGTTCGCCGCATCAAGTTCTAATAAGTTCTCTTCAGCCTGATACACCAAAAGACCTTGGTCGCCCATCTGGTTCGTTAAAGAATACCTTTCTTGGTGCACCTTTATTCTGTGATTTATACGGCTCCGCTAGCTACCTATTTTATGCAGTATTTTCTGCTTCATCTGGTTGCGCTATCGTCTACGACACTGCATATAGAAGGACTGATAGAATTATTGTCCTCTACAGCTGGAGTTTGGTTTTTCTAGAGAGCGTCATATCTTTAAACAGCTTTAAAAGTTAAAGGTTAACGTATTCACTCGCTGTTCTAGCCGCGCTGTCCGTTTACCTGTAGACCATCATTTCTTAGATTCACTTCTTTAATTCTTTTTCAATTCTTCTCAATGAAACAGTTAAGAAAATAAAAATGCGTAAAAGGATAATACACCACATCAGGGACTGTATTGTGAGATTTCTCACATTTCCCTGGTATTGCCGTACTGATTTATGTATTTCACAGCATTACCAATTCGACCATATTTGGGTAACACAATCTTACATGTTTAAAATTAACGGATATAAAAGAGAGGATATGAGAGCGTTTGAGAAATTCCGGAAATTTCCAAACTGTAGGCAATTAGGTATATCAGGAGGCTGCTTTGCCTATGTCAAGTTAGTTATCGTTTTACTGTCATAATATAAAGTCGGGTTAAGGTGTAAATAAAAGTGTTGTATAAGCGAATATTAAGTTACTATATTAAGACAAACTACGAGTATATAAAGATAAAGTGAGAAAATAAAAAATGTAAAACAGAAACAAAGTGGAATTTATTTTATTGTAACGCAACTAAAAAGAACTCAAACGTTTCAAAAAGGTTAAAACGTAATAATATCAATATCATCTGCGTAGGTCAGCAGCATGTAACTCTTGTAGTAGATTATAACTGTTTTATTTACTACAACTGAGACACCTGGTCTGAGCCATCGCTTGGTAACAAATGTGCCTGTAAGTACTTTTCTTATTCCCGCAGCCGATCTTGTAGTCTGATGCACAATGTATTTATTCACTAAATTTGGTACAACATAGTTTATACCTATATTTTAGGTGAATAACTAGGTATTTATTTACTCTTTTCCCATCTCTATACATGGATAATACCTTCATTTTATTTTGGATAGCAATTTGGGTAAAGAGAGCATTTTTCAACAGGATAACGCTACTATTCACATTTATAAGAAGTTATTGAAATGGTTTGAAGAGCACAATATTTCACTCATGTAATGACCTGTACATAGTTCCGATTCGAGTCCAGTGTAAAAGCTTTCGGGCTGTAAGTACAATAAAATTTATAAACAAAAAAGCACACTGAAAGCTTTACAAAACTGTGTTGGAACTTCAATTGATTATTAAGGAAGCTTAGGAAGATTTAGGTCATCAACTGATGAAAAATTTGTTGAAATCATTGCCAATTCGTACTTTTCATGTAATAAAAACAATAAAAAATGGTGGACCAATTAATTTTTGAAAATTAAATAACTGTGGAGTTCTTTTTTTATAAAATATTAAAATTGTAACAATTTATAAAAGGTCCGCCATCTAACGTTTTTTTTTTACAATTAGTGCTTATTTCGCGAATGGTAACACTTAGCTCATGTCTGATTTGACAGATAATTACTTTTATCCTACCGCTGAACGAATATGGTTGTGTATACGCTTGAACAACGCTGGGAAATATTGCGTGCGATAGACTTACAGAAGATGCCGATCTTGCCAAAAAAAATCATCTTTTCAGATGATGCTCATTTTAATCTTGGCGGGTATGTAAACAAGCAAAATTGTCGCATTTGGGGTACAGAAAACCCGCACGCATACATTGAAAAGCCGATACATCCAAGACATGTCACTGTTTGGTGCGGATTTTGGTCCAGAGGCATACTTGGGCCATTTTTCTTCGAAAATGAGCAAGGAGTGGCCGTTACAGTCAATGGCGATCGTTATCAGGCCATGTTGAACGAATTTTTGTTCACAAAAATTGAAGAGGAGGATATTAGCAACATTTGGTTTCAACAGGACGGCGCTACGAGCCACACAGCCGAAGCTACACTCTATGTTTTACGCCCTGTTTTTGAAAATCGCATTATCAGCCGCAGAGCTGATGTCGTTTGGCCACCTCAGAGCTGCGATTTGACACCGTTGGACTATTATTTGTGGGGTGCCATCAAAGATAAGTGTTACGCCAACAAGCCAGAGACAATTGATACTTTAAAGGACAATATTCGTGAAGCCATTGGTGATATACAGCTGCACACAATCGATGATGTGCTTAAAAATTGGACCGATCGTGTACGCTACTGCATGGCCAGCCGAAAAAAAAAACTTTTTTGCACTTAATACAAGTTACAGTTACCTTAGTGAACAATATGATTTGGAACTTGTTTGTAATAATGAATGGGTAAAAGATAGAAAAGAGAGCAGTATTAAAATTAACAAATATGTACCACTGTACACTAATGGGTTAATTAGGATTTAAGAATTGCTACCTTTCTATTTAATCTATATAAGGTTATATCTAAAGGTTGTATTTGTGCTCAAAAGTAATTGTCTTCAACAAGCAAGCAAATAGTATGTGGAAAAAATAAGTTGTCAAAGCAAACCATGGTTTTTAAAGTGATCTCAGAATCCTCCTTTGATCTCTTTTGGTTATGTTTTTACATATTTCTAAAGTATTGTGATGAAAATAAGAACAAGTTGATTTTGGTGCGATTTGGTAAAAGAATGTGGAATTGGTACTACATTCTATTGATAAAGCTGCGGATGTGACGTTGCAAAAATAAGTTGTCAACTAAAGTTTAAATCTTTTGTTATATGAAAAACTTAAATCAGATAAAAAATAAATATTTAGTGCATAGATACAATTAAGTTCAGACTATTTTTTTAAAAGTAAAATTAGTCAGTTTGTTTTTATAAAAAAAGATCTCCTTGATACTTTTTTAATAGTATAAATCTGTTTTCTCCTCGAATATCTTTAAATGAATTTAGTGAATGATCTTACTCACATAGCGTGTGTAGATGAGCACCAAAATAACACCCTGAAAAGTATGTAATTGAGGTCCTTGCACCTCTCGGAAATTCCGATCACTGTACTATTTCTGCCTCTTTCCCGTTCTCAACTCTGCGCAACACATCACATACGGCTATGAAGCGCTTGGTTTTTAATTACGGGAAAGCGCGTTGGGTTGAGCTTAACGATTTCTATGGGCATTTAAATTGAAAACTTTGTTTTCGTGATTCTAACGTGAATGCCATGCCCGAAATGGTTGTCAATATAATAAAGCTAGGGATGGATAATTTCATCACATCCAAAAAGCTTCCGATTAAATCAAGTAATAAATATTGGTTTAATCAGACGTGCAAGCTTGCAGTCAGATCCAGAGAGGAAGCATTCAGAAATTGGCGTAATAACAAATGCGATCATACTGATTCGCTACGCAAACAGGCGAGATCTTCGTGTGCCGCAGTACTTAAGCGCGGTCATTCATTAAAAGGCTTAACAACAGCACTAGGCTTGTGAACAGCACTAGGCTTATGAACAGCACTAGTTCGGTTCCAGTCCTTATAAAGAATGACCAAATGAAAAGGCAAACCTTCTGGCTGAAATATTTGCAGGTAATTTGAACTTGCCGGAGAGCGTTCAATACTACCCGAACTTGAAAGAGTATCAGAGACTATGCCTAGTATATTCTGATTAAACCAAGATTTATTACTTGATTTAATCGGAAGCTTTCTGGATGGGATGGAATTATCCATCCTGAGGAAAAAAAAGTTTTTAATTTAAATTCCCATAGAAATCGTTAAGTTCAGCCCAACGAGCTTTCCCATAATTGAAAACCAAGCGCTTCGTAGCCTGGAGCCACTACAGCTTCCATTAGGATTCTGTAAGCTGAAATAGTAGGGCTTTCCTGTGGTAAATGCTTAGATGTTTAATGGTATATTGTGGCATATCAGTCTACAATGTCCTGTAAATAGACCCGTTGGTATTCTTAGTGTTGTTTTATTAAGCAATTGTAGCTTTCGTGAATTACCAGGAGATAGCGAAACAAACATTTTCGCTTGTGTTAGTTCTGAGACATTAGTTTATAGCTGAGCAACCTCTCTTTCGACACAGAAGTTAATCTTTCCTAATGGGTAGCTTACAGCATAAGCATAGCAAAGATTGGTTAAAGTACAATGAAAACACATCGAGCTCCTCTGTTTGCAAAGCAATCAACTCCAACGTTTTCAGGGTAAGCCTCTTTGAGTATAGTACTGTCTTGTGCACCAAGTTCATTGGGAAATATTAGACAGTTCACAAAAATCTTTGACTTACGCAAATGGAAACAACTTACTCAAATGTACAACATCAAAGTTGTTGACATCTAATTATTTATCCCAATAAAAGAATCGCTATGAAATACACGCAATATCCTTATATCACTCGCCACTCTGAAGCTGTTGCAAGTTTAATCCTAATAACTTTGTATTACAAACTAAGAAAAATTCCTTTACATACTATACATATACATATGTAGTAAGTAGGTATAGACATTCTAAAATAAAAAGTGTCTAATTTTCTAAAACTGAAATGTGTTTACTGCGTAGAAACCTCAATTCGCAACACTATTAAAAAATTAAAAAACAATTTCATTCCATTATTACCAACTATTTTACATGTTTTTTTTCTTTTCAATCTACTTCTTTCAGGTTATTGCACCGCATCGACTTCAACTTCATACAGTCATCATACCATAACAAAATTAGAAAAACAACAAATTATTATGAGGGAAAAAAAGTTCAAAGAAATAAACAACTCAACTGTCATCATACAAAAACAACAAAATATAATAGAAGGAAATAAAAAAATAAAAATAAAACAAATAATACAATTAAAACAAATACCAACAACAATACAACATATTTTTTAGTAGAATAGAAAGAGAAAAGTACATAAAAAAAGCTCATACAAGTAAATAAAACTAAATACAACAACAACATTTAATATTTACACTTGCAAATAACAACAATGTACGTAAACAAACGCAGACACAAACATACGCATCAATGGAGGGGCATTTGCCAGTTAACCTGAACATAAATAAACATGAAAAAAAGAAATAGAATAAAAGCAAGCAACAACAACATAAACCATAGATTCATACACTATATACAACAACAAATTGGTTCTTATTCTTGTTTTATTTCTTCTTTTTTTCAACAAGAAAATAATCGCAGAGCAAAAAGCTGAGTTGCTGCCCCAACTACAAAAGTCAGCCAACGCATTCACACATTCAATATGAATTCCCGAACAAAAGTAACAAAAAAGAAGTAGAAAAAAACGCCACAAAAAAACGGAAAACAAAAATATAGAATAACAACCATCGCCATCATTTACTCACTCGCTCCCTCACTCACACAAAAGAAAGTTTATTGTGTGCGTTCCCTCTGCGCTTTTTTGGGGCTGATAGTGGTAAACGTGCAAAAAGTTGTTTGTTGTGTTTTGAAAAATTAAAAGCAACAACAACAAAACAAATAAAAAGCTTGTATACAAGAATTCACCATTTTGATGATGCAATACCAACAATTACCCACACACACACATACACGCGCACACGCAGGCACACACATTTTCACACGCATTTAATACACGCTGATTATAATAAGAACACCACAACCCAGTAAGCATTGTAATTCGTGTGGCACATTCGCTTATAATTAATACGAATTGTGGTTGTCAAAGTGACCGTAAAAGTTCCTACGCCTATATCGTTTATCGATAAAAAATGCGGATGATTAAACATGTTTAACCCGAATTCTCCCAATATAAGAAATAAAAAATAAAAACAAAAATAAAAAGCCTATTGAGCTGGAACAGCTTTCGCAGCAACTGTGACCTAAACTTTTAATGAAAATGGAATCAATATCTAAACGATAAGGATGACTATCATCCTTTTCTGGGATGAATTTGAAACTTTCGGAATTATTGGGTTGGATAATAAGTTCGTAGCGTTTTTATATTTTCATTTGTTTTATAACCATAGAGCCTTTTCTGCTCTTCAAAACTGTTATAATTATATTTTGGTATACTTTAATTTCTTAATTTCTTATAACGTTTGAGGCTACTATTCTTGCTTTTTATCGAGGCCAAGAAGCTGTTGACGTAGAGTGTGACATTTGCAACGTATGCGGAGAAGGTAATATAGGCATAGGGCCGCTAGATTCTACAATGCAAAATCTTGACTTTTACAGAAAAATATTTTGATTTGTTTTTAAAAAGCTTGACATTTCAAAATATTGATATTCGAGAAATATATACATAATATATATATTATATATAAATATATTATACTGATATAATATATTGATGTTCGGCTCTAAAATCATTCAACGCTATATGTTGCTTCGTTGATTACGAGCGATAAAAAGTGGATCACGTACAACAAAAACGTGCGAAAAAAATCATGTACAAATCAAGGTTAACTTCGCAGATCGTGGCACTGTCGGGATTGCTGTGTGGAAGGGAATTTTTTCATTGTGAAGCAGGAAGATCAAGATCAAAGCTAGCAAAACAAGGTGTTGTGTTCCATTATGATAACACCAGACTACACCCATTCCTGATGACCAGGCAAAAACTGAGTGAATTTAGCTAAGAGATTTTAATACATCCACCATTTACCACGGACTTTCAAATTATCTTTTGTTCCGATCTCTACAGAAATCTCCTTATATGTACATTTAAATTTTATTACGCTCAATTTACACGTATTCATACGCTCTTGCTTCCAGTCGTCAAGAAACAGCGACGATCGATGATGATGTTTTAATTTTTTCTTTTAAACTCTATTATTTATGTATTTTTTTCGATAATACTTAAATTTTTCACAAGATATTAAGATTTTTGACTTTTTTAATAAAAATATATTCATTCCGGTACTAATAGTGCTAATTGTCTATTAAACTTAATTCTCAGAGAACAATTTTCATGTTCTCACTAAAACAACTACATGTTTACTTTTGGACACCACTGCTTTACTCCAAAAATCGAAAAAGTTATTGATCAAAACGTCGCACATTTGGTTTAATAAAGCTCTTCTCAAGTATAAATAAACCTGTTTCGTATTACCATATAAAAATTTTATTATATTTTTTTTTTTTTAAATAAACGAAACTGAGAAACAAATACCCTGAAAACGCGTTACATTATTGATTCACTAAATTGCTTAATAACTTATTATCAAGACTTTGTATAAGAAGAACTTTAAAAAATGTGTTTTAAAAAATCTTAACAAATCTTCTGCATTCTTGTACAAATTCTTGTAAATCTTGTGAAATTGAGGCCATCTGGTAAGCCTACAAAGCAAAGTCTACAACACGGTTGTCTTAAACTTTGTAGCTCCTGTACAGAAGTACTTCTGAATTTGACAAAGAGCGTCTCGAAGCACTTCTGGAGGTCTCCGCAAATTGGGAGCAGGTGCCTCACTAATTTAATTAAAGATAAGCCGGCTTAAAATTATTTTTCAACATCCTGCCCGCCATCGGAATATTCAGTGCAGATGAAAAATGGTGTCTATACATAAAAGGAGTGGGTGGCTCCATGAGGTTCTCCAAAGTCGAGAGTCAAGTCCGATCTTCATCTATGCTTTTGGAGGAATACCAGGGTCAACAAGGCGCTCTAATTAGCCAAGCTATACCACGTGAAAGTCGTTATTCTACTGAAAGAACAACGCACAGTGTTATATTTCGAAATTTAGGAGGCCGAAATTAATTACTCAAAAACTTGGCATAAAGATAACTTACACATTAAAGAAGACGTGTAAAAAAAATTACACAAGTCCGACCAGTTATCATTACTCTATTATGTAAATTAAGCAAAAATACTGCAAATACCAAAAAAAAATTAATTAATTTTTTTTTTCATTAATATTATTTCATTTTAAGACAATACTAATGCAAAGAATAAAACAAAGCATACAAAATAGTAAATACAGAATCCGAACTACTAGCATCCGAATCACTATTATTTGCACCCGCAAACTATTGTTTAAACATATATTATCTGGAGTTAAATAATGTTTCTTAATTTGGGGAGTCTTTTCTAAACTGGAAAAAATAAAATAAAAGAAAAGAAGAGCTGAAAACGAAATTAGGTGAAATCGACTAAACGATTACCACGTTCGTTTTTTAGGTTAAAATTTTTAAAATTAAAATTAACTTGACACTAAAATGCTTTAATTTACTATTTTGATTTAAAACCATAATGATTCGAATTTTATTTTAGAATAAATGTTTTAAAAAATTAACAAAAATCTATAATTTTATACTATAAAAACAGTGTCACAGTTTTTTTTTATCAATTGTCATCATCAAGTATCAAACTCGATTTTACATTCTTTTTGCCAACAACATACACTGATGTGAACACTGATGTAATGACACCAATGTGGCATATTGATATTTGATCAGAAAGAGCATAAAATGATATAATTGATTGGAAATTTGAAAGAATTGTGGACGCATTCCGAACTGCGTGGAATTGTATTGACCCAAACATATGCAAAAATTTAGCTGACAGTATGCCGCGCCATATAGAGGCAGCTTTTACTTCCAAAAAGGCTATACAAAATACGTTATAAAATCTATTAAATAAAGTAAACTCATAAAACCGTCTCAATGAGCTATTACATACGTTTTGCAATATTTTCGATAACGGTATATATTACAACAAAGATATTTAATTGTAGTTGTAAATAAAAGTCCAATAAGCAATTAGATCAAAAATCATAAAGATCGTGTCTTTAGATTTGTTGTCGTAATTATATTTGTTAACGCTACTTAAACATTGAGGCGGTTTTTTGAGTGACCGTATGTCGCTCAACTCGGTGAGTTTTATGCAATTCCCACTTGTCAAATACCTCCCATTTTTGACTGATGCGAATAGATAACGAAACTTAACCTGTTACCGTTATCGACAAACGCAAAATACAATATTTAGTCTTAATGGTAGCTGCCACGCCCACTTAGCCAGTCTCGCCCAGTTGTTAATTGATGATGTGTCATGTCCAAATTATACTCTTACCGTTCTCAAGATATACAAAAGGTAATAGTTACTATATTCGCGAGATGCCGCGCCAACTTATGCAATTCCGCCTTCTTCAAAACTAATTATTTGTATTGACTAACAAATCATTTATACCAAGTTCAGAAAATGCCATTCTAACAGTTCTCTATATATATATGCAAAAGTTCATTTTTACTTTGTATAGAAGGTGCCACACCCACTTTATCAATTTCGCTTATATTTCGACTAACGATGAGTATTGACTACGAAGTTATTTAGACAAAATGCAGCATCTTCCACTATTACTGTTCCAAAAATATGCAATGATATACTTTGTATGGGAAGTGCCACTCCCATTCATAAAATTCCGCCCAATTTTTGAGTGATGCTTTATATTGGCCACAAAGTTATTTGGGCCAAATTTATTTACTGTTACCGTTTTAAAGATAAAGACACATAAATAAAAATTATAAATATATGGGCATGGCACCACCCAGTTAAACCAAAACCATCAGTAATAGTACACATTTCCAGCGCATGTTTTGGTTTGTAAGTCGGTTTAGTGGCGAACATAGGTACCGTATGTATATAAATAGATACGTTAATACACATTCTAGCTAAATATCAGAATAATGTAATTTATATATAACCAATTTAGTTGTAAGATAATAATTAAATTTAAGTTAAGCCACAGTCATTATGTAATATTAGCTTATAATTTTAATTAGAACTTCAATAAATAAATGATAACAATAATGTATCGGTTTGACTCAAAATATCGTTTCTTATTTATTATCAAACACATCCCCTGTATTACCTATTAAGACTAGTACTCTGTTTAAATTTGTGAAAAATGTTGTGCAACATTTATTTTTTCGTGTGAAAAAATTGACATACAAACAATGTAGTCATTTCGCAATTTTTCATAACATAACAAGTAATTAGTGTTGCCACTGCAAAATTTTAATTCTATTAAAATTTCCTAAAAATCTACCAAAATCGGTACAAATCTACCAATTTTTAAAAACTATTAATAAAACCAATTTTGATGTAAATAAAATTTTTACATGTGCTGATATACTGTGAGCTGCAAAAGAAAGCGTACACCATAATGTTCTACAAATAAACATTTTAAATTTTACAAAATCCTTGAAAGGAAGCAAAATAACGTTTTACTAACAAACAAAATTCCGCAACAAAAGTAAAATATGTTCTATTTTTTGTGCGTAAACAATTCTACAAGAAAAGAATTTTTTAATTATTTCAGTATTCGGTTTCTTTTCTTATGTTTAAGAAACAGCGTATAATCTTCGAGAAATAGATTCCACAAAGTTTTTTAAATTTGGATAAGATTTTATGTTATAAAGGATTTTTTCCAGGTATTGTTACTTTTAGAATTCGATGAAAATGCTCGAATGGATTAAAATTTAAGTCTTTGGAAGGATGTCATTTTTGCTTAGAAGTGTGAAAATGGAATCATTATATGTCTTCTCTTGCACAGTACTTTACGCCTTCCCACGCTATTAATAAAACTTCCACCGGGCTTCACTGTGTATAAAACTTTGTTCTGAAAGTTACTCGTTTGGCTCTTCTTATTTTCATGAGTTTTTTTTTCTTTTTTTTTTGGCGGAATACATGAAATTTAATTTCATCGCTAAATAAGACATTGTTCCAGAAAGAAATTCACATTTGTTGATATTTATCATTATTGTGAAATTTTATTACAAGTTTCCGAGTATCAATTGCAGTTAGTTGACCCATTGAAAAAGAAAAAAAATAGTTGCTTTACGAAAATAATAATAAGAAACTAAAACAAGTAATAAAATATAAGAAAAATCTTTGTTATAAGAAATCGTCGAATTAGTGCAGTGTTACTCTGTCCACTTTTTACGTCTTTTTTCTTGCATTTTTTATTAATACTCTTGGCGCATATGGCCTCCACAAAGCATCTCCATCTAACGCGGTTTACCGCTGCTGATTTTGCTTTTTCCTATGTTAGATTGTTCTGTCTTAGTTCCCGGATAATTGCGCGTTTCCAGGTGTTTATTGGTCGACAACGATTTCTTGAGCCTTAAGGATTCTACTCCATACTCGGTGATATTATCTGGACTTTTTCGAATGATGTGTCAGATCCATCCCAATTTTCCTTTACTTATCTGTTTCAGTTTGGATTATTGTTTAGTAATACTCCACAGTTCTGTTTCTTGTGGAGTTAGGCCAGAATATTATGCATATGATTCTGATGCACTTGTTAATGAAAACCTGAAGTTTTTGCATGATGTTACTCGATATAAGCCAGGTTTCATTGTCATACAGCAGAATTAATTTAACACATGAATTCAATATTCTGAGCTTAGTACGTCTAGATATATGTGAGCTTCTCCATACCTACTGCAGTCGTCCGAGTGCCGCTCTCGCTTTATTGAGCCTGTTATCTACGTCTGTTTTCGCGCCGCCGTTTGTAGTCATTTTACTTCCTATATAGTAAAAGCTATCTACATACTCGACTGGCTGACCCTGTAGCATGATGTTTTCCGTGTTGTGTGCGGTGTGTTATTTACTCTCATGGCCAATCATTTTAGGTTCTCCAGTTTTGACTGCATATGGAAAATCTTGTGCGAGAGTATATATCATGTATTGCATTTTTAAAACGCCTATTTCACGCATCTTATTGTATTGACAGCACTAAAGTATTTGCTGTCGCCAAGAGAAATAGAAATTAGCCTAAGTTGGCTATGGGCTACAACAGTAGTCGTGTAGTCGGTAGCCGTATTGCCGCTAAAATATATATTCCCATATGCACACATGTATTCTATTTTGTCAGCTTGTAGGCGATGGTCGGTAGACTCGAATGTGCTTATAGGATCAGGATGGTAAATATCAATTTTGACCATGTCCGAGGACAGTTATATTCTTTTTCTACCCGTTTTAATTTAGTAAATTAAAGTCACTCACTATAGCTTTAATTTTATTCAGTTTTTATAAAAGCTTATCGCAACGGATGACTGATCTTAATGAATACTGAACTAAAAAATGAAGTATGAATTGTGTGTTTGACTGCAAAAATGAGAGGAAAAAAGTACCAATACAATGAACTTGGGTTTGATTTTTAGGTTTAAATTACCATTTAATCTGCTATTTGTCTGAGAAGAGTTTTCATTTCTTGTTTCTGTGTTCGTGACTTATGGCCTCTTTGATCTAGAAACGATGCTGTTCTATTCTGATGAAGCCTCATAACATAAAAAATGCAAAATAAACAGACAATGTGAACTCAAAATCGATAAGAGTGAATAAATATTTGCTTAGACTGTAGCCTAACCTCATACCAAAGTTACGTTAATTGGGAAAATTACTCCTCCTCTGTACGGCTCAAACAGCTTGTCATCGCAAGTAGTTTACGAAATATTTTTCTCCTAAACATCCAACGCCATGTAATAGCAGCTATAGTATAAACATTCCATAGAATGTAATTTGTTTCTAAACATGCTGGTTAACTCCAATTTACGGCGGTATCGAAATAATAAAATCTAATCAGTTACGTGGATACTTTTTTACAGTTATAACAATCAAATAACAAGCAAATGCTGATGATATTTGCAACTATCGTGCATTCTTTTTTTGTATATTTTGTGCCTCGCTCCATATTAAACATTTTGGAGAGGCATTTTGTAATTATAACCGATACTCCTTTGCCAGGTAATATTATTTTGCATATTTGTATCAACTTATTTTGCTTTAGTTAATGTACTTATTAATAAATAATATAAAATTAGCTTTACCCATCCGGCGTTGCCCGGAAATCTATATATACTTCCATATGTTTATTATAAATGGGAGATAAATTCCTTTTGATTCCCAATCCTTTTCGTTTTTGTTTTTTTTTACCACCTACTCGTAACTGTCTTTATAAAGAAAATGCTTAGACGACTTTTGACGTCTCCCGCTGATATATTTGTTGAGGTGTACGATAATAAATATTTTGTTCTTCCTGTGAATTTAATTGTTAATCTGAATGGTCAACTTGATAGTAGAATAGCATGTTGACAGTTTAAAGACTCTATACTTTATAGTTACCAAGATATGTGTACATATGTATCCACTGCAATAACGATGTGTTTCGTAGGAATGGACTATGAACCAAAAACTGTTCTTTTAACCCCTATTGGCTTGTCAAAGTGCAACTGTTGAAAATATACTGTTGTGCAACACATGAATGTTAGCAAAGGAAAAACTTTGCTTTAAGAAGAAAACTGTGGGACATTTCAGAAAAAAAGTAATTAATTTTAATCATTTTTCCTTGATCTCCGAGATCTAATTTAAAAAAAAGCACCCTGTTGTAGTTTTGTTAGTATGATCTTTATATCTGTGGTCCAAATTTCAACAATATGTACTTAATTTACGCATACAAAATTCTCATATGACCTAAATTGGCCCGTTTCCTTCGGCTTTAACGTATCACAGGTCCAAATTTGAAAAACTGCATATTCTATAATAATTTCGTTATCTAGATCTATCTGTGTTCCAAATTGTAGCAAAATCGTTTACGCATGATTGAACGACAAACAAAATAACCAACAAATAAGTATAAGTAAATGAACTTACAAAGAAAATTATAATAAAATATAAAATAATCATCAAAAAGTTCCCGGAATTTATTCAGAAAAATAAAAATACAAGTTTATTCATCTAAATCTATATTGTCCCCTTTAAAGTATTCCTCTTCGACTGCAATACACTTACGCCAGCGCTTGATCTAATTCTCGAAGCATTTTTTATATTCGGTCTTCGGTATGTCCATCAGTGCTTCCTACGATTTTTCCATTATTTCCTCTTGGTTGCTGAAACGTGTTCCCCGTAATGGTATTTTAACTTGATTAAACATAAAGAACTCACAGGGAGCCAAATCAGGTGAATCCGGTAGCTGTTGGATGGTATTTGTTGCATTTTTCGTCCATAAATTTCGAATATTGATGGCACTGTGAGACGTTGCGTTATCATGGTGCAAAATCTATAAGTTTTCAGCCCACAATTCTGGTCTCTCTCGGTAAATTGCTTCACGCAATCGTCTCATAACGCCCAAATAATACTCCTTGTTCACTGTCTGGCCTTCTTGAAAAAATTCATTTTTTCTTTTATTGTTTCTGAACAGCTGTTTTCATACTCCATTTGATTTATTTGACATTCAGACGAATACCTCTAGACTAGCAGAATAGTGTGAAAGCACCTTTATTAGTTAATGACTTACGAGTATTAAACAAATTTACACATGCTTTGTTCTGGAATAGGATTTGATTTATTGGGTGTAAATATAGCGAGAAAATTAAAACGTAATACAGTATTACTCCAAAGTACGGTACGGAAAGCTTCTAAATGTAACATTGACAGTTTGAAAATGAAATCAATAAATTATTATATGATCTTTGGCCTTTTTTATTACATATTCGAGTAATCCCTCCCGCGTTGCTGGGAGCCTTTGTGTTGTACCTGCTTTTTGACTGATGTGGATATATCAAGAAAGCTTTACCATTCTCCACATTTTTTTAAATGACGGTTTGTATCAGAAACTTCAACTCCAACCATTTTCAAGATATACAAAAATCACTATTTAGTTTGTATGGGAGGTACCATGCCCACTTATCTGATTCCGCCCACTTTTTAACTGATGGTTTGTACTATCTAAGAAGTCATTTAGACGAAACTTAGAACATTCCGTTCTAATCTTTCTCTAGACATACAAAAATCAATATTTACTTTGTATGGGAGGTGCTTCGGCCCAATTTACCGTTTCAAGGATGTAGACATATATATACAAATTTTATATGGGCTTGGCACCGCCCAGTTGAACAGTAGTGAAACCACACACCAAATTAAATCCTTCTACATATGATTTTTATATACACCGTTTTGAAAGTATTTTCTAACTGGCACACAGTTTAAATGCTGTAACATTTTGTTTTGAAGTAAAACTGATGAAATACAAAGGGACTCACTCTAACTGCAATATCTAGCGATCTAATGGACCTACAAAAACCGCATATACATAAAAATATTGGTATTAAATTTACCTTTCGTTTAAGGGCGTACACAATTTATCGACGCATTTGAAAGAACATCAATTACAATGCATTTTATAGTCCTCTTTTATATATACATATTAACAGATTAAATAAAACTTTTAAGATCCATGTTGTCATCAACTTATCTGTATTTCAGTTAAATTTTCTTGCAATTTCTAATTAAAACAAATAATTTCCATTTTTGGCTGATACTTACACAAACAGTTTTTATGGCAAAGCTAATAACCAATGTTCTTAATATGGTACCACATTGGATAAATTATGTGTGTCTGCATCTAAAATCGGTAAAATAGATTTTGTGGACAGAATAATGAATGTGAAGTATTATGTCGATAATTTAAGTGACTACAAGCATAAATCTTGGGTTGCACGAAATTTGCTGCTATAAAGCGTCCAAAAGTAATTGAAAATCCTCTTCAGACTTATATGTTATCTAACATTTGTGGGCGAAAATTTGGGGAGTGGCGTGGTGTAGTGGTTAAACGCACGCATAACAGCACAAACGAAGCAGAAGACATGACGAAGAAAAATTTAATTGTGGTTTCGAGTGTTTAATAAAGAGGCTTTAATATCCAAAAAAAAAAATAATAATAGTAATAAAATAAAAAATAAAGAAAGCCAACCACCCCCCGACCTTCCCGCATACCTTTGGCGATGATGACACCTACCACCTACTGGGAAAAAAATTACAATGCTAAAGTAAAGACTACCACCAATTAGCAAGGATCTTCACCACTACACAAAAAAATCATATGGAGGAAGCTACAGCGGATTAATCATCTACTTAGTTTGAAAGATCAAACTGATTAAAGAAACTGAGACAAATCCATAGTTGCTTTGTAGAAAGCCAATATGCTCCCAAAGAGAGTGAAAAAAAGCAAAAAAAGTTGGCGAAAATTATAAAGGAAAGTAACGAAACGAAGTTAATCAAGTATTTTTCCCCTGAAGCAAAAGAATAGTACCATTTTGCGTATGAGTAGATGTATGTAACTTTTAATTTGAAGCTGATTTTTTAAACAAATTTTTTAAAGTCTTTTCAAAAGTATTGATATTTTAAATACTTTTCCAACATTTCTTTCAAAACCCTCTCAAGTTTTATTTCAAAGAATTCGCAGTAAAATTTAATTCAAATAATAAAATGTGAACAAATTTACATACACACATACATACACACATATGTATGAATTCAGAAACATAAAAATATGTATATTTCAGTTGTTACTTTTATAAATTACCATTCACTTTCGGCACATTTTTATTGTGTTGGTGTTTTGGATATTAATAAACTTTATCAACAACCCTATGAAAAATCTTCACCTTCTTATCACCAGATTAGAAACACGCAATCAGTGAAACACCAACAAACAAACAAAAAATAAATAAATAAATTAAAATCTCGCATAAAAAATGCGTAAAAATATCAGAAAACGTGTAAAAATGCGTACGTATGTGCAATAATCGTAATTATCAGTATATTTGTTGACCCAATCTCAGAGCGAAACATTAACAAAAATGTCAACAACTGTGACAAACAAGCAGTCGCATAAAAAGGAACACAAAACTAAAACAGCAATATGAAATGAACAATTATTGCAAGTAGATATCGCTCATTTGTTTCATTAGTGCCACAACTTAAAAACACGTTATGACATGAGAGGCCTTTTGTTAAGCATAAATATGAGAATAAACATATCTTTTCCAAGGAATAAATTTTCACTAAAAACTTTGTTTACAATATTGGCTATGATACTAAAAACTTTAGTTTTTTTAGTTATGACACTATTGAAGTAAAGGAGCGATATGTACAAGAATGAAAATTAAAATAGCACAGCCCAATATTTAAAGGTTAAAAATGTAATAGAATAGCAGATAAGATGAATGAATGTATTACTACCATAATGGGGAATAAATTTTTCAAAGAATTCATAACAATTTCGGCATCCTAAAAGTATACAATTATTTTCCAAAAGTTGTATTTTACATTTTAACATTTTTGCTACATTTTTACACTTATTTGTAAGCTACGCACAACGAAAACTTTACGCGGCGTGACGACATACATACAGAATTATTTGTAAGTGGGTAATAACGAGTTCACGTTTTTAAAAACGAAAACAGCGCTTCACTTCAATTACCAACAATAGAATTTTGTGTGTTGCTGTTATATTAAATAAGAATTTTCTATACATAAAACGAATTTACAGCAACACAACTGCTGAGGATTTACTTACGAAAATATTTTTGTGAATGTATAGAATATATGTATACCATATGTTTGTTAGTGTGTGAGCGTTAGATATGATTTATAAAATTCATACATGGGGAGAAATTCTTACCATGCATGAAATACAAATGTAAACGAATAGTGTAATACTGTCTTGATCAAAAAGTACCCGAAATAACCCCCGTGGGGCAGTCCCATCGATTCCGATTTGTTTTTTTTTTTTTAGCTAAGTTGGTACATGAGTTGTTTATATTCCCGCTAAGTCTTAGCGTCATAGCTTGACATTTTCAAATGTTACGTAGCCAAGAGGACATCTATCTCTATGTGTGTTGGAGATTTTTGGCAATTTTGACCATATAAGACATGATTTGCGAGGCTGAATCCGATCTCATATTCATCAAAAGGATCATTACTGGGGACGAAACGTGGGTTTCTGAGTACGACACGCAATTCAGACATCAGGCAAGTGGCTTCGCGAGCAAGGTAGACATAAAAAGACTTCACCAACTACAGACACAGGTATTGTTATTCTAGCTTAACGAGATCCCTAAGTCATCTAAGGCGAATGCTAGAGAAATTGGAAATATAGTGTCTCCACGAACGGTGTGAAGAAGATAGTAGATGGCAAGCCTACTATGTAAGTTAGCTCGCAATAACAAATAATTTAAAGAAGAGGAAAAGTTTTGCCTTGGCTCGCAAAGACTGGTGTAAATCTGAACTCTTAATTTCTAGCAGCGTTAGAATATTACAAAATTTCATAATTTTACATAATATATAGGGTGGCGTGGTGTAGTGGTTAGAGCGCACGCATAACAACACAAACGACTCAGGTTCGAGCCCCAGCAGAGGACATGACGAAGAAAAAATTTAATTGTGGTTTCGAATGTTTCATAATAAAATAAGGCTTCTGCCATTTAGACAACTCCATCTAAAAAAATAAAAAAAGCCCCACCTGACCCTTCTCGCATACCTTTGGCGATGATGACAAACATCAGACGAATGATCAGAAAAAAGACGCCGCCTACTGGGAAAAAATTACGATGCTAAAATAAAGATCACCACCAATTAGCAGGGATCTTCACACTACACAAAAAAGTCATATGGAGGAAGCTACAGCGGATTAATCATCTACTTAGCTTGAAATGTCAAATTGATTAAAGAAACTGAAACAAAGCAATAGATGCTTTGTGGAAAGCCAATATGCTCCCTAGAGGAGTGATGAAGAAAAAAAAAAAAAACAAAAAAAGCATATATCTAAGTTCTCCTTTTTGTTTGACGCCTTTATTGTCTTGATGAATGTCGCTGTATCCTGTAGTATTGACTTTATTTACATTGTTTACAATATTCAATATGCATCTATACTATGTGCTATAAATTCTATAGCCTTGTATAGATGAGCTGCTATGCGCGAATTGAGCACACAGTGGAATAATTTTTTGGGCATCAGTTTTTTCGTGTTTTCTGATGATCACTTTTATTTTTTTCTTCAAAATATTTTATTTTAGTACTTTATTTAATGTATACTTGACAGGAATTTTAAGTACACAAATGTTTTATTTTAATATTAATATTTTACATTAATTAAAAATTTACAATTTTTTATTTTTGTTGATATAAAATTTGTAACAATATTGCTAATTTTTTTTTTACTTGAAAATATAACTGATATACAAGTTGAATTCCACTAAAGTCGTAAGTACTTGAAGATCTTTGCGTGCTTATTGGGAATATATAACATTGTATTCATTGTTTACAAAATATATAAAAATATGTCATATAGTATATTATGGTGTGCAGTCGTCTTTTACATATTCCAAACCAACTGTCACCCTTATGGATAAAAATTATAATTTCTGTCACATTTAATCACAATTTTTTTTTCTTCAAAAATATTTTATCAGTTTCAGATTTAAAATAATTAAGTCATTTATTGCCCGTCCAAAGGCAAATTTTCAGAACAGAAATTATCTAATTTCCATCCTCGGTAATTAGTTATTGAAACTATGGTAAGGTGTAGATAAAATGCACGCACTATGCTCTACAAAAAAATGAGTTAATGGTGTGGAATGAAAAGTATGAGAATTAATAAAACAATGCCTGCTATATTTTGCTTATAGGGGTTTTATTTCATTTACAGTGATGAACTAAATTATTTTCACTGTTAGTTCTTTCAACTTTATGGGTGATATAAAGGTCTTATTAAAGAGATTATTGATAAACTAAAATATTTACGAGATAGAATGATAAATTTCCCACAATATTCACCATGTTTCATACCAAAGTTTTTTTAAAGAAAAATAAAACCAAATTTCTTAGTTTACTTTTCAATTAAACGGTTTTTGTATGTCAGAGTAAAAAAATCAATGCGGCTTAAATTAAACCAAAGTCAAAAGAAACAGTCAAATACATAGCTACAAGAACGAAACTATGCAATTGTAAAACATGTTCATTAAGGAGTGAATATGTGCCCGCACCATTACTGAGCGAGCTGGTATTCAATGACGAAATTATGGACAAAATAAAATATTTGTCTTTATTAAATGACAACTTCAAAAAGTTTAATTTACTATCCTTGTTTACTTTCTAACACGCTGATGACTTAAAACATTTGGCTCATGTTAGGCGTATGTGGCTACGTACAATGTTTTTCTCGTTCTAGCACATGGGCGACAGTCACCTAATCTAAATCCGATTAAGAATTTGTGGGAAAATTTCGATAGGCGCTATTGAGATAATTATTCATCTAAAAACTGTAAAATACTGAGGCAGCGGTCACCAAAAAATTCATCAATTCTATCAAAATGACTGGATGACTGTTATAAAACAAAACGGATTAATAGCTTTATATTAATCTTCGCGGTATAACTAGGGAGATCGGATGGTTATTCGACCGGTTTCAGCCGATTTTTTAGTTTTGTCGAATACGGTTCTTTTAAAATATACATTTTTCGCATCGCGCATAAACTGGTTTTTTAACACGAATAACCGGTTAAATTATATATGTTTAATTTTTACACGTTTTAAATTTTTTACAAATCAAACCCAATTTTTTCAACACAAATTAAATTTTATGCGGAACAAATTAAACTTGTTTCAACGAAAAATCATTTTTTTTCACTTTGAATTAAATTTTTTTCACTTTAAATTAAATCATTTTCACTTCAAATTTAATTATTTTTTTTTATTTAGAACTAATTTTTTGTCTGAGATATCCATAGCGTGAATATCCATATGAGTACGTACAATGCACTTAAATCTTTGCGATTTACATTAAAAACTGACACAATCACTACACAATCAATACAGATCGTTATACTAGCGACATTACAATTCAGCGACGCATACCATATGCGTTAAATTTCGTACAAAACAAGGCGAATTCAAACCAGGCGACCTTGGCTTGTTACCTAAGGAACAGCTGATAAGTGACCTTATGCAAAACGATTCGCCATTACTATTTTTTACAACAAATATTTGTGACACACAGTTAATTTGTTTACTATTTGCTTACTACAGTGTTGAATTATTTTGACACAACGTTAAAGTCTGTTTACAGAGTTGTATTCGTTTTCAAAATAAGACCACCTTGTTCAATTCGCCTTGGTACAAAACCATACAGAAGCAAGAGAAAAAATAATATTCATTGACGAACAGTGCTGCCATATTTTTTTAGGAAAACTGAAAATTTTGACGAAAAAACTGATTTTCATTATATATCGTACAAAACCACCCAGAAGCAAGAGAAAAAATAATTTTCGTTGACGAACAGTGTTGCCATATTTTTTTAGGAAAACCGAAAATTTAGAAGAAAAAAACTGATTTTCAAGTTCAAAAACTACACATACTCAAAACAGTATAATTATTTTAAATATTTGATAATCGTAGAAGTTATTTGAAATATATTTAAGAGAGTGAATAGGAAAACATCAAAATCTTATCAGATTTGAAAATTATAGAAATTTGAAGGTGTAATCGATTTATATTTCACTCGATTTCGGTTTACAGAACATACCGTATAATTTATATCATAGTGTACCTTTTATTCAAGCGTAACACAACAAATTAAATTTGATGTACACACATAAATGATAAAATGACACTGTGCTCGAATTTTATTTTTTTTCCGCCAAGCTTGGCATCTGGTGGGTAAACCGATTTCAAGTACGCTGAATACAGTGATGCTAACCGCTTTTTTGGGTTAGCTCTTGTTTTCGAGATTTGCCATTATTTGATTTACTCTTGACTTAAATTTATTTTAAAATAGAGGAGGTTGCAGAAGATATATTCAAATAACTCAAAAAAGATTCAGTTTATTTATAAAAGAAAAAACCGAAATTCCGTAATAAAATTACCTTTAAGGCTATTTCTTTAAGATTTCATATTTTATTAGTGAAGCAGACATATCATATATACGTACGGACTTACGCAGGAAAATGCAAATATTTTAGACCTAAATCCAAGTATACCATACTGTGTGAATTCTATCTTTCTTTGTGATCAATAGCCAAAAAAGGGATAATTGCATTGTCGCATTAAAAAGGTACATGTGAACGTCATCACGGTAATATTAAGCAAATGGGGTGAAATTCTTACTTCAGAAATTGTAACTAAAATAAAAAGTTGAAATTAAGAGACTAAAGTGTTAAAAACTGGAAATCTGCACAATTTACACAAAAAACTTATTTTTTAAACAAAAAACTTCAAAACTGCAAAATACAGATAAATCTGCACATTTGGCAACGCTGTTAACGAAACTGATATTAATTACCACCTTCGGAGTAACAAGGCAAAATCCAAAGTAAATACCACTGCACGAGTAACTGTTCCTACCGTTAGAGGACGAAATGTTTCCGTTATTGCAGCCGTGAACAACATACAAGGCATTTTACACACAAAAAATTTTTGCACATTCCGCAGTTAATATCAACATCTTTATATATTTCCTTGAAGAATTATTTAATAAATTAGCTGAATCTAACATCACAGGTGTCTGGTTGATCCTTGACAATGTAAAAGATAAAGTTGCGGATTCCGGGCATAACTTAGTTTTTCTTCCTCCATACTCTCCAATGCTAAATCCAATAGAAAAAGTGTTTTCAGAAGCCAAACTTTGTGCACGAAATTTACTAGCCGATCCAAAGAGTAATATGGACTTACTAACTATTGTATAATTAAACAATCAGTGGAATCAGTAACAGCTTCTGATTGTAACGATCATTATCTTGATACGACTATAAATTTGTTATTAGCCGCATCTGGAGAATCGCTGCAGTGAATATTTTAAAAACATAGCAAATAAGGAAATATTAGTTTAATTTTATAGTATAAAAAAGTAATAATAAAAAAATTTTTCTGTAAGTAAATATTAAGTTTTTATATGTGAGGAATGATGATCAACTAGACTCATTGAAGGGGTCTCCAAACGCCGGCTCTGAATGATGTATTAGTTAGTGATGTTTTTCACAACGTAAATACACATAATCAGTCGCTAGAAATGTTATGAGGTGATACCGCTGTTGAAAATTGTCAGATGGTGTGGCCTAGGAGTGAGTCGAGAACTTCTTGGTCGGTAGACGGGTGTTTTACCTAACATACCACAGTGCTGCACACTGTTAAATACGTGTTGCATGCATAACATACCACAGTGGCACACACTATTAAATACGTGGTGCATCCATTTATGTTTCTACTGAAGTGTGCAAATATTTGGAAATCGGAAAATCTTAAACACTAAGATGAATTGGCTCCTCGACACCACGAACTATTGACCGCCTTAAACTTGTTTATAAAATTGGCGTTATTGTAGAGCAAGGCAAATATGATTTTATGCCAAGTAGTCTCAAAGTGCTGGCAAATAAAACTCTTACAAAATACTCTGTAAAAACGGAATCACTGGACGAAATATTAGCACGTTGTGTTGTCGAGAAAGAAATGTCCGTTAAGGACATACTTACTGCCTCGAAACTACAACATGGAACAACAATTTATCAACATTATTTGCTAATGCAACAGGAATTGAAAAGAATTTTATTTTAATATAAAACCGATTAATCGGTTATTTGCTTAATTTTAAACAGAAGACCGGTTTTTTGAATATTGCAATTTTTCGAATTATTCGAAAACCAGTTAGCAAAGAGTCGAATAATATATGTATCTCCCTAGGTATAACCAATATATTATAGTTTATAACGAAGGGTGCCAATAACTTTCTTCAGCGAAAATTTGTTTTTTTTCTATTTTTGTATTAATCTTATATAAAAAAATGAATGTGTGTTTGTATGTTCGTTTGTTAGTTCGCTTATTGGTTTGTTTGTGCCTTATGGACAGCTAAACGGCTGAACCGATTTTATTGACATTTTTACAGTATCTCTCTGTATGTCCTTGTTCGTAAGGTGACAAAGGTTTCCCGCGACCCATACCGTGCAGATATTATTTAAATTATAAATTATTACAGAAAAAAAAACAAATGTGATTCCTTCTGATTGGATTGATTGCTTATTAATCACTGACCTTACCATTTTGACGCATTGAGTTTTGCACTTATTTACATAAATTTAAATAAACATAATATAATGGTACATCTCTAAAAGCAAAACCGGCTTATTATTCACTCATTTGAAGGCGGATTTTTTTTTAGTAAGGTGACCATACAGAACATTTTGTAGTTTGTATGAATTTAGCAAATATTAAGGTGACCTTATTATTTTGAAGGACACCTTATGTATAGGCTATATAAATTTCAAAAATTCCAACTGGACGGTGCCACGCCCTTACAAAGTATAGAAAGATTATCTAAAGTTGTAAAATATAAAATTGTAATTTGAAACAATTCGAATACAACAGTCACATTAAAATTCATTATTGATTACTTGTTAATCTTTTACATTTACATTTGTTTATTACATGTCACCACACTGTTCTACAACCTTTATATAACTTTTTAATTATTCGCCTTAAAATCGTAAAGTAAGGAAGTTGCTTATTAATTTTTATTTATCTTTTAATAAAGACTGTTCACTTTTATATATTGAATTAAATGAAAAAGGTGTGTGTCGTTTTCTTTGAACTGGGATGTGTTCTTAACAAAAGTCAGTCAAGGCAAATCATTTGTCAAAAAGTGGGCGGGATTAGAGAGAACAGTTAAAGCTAAAGTTTCAGTGTTTGGTCCGAATAACTTCATACTGAATTAAGATCAGCAGGCTAAAAGTGGACGGAATTTGTCAAGTGATCGTGGTACCCAAAAGGAAATAAATGTCTGCCTTTGTGTATCTTGAGAACCGTTAAAGCTAAAGTTTCAGTATTTCGTCATAGTTCATACAAATTGTCGTTAAAAAAGTGGGCGGTATTAGACAAGTGAGCGTGATACCTCCCATATAAACAAAATATTAATTCTTGTATAACGTGAGAACGGTTGCAGCTGAAGCTTCAGAATTTGGTCTGATTGACTTCGGGTTTAATGCAACCAGTATTCAAAAACTGAGTAGAGTTGGACAAGTTGGCATGGTACCTCCCATACCTCCCATACCTCCCATAAATATTGATTTCTGTATATATTGAAAACGGTTCAACCTAAAATTTCAGTGTTTTTTGTGAAAATAAGACACTAGATTTTAATGGTAAATAAAAAATATTTTATTCAAAGTATCGGCCATTGCTGGCTACAAATTTTTCCCATCTTTCAGATAATTTGCAAACCAATTCGTAACACAATTTTCTACTTCCTCCTGAGAATCGAAGCGCTACTCAGCCAATGCGTGTCCCAAATAGTAGTCGGAAGGAGACAAGTCTGGTAAATACGGCGGGTGGGGTAGCAGCACCTTGCTGCTCCCATCAGACACACAGCATTGTCTTCCTGCCGAATCGATCTAGTCTTGATTTTTTCCGTTTAGGATTCTGAAAATAAATCAATTTTTCGTCGCCAGTAACAATTCGATGTAACACCGGTTTTGTATCGTGTCTTTGAAGCAAAATATCACAAGTGATTCTCCATTCGTCTATCATTCAATTCATGTGGTACCCATTTTCCAGACTTTTGGATCTTTACCATAGCGTTTAAACATTTCGAAAATGTTTGTTGTGCAACACTTAATATTTCTGCCATTTGTTTCTGACTCAAAGTGTCATCTTCATCCAATACTGTTTGCAATTCGGCGTCTTTAAACTTTTTTAGTTTTCCAAGTTCTTCATTTCTCACATCAAAATCGTTATCTCTAGATCGTCGAAACCATCTTTTCATGTTGCTTCTGATAGAGCATTAGCACCTACAAGCATTCGATGCGACTGCAGCACTTTTCTTCAAATGTAAACAAGAAATTAATGTTCTTCGCATATCATCTTTAACACGATGAAAAAATATGATGTTGTTTGTTCTCTGATTTGATATATTATATACAAATTATGTTTGACAGATGTCATTGCCAACACAAAAATTTAAGGCTCCATAGAAAATTTTTTTATTGATTAAACAATTGTACTGCACTGGGTGTATGGTCGTATTAAAAAGATCAAAACTGCTCACGAAACAATTTAAAACCTTTTTAATTTTTTATAGAACTTATATTAATAAATAAATAAAAATATTCTTCAAAAAATATTCATTATTTTTCTATGTGAAAAAATATTTATGTCCCTACTGCATATTATTTGTTATGTTGTTGGAGAAAACATATGGTTTTTGTAAAACCATGTAGCATATTTTAGGGCATAAAAACGACAAATTTTGAAAAATTACTAAAAGACTACATTGGTTGCGTGTCAATTTTTTCGTACGAAAAAAGGAATGTTGCCCCTCATATTTCACAAATTTGAACAGGGTACTAGGCCTAACAACGATACGATTCACATATTCTGACCACTCCATGGGATTAGCTCTTATTAGCCATATAATAAAAGACTGTATGTATTATATTTTTTAGCAGTATTTATGTCCCTACTGTTGCCTAAAATTTCGTACGAAATAAGTGAGTCTCATGTTATTTCGGTGTTGAAAAAAATGTTTCTATAAATTTGTTGCAGTTGGAAAATAATGTTGACAAATACATTTCACATGTCTTTCATAAAAAGAATAGAGTACTGCTTTCTCAACATTATTTCACAATTATTTTGTACGAAATATTTTTATATGTAATTTAACAGCATTTCGCACGAAATTTTGAACACAATACCAGGCTTAAGGCAAAAGAATATGCATCGTTCACTACATTACATGACCTTTTACATTTGATTAATTTTGTAACTTTTTTTATATGTTGAAGTCACCAATATTCGCATTTAATATTTTCACTTTGTTATGTTAAAAAAATGATCACTAGGGGTATGAAATATTTACTCGGGTCATCTAAACAAAAAATAACAATAAATATCTCATTAAGCAAATTTTATATTCAATAAATAAAAATATTACTTTCAAAGTTCATTTTGAATCTTAAAAAATATTTTATTGCCATAAATTCTATCATAATTTAAAGTCACCGCAAACATTTTAAAATGTTCTAAATTAAAAATAAAACAAAAAGAATTACATAAAAAAATGGATTAAAAAAAGAAAAAAAAAACAAATTTAGCCTCTTTCTTTAACCACAATTGATGCTGTGATTTATGATTTAAAATTTCTTGGATGTCGTTTGTGTTGTGACCATTAAATTAATTGCAATTTATCGATTTTCAAATTGCACAACAAAACTCATACATTCTATGTTCATATATCTATGTATACATATATACAAACGTATATAACCATATTATTCATTCATATATGTATGTATTTAATGTACAAGCACACAGACGCCATTAGAAGTATACAAATTCATAAAAATAACGATTCAAATTCTAACGATGATGAGGGTCATAAATGCTGTTAGAAATGCATAAAAACATTCATTCTCCATTCGCTCACACATTCATTTGTTCATTCATTTCATCGTTTTATTTTCATTCTAAATGAAAACAAAATTTAAATTGTAACCATTCGCAAGCATATACGAACGATATTTTTCTGAAACAAAAAATAATTCTTAAATGAACACATATATTGATTCCGGTAAGGCCGAACTCAATTTACCCTGGACTGTAGTAGAAATCTTAAAAACGATTTAAACCGAAATTTGTGGATTAACAAGAGAAAACATTTAATATTTTTCTTATGATAAGTTACTGCTGTTACTACTTTATAACATTAAATTTATCGATAACTGAAAGTTCTTAGCCGGTGAGCTTTGTAACCAATCTCACCCGCGTTTTGGCGGTTGTGAATAGATAACGAAGCTTTACCGTTCTACACATATACGAAATTACATATTAATACTTAATGGGAGACGACACGCCTACTTATCCAAGCTCGCCAATTTTTTAATAGTTGATGTGTATTGTCCACGAAGTTGTTTGTTTGAACTAAAACTAAAAACTTTTACTACGACGATTCTTAAGATATTTTAAGAGTAATATTTATATTTATTATTATGCCATGCCCAGTTATCTGATTCCGCGCACTTTTTGGCTGATGATTTGTATAGACTATGAAGTCATGCATGCCAAATTCAGAAACTTCAATTGTTACCGTTCTCAATATATATTAAAATCAATATTAGCTTTGTTTGGCAAGTACCATGCTCACTACGAAGGCATTTACAACAAATTCCGAACCTTCCGCTCCAAACGTTCTCAAGATATACAAAAATCAATATTTACTTTATACGGGATGCAGGTATCAAGCCTATTTATCCGATTCCGCCCACTTTTTGACTGATGATTTGTATTGTCTACAAAGCTATTTGGAACAAATTTAGAAACTGTTACTCAGGTAGTCAGACGCACTAATTTCAGCAGTGCGCATACTTTTTATTCAATGTACTGTTTTCTGTATAACATCTACAAAAGTACGCTAAAGTACTTTTTTTTAGCTTTTTATTCTTTTTTTGTACTTTTTTTGGAGTTGAACGGCTTTAATAAAAACCAAGGTTGAATAAATAATGTACTGGCTATCATACTGTTACTGTTACCATTTTTTGTAGATAAAGACAAATAAATATTTACTTTGTATAGGCTTGGCTCAGCCTATTTGGAATATTTAAAATGTATACTTCCTTCCGGACAAAGAGAGAAATACTGTAAAATTTTCAAGGAAATCATTTCAGCCGTTTAGCTGTTTAGAAAGTTCAAACATGCAAGCACTCATTCATTTTTATATATAAATGGGTTGTGCCACGCCCACTTTTCTTGTGAAGCTAACTTTTTAAATTAATGTGCAACTTGATAATAGAATATCACGTGTAAAGTTTGAAAACTATCTTTTATAGCTCCCAAGATATGAGCGCTGTTATAACTACGTGTTTGGGGGGATTAGACTACGAACCAAAAATGCTCCATTTACCCCTTAGTAGCCCCTTAAAGCACAACCTTGGAAAATGTACTTTTGTACAAGCTATTTTAGCTGATGATCAACGTTAGCAAACAAATCTTTACTCTAAGAAAAACCATAACTTTAGATCGTTTCCCCGATTTTAACGTCCCCTAGGTCCAATTTTAGTTAAAAGCACTCTACTCACACGTAAAATTGGACGTACATAAAATCTCTTAAGACTATACTTTAGACATTCCTTCTCCTGAAGCTCAGCACGAGTTTTGAATCAAGCAAATCTGTTTCTATTGGGTACAAAACGATGTGTTTTGGTATCATAAGCTAAAGGAACATCAACAATTCCGCTATACCTACAGTACATATTTAATATAATGGATCAAAACATAAGCTATTAAAACATTGCGGTTGTTCCCTTATGATATAGAGCTGTAAGTCTGAATCTAGGGTTGGCAAAATGCATTTTGTAGACGGAATAATGAATGCAAAGTATTAGTATATATTGATAATTTAAAAGAACAGTTAAGGAAAGTGCCAAAAATCTTTGAAATAAGGCTGACTTTGTATTCTACCAGAAAAATGATTTAAGCATAAGTCTTGGATTGCACGTCCAGAATTAAAAGTTATCGAACATTTGTGGACAAAAATTCAAATGAATGTATCCATACGAAGGATTTTTCCCCTAAAGGAATTCGTAGCAGAAGAATGGTACTGAACCCAAAGTTTGTAGAATCTTGTTTGAAAGTATACCACGATGTCTTCAAGCTGTGATTGCAAACAGTGGAAAGTGTTCCAAGTACTGTAAATATATTTGTTTCAAAAAATTTATAAGAAAAATACAGTGTCCCATTTTGAGTATGCGCTTCGGTTTAAGCATGTACTCGTATACTAAAGAATGTCTAATTTTGATGTTTTTATTCTAATCCTTTATATTTGTGTAAGAAGTAAAGGTATAACAAAAAAGTTCATAAATCTAACCAAGCGTCTACTGTATTTGGCGATCCAAAGTATAGTTTTGATAGCTTTTCGGTGTGTCCCATTTTAGGTGTGAGTAGCTTTAAAATAGAATTAGTTGCTTACGAGTGATTGACTTATAAGCAAAACTATTTCTTATATGACCTAATTTGGCTCGTTTTCGCAGGATTTTAACCTCCTCCAGGTCCAATTAAAAAAATCATACCCTATAATAAAGGGTCCGCCATCTAACGTTTTTTTTCAACTAGTGCTTATTTCGTGAATGGTAACACTTAGCTCATGTCTGATTTGACAGATAATTAGTTTTATTCTTTCGCTGAACGAATATGGTTGTGTATACGCTATGCTAAGTGGGCCTGCGATCGACTTACAGAAGATGCCAATTTGACGAAAAATATCATCTTTTCAGATGAAGTTCATTTTGATCTTGGCGGGTATGTAAACAAGCAAAATTGTCACATTTGGGGCACAGAAAACCCACACGCATACATAGAAAAGCCGACACACACAAGACGAGACATTGTTTGGTCCGGATTTTGGTCTAGAGGCATAATGGGCCATTTTTCTTCGAAAATGAAAATGAAAACGAATTTTTGTTCACAAAAATTGAAGAAGAGGATATTAGCAATATTTGTTTTCAACAGGACGGCGCTACGTGCCACACAGCCGAAGCTACACTCGATGTTCTGCATGGCCAGCCGAGGCAGCCATTTAAATGAAATTATTTTCCATTATTAACTGGAAGGATTGTACTCTCCAACAAAAGAAGAAATTTGAGAAAATATTCAGTAGTTTTTTTTATAGCATTTTCAAAAAAATAAAAATTATTTGGCGGACCCTTTAACAAAATAGAATAAAAGAGAGTAGAAAAGAATTCAAATTCAGTTATTGAAATTTATAGTTACAAATTCATAAAAACAACAAAAACTTTATTAATTTATTATGCATACTTATCCGTATAAATAAGAATAATAATAAAAGAAAATGCGATTTTTTGCATGCTCATAAAAAATTCTTTAATCATTCTCCTCTTCTTCGGGCAGTCTGACAATATGTTTATGATCTCCATAGGCATCATGTTGAATATGGTTGGTAGTACAACATCCAATGTGTTTTTACCATAGTTGTTTTTGAACTTCGGAATTTTGAATCTTTCGTCATGTTTGGTATTCGTGATCTATTTTTTGAAGACTATCATTAACGAACTCAATTGAGAGCTTTATGTTGCCAATGTTTTTTATATTTAATATTTTAATGTCGCGGCCGAACAAGCACTGCAGCAATACCATCAACAGGAAGGCCAAAAGAGGTGGTTACTGAAGAAAATATCAAGAAAATCCTCGATATCGTTATGAATGATCGCCGGGTCAAAATACGTGAGATTGCTGAAATGGTAAACATATCATATGAACGTGTGTTCAACATTTTGCATGAACATTTGCATATGAAAAAGCTACCGGCAAGATAGGTGCAGCGTTTGCTCAGTGTTGAACAAAAACGAGTTCTACAGATCACTTCACAGCGGTGTTTGGACATAATAAATCCTAATCCTGCTGATTTTTGGCGTAGATGAATAACTGTTGATGAAACGTGGGTCCACCACTACACACCTGAAACCAAAAATCAATCGAAGCAATGGGTGGAAGCTGGTGGAAGTGCTCCGAAAAAGGCGAAGACAGCGAAATCGACTGGCAAGGTTATGGTCACTTTATTTTGGGATGCACACGGAATATTGCTCATCGATTATCTTGAAAAGAGATCCACAATCACAGGAAAGTATTATCGTGCATTATTGGATCAATTGGTTGATGCAATCAAGGAAAAACGACCACATTTAAGCAAGAAAAAAGTGCTCTTTCTTCAAGACAACGCACCGGTTCACACAGCATTAGATACGATGCTAAAACTACGACAAAACCACTTCGAATTGGTTGATCATCCACCTTATAGTCCAGATTTAGCCCCTAGTGACTTTTTCCTGCTTCCAAACTTGAAAAAATAGCTCGCAGGAAAAAAATTCATCTCAAACGAAGAAGTGATTGCCGAAACTAATGCGTATTTTGAGGAGTTCCCAAAATCGTATTATCCAGATGGTATAAAAAAGTTGGAAAATCGTCTTACCAAGCGTATTGAGCTAAAAGGAGACTATGTTGAGAAAGGAATGGTTTTTGAAAAAAAATGTTTTTTTCCTACTTAGGTAGCTTCAATATCAATCCGCCCTCGTATATTGTTAATATTTTCTGAGAATATATAAATATTTTTTTTTGTTTGAGACCAGCACTCATGGGTAACCCCTACTCATGCAGTGCATTGTGCAAGTACTAGGAAAATAGGTTGTGGGAAGGAGGATAGAGTGAGTAGTGTTTATGGACGTTCGATTTGATTTTGCTCATGTTGTAAGCGGCAGGGAAGACATTCGCGGAAAGATTGTTCCACAAACGAACAGTGCGACCAAAGAACGGGTTCTCCTTATAATACGTTGTGCGATTCACTTGACAATCAACTACAAAGGGATGCGTTCTACGTGAAATACGAGTACTAGGAATGCCATCCGGCCCAGAAGACTTATTAACGTCGAGATTTGCAAGAACCTTTTTAACTGCACGGGCTCGAAAGAATATACTAGGCATAGTCTCTGATACTCTTCCAAGTTTGGGCAGTGGTTGAACGCTCTCCGGCAAGTTCGAATTTCCTGCAAACATTTCAGCCAGAAGGTTTTCCTTATCAACCGGGTTAGTGAATGTTTGGTCATCATTTATAAGGACTGGAACCGAGCTAGCGCTGTTCTTAAGGCTTTTAATGAATGACCAAAAGCTCTTACTTCCCCGCGGAAAAGTAAGAACTTTAGCACGTAGGCGCTGTTCGTATAGATTTTTTTGCGCGCTTAAGTACTGCGGCACACAAAGATCTCGCCTGTTTGTGTAGCGAATCAGTATGATCGCATTTGTTATTGCGCCAATTTCTGAATGCTTCCTCTCTGGATCTGACTGCAAGCTTGCTGAGAATATGTTAGCCGTTTGATGTCTCCGAAAGCTTCTGGTTTTATCCAGTATTTTAAAGAGCTGATTTTGAGTTTGCTGTAGCTTTCTACAATGGCGGTTATCCCATGTCGAATATTAGATTCCACGCTTTTCTTAATTTTTTTCTTAGATGTTCAATGTGTTCATGCCATTTGAAATTTTGGTCCACAATTACTCCAAGAACTCGAAATCACAGTTGACATTTGTTCTATTGTTCTCCGAGCAGTGAAACTTTAGTTTTAAGTCAACGTAGCGAACGTGAGGTGGTTTGATATGCATTAGTTTTGTTTTTGAGGCATTTATTATTAAGCCATGATATTGACACCATCTTTGTGCCTTTTCAAGTTGAATTTGCATAGTTTTTAAAGCAGTATCTAAATTTTCATGTGCAACTACTAAAGTTGTATTATCTGCATAAGCATACTTTTTGCTGCTGTCAAGATAGAATATAAGATGAACAGAATAGGTCCTAGTTTTGAGCCTTATGGCAGGCACACCATACTCCATTGTTGTTTCTTGGCTGAGACTACCTGACACTTTGACAAAGAATTTTCTAAATTTAAGATAATTTTCAAAAAGAGTTAGACAGTTTCCACGTATTCCTGTATTCTCTAATGTGGACAAGAGCTTTGCGTGTGAGAGCAAGGTTTGTTCTTACTTAACTGTTCATTTATATAGTTTGCAAAATTGTCGAGCAATTTGTTTATATTTTTCATTTCTGAAACCAATATTGATGTTGACTAATAATATGATATTTATCTATAAAATTATTCAAAAGTTTTACTGTAATTGCTTTCATAATTTTTTCTGTGACGGGGTAATATAGAAATAGGACGATAGTTATTGAAATCAGTTTTGCATCCATTTTTATATATCGGTCGGACGTAAGATACCTTAAAAGTATCGGGAACAATGACGGTGTTTATTGTTAAGTTAATTAATTAATGGTTATAATGTTAGTCAAGACCTAAGCATTATTTTTATATCAATAGGCCTTATATCATCTACTCCAGCGCTTTTATTAGTGTGCAAGCTCTTGATAATTGCGTGAATCTCTATTTCGTTCGTTTCAGCAAGATAAATGGAATTAGCGAGTATCAGGGAAGTATTATTCATTACGTTTATATCGCCTTTATGTATTATTATGTCTACGTTTCGTTTAAAACTTACAGCAAAAGCATTATATATTTCAGTTTTATTTTTGTTTTTAAAATGATCTACAATTATTTCATCAATATTGCTGATGCTACTTACATAAGTGGTGCAGATCTGAGATCATGATGGTGGATATATCAGCCAATGAGACCCTATGTTGTGCCGTCTATTAGCCTATGAACACAGTCTACAAACATCCACATTCGTGACCGCCATCCTTTTCAGATGTGCTATCAGTCTACAATATACTGAGTGTTATGCGATTTTGTTACCAATTGTATGTCAACTTAAATGTACTCTCTAAAGCAAAAATTTAAAAATACTGCTGGTGGAAAAAAAATATTATAAATTTTTATTTTACATGCCGTGTCACGAATCACGATAATTCAAACTTCATATATAATGAGAAAAAAGTTTGTTTTTTTTTTGTTTTTGTTTTGTTTCCAGCAGCAGCAACAAAACAATGTGTAACAACAGGAACAACATTTTTTCGCTTTTGGCTAAATGAATTGCAGTCAGTCTGTCAGAACAGAGTAGAGTTCAAATTCCATATTAACCGATGGCTACCCAACAGTGCAGACTCTTCTCTATGTTACCATTTGTATTTTTTTTTTATCAAGCAAGCCTTCTTCTATTTTACTTCAATTTAAGCAAAATAAATGTAAAAACATTCTACACCGCCGTAGATCTTTTACAATGTTTGCCGTATAACTTTTGGTCTCTTACTGTCATTTTCCTTAGCCCCAACCCCAAAAGCGTAGAAATTTGCTGATCCAAATACGCGAATATAAAAGTACATATATATGGAGACAGAAATATTGTACATATATGGCCATACAATGTGTCCATGTGAAATCGTTATATTTTGAAATATTCAAACACTCCAACGCACAATATTTATTTGTTTTAGCCAAAAAATTTCAAATGGAATGAATAAAAATCAACGGAAAATATGAAACGTAAGGAAAGGGTCCAGTTGGCTATAATAAAATATATGAACAGCACAGTAGCGCGACTGAATCAGAAGTAAAACAAGTAAAAAGTTGTCTTCAAAGCTTAAGATTAAAGCAACTTTTTTTCTAACTGAATAGAACTTTTAAATTTATCCAGCGATAACATAACTCTTTTAGTGCCAGATTTTTGACTAGGATCTCAAATTTATAAAAAAATAAACCAATATTTGTTACATTATTTTAAGATGATGCCGCTGCGGTAAGCTAGTTAGATATTGGAATCGGAAAGATTTCAGTAATATTTACTCGGCTGAAGTAGCAGTTATCTAAGTGGTTTTCGACTTTTCCTAAACTATTATAGGAATACCGAAGCTTAGACTTTTTCTTTTACGGGAAGTAAACTGTCTAAAGTATTCCAAACAAGTTTTACAGACATAAAGCGGTCACCAGGCTTAACATCCATTTGCCATTTGCAATCTTTTTCATTGTACTCATTTTCTTTATAACATGCTTGCTCACCATGTTGGCATATATTTGTAGAAGCATCGACGTAAATGGTTACCTCTTTATAGCGTCCGGTGGAAAACATGGAAATACTTTGTGCGATCTCATGGAGACTACTTTAAGCGAAGTGCAGATTGGTGCATTCACGAAGAACTATCGGTGAATCTTTCAAAGAAGGTGCTCGTACCTTTTACAAAGAGATACAAGCTATCATTCATCTGTGTTTCTTTTTTGGGTACCGGCACCAATTTTTCTAGGGATGTTAATGTCATTCTATATACATATGTATGGATACTATAGTAATCCCTCCCGTGTTACTGGAAGTCTTTGTGTTATACCCGCTTTTTGACTGATGTAAAATTCCATATTTCACATGCAAAATTCCATATTTGGCTTAAATGATAGTTTGTATTAGTGTTGCCAGTACTTTTTTCAAAAATACCTACGCTTACTAAAAAAAAATTTTTCTCTACACGATAAAAAATTCCCCTACGAAAATCCCTACGCATTTTAGTCATTAAAATGTAAGAAAAAAACAATACTCGTATCAAAATAGTTAAAATACATACATATTCAGCCTTATCATGAACAACAACTCCCTGGGAATTTTTTCTCTACTCCCAGTTCCCCTATTCTAAATAAAATTTTGTCGAAATTTTTTTCGTTTTCCTTATTCCGAACAACGAAAATGGGAAACTTTTCCCCGGGAAAAATGTAAGTATAATGAAAGTCAAATAAAGGGAGAATGGGATAAAAAATTTTTGAAAAAATTCCCCAGAATCTTATAAGGGAGTTGTGCTTGAATATGTAAGTATTTGCACATTTTTAGCTTTACCCTCCAAAATTTTTTAGGAATCTGTATAAACCATCTGTTTGTCAATATTTTCACATGTAATGCATCGGGATTTTTTAATGATAAAACTACTCCGTATAAAACACATGTCCTAAGAAATTTTAGGCACTCTCTTAGCAAAAATAATGTTTTTCTTAGAGAAGGTCATGACATAAAGTAATTTTTATTCAGCAATCAAAAAGGCCTAACAACATGGTACATCAAATAAAAAGCTTGAAGTCTCATGTTGATATATTTAGGAGGGTTCTATGTTTTATAGTTACCGAGATATACTGTAATAATTACTTGTTTTGTAGGAATAAAGTATGAACTCAAAATTCCTCTTTTACTCCTTTATTAGCCTCTAAAAAGCAGCATTTGGAAATCTACCTTTGAATAACATCTTTTAATGGATGATGAGTGTAAGTAAATAAACTTTGATTAAAAGAGAAAGAATATCATTTTAAAAGGGACTAATTTTGAAAAGACGTTACGCAGGATGGACTTATAAACAAAAAAATATTTCTTTGTTTTCCTCGCATATTTTTAGAGGTTTAAATTTAATACATTTTCTATATTAAGTGTGTTATAAAAAAAATTATAACTTAAATCCCTGAGGTATGCTCTAAAATTAGTTTTTAAATTTTAACACGAAAATTCGAAATTCCCTTTCCCGGAAACTATTCTCCCTGATTGTTTGGAATAGGAGGATTTTACACGCGGGAAATGCAAATTCCCAGGGAACTTATTTCCCCGGGAATATTCATGATAAGGCTGACTATGAATAAAACAGCTTTTTTTTAAATTCATATTCATAACATAAGTATACCCAGTTTTGAATCAGAGCAACAAATCTAACATATTTCCTAAAAGATTTGGGGCGCTGGGCACACCATTTTTTTACGATTTAAAAATATTGCATAAAATATTTTTTTTTAATTTTTTGCAGTTAATGTCCATTTTATTCAATAAAAAGGGAAAATATAGAAATGAAGAGTAGTCTAGTAAGTAATTCATCATGCTTTCGTCACTCTCCTTGCTCATCGCTCGTATCACCTACACTAGGCGACAATTGAAAGTAAAAATTCGTAATATTAAAATATGAAATAGTAACGTATCTAAAAAATAAAAGCTAGTTTTGAAACATACAACATAAAAAAAAAATTGAATTTTTTTCGATAATTGAAAATACAAAAATCAATCATATTAAATGGAAGTAATACCTACATAATATTATAAATTTTTTTTATTTATTTTAACCTGCATCCTTATTCAGAAGGTAATGTCTTTAGTATTTGGCTTAAAATTATTATTATAGGGCTCAAATCTGATAATTGAGACAAAAGTTTTTATATTTGATTTTAATTGATAAAAAATTACCTTACAATGCGTAATGTGTATTTAGGATCATTGTCCTGTTAGAAGAGAATTGATCATAATTTAATTTTTTTTTTGGCAGATATCTTAAAATTTTTCTGAAGGCTCTTAACAAATACATTAGCTAAGATATTTCTATCGATTTTTACTAAGTTACGGACTCTTCTTTTTGAGAAACACATCTAAGCCGTAATATTACCTGCACTATGCATGCAACATGCTGAACGAGATGAAGTCGTCGTCAACTTTATAAACTACATTTACTCTGTTTTCTTTTGGTAAAATATTTATATTTTTAAGCGTTTTGAAGAATAAAATGTTATTAAAAATAAATTTGTTTGCATTTATTTTATAACTAATGCAAAATGAAAATATATTCCCTATATATTGGCGAATTTGAAATATGTATGCGGTTCTCCTACGCTCCTGTTTTAGTAGCAAAAAATTGACTACTAAGTTATTTAAACCAAATTTAGAAATTTCAAGCCTAACCATTCTGAATATATACAAAAATCATTATTTAATTTGTATGGGAGGTACCACGCCCATATATCCGATTTTGGCCAAATTTTAAGTGATGAACCTTTCATTCTAAACGTTTTCTAGATATACAAAAATCAATATGCCACAACCACTTATTTAATTTCGCCTATATTTCGACTTCTAATTTGTATTAACTACTAAGTTACTTAGACCGAATTCAGAACTTTCCATTATTACCCTTCAAAAGATATACAAAAATCAATATTAACTTTGTATGGGAGGTGCTACTTCCAATTATCCAATTCGGCACAATTTTTGACTGATGATTTGTATTGACCAGAAAGTCATTTGAACCAAATTTAGAGAGTCTTACTATTACCGTTTTAAGGATATAGATATGTAAACACAAATTTTATATGGGCGTGGCACCACCCAGTTAAACAATAGTGAAGACACACGCCAAATGAGAGCTTACATATGCTTACATATGCTTTTTTATACACAATTTTAAAAATATTTTCTAACTCCAGCTTAAATGCTGTAACAAATTTCGTTTCCAAGTAAAACTTATGCAATACAAAGGTGTTCACTCTAACGTCAATAACCAAACCAATGGACCTACAAAAACTACACATACATAAAAACCTTGGTATTGATTTCACCTTTCGTGAAATAAAAATAAAATCGGTTGGCGCATTCCAGAGAACATCAATTAGAACGCATTTTGTATTCCTCTTTTATATATATGTATAGAAGATATTTGTACCGCCATTATTATGCCCATTGTCACTTACACGGCAATAGTTTGGTGGAAAAATGCTGATGAAGCTACCACCATGAATAAATTAGGCATGTTAACGAGACTGGCGTGCATCGGTGTAACTATGAGAACTTATCCGATAGAGAACGGAATCAGTCAAAGTGCGGGATAGATTGTATAAGTCGGTATTACTTTATTATAATGGGATAGCGAAGCACACTGGGTAATAATTATTTATATACACACATAACACATGTAAAAGTTAAAGTGCTTTGGAATTTATGTGTGTATATATGTGTTTTTAAAGTGTATATACAGTTAAATGGCTGAAACTTTTAGCCTTAGGGTCGGAAGGAGACGAAATTTAGGAAAAGAGTAAGAAATTATAATTCAAGTAGTTGTTTAGATAGATGGTTTTTTTAGAAACTGTCTTGTCAAACGGGAGAATCTTTCGAGTGGGGCGCATTTAAGGCAAATTTTTTTTTTTTGTTGCCAGCAACTTTTGTGCATTAAACCGGGAAACGGGAAGCTTTTTTAATAATAATTCAGAAAAGCGAAAAAGTCCCATAGACCTAAATCCGATAAATGTGGTTTCTGAGATATGATTTTAATTTCCTTTTTGATAAAAAAAGTTAAATTAAAAGCAACAAATGAATGATATGATTTTTCTTTTCATAATTCTGGGTATTATTTGTTGTTTTAAGAAGCGTAACTTCGATAAAGACTATTTTTTTGACTTGACGACCTTTAATGAAAACTTTTGATGGATTATGCCGCGACTTACTCAAATGTCGTAATTGTAAATATTTCGGAATCATTGATGTCCTAAACTCAAATCAAAATTTTTCTGTTAAAAGTAAAATAATTTCCAACACACATTTTCTTCACTTCATAAATGGTATCATTAGCTGCTAAAATATTGGAGTATCCAGATATTGTAATACTTTTAAGAAGTTTTTTTAATCAGAGTAGGTCCTTCGCTGTTCAATTGTTTTAAGCTTTAATCCATTTGTATTGTACAGCAGTTATCGCTGAGCAACTCAAACCTTTTAAGCGCTTTTAAAACTACAAACTGATATTAGGCAATAGAGAACTGAAATAAAAAGTAATCGCTTTATTATTTTCAAATCACGTAGAGCATTATTCTGTGAAAAGCTTTCTACGGTTAAAAATGAGTGAAAACTTGGAACATTACCGTCATATTTTGCTTTTCTGTTATAGAAAAGATAAGATGCTACAACTAAAACAACAGCGGCGACATGGCTTGCTAGTTTTCGATCATATAATTTTTCAACTCGCTCTGACCAATCAGTTAAATAAAAACATGGACGAAATTGGGAAAGACCGGCACATAAGGAGCGTAGACGTTGCTAGAGAACTAAGCAACCATTTGAAGAAAAAAAGCTCGATTTTTAATGCCACATGAATTTTTTTCTTTTCTCGGTCACTCTTCTAGGGAGCATATTGGCTTTCCACAAAGCAAGCCAAGTAGATGATTAATCCACTGTAGCTCCCTTCAGTTGATTTTGCGTAGTGATGAAGCTCCTTGCTAATTGGTGCTGATCTTTACTTTAGCATTTTAATTTTAAGCAAACAGTGAAAAAATAAAGGGACTGAATTTCCATTTGCGATTCACTGATGAAACGAAACGAAATCGAACCATTTCTAAAGCGAATGATTATGGGCGATTAAAAGGAAAGCGAGAGGAAGTTTTAACGATTCATTCTGACCTCTACTATCAACAATTAATTGAATATTGATCAACAGAAAAAGTGTTGTGTTCCGTCACACCAACATCAGACCAGACAGAGCTTTGACTATAAGGCACAAACTGAGAGTATATAACCCGGAACTTACACCTTATCAATTATATGTAGAGGCCTGCAGAGCAAAATTGCATAAGTTTTGCGCTCAGAAAATCCAAACACTCAAAACAATTTTAAATAGAAGTTGTGCATTGAAATCATGAATTTTCTAATCTAATTATTTCATTTTCCAGGTACAGTTCCTTCCGATACAGATTCGATTTTTTACTCAAATTGAACCCCAACTTCAACTGGTTCTACTTTTGACCATTCAAAATGTGTACCTATTAGACGTAATGCAGTTACATAAAATATTGTTCAACTACAATAGTTTAGTCTATTATTGAGAAAGAAATGGCGACTGATAATAAATGATGATGATGGTAAGTGATTTCATAAGATTGTCTACATTATTACAATAACACCTTTTACAAAACAAAATAACTACGCGTCTGCATTCCAAATATCGTATGAATATAAAAATGGAAATAACCATTATAATATACATCAGTGATACCCATTTCAGAAAAACAAACTAAAATCGTTACTCAAAAATACACTAAAAAATTGTTTTCAGACACTCACGAAGCTATACGCATACTTTTAACTTTATCACTTCATATTATTAGTTGCAAATTACATACAAACATTTTTCCTTGAGTCTATCCCGATGTATATGCAAACGAGTGGCTATTTTATAAAAAATATATTTTTCCAAATGTCTTGCGTACGAAAAGGATTCATATGCAAGGATATTTGAATATTCGTAAATGTATTTGTCATTTAATTGCAAAAAAGCAATTTATAAAAAAATGGTTTGAGTTTCTCTCCAGTGCCTGCGTGTTATTTTTTATATTTGGGAGAATCATCGACATCGTTTAGTGCCGTTATCTTTACTGTCACAGCATTTTTTGAAAGTGACCATTGATGAGGTACCATGTCATTTGGTATAAAATGTTACTCATATCAATTGGGGACATGAGAAAACTAAATGAAAGTGTGTATTTTTTTGAAAGATTTATGTGACCAACACAACTATTTTAAAATTTAAAAAAGAATGTCCAATTTTCATATTAAGCACATTGAATTATCGCATATAAGTATTACAGATTATTTTAACCCTTTTGGGACGGAAATTTTTGCATATTCTTCTCTTTATATAAATATCGGCCTAACGGATGACATGTACAACTTTCTTGTAATACAACGATAACGACTATCTATTCACCAAACATAGAACAGCTTGCGCCTTACTTGTCATCATATTAACGTCATCAATAAATGACAGCTTCCTGCCCAGAAAGGTAGAAACGATCCTAGCAGGCAAAAATCAATTGTAAAATTGCACGGGATGGCATTCCTGCGCCAGTTTGCAATCCAGTAAATTATTTCTGCACCAATCGACAAAGACATCAATACTTCGTTGTTAAACGAGCATCAAATAATATAACATCATCAGTGTACATAAGAATACGAGAGAAAGTCTATAAAAAATAACAAGAATAATAGCGGAAACAAATAGCTATCTTGCGGAAGAAACATACTCGGTCCCACACAATACATTCTGGAATAGAAATCTTTAGGTTCTAAAAGAGAGGTAAGAGTTAATCGAACAAAGACGCCTGTCAGGAATCCTAATCAGCGTAAGTTTCAGAAGTAAAATTCCATGATCTACTCTGTCAAAGACCTTACTATAATCAGTACAAATAACACTAGTCCGAGCGCCAGCTGTTCCCTTTTGCATTTGCATTTTTATATATGTATGTAAAAGTCTGCGTACATAAAATAAAATTAAAATAAATCAAAGATTTGTATAATTTGAGATTAAAGCTCCCGTCTGTCTTTATAAAGGAGTGAACAGGAGTGACGGATTTCACTGTAAGTTTATTCTTGTATCCATAAAAGTACTATTGTTTTGCGTTTAGCAATATTCATTTTCTTCTGATTGCTTTTTATTGAATATTATATCAAGAAATTGCTAAAAAAGAACTCTTTATGATGTTTTTGATAAGCTTGGAAGTAAACTTCAGTTTTATGGTACCATCTAACGACAAAAAACAGTTAAAAAGTACTATTTTATTTTGCATACGTACAAATATGTATGTCATAATATTGTTTGAAGGTTGCTAATAATTAGTAAGCTCAGCAAATTGAAAAAGAAGATACCTTATATAACTTTCAGAAGGCTATCTGTATTATCAAACTAATTTCACAAAAATCTGTTGCTCCTACGCACCAAAATTAAGCTTCTGAGTATACTAAATAAGTTGTACGCAGATTAGATTGCTGCCTAGTGTACGAGGGGTACTGTTTATATTTCGGGAATATCAAATAAAGCGTGTTTTCTATAGAGCTGTAGAACTTTAAGTTGGCATTACTTTTCAAGATGGCGACCGATTTAACAGCTGTCAAGTGATTTATTCTCAGTTTGGTTTGGCTATTCATCATGAATAGACTCATGCCTGAACAGCGCTTGCAAATAGTGCAATTTTATTTCGAAAATAATGGTTCTGTGCGGAAAACGTATCGTGCACTACGTCCATTTTATCGTCGGCTAAATCGTCCATCAGAGCAGTTAATTCGATTAACCATGGAACGTTTTTGCACCACGTTTACTCTTATTGCTAACTCGCATCCCCAGAGACGCTGTACGGTGCGTACAGAAGAAGCTATTGCTACTGTAGAGCGTAGCATTGAAGTAGACCCGAATGACTCAATCCGCCATCGAGCAACGAGCATCGAATTGGATCTGTGTCCATTCACTTTATGGAAGATTTTACGGAAGGATCTTGGTTTGCGTGCTTACAAAATCCAACTCGTGCAAGAATTGAAGCCAAACGATCATCAAGTAAAGCGTAGATTCGTCGAATGGGCCCAAAACGAGATTATCGTTGTTACCGATTTTCATAAGCGAATTTCGTTTAGCGATGAAGCACACTTCTGGTTGAATGGCAATGTGGGACTATGTAAAGTCATTGGTCTATGCCGTAAAGCCACAAACGCTTGACCACTTGGAAGACAACATTCGCCGTGTTATTGCCGATATACGGCCACAAATGTTGGAAAAAGTCATCGAAAATTTAACGTCCAGATTGGACTACTTCCGCGCCAGGTGTGGCGGTCACGTGCCAGAAATCATATTTAACATGTAATGCCACAAGATTATCTTTCGGATAAATAAAATTTATGTCAATCGAAATCCATCGTTGTTTTATTGCAACTTAAAGTTCTATACCTCTATAAAAACACCCGTTATTAACAAATATTTTTAAATGGCTTTATTGTTTTTCAAAATATTCCCCTTGATGATCAATACACTTTTGAATTCGTTCAAGCCATTTCTCTATTCCTCTTGAGACACCTCCAAAACATGGTTTTTGGACGTTAAACTGCTTCTTCGGCGCTTGTAAGTCGTTACCTTTAATTTTCGGGAACAAAAAAAAGTCATTGGATGCAGACAGTACGGAGGATAAGACATCAATTCGATGTTTTGACTGCTCAAAAATTTAGCTGTTCGACGAGATGTATGAGAGCTCGCATTGTCAAGATGGAGTATTCATCTGCGGCAGTTGGTTTTACATATTTTTCCGAAGACTTCCGGCAAACAAATGGTCGTGTACCACTCAGAATTGACCGACCTACGTTGCTCAAGTGGAACAGCAACCACATAACCCATTCGGCCAAAGAAACAGACGACCCCTTTAAAGCACCACGGTCAAACTTTTTAATCATTTCCTTACACCAATGTGTGCATGCAAAATCGTATGTATTGAAGTGGAACTAATGGGCAAGAATGGCTCTCTCTCACAATGTGTCACATGACGATCTTGCATTATCTGTTCACGCACTGCATCAATGTTTTGTGGCACAACAATCGAGGACCTTCACGGACGGAACTACGACAACGATTGAATTCACTATACCAGCGATATACTGTGGTTTTTGATGGTGCTTTATCGCCACATTCTTATTGAGATAATCCAGATCGAAAGTTGTGAAAAAATCCAACGAGAACCTTCTCATGAAATTTTTAATCTTTGGCCAAATTGAGTTTCTTAACTAACTGTAAACAAACCAAATAGCACTTGTACATCAAAGCGTTATGAGTATGTTTATGCTAAAAAATGTCAGACTTTCTTATGGTGTTGCCAGACTTTGGCTGTTGACATTAGTGTTGCCAGTTCCCGAAAAATAAATAGTACTCCTCGTATTTAAGGTTTTAACAAATTTTGGCTTCAAAACGTATCGTCTCTTAATCCAAAACGAATTTACAAAACCTTTTAAAACAAAATAATTAGTTCACGATCTCGCTACGAAAAGGAAAGGGGCAATCCATCAGAGGCAATCAGACGACTTATAACAACAGCAAAAGGGTCTTCGCGTTGTGAAGAACCAAAATCAGTTACTTTTGTTATTCCCGAGATTTTCGGAATCGGGAATTTTCGATTACAATTCCTGATAAAGACGATTTAAACAATTCGTCAACGACTGTGTAGCAGTAGTAGTATCCCTTTAAATAGTTTATGGATAATCTCAAATAAAAACAGAAATGATCTTAGAAATGTCATCTGTTTTTCAAGTCATCGTTTTCATTTTGTGCAACATTTTTGCACCTTTGAGGGTAAATTTTTTTTAAAAAGAAGAACACGATATCCTTTCTTAGAGTAAAATTTGTTCTACTTTGTTTAATAAATTTAAATAAAAATTTAATTACAATAAAAAAAAATAATACTGTTACGAAAATAAGGTTGGGCATCACAGCGTCTATTACATCGCTAAAATAAATAAACAAAAGCTGCAAGAACAACTATACGTGCTGTTCACAAATAACCAAATCGACAATAACAAACATCATTAGCAGAGATAAAGTAAATAAAAATAAATTAGCAACACCAACAACAAACAAAGAAAACAAGTAACAGACAATAAACAAGCAACAACACATACTACAAAAGAACTAAAAAGAAATTAAAAGAAAGAAATGGAATCTACCTGAAATATCGAGAGGTTCGAGAGCTTTCGATGTGTTGTTTACTCAGCCATATAAAAAGCACATCGATGCGAACAGCAATCAGTTTAAATTTATTTGGTGTAAACTCAGCGAACGTGCTATTGGTTTGAACTCAGTGTAAGAGTGTGGATAACCTCTGGTTGAAAAGGTTGCGATCGAACCTAAGTTATAACTACGATCAGGTTGGAATATCTTTAGGAAGAAAGATCTGTCGAGTAATTGTTGTTGTTTACAAAGTTGAAAACAGACAGACCAATTAAGAATAAAAATTGTTATTGCCTGTAATAAGATTACAAGCAGTGGTGCACATAACTCTGTTGAATAAAGGATTTTTAATTAAAAATTTACAGAAAAATTTATTTTATTTTAACTACAATCTACGAACTCATAAATACACGTTTTTAAAAAGGTAAAAACGTAACAATATTTAGCTAAATTATTAGCTTTTAAGTGCATTATAACCAGTTGTTTACCCGTAACCCCAAATTAGGTAGGTGTTCGAAAATTACAAAAATCAGATTCTTGTTGTACTCGACAGCGCCTATCAGAAAAGTAATATCACTTTCCACGTATGTGTTTCAACTTCGTTCTTTTTTGTCGCACCGTGTATTATTTACTTTTTTTATTAAGAGAGCAGATAAAAGAATTTAAAAAAAACGAACAATAAAAGTAACTTATTAATTTTGAAAGTGGGGCTCATCCTCCTTTAATCAGCATCTTAAACGTTATTGGATTATAAACTCACATTCTCTAAAACCATAAAATATTAAAAATATATTTAATAATACTTATCAATATTTTTAAATTTAATGAATGAATATTTGTTAGTTGTAAAAAATTGTTTAAACTAATTTCTTGTGATTACCAGCCAGCACATTCAGAAAACCTTTATTCGGTAACTTAAAAAGCTTTTCTTATTTAATGAATGCGTTATTAATTTTTCTTTTCTCAAGGAGAAAATGGCACTGAAAGAGTATGATTTCGTTATATTCGTCAGGCATTTGGTCAAAATTGGCACTGATGTGCGTATGGAATGGAGTGAGTGTTGGTTCTAATCATTAATTAGCAGTCAGCGACATCAACGTCAACGTTGTAACAGGAAATTCACAACAGTTCCTGTTTCTGTTATTCTAGCATGTTGCTGTTGTTTTAACACAGAGACCTGGTATTTTAAAAAACAATTGTTTTCTTCCCTCGTTTTGTTCACTTATTTCCTTATCAACACAGAATGATTTCAGGGCCATTTGTTATGCTTGTCTACGCAATCACATCATTCAAAATCATCATAAGCAACACTCAGTTATTTAAGCCTAAATTTCATACTTAAACTCTCTTCTATCTCTGTGTCTTTAGCCTAATTTCCATTTGACAAAAAACGGATACAGACGTACATACATACATACATACATACATATCTGAGTGTAGGTTTGTGCGTGCAAAGGCGGTTGCTGCGAACTGGCATGACATCATGCCTCATATACCCACTTTCTACACAAATCCAAATATGGGATACTTTATGCTGAATACAGTTCCATGTCTCACGGTTCCTGCTTGAACATCAAAGCATAATTGCAATAATCATCTCGATTCATATTTTCATTTCTCTTTGTTAAGTAATGCGTTAGAGTAATAGGGTTGTAACGCGCGCTCTGTGACATGACTGCTTAAAATCTATTTAAGTTTTACTTCGGCTTCTCGTTATATTTTAAATTTAATCAATCTATGACAACAATAGGTATAATGAAATGAGCAGCAAGTACAACAACAACAATAACAACAACAATTTTAAAATTATCATGTTGAAACGAAAGGGAAAACTTAAATTTTTTAAAATTTTTTTTTTGGTATGTATGTATCTTTAGAGAGTCATTTTGTTTTTGTTGTACTTGTTATTGTATTGTATTGTATTCCTTTATTTTATTTTTTATTAAAAAATTAGTTAAAAAATCATTTCAGGACTTGCGTAGTAATTAAAATTCATTTAAAAAGCAAACGCTCCTTTGAACGACACGAACTGACATACTCGAACATACTTCTACACGCATATACGTACATATACACTCTGCAATACACATTCAGTTTTAAAGTAGTGTTAGAGTATTTGGGAGTTAGTTTTATAGATTCATCATTATGATGATGGTTCTTTAGGGAGGTACTTTGTACAGAAAAAACCAGTTCACATAAATGCATGAGTATGCATGGTATTATAGGTGGCTGTTTAAATTTACTAGCAGTGTTTCGTATCTATGGGAAATAACAAGTGTGTGTTGAATGGAATAGAACGGAATCGTTATGGATGGCTGTATGTGTTACATGAATACCGATACTAATTAGTAAAATTGGCACAAATACCATCATAAAACTAATTCCTTGAACTTTATGAATTATTAGGGAAAATTTTCAATTGAATTTAGTATTTTTCGAATAATTTGTCCAGACACTTTATCAGTTTAAACACAACAAACACTTTTACAATTCATCCCTTCTTGCAAAATCCGTGTGGGTCAATAAAAAAAATTATTTTAGAACAGAAAGTTAAAAACATTTGGACATTTTTTCAAATCGAGATGAAACACTCTAAACGTTTGTACTTCTTAAACACAAATGACAACCAACTTAAAAGTTGCCATTTTGTTTAGTCTGGTTTGACATTTCGTTATTATATCATAACTTACAACAGAGCAACGCTTGCAAATTGTTGAAATTTTTTACCAAAATAATGGTTCTGTTCGTTGAATTTTTTTTGTTTTGCTTTGTTCTCCGATGAATCCAGTTTTTGGTTAAATGGACAAATATAAAAGCGGAATTGTTGCATTTGGAATGAGGATAATTCACAGGCTTTTGTCGAAACAGTATTTCATCTACAGGTGATTACTGTTTGGTGCGCTTTACGGACTGGCGGAGTAATTAATTCATATGTCTTTAAAAAAGGTGATGATCAGAATTTTACTGTTAATAAGATATTTTTGCGTACCTCAATTAGCTGGCACTAGTCTTACTTACATGTTGTTCCAACAGGACACAGCAACGTGATTTACTTAAAGAATATTTTGATGAAAGAGTAATTCCACGTAGTAGTCCAATTAACTGACCACCAAGATCGTCTGACTTAATTCCATTGGATTATTTTCGTTGGTGTTATATCGATAAGCCAAAGACAATTGAATACCTGGAAATCAACAATCGATGAGTTATTGGCAATATACGGTCGACTATGCTGCAAAAAGTTTGTGAAAAATGGTGTCCCGTGATGGCCATATGGCCGACATACCAAGTGGGACAAAAGGGACTTTTCTCAAACAATGGGCTGCACCCGATTCTGTCTTTGACTCATTGAAAGTGAGCTACAAATTAACGCCGGCTCCGATGAGCATAGGCATTAGTTAGATAAGTTTTTCATAGCGTAAATACCATAGTACGTAAAAACTTGGTTCGCCCGTTTTATGACTCGTGCTCGTGAGTTTTAATTTTTAATTCGTGAGCAGGAATCATATTTTTTACTCAAGATTCTATTTGCTAGACTCGTGAGCACAAATTTTTAAAATTTTAATATTATACTGCGTACGAATTACAAATAAACAAAAAAGAATGGAAAACGAGCAATTCATTTCAATGCTATTTGTGTAAGATTAAATGAATAATACCATTCCTTCGTATGTGTGTACGTATATATTGTTACTACAATAAAGTTGCGCACCCCAGCGTTTATTACATCGCTAAAATAAATAAAGAAAAGCTGCAAGAACAACTATACGTGCTGTTTACAAATAACCAAATCTACAACAACAACCATTAGCAGAGATAAAGTAAATAAAAATAACACGGCAACAACAATAATTAAGCAGCAAAGAAAACAAGTAACAGATAATAAACAAGCAACAACAAATACTAAGAGCTGAAAGAGGAGATGTTCGCATACGCATGGCTGCAAAAGAGCTAAAAAGAAATAAAATGAAATTAAAAGAAAGAAATGGAATCTACCTGAAATATCGAGAGGTTCGAGAGCTTTCGATGTGTTGTTTACTCAGCCATATAAAAAGCACATCGATGCGAACAGCAATCAGTTTATATGTCGTAAACCCAGCGAGTGCAGTTTGTGTGAAGAGAGTTTATAAGGACTAAACTCGTGAAGTGAATCGTGAAGTAAAAAAAACCAGTTTAGTTGGAGCTAACTCAGTAAAGAGAGTTAAGTGTGGATAACGTCTGGTTGAAAAGGTTGTGATCGAACCTAAGTTATAACTACGATCAGGTTGGAATATCTTTAGGAAGAAAGATCTGTCGAGTAATTGTTGTTGTTTACAAAGTTGAAAACAGACAGACTAATTAAGAATAACAATTGTTATTGCCTGTAATAAGATTACAAGCAGTGGTGCACATAACTGTGTTGAATAAAGGATTTTTAATTAAAACCAAACACAAAATTTATTTTGTTTAAACTACAACCTACGAACTCATAAAAACACGTTTTTAAAAAGGTAAGAACGTGACAATATGTTTTGTGTGCAGCGTCCAATAAATATCACACATATGCATGTTTTAGATATATTACACAGGTTATATTTAGTAAAAAGATGCTCGTTTTCAACTCGTTTTGATGCTTTTCGACTCGGTTTGCGTTCCGAATTTTATTCTTAGATTCTTTGGTTACGATTCTTCCCACGAATTGTATTTTAAATTCTTTGAAAATTCGGCTCTCAAAAAGAATCGTTCTTTACGAACGAGTTCAATTCGACCACTCTTCCTACTCTGGTAGATACTCACAACAAGTCACTAGGAGAGCTATGAGGACTGTTATATGGTGATATTATCTGGTATTGAACCGAGCATACAGCGGCACACATTAAACATTAATGATATGAAATTTTCTATACATCAAAGTCCGTTTCATTGGTATTAAAAATATATTTCTATGATTTATGATTTAAGCTTGTGTAACTGTAAGAAAACACCCTCTATATACATATATGGATTAAAGCATTGTGCTTAATTGGGATAAATATGCTTCTTTGCTTTTCAAAATCCTTAAGTAGTTTGCGGAGATTCTTTAGTAAACAACTTATAAAAGAATCTTTCCGTTTTAAATAAATTGTTACTCTAGTAGTCTAAAAAGTATGTCCAAACATATTTTTTGATACCGAAATGATAATCCCATTTCCCTTCACTGACTGTTAATGTAGCATTCGATACTTTCTTCTCAATCGTTCGTTTTTCTAAAATAGTGGTGAAGTTTTTTTTCGTCAAATATTTGACAAATGTTACCTTAGCTTTACTCTTTTTATTCTGCTTCACACCTATCAGAGTGAATTTTTGCAATTTTCTTTGTTGTCTTAACTATTTGCTTCTGATCTTTTAAAATAGCTTCTAGCAGTCTACTCGTTGCCGATTTACTTGTTTTATTAAACCATTTAGTATTAGAATTTAATAAATGTTTGATGCATTTTTTATTTCGACACAATATTATACTTAATTAAGTATCTTAATTTGTGTGTGTGTGTGTGTCTTGTTACACGTTTGATCGCCACTGTATGTAATTCAAGAAAATCGTATTAAAATTATAAAACGAAATTGGCATTAGAGATTTTAATATAGTCCAGAACTTATTAAATAAATTTGACATTTTGCTTAAAGGTTTTTTATGACTGCCGCATATGTGGCAGTTATACAGTACATAGTATCAGGACATCCTTTAGGTATAATGTTTCCGACGCTCTTTTGTAAGAAATACATATTGTTGATGTCTCTTTCTATCATATTCAAGCAAGAAGCTGCTCTTTTCTTTTATTTTCATACGTACGTAGTTACACGCATAGGCAACAAATAATCAAAGAGAAGTTAAGAGAAAACAAGTTGATAAATACAGTACACAATAGCCTGAGTTAAAGACTCTCAAATTACTATCGCAACTGTAAAATGCATTAATATTAGTTTGCCATGCACTGGTTTATATATGATTGTTCTATAAGACAAAGGTTAGGAGATCAAGCAGAACAGAACAGCGAGTTCAGCTCTAAGTATAATTTCAAACTGAAACTTTTGCCGTCAAGTCGAATGAAAACTACTTATGCGATTTATGAATTGTGGCATCGATTTGTCAGTGCATATTTAGGCATATTTTGATTATAAGATCATAGGAGCATGTTATCGACACTTTTTCGTATTTAAAGAGCATTTTAAACCATTTTGGAACATATTTTAATATTTTGTAGTATAAATTATAATTAATCATGGCTTTTCTGAATCAAGCCGAACACAAAACAAACAAAAGGTATTTTCGTTGGCGCAAATATCGGTTGGGCCATCTATCGGTTTAAATTTGAACCAGCGGTTATTTAGAATCTAGCAATACTTCTGTCACAAAATGCAGTATATTATCTCAACTGAACGAAATGCTTCTATTTACGCTTGAGCAACGTTGGAATTTATTGGAAATTAATCATCATTTAAAAACATCTTTTCGGATAAAGCTAATTTTCATCAGAACACCCAACGTGATCTTACAAAAGCAATTACGAGTGACTGTTTGGTGCGGCTTGTGGTGGCATCATTCGCACATATTTCACATATCGCAACCATTACGGTTAATGGTGACACCTATCGCACCATGATAACCGATTTTTTTGTGGCCGATCTTGATGGTATTTTGGTTTCAACAGGATGGTGCACCTTGCCACACATCTCATGCCACAGTCGATTTATTGCGTCAAGCGTTTGATGGCCGTTTAATTAGCCGAAATGGTAATGTCAGTTGAACGTCAAGGTTGAACGATTCGACACCGTTGGACTATTTTCTGTGGGACGCCGTTAAAGGCAAGTGCTATGCCGACAAACCAGAGACAATTAAGTCAACATTCGTGATGCCATTGTCGAGATACGACCTTATACACTCGAAAAAATTAACGAAAATTGATCGGATCGAATGGGGTACAGTTAGGTCAGCTGTGGCAGCCATATTAATGACTTTCTGACCGGAACAATTGGACTTCACCACAAAAAAATAAATTTGGCAAAATTTCAAACTGTTTTTGTTTTACTGCATTTTTAAATTTAAACCCTTAAATGGCCCACCCTATATAATGAACTTTTACACGTTTCGGTAAAGATATTGAAATATTAAATAAAAACTGAATTTTGCTATTATTACATACAGTATATGTATGTATGTATGATAAAAGCTGCCAAAATTCCAACGATGTTTTAAGCTGAACTGCCGCAAATTAAATGGATTGCTCATGGACTGCATCCTTTATGCGAACTTATTATAGAATATTTTTGTCAAGAACGTTGTACTCTCAACAATCAATCAAAAAGTCGATTTACAATTATTTGTAACTTATGACTTTATGGATTTCATATGACGATATATACGTATCTATGTTCACAAACGATGTTGAATTGTAAAATACAATTTTTTACTATTAAGAAAGTAGAAATTGTTGCTCTTTTAGTGCCTATTTTTAAAAGTTTTGGGTCATATTTTCAGACTGTTAGTGCATATTTTATGAGCATCAAACACTTTCTTAAGAAAACATTTGTGGTTTCCATGGTTATTATATGCAATAATATAACCTTTAATTTTATTCAATTTTAAAGCGAAAATGGAGTGAATTTAAAGACTTTGTAACTTTTCGAACAATGCTTGTTTCTAATTACACCATCGTCTCCGTAAACTTCAAAAAATTTGCAACATTTTGCAACGCATTCTTACCTTTTCTATAATAGAAAAGCAACACATGATAATTTTCGATTTTTCACTCATTTTTAAAACTAAATTACTAATCACAGAATACTGTGATTTAAATAACGTCTTTCAACAAAAGGAAGCTTAAAATGTCAGCCTTTAAACAAGCTATAGCATTGCCTTATGCAATTAATATTACACGTTAGAGCCATCAATCGAAAATTTGTAACCGAACTTAACCGAGCACCCAATATTACATTGTCGTTATGTTTGTTTTTTTGCCATTATCAGATGAAAGAATTGATGAAGCAAAAATTAAAAATTTATAATTCCATTCTCTGCTCAAGTAAAATGTATTCAATTTTTTTCAGTTAGCTAGTGCTGCATAATTAATAATTAATCTTTAAGTTATTTTTCGTTTCCTAAAAATTTCTCAGGATTCAAGCAAATGCCCTTAAGGAAAATTCATTCCTTCTTAAAAGTTTATTTGCAACTACTGAACTGCTTTTTTTATTAAATTAAAAGCAATATCCTTTCAACTATTCCATTTGTCTCTATAACATATTTAAAATCAATTTTTTTAAATCCATTTTATCTCACAGTTAATTTCTCAACTAAAACTGAATCAGCAAAAACTATACCTACTTGTAGCACGAGTATGGCATACATTCATAACAGAAGAGACACGAAAATTATCCAGTAAAGCATTAAAGAAAATTACTTGCACGCACTTCCATAGCTCATTGTTACTCTAAAGTACATATTGAAGAGCCTGTTCTTCTCTCCACATCCTTTAATACCCGAATCATAGGAAACATCACGAGTAACTCAACCAGGCTGTTTTCGTTTTACTCCCACTGCAATAAGTGAATATGATGTTGTTGATGTTGTTGTATAATTGTGTGTGTGTGTGTGCTTGTTTCTTACCACCACCGTTGTAAGAGATTGTCAGTTTGAAATAGTCTTGAAATGTTTATTGTAAGTGTGTAGGCAGAAACACAACATCTGCAGTATGGTACGTGTCACACGCACACTCATACACTTACTCTCACACTTACATACAACTATTATGAGTATTTGAGTACCAGAAGGCAATACAGAACATCACAACATAAAATAGAAGATATTCCACAAAAAAAGGAAACGAAAAACATTGAAAAGTTGTATGAGCAAGTGCAAGTATACCATCATAAACACTATTATCATCATCATAGCCAACAGAAGATAAAACTTCATTATTATAGGCATCATTATCATCACCACCAACTTCATTGTTGTTGTTAATAGTAAAGAAAACAGCATCAAAGGCACAACACGCGCTACATTCTAAAACTTTCAAATTTTTCGTACTCTTGTTACAACAAAAACAGTAACAACAATAACAATACTAATACCACTACCACTACAAAAGCATTTGAGATAAGATACACACATACAAAACAAGGACACATACAAATACAACAAATATAAACAAAAATAACACACAAACATGTACATACGTGCATACGTACATATGTATATGCACACGGGGTAATACTCTCAAAGAATTTTGTGTTTCATCTTAATATGAACACGTTACGACCAACTTGTGTGAAAACACTGGTCAACTTACGTATCCCACAAAGATCTGTTACGAATTTTCACATTTGTTTTCAATATAAAATTTGTAAATCGAATTTTCGCAAATGGAAAAATAAATTCGTGCTAATTTATGTTATCTGGCGAAGATAACAATCATCATAAGAATGATCAGGAGAAAAAACGCCCCATCATCCTGGAACGGGCTACAGTAGACTAATCATCTTCTTAGCTTGAAGAAATAAAGATTAGAGAAACTGAAACAAGGAAACAATGGACAGAATAACACGGTATCGACACAATGGAACATACGGACTCTTCGTGGAGCATCACGGAGATGAGATGGAATGCTAATGGCGAACTTGGTACGCCGAATGGTAGTTGAAAATAGTATCGAAAGCGGAGTCGGAATCATAATGTCGAAGAAAAGCAAGAACTCCCTTCAGACATGGAGACCACTATCCGAACGTGTAATAATGGCTCGATTTAAAAGCAGAACACAGACACATCACCATAGTACAGTGCTATGCGCCGACAGAAGATGTGGAAGACGCTAAGAAGGATAATTTCTACGTACAAGTAACATCGGCACTCAGCAGTATTCGAACTGGAGATATCATCATTCTCATGGGTGACTTCAACGCGAAAATAGGAAGCGACAACACCAACACCCGCTCAACCATGGGCACGCACGGTTGTGGAGTTAAAAACAACAATGGAGAACGACTAATAGAGCTATGCCAGACATACCAACTAGTCATAGGTGGCTCCATCTTCCCGCATAATGAAATTCATAAATATACATGGACATCGCCAAGCGGCAACTCACGCAATCAGATCGATCACGTATGCGTGAGTAAAAGATGGAGAAGTTCTTTGGCGGATGTAAGAAATAGAAGAGGCGCTGACATCGGCAGTGATCACGAGCTTATCACAGCCGAAATCAAGCTCAAAGTGAACCTTCGAAGAAGAAACATTGGAGTCACAAGACGAAAGCATCTCCGCCTACAGCACCTCCAGAATAACACGACCAGGAACGCATTGGCCATGGCAATAAGCGAGCAGTTACCAATAAACCAACATCACACATGTGAGAATATGAGAGCAACATACAATCAAGTCGCAGAGGAAACACTGGGTTTAGTGCAAGTACATAGATAGCAGACGATACTTTGAACCTGATCTCTCAATGGAGGGAACTTGAGTTGCAGCTAAACAACAACAATATAACGAGGCAGCAATACCAACAGCTGGCGAAAAGCTGGACGAAAAGACAAAAGGAAGTCCTAGAAGGTCTAGCTAGAACAGCAGCTGAACAGAATAACATGAGAAAACTACACCAGACGATAGACTACCTCACAAATAGAAAGTGTAGACGGAGCCAAGCAGTTACTGATCGCAATGGCACAATTGTATCGAATAGTGAAGCACAATTGCAAAGATGGAGGGAACATTTCGAGGAAATTAGCAACGTAACGAACACAGATGAAGACATCGATATGTACCATAACAGCCCTATGCAAAATACATTGAACATAGCATGTAGCCCTCCCAGTTTAAATGAGATAAAAGAGGCAATAAAGAAGTTGAAGGATAATAAAGCTGCATGCGAAGATGGCTTACAAGCCAAAATCTTACGTGCGGACATTACAATTGCAGCTGAATTACTACGGCCTCATATCACATCAGCATGGGAGGAAGAGAGGCTGCCATCAACTTGGAAGAAAGGCATCATTGTGAAACTACCTAAAAATGGCGATTTGAATGATTGCAATAACTGTAGAGGAATTACTTTGCTTAACACCGTATACAAGATACTAGCAGTCATAATACAGGGAAGGTTTCAAAGCTAACTAGAGAACATATTGCGTGACGAACAGGCAGGAAGCTGCGTAGACCGGGCCAACACTCTACGCACCATAATAGAACAATCTCTATACCTACTGTTCGTCGACTTTAAGAAAGCCTTCGATACCATCAAATGGACTGCTATGTGGAAAACATTGAGAAGAAAAGGAGTACCCCAGAAAAAAATACGAATAATATGAGAATACAGAACTCTCGGTTCTTCACAACGGGAGCATCAGCCAACCATTTCATACTAACGCTGGAGTAAAGCAAAGATGTCCACTCTCACCTTTACTATTCACCATACTAAAGGGCCGACCAATAGAGTTTGCAGATAGCTTCTGCTATCAGCAGGCTATTAACAGCAGGCTCAACAAAGCAAAGTCGGCGTTCGAACGATTACAGTCAGTATGGAGAAGCTCATACATATACAGGCGAACCAAGCTCAGATTATTCAGCGGATGTGTAAAGTCATTTCTGTTGTACGGCAGTGAAGCCTGGCTTGTGTCTAATACCATCACGCAAAAGCTGCAGGTATTCACCAACATGTGCCTTAGAATCATATGCAAAATATTCTGGCCTAATACCATCAGCAACATAGATCTATGCAATTTAACAAACGAAGAGCCCATACTGAAGGAGGTAAGGCAAAGAAAGTGGAGATGGATCGGCCATACCTTAAGAACTCACAGTAGTATTTAAGGATGGCACTTGAGTGGAATTCTCAAGGATCAAGGAACCGCGGTCGACCAAGAAACACCTGGCGACGCAAAATTATCCAAGAACTAAGGCAAAACAATCTTACATGGGAAGAGGCAAGAACAACAGCAGCAAATCCTGTAAGATGGAAATGCTTTGGAAAACAAATAATAATATAAATCTGATTGTGCAAGTCGGAGCAATTGCTCATTTGTGACCGTTCGAAGGCACTATATTCTCAAAATATTCTGCAGTCATCTATTAGACCAGTCATACGTAAGCCTCCATTACGTACTTCGGGTAGAGACTGGGCAAGATTTGATATCGATAAAGGCAATTTATTTGTTGAACATCTAAAAAATGCTTTCACTCCAAATATTTCCACTGCCGAACTTAGTGCTGCAGTCACCATAAGATTTGAATTTCGAGATGTTGAATTGAAGCCGGAGTTCTCCAATGTAGCATATTAGAGCCTATTTTATACTTGCTGTACTCTTCGGATATGCCAACAGGCAACCGAGTCCACACATCAACTTTTGCTGATGACACAGCTTTTCTGAGCATTCACAAAATTCCCAAATAGCATCACAATATTAACAAGACCATATAATTAGTTTGGAGAAATGGCTGAAGAAATGGAGAATAAAGATGAATGAACAAAAGTATACCCACATAACGTTCAATCTACGCAGAGACTCATGCCCTCTTATTCGCATAAATTACCAAATAATACCCCAACGATCTGAGGTCAAATACCTGGGTATACATCTTGATAGGCTTCTTACTTGGAAAAGCCATATAGAATCGAAGTTAATCCAAATGAAGTTGAAAGAAGCCCATTTGAACTGGCTTATAGGCAGAAACGCTACACTCAGCTTAGATTGTAACCTTCTACTATACAAATCAATACTCTAGTCAATATGGTGCTACGGAATTCAGTTATGTGGCTCTACCTTGGCTTCAAACATACAAAAAGTTCAAAGACGCCAAAATAAGATTCTTCGAATGATCACAGTCGCACGCTGTTATATTAAAAACACCAACATTCACAAAGATCTAAACGTGCCATTTGTTAAAGATGCTTGAAACGCACCCACTCGTGGTTACATTCGACTAAGAAGGAGGAAGATTGTTTCTCTAGGCTGAACATCAGAAGGATGACCTAATGACAACTACAACCGAATAACATACAATTTTTATATCTAGCACTGGCTGGTCTTATAAAGTATTTTTAAGGTAATTTTTCTCGTAGACGTAAGATATGAGTCATTATTGTTATTAGTTCAGCCAAGTTGAAGATACAATAAATAAATATGAAAAAAAAATATATATAAAAATCTACTGGCAAAGGTCGGGAGCCGGCGTTTGATTTCAATAGAAGGAAGCAATTTTTCCAATCCATACAGCAAAATAGATTCAACTTAGTGTTGTTGATCTTCATCACAGCTCTTAGTTTTGTTTATATTTACGTGCGGTCCTATCTTTGCAGGTGTCGAGACAATGTCGTCGAGTTTGCGAGAAAAAACTATATCGGTAGCGCGGTCTTCGAGATGTTAATTGTTTCTCCAGCTTATCCTTCTTTAATTTTGCTAAGTATCGTGCCCAATGTGGTGACGAATAACATAGGCGATAACACGCAGCCTTTTTTAACTCCGCTAAGTGTATTGAAGTGCTCACTTGTGCTGCTGCTATGAGTTGCATATGTTGCTGACCATGTGGCTTTCAGATCTATCGCATCGAAAGCCTTTTTAAAATCTATGAATGACACTTGTAATAAATGCAAAATTGACAAACAACTCTGTGCCTTTGCACTGCACCGAAAGAAAAACTCTTTACTACCAGAATTACGACGCTTTCTCTTATGGGTCTAAGGACCATAATTTTTTATATTAGAAGTAGCGGTTGCCTCTAATTAATGTTTTTATTTTTTTTTCAGTACCTTTTCATTTCATTCAACATTTTATGTACAAATTCTAAATGAGTTGAAAATTAATGAAATGAAATGTGTTATTATTTGGCATGTAATTCCAGGTATTAATTACTAACCAGTTTTCTTTGAGCGTAAGCCAAAGACGCATTATTTTTTATCGTAAACCATGAGTTTTATTTTGGAGTAAAGGGGACACGATACGGATGGGTTGGGTGGTGTTTTAACTTTTTTGCTGTTGCTTTTGGCATTATTGTTGTTATTGCTGCTTTTGTTATTGTTGTTACTGTATTTTGGTTATACCCTGTTAAGGTGGCAACGTCAGTTGTAATAGCTTTGGTATATAAATCAATAAAATCATTGTACGCACCTTTTCTGTCTTTCAAATGAATATAACAGACACACTGTTTGTATGTATGTATGTAAGTGTTAATGTATGTACACTTGTGTTTGGGTACGTGTGCACACTATAGTGCGTGTAATGGTAAAACAACTAAAAATTCTTTTACAAAATAAGTTTCTATTGCCATTCCTTATCGTTTTTACTGGTACTTCTTTTGCTGTTGCTGTAGCTGTTGCTGAAATTTTTTATTCATTTTGCTGATGCTGCAGGAATGAACCAAAAAAAAGAAAAAATCATATTGAATCGAATCAAATGAAATGAAATAGAATTTCGTTTATAATTCGATAGGAAAAATATACAGTAATGTACGCTTCTTCAAATGCCATTTGGGTATTGGGGTAAGTTTGTATTGAGATAAAAATTTTCGAATTTTGATTTATACGTGGCCAGAATATGCCTTTATTGCAAATGCATTCCATACCTTGTCAAATTTATTCGTTTTACGTTTTCTCCTTCTAATTCTCCCGATTTCAAATACATACCTTGTTTAGAATTTAATATTGCTGTTGTTGCTGAAACTGGAGACCGTATTTTGAGAAGGTGTTGGAGATCTTAAGCGTAAATGTTTCAATTAAATAGAAATATACATACATACATATACAGTTAGGGACAAAATTATTTATACGAATCAAACACTTAAAAAATATTTGAAAATGTTATTTTGAATTCACTGTACTTTAATTAAGTCACAAGAAGAAAACAAGCAAAACTCAGAGGAACAGAAGTATTCGTGCACTTATTTATTTTGCATCTTTATTTTTTTAATATAAAATTAGCATTTTGTGAGTTTCATATCGTTGCAATAGAATCCGAAAGCGTTTTAGGCAAGAAATAAATTGTTTTTCATAATTAAGAGGTATTCAACTCTAGGCTTCCTCCAAAGCCGGTTAAAGATAGTTCTTTGTTCAGAAGTTTTTTTATATCAATTTTACGTTTCAGAGGACCTCAGTAGTGTTCAATAAATAAATATATTATAAAAATAATCAGATATGTATGTCTGTTATATAAAAAAATAGGGGCACAGAAGATCCCATTGGTCGAAGTGTCCTGCAATAGTGCCTGGTGAAAATAATGATATAAAAAATAAAATATACCATATATTTCAAATGAACGAAAACTGTTTAGTTAGTGTGTACAAATACTTATGTCCCTAACTGTATATAGAATTGAAGTATGTTGTAAGTGTATGAATAATTGTGTTCGCTTTCAAACATTTTCAAATTCTATAAAAATGTATGCGAAGAAATAAAAATTAAATACTGTTTCAGAAATAAGTTATTAGCCAGTAACTTAGCAAAAATAAGATCTAAGAACGGTTATCTACATTTCTGTTATATCAATCTATACATACAGCTGCGACGTGTAATTCGTTTACAACTTCACGACAATCTTTTTGTTCAACTTTTGTATTTACTACAAGAAATTTTGAGTGTAGATATCATATCAATATCAATCATTATTGCGTGCAAACATTTCTTCTACTTTATTTAATTTCAATATGTATTTTTGGCAAAGCAAATATCATTGCGAGAATAAGGTATAAAATGGAATAATGTTGTCAAATGATTTATTCACAAGACAATGTTTGTTCGTAATTCGCTCTCTCATTTAAAATTCAACCCTTAATTGTGAGCCGAATTACATAATTCCCCATTCAAGATTTTGAGAGCGAACCAACCAAATTGCAAATAATCCAATTTCAATTACCCTGTGAATTACAAAAAAAAATCAATGTGATCTGTAATTTTAATAGATTTTTTCTTATTATTTTTAATTTGCTTGCTCTTCTAATTGCTAGACAATATAATTTTTATAGAAGAAAAACCGTCAAAACCAATTACATTACATTAGTGTACAGTTTAATTCTTACAAGTAATTCGAACAGCGAACAAGTAATTCTTTCACTCAACTGATACACTTGATTCAACTGCCACACCAGAGATCATGCGATGAATTGTTTTTTCGGCATTCCTAAATAACACACACATTTAAATTTACAAGATGAGTGTGTATGTCCCATTACGAAACATTAAAACGGTTCTCGTTGTGAATCAACGAAAAATTTTCAAATTCAATTTCAGATCAGAATGAGTAACTTGATTATGATTATGTACATATGTATATGCAACTACATATCTATATCTAGTTTCTGGGCTTGAAACATGTTACTATGATTTTCAAAAAAGATACGTACATAGCTACTCACACTTAAAATGGGACACACGTAAAATCTCTCAAAACTATACTTTAGATCGTCAAATAAGGTAAACGCTTGGTAAAATTTAAGAACATTTTTATTTTACCTTATTTCTTAAACAAAATGATATAAGAAACAGAATCAATCAGTGCTGAAAAAAAAACATTAGAAAATTAAAAATTAGAAAATTTTTAATATAAATGCTTAAGCAGAAACCCACACTCAAAATAGGACACTGTATTTTTCTTATAAATTTTCTGAAATATATTATTAGTACTTGGAACACTTAGTGGTATACTTTCAATTAAGATTCTATAAACTTGGGTTTCAATATTGTAGTACCATTCTTCTACTAAAACTTTTTTTAGGGGGAAATCCTTAATGTCATTCGTTTGGTTACTTTATTTCAAATTTTTGCACACATATGTTCGATAATATTTGAGTCTGGAAACTGAACAGCATTCTAAATTACTTTTGGGCACTTTATATGAGATAATTTTGTGCAATCCAAGGCTTATGCTTGAAGTCATTGTTCTGGTATAATACAAAGTCGTCTTTGTTCCCAAGCTTGTTTGGCACTTTTTTAACTTGTTCTTTTAGATAATCAGCATAATACTTGGCATTTATTTTTTCGTTTTCAATATGTACAAATGTGTATGTAGGACATACACCCCTGTATCAAGTTTTTAAGCATGCAATTTTGTGGATTTAAAAAAATTTTAAATGTATTGTAATCTGTCGAAAATGCGATATTGTACTGCAAATTTTGAATTTGAATAATGATTCTTATCATTTCTGGGTCAATGTATCATATATATCTGGGTCAATATATTGTATATAACGGGGTGATCAAAATTATTTTTAATTTTTTATTTGCCTCAAGCAATTTAAAAAGCATAAAATTTATAAAAAGTTCTCTTAATTACACATTTTTAATTTTCAAAATTTTTTATGTTGTAGGATAAAGTTGGTTCTAATGTTTTTCATTCGGTAGCACATATTATATAGTTTCAAAAACCGAAACAAAAAATATCTATTTTTATTTTATTTTTTTAATACATACTCTTTCAAAGTTTGGTAAATTCAAACTTTTTATTGAAATAAGTGCGTTTTCAAGCCTAATATAAATAAAAACAATAAACAGAATTTAAAACTTTTTTTCTATTTTGCTTATAATATTGTAAAGTAATTAAAAAATCAAACTACTAAGAATTCCTTTAACTATTAGAGTTTTTACAGCTGTTTTTCTGAAGCACCTAGAATCCAATTTTTGCATAGTATTTTTTATTATAAGTTAGTTGAGTTAAGCGCCCTCTTGCGACAATATAGAGAAGTAGACGAAAAAATTTTTCAGTATTTTATTTCAAGAAATATATATTTTATCAAATTCCGTGATGAGTGATTTTTTGATTGTGGGCTATGAACAATGAACTGCGAGTCGCAATGAATTCTCATATCCAGAACATCAAGAGCGCCTGATTACTCAATATCTACAATACCTATAGTTGCAACCACCACGTCTGTATTTAAGAAAATGTATTGGGCCGCATTAAAGTCGACCCTGTTCACACGACTCTACTCGGAGATTTTCGCCAGATCACTCGTGAGCGTTAAGTTCATATTCATCCTTTTCGCCTTAATCTCGAAGAGGCTCGGCCTACCATCAAATGAATATGTATGACAAATGTTGCTGTCATCTACGAAAGAGTACATAGGATTGGAAGTGAGGAGAAGAAAATCATTAAAAATATTAGAAATAGAGTTGGAGAAAAACCAGAGTTACCCCTGAATTTATTCTGAACTCTCCCTTCTCTATAATCACTCTTATAGAGAGATCTTAAAAAATCGATATAATGGTGCGATTATTTTCTTTGGGGGCACTGGTCTACAACAATAAACGCCTTTAAATAAAACTACATGGAATATAATGGTTTTGATGCGCTGAATTCAAATCCGTTTTCAGTTTTTTTTTTGCCCAAAATATGGTAGTTATATCAATATATTTCATCACAACTTGAAAACGAGGTGACCGATTTTAATGCAAGTGACATTTATATTTGTTTTTTTTTTTTTCTTTAGTTATCAAAATTGTACGAAACTTATACAAAAAATTTAGGGTACAAAAGATATACAAAATTTGTAAAATAGTACGGATTTTGTATAATTATACAATAAGTGGCAACACTGATTTAAACTCTGGTTGAAGGGATTGTGATCGAACCCAAGTTGTAACTATGATCGGTTTGGAAGATTTTTAGTTGAAAAAATCTGTCGCGTAAGTGTTGATGCTTACAAAATTGTGGACAGAAAGAGTAATTAGGAATAGAAATTGTTATTGCTTGTGAAAAAATTACAAGCAGTGGTGCACAAAACTGTGTAAATAAAGGATTCTAAATCAAAACCAAGCACAAGATTTATTTTATTTTAACTACAATCTACGAACACGTAAATAAACGTTTTTAAAAAGGTAAAAACATAACAGTATGAAGCTACTCTGGTCATAATTTCAGACATATCACTATACGGGCTCTGTTGTAGAGCTCTTGGGCCATTATGTATATATAGTGTTATATGTGGGCACTTCTATATTTTAGAGAAATGATCAATCATCCTCCCAGGAATTTTCAGATTTTTTAAAAAGATGATGGTGTAAAATTCCATTTTCTCAAATCCGATGATTTTTTTACACATACCAATATAGGGATTTTATACTAAACCCATTGAATATGTTAATATACAACTGCTTAGCATTACTATGTTAACAAAAAATTTGAGCATGTTAAAAAAAATACGTTTAGTGTCCTCGCTTTTCAAATTCGAATCCGACTTCACATACATCATCACTTCTTCGATTTCATGTTTGCATACTTTTCTGACCATTTTATATTACTAAAAATGTGTAGCGTGGTGCAGTGGTTAGAGCGCAGACATTTAACACAAACGGCCTAGGTTCGAATGAAAGCAGAGAACATGACGAAAGAAAATTTAATTTCGGTTTCAAGTGTATAATAAGCTCCCTCCAGACAAATCCATCTAAAGAAACCCCCTGACCTTCCAGTTTATCGCAGAGATGAGAAACATCAGACGAATGATCAAGGACAAGCGCCACATACTAGGGAAAAATTACAATGCCAAGTAAGGATTACCACCAGCACCACTTAGCATTGCTAAGTAAAGATCATTATCTGTACCAATACGCAGAATTATATGGAGACGAGCTACAGTAGATTCATCATCCACTTGGCTTGCAAATCAACTTGATTACTGAAACTGCAACAAAGTACTGGATGCTTTGCGAAAAGCCAAAATACTCCCAAGAGAAGTGACGATGGAAAAAATATCTTAAGAACTTATTATTTATTTGATATACAGGTGTTAAGCCTTTTGAAAGATAGAAAAAACTTAAGAAACATCTTGTCAGAATAACCGAATTTTTTTATGTAGACAGGTAGGTGGTAGTCCGCCATATTTTATAATGTTAATTTAAAAAAATTGGTTAATATTCATTAACAAAAATATTAATTTATCGAAAAATAATATATATTTTCAAGTGGAGTTAAAGATAATTTTGAAACACATCATATTACATATGAAACTAAACTATTAAAATTGTGATAATATTCTTGAAACGCTTATTAATTTAACGAAAGTTCTAATGACCCATCATACGTGGCTATCAGCTTTAAATCCATACCAACCATATCCTGTCATAGAAATATGACAAGACCTAAATAATTACAAAATTTAGTCATAAAAAAAGACAAAATTGTCACAAACTACAGCCTCATATGAATAAAATAAACAACAACAATGACCTAAAAAAGTTTAAAATTGTTTTTTTTTTCTTTATAATTAATGTCTGCTGTATGAGAAAAGAAAAAAAATTTAAAAAAAGAACAAAACAAAGTATGTATTTACTCACATATTAATTACTTAGAGAAAATAACAGTCAAAAATCCAAATTACACTAAAACAAAAGCAAAAAAGTATATATCAAAGGATCAAAAAAAAAAAAAAGGTTTAAAGAACGATTTAACCAAACAAGACAAAAAATAGTTGAAAAATAAAATAAAATGAAAAATTTGAAGTGAAACCACATACTGTCGTATGTGCTCTAGTAAGAGTAGAAGAATAGGGAAAACTTTTTCATAAAATTTATATCAACTTTTCCTTTCGTTTAAAATTTAAAAAAAAGAAAACTTCAAAATAAAACGAATAGTCATCGTAAGGGACACAAACAGTAACAGCAATAACAACAATGGCAACAATATCAGCAACAACGATAACAGCAACAATAACAACCGTTGATAATTTTGGGCTAAAACGAAAAATGCTGGAAAAATAAAGTCATAATGATGCTTTAAACCAAAAGAAATAAAATAGAAAAACAACAATAACAACAACAATTAAAATACAACAAAAAATTAGGACAGTGTAACGCAGCAACGTAAAACATGAAATACGTTCACAATCACACATACACACACACTCGCACTCTCATGTACAACGAAAAATAAAGGAAATAAGGAAAAAGGGACAAAGAAGAGAAGCATTATATAAAATTCAAGTGGTTAATGTTCTTTCATTGTATTAGTTTGTCCATGTGTATGTATTATACATACATACTTACATACAAAAGAAGATATTTTAAAGAGTCCCAATAAACATAGGATAACTTTATTCAGTTCTGGGTAAACGTTTTCTTTGCAATAAATTCTTCCACACACCTGCACGCATTTTCAAAGTTCAACACATTTTTTGTAGACATCTACGAGGGCAGTATAAACTTGACGATCTAACAAAAATTTCAAAATTATTTTCTTTAATTCTTAGCGTAATCTTTCTATTTAGCTCGTTACAGGTTTCCCTGCGATAATCTCTAGCTTCGATATCCTGTTTACAGTAAGAACTGTCTCAAAAGTCAGCAACAGCAGACTTCACCTCTTCATTTTTGGTAACTTTATTTTCCAACGAAACCAAGTTTGGAAATAGAAAATAATTATAAGAAGAGCTAAATCTGGTGAATAAGATAAGCGATAAAACATTTCAAATTTTTAATGATTTTCATTTTGGCTATGGCAAAAGTGGATGTGTGAACTGGTGCATTGTCTTGAGCTAATAAAACGTTTTTTTTTCGCCAAACACAAGCTTTTTTCCAGAACTTCATTACTTTAACGTTGCAATGCATTAGCATAATACTCGTTGTTCTTTTTAAATATAATCAATACAAATTATTACCTTGCTTGCAAATGAATTTGTTTTTCTCTTCTTTGAATACGATTCTTCCAATTCAGTCTACTCTTTTGACTGTTCCTTGGTTTTAGGTTGAAGAAACATTGCCAAACACTCTATTGGAACATCATCACGAGGCTGTTTTGTTTTACTGTGTACAAGCGCGACACCCATCTTAGCATATCTTTCTCATCTCCAAGTTTTCGGAAAATATGCGAAATATAGCATATTTTGTAATGTCTGTTATTTCAGATAGCTCACCCATCTTCAGCAGACAATTATTTAATCATTTCAAGCGTAGACACCTCAGTTGATTGAATACAAGGTGTTCGTCTTTGCAGGTCATAGGTGGCTCTGAGATCTAGCTTGGCCTTACTATTAGTTGGACTACGATTTCTCAAATGAATGTGTAATGAATTACATACCGGTGACCAATTTTGTCCATGTTTATAAATTTTCTGATATCCTCTATTTTTGTGGACTCAAAAAAAATAAAAATAAAAAATTCTAAACAACGTAGCATCCTAAAAATCAAAACATGTGTTTTGTAAGGTTTCACTATTTCATTAAAGTAATTTTTTTAAACTACTACCACCATTTATAAGCCCTCGTATCCCCATTCTTCTCTCTTTGAGCAGCTTCTTTGTTGGATAGAAAATTTTATGACTTTAATGTTTAAATATGATTTCGAACATGTGGCCGTACAACTCGCCATCTGAAACACCAATTTTCAAAAACTTTTCGCAGCATATACGGCCGAATTTCGCCAATAACTCTTCGAATGTTGATTTCTCTGGTTTATCGACGTAGACAAGTGACTTGTCATTAGACCAAAGAAAATAATCCAATGGAGTTAATTCACACGTATTCAAAAAACACTTCCCTAATGTCTTCGTCCAACGTTTCATGTCACCACCAGTGATTAATGCCAGCTAATTGACGTACGAAAAAGTTTCTAATTATAACAGTCTGACCATCATTGTTTTTGCAGACATGCAATGAATTTAAACATTTTACACAGCGCGTAATCAGGGTAACACCCCCCGATCGTTAATGTTAAATGTTATCTGAACTAATTGAGATATGGCCTTAAAGTTTTCATGTAGTAGACTTTTATCAATTCTCTTTAAAATAAAACAACAATGACTGCTATACCATTCAATATAGTATTTCAATTAATTTTTTTAGAAAAACTACCATCTGTCACGATTTTATACACGTCTTTTGAAGCACCACGATCGAACTTTTGAATCATTTCCAGATTGATAAATTATGGAGTATCCAATGAAAAAAAAAGTGGAATTAATGTGCAAGGATACCTTTATCTCCGAATATGTCACATGACGATCTTGCATTATCAGTTCACGCACTGCATCGATGATCTGTGGCACTACAACCGATTTTGGACGACCTTCATGGAATTTGTCGGCGACCGAACTACGACCACGATTGATTTCACTACACCACCGATATACTGTGGTTTTGGATGGTGCATTATTGCCATTCAAAGAACTGAGTTCATCGACACATTCTTGTTGAGATAATTCACTTCGAAAATTGTGAAAACCTTCTCTTGAAATTTCCATTTTTTTGGCCAAATTGATTTTCTTAACTCACTGTAAACAAAACCAGTAGCACTTGTACATCAAAACGTACGTTTATGCTAAAAAAATGTTAAAATTTATTATGGTGTTACTAGATTTTAGCTATTTTTAGGTGTTACGAAAATGTATAATTCATATTCTTGTTGTACTCGATAGTGCCTATCAGGAAAGTGGTATCATTTCCCAGATTTTTCTACTCTATTCTCTCTTATCGCATAAGTTCTTGTATTATATACATATTTTACACGTGAAAAAATTATATTTTTTTTGTTTTTGTTGTACAATTTTGTTGTTGTTTTTAATGGATTTTGTAAAGCCGTAAATATAGTCTTAAAATAATATAAAATGTTTAAATTCATCGTATTTAAAAGACTGAAATGTAAACTATTTATATTCCAGAGAATGTGAATTGCTCTGGCCTAAGTCTATCCATAATAAAATGTCAAACCAAACAATAAAACAAAAAACAACTATCAGTTGTTAAATCGGTTGTCAAATAAAGCAGTGTTGTCAACTCAAAGTTATGAACCTCTAAAAAAAAACCTATATTTAAACGTGTGTTTTTACTGTATTGTGGGATTTTTGTATATTGGTTTATATCAAGGTTGGTAATGTGTTACCCTTGTATTGCCGTACTGATTTGCGTATTTGACGGCATTGCCAATTCGACCATCTCTGGGTAACACAATCTTACATGTTTAAAATTAACGGATATAAAAGAGAGGATATGAGAGCGTTTGAGACATTTCCGCAACTTTCCAAACTGTAGGCAGTTAGGTATGTAAGAAGGCTGCTTTGCCTACGTCGGTATAGTTATCGTTTTGCAGTCATAAATTAAAGTCGTGTTTAGGCGTAAATAAAAGTGTTGAATAAGCCAATATTAAGTGCAAGATTAATAAGTTGCTGTATTAAGATAAACCGTATAAAGATAAAGTTATGAAATTAAACTGTAAAACGACGAGCTGGTGTTTATTTTATTTTGACGCAATTAAGAAGAACTCAAACATTTTATAATTATAAAACATAACAATACCATATCTGTTTTGTTTTGTGCTCGATATAATAAGTAAATAAATTAATTATTTTATAAAGCCGTGAAAATAAGCAAAAAAAAAAAAACTCAATTATTTCTAAAAGAGCAAAAAAATTAAAACCTTGACATTTTGATAGAGAACCGTCAATAATTGAATATGGCATACACTGCTGTGTATCAATCAAGATCGTTTCTTCATATTCAATTAAAACATAGTCAATTAAAACATTGTCAACCTGCTCAACGCATAAGTTTGCACTAATTTTATGAATTATACTAAATCACAGAATCTCCATGAAAACTTATGGAAACTTTAGCCTCACGATCTCGGAGAATATCTGTAAAAAAATTTTTAAATCCATGGTGACCATCTATATTAATAAATTTCCTCATCCCAAAATGTATTTTATTAAAGTCTAGCATTTTTATCTCGCTGCTTAAGTCTAGGATGGGACACACGTTTAACAAATTTATCTCTCTATAGCCCCATGTGACATATCTGTAATAAACTATAAAAATTGCTCTAAAATTTATATCAAATAAAATTTGTTGATATAAATTGTTGTTAAAATAACAAGCATGTTGTTTAATAGTGTTATCTGTAGTGAACACTACAGACGGTATCATTAAGAAGTTATATGACTGTGAAATGTGGAAAACGGGTAAAGTAAAAAATACGTTTAAACGCAAAATTTAAATTTTGTTAACTTATGATATATAAAGAGTGAAACAATTTGTAAAATTTTTCTACGGTGTAGCAGAAAAAGCGTTGTGCTACAACTAGCAATTAACTGATTCAAACATTTACACCCTAAAAACACAAATAAAAAGATAACAATTATTTCTTTTTAATTTGGTAGAACAAATGTTTCTTTATTTGCATAAATCTATACAAAATTTAAATTTAACAGCTTTTCAAACCCTAGGCTATAAAGGGTTAAGACCGGGGTGTTTGATATTTGACATTTTATGCAATGTTGAAGTTGACTATGGGGAAAATTTTCGTCAAAAATACTCTATTTTGCAACAGCATAAAGCAGTAGTAGTAGTCCATAATTTCAAGGCATTTAAAAATTCTTTTATGGATAAAAACATAATGTGATGGATGGTCCTGATTTAAATCCCTTGAGAGTATTTGAGCCATTCTGTCATAACGCGTTTATGCTATCGGTCACCAGTTTGAAACTTTAAAGGATTTGAGATCATGCATTATTGAAAAATGGAGTATATAGTATACCACTGTGAATACTTTAAATTCTAACCGAATCTATGTTAAGGGGACTAAAAATGTCATTATATCTAACGGCGATACAATAAGATATTAGGTTGTAAGCCCGCTTAAAAATATATTGATAATATTAGTGTGAACGAAATATATATAATTTCGTTCGAAAATAATATCGTTTTTTAATAATAATAAGGAAAAGTTACTTAATACATTCCATGCAACTGATCATCAGTTACCAGCTGTTAAAAATGGAATATACATATGTGTGCATATAAGAATAATTATTTTAACAGCAACACGGCTAACGACTACCGTTCTAGCCCGTAGCAAACTTAAGGCCTACCTTTCGTTCATTACAGAACAACTAACCATTTGTATGTTTACTCCATTTAGTTATCGTTGACACGTCACGTCTACGTTACTTCTAGAATAATTGGGCCCTTAGTCTAATTTCTATTTTTTTTTTGGCGACAACAAACAGTTTAGTGCTGTCAATACAATAAGATGCATGAAATAGGCGTTTTAAAAACGCAATACGTGAAATATATACATTAAAAACGCGAAAAAATGTATGTGGCACCACTAAAAAAGAATAATCATCATTGTTACGTTTTGTTGAGGTTATGTTCAATGGTTATGTTCAAATCAGATGTTTATTTTGTAGTTATAGTCGTTAAAATTATTAGTAGCTGGCTACTTGGCTATTTTTGTAGCCGGCGTCTATTGTAGTCGTGTGGTCGATGGTCGATAGCCTTGAATGTGTTTATAGCATTAGTTTAATATCTACATAAGATTCTATCTATAAAGGTTTTTATATGTTGAAAAAATGTTCTGGACTAAAACCATCTGTTTTATAAAACAAACATTAAAAGTGTTGTACGCAAAATATTATCCAATGTTTAAGATGGTCATGTAATAAGAATGGTCGAAAACTCGAAGGATAACTCAAACGAGGTAAACCCCGAATCGTTTGGATGGACCAGGCGGAGAAAAATCTCCATCAGACTCTCAAAGGATCAGACTCGCAAAGAATTGAATCGCGTGGTATTTTCTACTTTCGGCACTCACTTTATAAGGTTATGAATTGTTTATGGCCATAAAAAAGAAAAAAGATCAAAAGAAATAGTAAAAGTTAATAAATTCTTATATAAAATTGGTACCCTGTAAAATCTACGTAGCCCTATACAAGCTACTGTAGAAAATTATTTTAAATATTAATTGTCATAGAGCAGGGGTGAGCAACCTTTTTAATCAACGGGCTAATTTAAATTTTAAATTTTTTTGAGGGCCTTGCATAAAGTAACACTTTTTAATAATTTACAAAATTTTATTTATAATAAACATTAATATAAAAAATAAAAAATTAAAAAGAAATCAAGATTTCACACACAGATCTTAATGCAAAAAAAGGCAAGTATTTTTAGTGAGAAATTTGGCACTGTTTTTTCGATACAAGCTAATCGATATCAGCTGGAATTGATGAGATGGCTACACGTACGCAGCTTTCTAGTCGTGCATCACTTGGTCTTGATCGGTGGTCGTTTTTGATGAATTTCATGGTTGAAAATAATTCTTCGCAAACATACGTACTTCCAAACAGAGACATCATTTACTTTGCATTTTTCGTCAAGAGCGGAAATTTCTCAGGGCTCACATATGATTTATAAAAGTTTTCGATGTTTACTGAAAGAAATACATTTTTTAAATCTGTATGATTCTGCATGTCAATTACTTCCATTTGAAACTCTTTGGGAACTGTAACCACAACGATATTAAATGGTGAGGAAAACATTTTTAGTGGAACCGCTGTCTTCTCAGTTTTGAACATTTGGAATCGTAATTGAAATTCGTTGATTAAAATGTTTATATATGGTGCGTATTTTTGAGAATTGGTAACGTTTTCTTTTTCTAAGTGTGGAAAGTGAGACATATTATTCTGCAAAAAATGCTGTTTCCACAATTTTAATTTGCACTCAAATCCCTGAATTTTATCATACAAGTTATGAATAAACAGTCCTTTTCCTTGAAGTTCAATATTAAGATCATTGAGATGCTGCACATCCTTCTTTATTACCAAAATGAAGGAAGTCATATCCCTTCATATCCAAGAACAATTGTATTTCGCTATTTAAGTTGTATACTCTTTTAAACATTGCACCTCTACTAAGCCAACGACTTCGGTATTTTAAAACCACATCGCCATATTCAGTTTCTAAATCCTTTAGGAATTCTTCAAACTGGGGGTAATTTAACGCTCGCGACTTAATAAAATTCATTAATTTAATTATTGGTAATGTGACATTTGGCATACCCAATCTTTTCGCACACAAAATTTTCCTGGTGAATTACGCAGTGGTTAATGAATATTTCCCTTCCTGTGGCCTTCTTAATGTCTTGAAACAGCCTTCCTGATACTCCAACCTCCATACTTGACATTGCTCGTGCTCCATCTATCGATACACCCATAATCTTTTCTAATAAAATTGAAAAATTTTCCAACACAGACTTTAGTTCATCGTACAAGTCTTTGCCGGTTGTAGTTCCTTGCGGTAATATTAAAATTGGAGTCAACACCACGTATAAATATAGCCAGCTGTACTGTATCGCTAATATCGGAACTCTCATCAAGCGCCAAACAACAGTATTCGAATTTTGCAATGCGTTCACAAAGCGTTGTTGCTATGTTCTCAGACAAGTCTTCCATTCTCCTTGCTATGGAGAATCTTGATGAACTAATGTTTGAAATAATTTTGATTTTTTCAGAAAATGCTATTTCTGCGACAGCAGTCAGACATTCTTTTATCATCTCTCCATCCGCGAAGGGTTTCATTTTTGTGCCAGTATTTGACTGACAACATAACTAGCCTTTACTGCGATATTTGATAAAACAGTTTGATTTAAAAAATAATCCTGTTGTTTTTCGAAGTTTTTCTCCATTTGATTAAACTTATCTATCCGGAGTTGTCCTATTAGGTTTTTGTATTGTTGTTCATGTTTTGTATCGTTATGCCTTTTTATGTTCTATTCTTTTAAAGTCGACACAGTTTCTGAGCATATTAAGCATACAGATTTATTTTTGACGAAAGTGAAAAAATAACCAAATTTCCACTTTTCTTGAAAATTCCTCTGCTCATCTGCAATCGTACGTTTTTTCTTTTCTTTTCAGACATTCTATTGTGGAAAAAAAATTTTAAAGTTAACAAAGTTTGGGGAAAAACTTAATTTTGAGTAAAGAAAACTCTAATATTACCTTTTCGACAATAATATTTCACTAACTTTTCAAGAAATACAAAAATTGTTAGTTAACAGCTTACCAGTATGACTAATTGTGTGACAGAAGCAAACACGAATAACCACAGAGGCGGTGCGTTCGTTTGAACAAAAGGGAAATTCCCCGTTTTACATTAAAAAGAAATATGTATGCACAAATTAGTGTCGCCAACGCTTCTTTTCAATTTCACGTTATACAAGTCACAATTTCATGATGAAGTGTAACGGAATTCTATTTAAATCGTGTTGTAGAAATACCGCGTTATGCGGGGTTTCCCGTAATTAATTTTATTATATAATATTGTCGCAATTTAGACGATATGAGTTTTCTTGCATAAAATTTAACTTTATGGACATGTGTATACATACGAGTGTGTAGAGAACATAAAAGAGTAAACATGTTTCTTTTAAAATTTTTTAATTTTATTTTTTAATATGAATATTTATTTTTGTTGAAAGCTAAAAAGAGACAAATAAATACAAATCCAAAAAATGTTTTAAACGGAAATGCAAATTTAAACAAGAATAATAAAAATTCTTGCAAAAAATCTTTTACCGTCTAAGCCGGGAAAAATTGATGGGAGAAAGTAAATAAAATAAACCAAATTTTAAAAATGCTTTGCGAGCCACAATGACATGTTAAACGGGCCGCGTGTTGCTCAACGCTGTCGTAGAGGACTCCCTATTATTAGGCTTATCTGTATTTTTTAATTGTATTTTTTTCTTGTAATATACAAAAATGCTGCCGAGGTTATTGGTTCCTGTTGCCAAAGTTATTTGCCTGTATTCAATGAAATATTTACAGGAAATTCAAATAATTCTCAAAAGCTTGTAAGAGTAAATGTGAGTTAATAAGTGAAGGTGTATAAATTTATAGATGAGTGCATGTGTCTGTGTTGTTTTCAAGTGCCATCCAAAGCATGTGCATTTCATTTGAAATACGTGTGTACGTATTATGCGTACATGTATTTGTACATAAAGTATAAACCAATACAAACACATTACAGTGAAATCATAACAATCGTCTGTTTCCTTTGTTTCCTTCAACTACAATTAAAGCCATTTAATAAAAAATATTTTATGCTTTCCGAGTATACTTATGCATAAGTGTGTCTCACACATACATACATTCATGTAACTCTCACTTTTTTTCTAAACTAAAGCCTATTGTTTTCAATCGTTTTCGTTTTTTTTTTTCTTTTTTTTGAAAGGTTGAGTGATAAAGAAAATCAGGTCAATAGTCTTTTATTTTCTATTTTCTTCCCTAATTCTTGTTGTTCTTACTTTTGCTGTAATATTTCTTATTACTCCATGCAGCTACTTTGAAAAATTTATACATGAGATGTAGAGAATGTAAATAAAAAAGAAAAATATATTAAATTTAATATATAATACAAATAATATTTTTCTTTTCGTATAAAATATATAAATTAAATAATTTGATGTCAAAAATTTTTGTAGAACTAATATGTATGTATGTTATGTATGTATATAAACTATGCTCACCGATTTGATTAGATATACATACATATCGGGTCACTTTTTAAGAACTTTCATCTTTGATTAAAAAAAACGCATAAAATTTAAAGAAATGTGTGAAATCTTTATTTGGGTCGTTAGAACAATCTATATAACTCAATGCATAAAACTGGGGCTGCGCCTCAAATGGTTAATACGCTGAATCCAATTTTGGCATACTCTCTCCAACATATCGGCCAATATCTTACAAACAAATTCTTCAATATTAGCTTCCAGTGTGTCAACCGTTGCGGGCTTGTCCCTATAGACACGAGCTTTAACATAGCCTCACAAAAAATTGTCGAATGACATTAAATCGTACGATCTGGGCAGCCAATTAACCGGCCCTAGATGTGAAATAAACTGTTCACCGAACTCGCATGTCAGCCGAGTCCACCTCTTCCATTTTGAGCAAAAAAAATGTTTAATCATCGCACAACAGCCTTCGTTATCTTTGAAAAAGTGCGGTCCAGTGATGTCACCGGCACATAATCCACACCAAACAGTACATTTTTCGGAATACATTGGCATTTCTTGCAATGCTTCTGGCTGTTCTTAATACCATATACGGCAGTTTTGCCTGTTCACGTACCCATTCAACCCGAAATGAGTTTCGTTGCTGAACACAATTTTCCGATCAAAAAAGCGTATCTTCATCCAACTTAATTTTGATGAGAAAATTCACTAATATGCAAGCATTGTTCGTTTGTAATTCGATTCATGATTATATTACACACTAAGCTAACTATGTTTGACAGTAACACGAAAACAGCTGAGCTGCCAAAAACAGTGTTACCAAAAAGAAAATTGGTAAAATCACCAGATATACATGTACATGTATGAAATGTAAATCCCGGTAATCCCGGTACTATCGTGCCGATATTCACACCGGCCAGATCCAACAAGCCATCCAGAAATGGACTACCAAGGCAAGCAATCCTAATGTCCGAAAGACTCGGGCACTGGCATAGGAAGTGCTCGACAGTCTCACAAAAGATATTTTTAAAAGAATTATATTACTTGTATGTAAAATTGACTAAGTTTAGTTAGAATCAGTTCACAATTGACTTAATTATCATGTTGCAGTTTTTAAATAAACAACGTAAATATTTTCATGTTCAACGTACGTCCATCGATTTCTAAAAACTAAGTCGGAAAAAAATTTACAAATTACACTATACACCTTTAGTATTAACGTATTTTATTATTTCTCACATTTAATGTGTCTTAAAAATAACTTTATATAAGTGACTAGCTAAAACCCGGTGTGCTTCGCTACCCCCCATCTTAAATGCTACTTTAGTTACATATTTTACCCAGTTTTCCCATTTTGTCCCCTTTGAGTCGAAATCCAATCATTTGTTCCATCTAGAAAGACACAGTAGGTTCTGCTTTTTATCTGTATACAGTCTTAAAACAAACACACATTCATTTTTATATAGTCATAGATCAACTGTTGTATCACTATAAAATGTATTCCTCATAAAAAAATTTAAAGGAATGCATTTAAATTAATGATTTGTTAAGTCATATAGACCAAGTTCAGAAACATTAATATTTACTTTGTTCTGGAGGTGGCGCATCCACCTACTCAATTTCGCCTATATTTCGACTAATGATGTGTATTGACTACGAAGTTGCTTAGGCCAAATTCAGAAACTTTCACTATTATGGTTCCCTAAATATGCAGCAATAAATATTTGCTTTGTATGGGAGGTGCCACACCCACTTATTCAATTTCGACCATATTTCGGCTAATGATGTGGATTAACCACGAAGTTATTTGCACCAAATTCAGAACTTTCCACTGCTACCGTTCCAGAGATATCCAAAAATTTGTGTTCACTTTGTATGGAAGGTGCCACTCCCACTTAGCTTAAGTCAAGGCGCATAAATGTATTTAATCCATTTTTTTAAATCTTTCTTTCTGCCAATTTTACATGCGCTTACTTTTTAGCTAAAGTTTTTTGAAACAATATTGAATTTGTTCAAACTTCTTATGAGCATGTAGTATTTCTTATATATTCCTATTTTTCCTTAATTTTCTAACTATATAACTTAAATTGGCTTAAACTTAATTAATTTTACCATATTCATTTTTTTTAAAGTTTCAATAAAATATCTCATGTTTACTTAAAACCATTAAATGAAAGGTGGCAAATTTAAATTTTAATTTTAAGGTTAGGAAGAAAATTGGCTTAAAAACTTTTTTTCTTGACAAATTGAGTTTTATTCATACCAATATAGAATAGAAATATGGGAATTAATAATGAAATTTGGTGTCGAGCAAATGTCAACCTATAGCACGTCGACAGAAATCCGACCGACAAAATTTTGTACCACATTTTGCAACGGGAGATCAGACGTGGGTTTATGAGTACGACACGCAATCCATACATCAAGCAAGTGAATGGCGTTCACCAAATAAGCCGAGACCAAAAAAACGCCATTTGCAATCAAAACAGAAGGTAATGCTCATGGTTTTTATGGAATTTTAACGGTGAATTTTTTATGAATTTTCGCCAGAAGGACAGACAGTAAGCGTTATAAGACGATAACGCACCATCGGACAGTGCCATCATTATTTGAAATTTTTTGACAAAAAATGCAACAAATACCATCCAAATGCCACCGAATTCACCTGATTTGGCTCCCTGTTACTACTTTCTGCTCAATCGAGTTAAAAACCATTACTGGGAATGCATTTCAACAGCCGAGAGGAAGTATTGGAAAAATCGCAGGAAGCATTGATGGACATACCGAAAACCGAATATAAAAAATGCAAGTGCCAAGCATTATAGCTTAAGATTAAGATTTAGCAGGAATATCAATAACAGATGTACCAACCGAACAAGAAAAAACTTAAATCGGAATGGTGGGACTGCCACACGGAGACTATTCAGGAAACTATTAACCGGTTATATTTCTTATTGCAAATATGCCCATTGTTTAAGTACTTCTCTGAATTTAATATATAACGACTTTTATATATATGACGACCATGAACGCTTCACAAACAACGTGGAAACTATTGGAGATCGAAAAATATATGCATTCTTGAACAACAGTATATATATATATATATATATATATATATATATATATATATATATATATATATATATATATATGTATAAATATAACATAACATTAAATGAATATATATATATATATATATATATATAGATATCTATATATATATATATATATATATATATATATATATATATATATATATATATATATTCATTTAATGTTATGTTATATTTATATATATATATATATATATATATATATATATATATATATATAAATATAACATAACATATATATATATATATAACATAACATTAAATGAAAGAACATGGTGACTGCTCACAGTCAATGAGCTGCACCCGATTCTATTTTTAAACTCATTGAAAGGGACCTACAATTTAATGCCGGCTCCGAACTGCAGATGCATTTACAGCAATATTCAATGATACTGCTGTCGAGAAACTTTTTTCGTTGTTAGTCACGTTTCGTACCTACCATACCACAGCGGCACACAATATCTTTTTTCTTATTTTCTGTAGATAAATATCAACCTTTTATAAAGAGGTCCGCCAAATAATTTTTTTTTTTTTTTTTTTGAAAATGCTATAAAAAAAAAACCACTAAATATTTTCTCAAATTTCTCAATCCTTCCGGTTAATAATGAAAAATAATTTCATTCAAATGGCTTCCTCGACTAGCCATGTAGTAGACTACACGATCGCTCCAATTTTTAAGCACGTTATCGATTGTGTGCAGCTGTATTTCACCAATGGCTTCACGAGTATTGTCCTTTAAAGCGTCAATTGTCTCTGGCTTGTTGGCGTAACACTTATCTTTGACGGCAAGCCACAAATAATAGTCCAACGGTGTAAAATCGCAGCTCCGAGGTGGCCAAACGACATCAGCTCTGCGGCTGATAATGCGATCTTTAAAAACAGAGCGCAAAACATCGAGTGTAGCTTCGGCTGTGTCCTGTTGAAACTAACATGGCCCGATAACGATCGCCATTGACTGTAACGGCCACTCCTTGCTCATTTTCGAAGAAAAAGGTCCCAATTATGCCTCTGGACCTAAATCCGCACCAAACAGTGACTCGTCTTGGGTATATGGCTTTTCAATGTATGCGTGCGGGTTTTCTGTGCCCCAAATGCGACAATTTTGCTTGTTTACATAACCGCCAAGATCAAAATGAGCTTCATCTGAAAAGATGATTTTTGATTCTGCAACATTATCATGATTTTCAAAGTAACGTCGCAATATTTCCCAGCATTGTTCAAGCGTATACACAACCATATTCGTTCAGCGGAAGGATAAAACTAATTATCTGTCAAATCAGACATGAGCTAAGTGTTACCATTCACGAAATAAGCACTAGTTGAAAAAAAAACGTTAGATGGCGGACCCTTTATAGGGCGAATGATGATCAACTAGACTCATTGTAAGGGACATACAAACCTCGGCTTCGAATGGAAGATGTATAAGTTAGTGAAGTTTTTCACAGCGTAAGTGCTCATAACCTGTCGCTAGTAATGTTGTCAGTTGATACCGCTATTGAAAATTGTCAGATGGTGTGGCTTGGGATTGAACCGATTATTAAATAGGTGGTGCACGCATTTATATTTCTACAGATGTCCTTTGAAGTGTGAAAATATTTGAAATCGATGCAAATTAGTCTGGATATATTGAGTGTCCTTAAATACCGAGCTGAAAAGACTTTTCGCCACCAGGAATTATTAATCACCTTAAATGTGCCCATAAGTTAGCAATATTGTGAAGCAAGCAAAAGTTGATTATAAACATACCAAGAAGTCTTTAGGCGCTGTGAAATGAAACCTTACAAAATACGCTGTAAAGAATCTCTATATAAAATATTAGGACGTTGTGTTGTCGAGGAAGAAATACCAGTAGAGGCCATAAAAAAGCCGAACGTTGTCCTAGCATACTTACTTGCTAGAAACTACAATATGGGATAATGATTTATCAACTCAATTTGCTAATCCAACAAGAATTGAGAAGCATTTTATTTTAATAAGAGAACCGGTTATCCGGCTATCTAATTAATTTTCAACCAAAAACCGGTATTTTAAAAATTGCAGCTTTTCGAATTATTCGAAAATCAGTTTTTGAAAAAAGTCGAATAATCGCTCTCCCTATCCAAAACAAATACTTCTACTATTATCTTTCTCAAAATATGTAAAATTAACGATTTTTAAGCTTTAAAAATGCGCACATTTGTTCACCAATTAATATTACTACTATACATTTTGAAATGGCTTTTGACACCGAAAAGTACTATAATAATAATCGCCACTGTTGACACAGAACTAATGTACAATCCCTGTTATGCTGGCGTTAGACAAAGCCATGTTAACTTCCCTCTAAGCATTGCCTTCGAATATGTGTAACACATTCATTCATTTAGACATTCAGTCAAAATAACCTAAGACTTAAAACAAGGCTGGAAAACCTTGAGAACTTCAAAGATACTTGCTTCTTTGCGTAATGAAGGCTAAGCTGCATTTTTACGTACGATTTTTGTCAGTAGTTTTAAAATTTTATGAAATTTCATTCGATATCCAATGCAGTAATTTTCCTACTGTACTAGTAGTGACATATGGGACGACATTTCAAATCAATGCTGCAAGCCTTTAGATTAGAAACCAAAATTTGAAAAAAGTTTTGTCTTCTTAATGATCCTTTGCTGATGTACGTGGACCAAGGAACTTATGCATTCAATCTCCACACATATCATCTAATGAGTAAATAAGCATTTTTAATTCGTTTGAACAGCCTAAACTTTATATTACGATTTCAAATAATGACTTGGTGCCATCAAATAGAAAAAAATATCACCAAAAAATAGAGATAAAAAGCATTAAGTAATAACTCGAAAATTTTGAGCGCACTGAGTTAACAACACTGGTTGGAATTCAAGCGATGAGTTCACCGATGACTAAAGAATGCTGTTGATTTATTCCGCTATGCCTAACGACAATCACAATCTCATATAAGAATCAGTTCCGGTCATGATTTGAGAATTGGTAGATTAACTTGGCGATCACCTACGGTAGTCTTTGAACTCCAGATGGATCAATATAAACAATTAGATCACTAAGAAAATAAAATAAATTAAAACTCAGTAAAATCTTGAAAATATTTTTACTTTTTTACCTTTTTAAAAACGTGTATTTATGGGTTCGTAGATTGTAGTTAAAATAAAATAAATTTTGTGTTTGGTTTTAATTAAAAATCTTTTACTCAACACAGTTTTGTGCACCACTGCTTCTAATCTTTTTACAGGCAATAACAATTTTTATTCTTAATTACTCTGTCTGTTTAAAACTTTGCAAACAATAACAATTACTCGACAGATGTTTCTTCCTAAAGATCTTCCAATCCGATTGTAACTGTTTTTTTTACTTCACGATTCACTTCACGAGTGTACTCCTTATAAACTCTCTTCACACGAACTGAACTCGCTGGGTTTACTTTACTTAAACTGCTTATTGTTCGCATCGATGTGCTTTTTATATGGCTGAGTGAACAATACATCGAAAGCTCTCGAACCTCTTGATATTTCAGGTAGATTCTATTTCCTTCTTTTAATTTCTTTTTAGTTTTTTTGTAGCCATGCGTATGTCAACATCTACCTCTTTCAGTTTTTAGTATTTGTTGTTGCTTGTTATTGTCTGTTTTTTGTTTTCTTTGCAGTTAGTTTGTTGTTGTTGTTGCTGTGTTATTTTTATTTACTTCATCTCTGCTAATAATGTTTGTTGTTGTCGATTCTGGCTATTTAAAAACATCGTGTATAGTTGTTCTTGCACCCTTCGTTTATTTATTTTAACGAAGTAATAAACGCAGAGGTTCCCAATCTTATTTTCGTAACAATATATTGCTGTGTCCTTAGTTTTACTAGCAACTGTAGTATGTGTCTTAGAAAAATTCTTCAACATATACCGAGATTGTAGAAATGAACGAAGAGCGCAAATCGGAAGTAATCACTATCTTGTTCGAGCTGAACTTAATCTTAACATACGACCAAGAGGGAGAGACAAAAGATAGAACGAAGAATATTTGATATAAGTAAGCTGACAGAAGAAAATTGTCAAATATTTTCACGAAAAATTACACGACATGTAAGAGATTTATACGTTTTAAAACCACCAATAGCCATTTGGAAAATGTGGGTAATTTTGAATATTTTGGAATCAGAAATAAAAGTGATAGTGGCGCTGTAGATGATACAAACAGCTTTATAGGCACAGCAAGCACTTCATCGCGCATGCTTAAATGACGTATGGAAACGCAGAAAGCTTCAATATGATCAAGTTGAACATTTTTAGTGCTCGTGTGAAGTCAATTATGCTTTATGTATGCGAAAGCTGGCTGGCCTCAAACACAACAAAGCAAAGGTTACAAACATTTTTTAATAGATGCCCACAGAAAAATTTAAGAATCTGGTGCCCAAAAACAATATCTAATGAAAGAGTATGGCCCATTATTTCGAAGATAAAGAGGACGAAGTATGGTATGGATGAATCGGGCATACCCTGCGGAAAGACTCAAACAATCTAGTGTTTGTAATAAACAGTAAAAAGGGCATCCACAAAACAACTTGGCGAGAAACAATTACATCGGGAACTACTAAGTCAATAAACGAGCTGAGTTATCTGGCGATAAATAGAGTTTAGGTTTAGGTTTCATACCAGTGTTTGTTTGAGTGATAAGCAATAAATCAAAATTAAATAAAAAATAAATTTTTCAATTTTACTTCATAACTATTTTAAGTCCTTTTCACATTTAATTCTCAACTAAAATGATTTCAAAAATTCTTTCCAAATTATAAATAATATTTTCATCACAAAAAACACAAATGATGGCGCTGGAAATTTTCAACAACATTTCACAGCAACTTTAAAACTTTATTCTTCTTTCTGTAGGAACGCGTCTGTGTAGACATAAAAAGGGAAGAAGTAAGAAGCAACTTCAATAACTATTTCTTTGCAAGAGTTTCATAAAATTTTAATTAATTAGGGCATTAGAACAAGTATGACAAAAAATGAAACAACAACAACAGATCGATCTGATGGTGGTGGATTTGGAAAATATTGAAATCTTTAAAGTTTTATGCGACTTGCCGCTAAAGAATCTCTCGTACAGTGAATTGAAAATCATTTTTATTATTTCATTAATTTATGTATGACATACCATACTTACTATTATAACACAATTGTAAAGGGGTAAAGAGAGAGACTTCTTTAAGTTTACGTTGCCACATTTAGATGCGCATATTCTTATGTGCAGTCATGGTAACGCTGTTTAAACTGTAATTCTGTTACTGCTATTGACTGTTTAATTTCAAAAGTTGCAGATTCAAGCCAACTGACTGAAACTTTTTACGACTTTTCTTTTTGTACTCACTTCAACTCTCTACCATACAAACATATAAATGGTATTTTAATTAATTAAAGATTTTCCACATAAATGTCTCTAAGCTGGAAAAACAGAAATTTCTCTTCAATAATCTTATGATAAATTAAGTCTTTTGTCGACTATTAAAAAATTTGGCTTAGAAATCATAAAATAATTCGCACGGTAATGGGGTTGTAGCTCTTCTTTACAATGTGAAATTAAGCCAAACAAAATTTGATTCTGAGCATCCAAAAACAATTTGGCGTTTTCATATCGTACCACAGTTTTCAACTTTTCAAAAAAGACTGATCCTAATTACCCGCTTATTTAGACTTAAGAAAAACAGCGAGACAGTGCTTTAGAGCTTGTATTCGATCTTGAAACAAAATCTTCTAAATATGACGACCGGTTTTAACCATACTTATACACAAGGTAGGTATTGGGACCTCTATGGTTCAAATCAGAAATCGAATGAGCGCGATAAATTAATCCAAAAGAGCCTTCTTTAGTAATATAAAACATATATAGATAAGTTTTCCTATGTTTGTCATTCAATAACTCGAGAACTAATCCACCGATAGCGTCAAAATTGGCTCCAAATAGGTTCGAAGTCAACAAATATCATCAATTAAAACATGGGCGAGAATGGACAAGTTGGCATGGTACTTTCCGTCAAAGTAAATATATATTCTTTTTATATCTTGAGAACGTTTAAAGTGGAAGTTTCTGAATTTGGTCTAAATGATTTCTTAATTAATGCACATAAGTATATCATAAGTCAAAAAGAGGACGGAATGGGGTAATTGAGCATGGCACCTGCCATACAAAGTTAATTTTTTTTAATACGTCTATCCTTTAAGGAGTTTATTGGCTTTCCAGAAAGCATTAATTATTTTATTTCAGTTTTAGTAATTAAGTTGATTTTTCAAGCTAAGTAGCTGATTAATCTACTGTAGCTCGTCTCCATATAATTGTGTGTAGTGGTAAAGATCCGTGCTAAGTGGTGCTGATCCTTACTTAGCTTTGTAATTTGTTCCCAGTAGTTGGCATTTTTCTCCTGATAATTCTCGTCTGATGTGTGTCATCATCGACGGAGGTAAGTTGAAAATCTCAGGGGGCTTATTTATATTAAGTCAAAGTTTATATAGATGGATTCGTCTGGAGGGAGGTTGAAGTCTTTTTATTTAATACTCGAAACCGTAATTTAATTTTTTTCTTCACCATTACACCACGCCACCCTCAGACAAAGTAAATATTGATTATTGTATACCTTGTAAACGGTTAAAGAAGCTTTTAAATTTGGTCTAAACTAATTGGCAAATCGTCAGTTTAAAAATGGGCGGAATCGAATAAGTGGGCGTAGCTTCTCGCATACAAACTAAAAGTTTCTGATTTCAATTTAAACAACTTCTTGGACAACACTCGTCTTCAGTAAATGACTGGGCGCGATTGGATATGTGGACGTGGCACCTTTAATTCATACTAATTATGTAATCTTGCATGTGTGGAGAACCGTAACAGATCCAGCTTCATTATATGTATATCTACATCGTCCAATATGCGGAAGAGCTTGGATGAGTGGGTATTACTTTTTGTAAGGAATGGCGAAGCACGCTGGGTAAAGTTATCAATGTATATCTAAAAATGAATATGTTTTTGAATGTATGCGTGTTTGTGTGTTTATTTAAGTCTACCACATATACAGGTAAAAGTTTGAACCCTTTAGCCTTGGAGTTGGAAAGAAATGAAATGTAGGAAAAGGTAGTTATTAAGATAGGGGTAGCGAAGCGCGTCATGGGTTAGCTAGTTCATAATAAACTTCTATTAAAATATAAATGTTCGTTTTATGTTCCCCCAAATGCATATAAGCTTTTAGAAAAGGCCTTTTATTAAGTCTTAAGTCTAGTTTAGGCTTTAGTCCATTATTTAAAAACTTAAATATTTTAAAAAATCTATGCCAAAAAAGTTTCTGGCAGTTTGCCATTCTTGAAAGTTTTACAAATCATTGTCAGTATTTTTAACTTTAAAACTTCAATTACTTTAAGACAAAATTTCTAAGAAGAAAATGAAGTCTATCGAAAAGCAATAGAAAACTGTCTTTAGCAATTTATTTCATTTTTGTTTTCTTGTTTTGTTTTTGTTTTTGTTTTTATATTACTTTTGACATTTAAACCTAAAAAACCATATTTGATGGAAAAAAGAGAAGACGAAACAAACGAAAAATGAAACAACTACAGCAACAAAGTTTAAAATTGAAATAAAAAACTTAAACAGAATTATAAACAACTACGCAGCCTACACTCATACATACATTCACGCATACATACACATATACATACATACATATGTACATAGAATATATTATGTACTAAAATAAACTATGTAAGTATATATGTTAAGAAATATTGTAAATAGAAAAATATGTATGTATGTATGTAGTGTATATATCATGTAATACAAAACAATGATGTTGTTGTTGTTTTAGTTGTTGATAATGATGATGGGCTTTTAAGCTCCTGTAGCACAACTACAATGAACTATTTACTTACCCGCACCAACACATACTCACTACCCCCAACTGATAAAACAAATTAAATTCCATTTTCAAAAAAAAAATATCGCTTATACCACCAAGCGTTTACACACTCATGCACACAAACAAAACACAAAACCTACAATCTCACACAAGCGGAAACGCACACATAAATACACGCCTAAAAGTATACTTGACAATATTTGAAAAAGTAAAAAACCAAAAAAGAAAAAACTTCAACCAAATTTAGATGGATAGCGGTATGAGTGTATGCAACATTTTTTATGCAGAATCTTAAAAGAACAAATTGATTTCTAAGACAAAAGCTGATATAAAATTCCTGCTGCAAGACTTATTTCTTAAGCCGGTCAAGTAACTAATTGCGCAATGCAATAAATTCTATTATTAATTAATAATTTATTGTAAGGAATACCCTTTGATGGATTATTGTTCCATATAGGATAAGTATTATATAAGAACATTGGATGTTACAGTGCATAGAATAAAGTGTCCTTTCCCTTTCGTATTTCTTTTTGCATTTTAAAAATCGTAATTGTTTTGAAAATAATTAAAGATATAAATCTGGAGTCTAATCGAGGTTATCGGACAGTGAACATAATCCGTTGTTGTTTATTGTTATTCGATACGATAGTTTGTTCCATCGCGTAAACGGCGATTAGACACCTGATCTCCTTAGACTAATAATATGGTACTACAAAATAAACCTACAAAATATATGTACTTCAAAAACCTCTTTATGTGGGTTATAGGTCTAGTTGAGAGCCTTCCAAATCACTTTCAACAAAATTCAGAAACACTCTTAAATTTTCGAATTAAAATGTTTTTGCACAGCTTTAAGTTCTAATAACTGTACATTTTAATAGACTTTTATCCGATATATATTGTTTAAGGTACAAGACTTTCTCAAAGAATATTGAAAATTATTATCACTATTTTAGGAATTTTTTACTTTGATTATCATCTTCATTTCCAAAATTTTCCATAAAAGCATCTTTTTTTTAACATAAATTTCTTTCGAATAGGATTACAAAGATTTTATTATTGATTATATTTACAGTGTCGTGAATATAAAACATAGCTACTGTTTTTATAGCTGCTTTTTTATGTCAATTTGTATTTTCAAGCCAAAGATCAGTTTCTGTAAATTCATTGAATAATGCATCTTCATATTGATAATATCGGAACATCAGAATTCGATCAATGTTATGGCAAATGACATCAATGAGGCAAATAGTGACAACAATCTAATGACAATTATCATTATAATATTTTGTTATATTTTATGCGTCATCTATGCTGTGATTAGAGCATCATCAATTCAATATCACTTTTTAACATTTTCATCCCGGCGGCGGCTTTGAGATACATTGTCACTATGATATTCAAAGATTCATCCCCACAATACCAGCATCTAGTCGAAATTTGTATGAAATTATCGTAAATGAAATTTTCATTGATGAATCCTCGTGACAAAGAACAAACAAAGAGAGTTATGTATGTTAAGTTAATTTTAATATTATTATACGTTTGTCATAATTATAGTTATAAAATAATTTTTTTTACCAAAAAGATGTAAACTCATCTTCTGCATAATTGATAGCTTCACATGTTGCAATAAGCAACCTCAAATATACTGTTACGTTTTAACCTTTTTAAAACGTTTGAGTTCGTTTTAATTGCGCTAAAGTAAAATAAACACCACTTTGCTGTTGTTTACATTTTTATTTCCTCACTTCTCTTTTATACAGTTTGGCTTAATACAACAACTTAATATTCGTTAATACAGCACTTTTATTTACGCTTAACACGACTTTATTTTATGACAGCAAAACGATAACTCTTCGACGTAGGTAAAGCAGCTTCCTTATATAACTAATTGCCTACAGTTTGGAAAGTTACGGAAATGTCTCATTAATTTAAATGTAACACACAACGATGGTCGAATTGGCAGTGCTGCCGAATACGCAAATAAGTACAGCATTAACAGTGTGACACATTATTTCAAATATACCACAATCACACAGTACAATATTAATGGCGCTGATGTGTTGTGTTTTTCTTTTTATGTATTTTTTTGATTTTCGTAACAGTATATGAGTAGTAAAGAATTTCTGATAAAAAAGAAATGTGTTTTGTATGTTATAGTTCAGTTGTGTTTTGAAGCACATTAAGTTGTGCGTTGTGTTATTAATTACATAATATATTGTTACGAAATTAAAAATGCCTGAAAATTAGTGCCTTTGGGACTGTATTGTGTAATTTTTATCTATTGGTTTGTGTAAAGATTGATAATTTGTTACCCTAATATTGCCGTACTGATTTGTGTATTTGACGGTATTGCCAACTCGACTATCTGCGTCGAATAGTTATCGTTTTACTGTCATAAAATAAAGTCGTGTTTAAGTGTAAATAAAAGTGTTGTATAAACAAATGTTCAGTATCTGTATAAAGAAAAAGTGAGAAAATAAAAACTGTAAAACAACAACAAAGTGCTGTTTATTTTTATCTTGACGCAATTTAAAAGAACTCACACGTTTTAAAACGGTTAAAACGTAATAATATTAATTTTATGAATTTTTAAGCATTAAACAGGATCCCACAATACTAGTTTTAAACAGATGATGGATTCCATGAATACAGACCATCTTGATAATAGTAAAAGTTTAGCTAAAAAAGTCAATAAAGAGACAAATCCTAATATTATTATATTTAGTTTCTAGATCCCAACTACAATAAAGCTATTGTGGTGCCTAAATTACTTAAGTTTCCTAAAGCGTAAGGAAAATCAAAGTGGGGCGTATGGCAAAAGGCAATACATAATCTGAAGTACGTGACTCATATAATGCCCTAATATTTATAAATGAAACACTGCAGACCCTAGAAACTCACGTAGTGGAATTGTTGAAGAAAAATCAGCACATACAGCAAATATTTTAGGTCTTGGGGATATGAAAAGTCCAATTTTTGTTTTTTTGCGTAAATAATCTTTTTTTTATTTAATTGCCAGTTGTTTATGTCTTTCGTGAATTTTTGTCATCGAATTACCATAAAAACTTCATTAAATTGATGATATTTTGCTATTAAATGTATGTATGTATGTAAATTTATGAATTAAAATTTTTCATAAGATCCGTTTTATTTTCTACTTATTTGTTATTTAGCATTAATATTGGAGAAAACACTTTAGTCCTAAGCGCTAAATTTTCTGTCAATCAAAAGGAATTTTGTACACGATTTCGACTATGATATTGCACATACAAATTTCTGCATGTTAAGCTTAAAAACATGCATCCAATGAATTATGGAGCACCAGTTTTCCTATTGATTTTTTTAACCCTTAATAGCTAAGACAAACAATGGGCAATAAAATGTCGTTTCATCTCTTAATATTTTTACTTTTAGAAGACTACAAACACAAGAATACTTTTTAAGGTGCTAGGAGTGATCAGCAATTTAACCGACATATTTTTTTAAATTTACTCAAAGAGTGTTTTTCAGAATACACATCAAACTCAATTGCGATCAGTTGTTGCTTACTCTATGAACTAAACTCTTTGCCAGACTGTCTTCACTGCGAGTATTTAGTTCTACATATAGACGCACTACGCAATGCGCAAAAACAAAAAACAAAAAAAAAAGATTTTTTTTGTTCGAAAAAACTACAAAATTTTTATGGCTGTGCAACAACATTCAACAAAGTGAAGAGCCCCAACAAAAAGTATTGCCTACAACCAGTCAACCATCCAAACAAGGCCTGCTGCCATTCATTGTCATTCAATGCAGACCAGCAATCCCAAACCAGCCACCCACTAAAAGCCCAAAGGAGTATGAAAATAAAAACAAGAAAAACATGCACAACAAGAATTTTTGACAATGAAACTCATGAAATTGCAAAAAGAAAAAAGAAAAAGAACAACAACAACAGGAATATAAAGTAAACGGGAAGGGAAAAGTGCAGAACCTTTTACTTGTACATATACACACGCACACATACAGACACGTTTCCTTATTCATTGATTTAAAGTAAGCTTGTAGGCTTGCAAAAAATGTAAGAAGAAGAAAACAAGGACCATAAGCAAACAGGAAGGAATAAAATAGGGAAAATGTAAAAATAAAAACAGATTGTGTAGCCTCAACAACTACGCCTACCAACTGAAAACAACAACAATATGCTCTGTAATATGTACATATAGAAGTATACTCGTATATAGTAAAACTTGCATTAAGTGAAAATAGAAGCCTCAACCCAAATACCACTTTGCCTTATCCTTCTCCATCACCATTTTAACTGACATTGCCATCATTAACATTGAATTATTTTTTTCTTTATCAACGAGCTCACGCAACACAGCACAAAAAACGCAACCGACCCATTAAATTCTTCATCATCATCATCTTCAATTTCAACTCTAACATTTCTTCCTCCCTCTGCCCTCAATCTTTTGAATTTTCGGTTCAAAAGTATTCCAACGCACAACTTGAAAAAGCAGGTTTTTCTCTATATGTACGAGTAAAACAAATGATTGTGTGTATGCTTTCTCTACATCTGTTGTTGTTTACCGAACAACATACCAACCCTCTCTTTGCATTTGTATTTTTTCTTTTTGTTTTGTTGCTTCTTCTTTCCGTTTTTTATTTTTTTATTTTGTTGGCAATGCTATCAACCACCACTACCCTGTTCAAAGTCTAAATGTCCCATTGTATAACACAGACAGTGTATTGAATTTTCACTTCAGGCAATGGCCGAAAAAAGTGCGTTCATAAACGTCCTTGATTCTTGCATTACAATTGCGTTATGTCACACACACACACACACACACACGTACACACTTACTGTCAGACACGCATACTCTCACACCAAAATACTTGCGCTCCCAAAAGAAAGCTTCAGACATGTACTCGTAATGTAGAGTGTTGAAGAGAGCGTATTATTAATATGGAAGTACAAAAACAATTGAGAGAAAGAGAGAGAGAGCGAAAAATGGCACAGTAAGGAAAATTAACTACAGTGCGTGAGTTGAGATTGCTCGTTCTAGTACAAAAATAGTTTACAGTTTTAGTTTTGTTGTTTCACAGCAAAATTCTCCACCATCAATCTTCTCATTTATTATCGCAAAAAGAGTGTTGCCAGACGAATTTTTATTCTTAAAATACTAAATAAGAATTTCTAACAGGCCTCTGACAAGCTCTTTTTTCACCGTCGCTCCTCTTGAGTGAACGAGGCTTTCAACAAAGTATCCATTGCCTTATTTCAGTTTCATTAATGAGTTAATTTTTCATGATAACTGGATGAATAGTCTATTGCGGCTCGCCTCACTGTAATTGTGACGATACTTGCTAAGTGGTGGTGGTGATCTTAACTTAGCATTGTCATTTTTAATCAGTTGGTGGTTTTCTTCTGATCATTCGTTAAATTAAAATTTTATATAAATATTTGTGCGAATTTGTACTAAAAATAGTTCTAAACTATTGTGCGACGAATATTCGCTTTCGCATTCGCATACTATTCGCCTATTTAAAATATTTACATTCGCATTTGCACTCGTTTAAATTTTTGTGAACATTTGAGGCGAATCTTATATACTAAAATGAATGTGTGCTTGTATGTTTGTTTGTTGGTTTGTGCCTTATGGACAGCTAAACGTCTGTACCGATTTTCTTGAAATTTTTATCTCTCTGTATGTCTGGAAGGAACTACATACTGGGTGGTATCACGTCCATATAAAGTGTACATTTATTTGTCTGTATCTTCAAAATAGTAATGGAAAGATACTCTAAATCATATCACGTATTGTGCTCTTTGAAGCACGGTTTATGCTTGCATTGTTAAAATTGCATTGCATTGTTAAAAATCGTTTTGATCAATGGTAATGAATTTTAATGATATGAGGGTTGGCTCTAGCGAAAGTCTGAGAACTATAATTGGTATTCTTTTTGAAAATAATATTGGGCTTAAGATATGTCACATTACCGCTTAAAACTTGAACAATAAAATTAACGAATTTCGTTTCATTTTTGAAAATTCGAAAGTTGATTTAATATGCATTTTTGACACTTGGTTCTTTACGATTGTCGGTGACTATATGCATGATTTGAATGGATATCGACTCTTTCGTTGTTATAGGACAACTAATGATGGTGGTGTTGCTGTATATGTTAAAGCTAACATTGGATGCAGGGAGATTGTGAGAAATAATGTTGGTGATAGTATTGATTACATTTTAGTGGAAATTCTTAACAACGGTGACAAACTCTCAGCTGGCACTATTTATAGACCTAATAAAATCATCAATATGGACTTATACTGTTGGATATAACCATGTTAAGTTAACTGCTGATTTTAATGCAAATATTTTGGAAGGTAATAGCTTAGTAGTGGGGATCCTAAAAATTTTAGATCCACATCCAACACTTTACTTGACCTTTGCTTCACTAATAACACGTTTCGCTCGCTACTCTTTGACCAGCTATCTGCACCAATGTTTCCTCTACATGATTTGATGTTTATATCTTACGGTTTTAGCCCCATAACCTTATTTTTCAGCTCAGAGACTTCGGGAGTATAGACTTTCTGTCTCCTGGCACTGAATTATTATCTTTTAATTGGAATCATGTGTTCCTAAACTATGATGTTGATGAGCAATTACGTTTTTTTCATGACAATCTATGATATTTTGATGATAAATATGTTCATACGAAATAGTAAGCCTTGGTTTACTTCCGAATTTAAGTCTCTAATTGACATACTACCCTAAGTGGAAACGGCTTAGAACTCCAGAGCTTTATGAAACCCTCAGAGCTGCAGAACTGCTGTGAGTGCGAAGATAAAAAATGCCAAGTCTATGTTTTGTGGATATAAGTTTTTAACGTGTATTTAAACAAGAAGAAAATGGGGGGAAATTCACATGATGGAAGCCGATCGTGGCAATGCTAATACGGGGGTAATGGATGTAAATCAGATGAATCACCAATTTTCGAATATTCCCATGCCACCCAAGGACATTAATTTTTATGAGAGCATGATTGTAAATCGACAGCAATCGAATGAATTAAATTTTGTGACCTTTACTCAAAAGGAGTTATTGACGTCATTTCTGAATGTTAAGTCTAATGCCGAATGTGATGTGATGGAACGCATCCAAAGTTTGTTAAAGTACACTCCCTTATACCTTCATGTACTTCACCAATTTACTTAATACTATTATTATTATTATAATTTTGCATCACAATGTACTTTAAAACCAGCACAGTGAAATTGAATATTTTACTTATGCAAGTTGAGAAATATTTCTGTTTTCAGAACCTGAGTATAATTCATTATTAAGCGAGTCAATGTTAAATGTTAAAAAAGTTTTGGTAGTCACTATCCAAAATTAATGTAAATTTACCTAAAACATGGCAACTCTATCATCTATTTGTAAATATTCAGCGGTTCAAATAACAAATACAAACAAATGAAAAAAATAAATAAAAACCGGAAGCTTTAGCACAAGGAAGTCAAAGACGACTATGAAAGTAATTGATTCTGAAGAGAAGTGAAATGCAAAGGAGAAATGTAACGCAATACATACACACACCGATAGAGAGGCATTTGATATGCTCATGTAAGTATATTAGTTAAAGGCAAAAGAGTGAAATGTGCACAAGTAGCGTAATAAACAACGACGTAAGCCTATGAGATTCAAAAATTTCACTTGCAAGTCGTCATTAGCAAAAGTGAAAGTGAAGAGTTGACGTTATAAAAAAGCTTTTGCAGAAATGCAAAGAGAAACTGACAATGAGAGAACATTTAAGATGACATAGTTTTTAAGCAGGCGCAATGCAATCAAAATACGCGGCATTTTAATAGCATTGCAGCAATACTTAAAATGTGTGAAGCAATATAAAGGGTTAAGGCACAACACCGAATATAGAAATAATCTCTTTCTCTCCCCCTCTCTCTCTCTCTCTCTCTCTCTCTCTCTCTCTTTCTGAGTTTATAAGAGCAGTGTTAATTTCCGTTTCGATTTTTGAAAAAAGCGGCTGTGGAAATATTATCCCTCTAAGGCTACATTGAAATTGCAACATAATAAAGCAAAAGAAAATTATTTTTGCTTTAAGAGGCTCGTTGTACTCTTAAGTTAACACATATACAGATAAATACACATAAATGAAGTTAAAAAGCTTTTTTCTTCGTCTAGTTTTATAGCTTAAATGTCCTTGGCAAAGCATAAAACTGAAGGATATATTTTTATGCAGCAGCGCAGCAAACATCATTGCTAGCGTTGTTGCCAAAAAGTATGTTATACATTTTTCTCCGATTACGTTTGTGCACAATTCTTCTGTAGTTTCTTGCTGTTTTTCGTAAAGATGTTATTGCTGTCGCTGTTATTATATTCATGTTGTTTTTGTATTTCTTACAAATTCTTATCATTCAAAATGCCTTTAAATATTGTTGTTGCAACATTTTTTTTCTTCACTCGCTCGCTCTCTCTCCCTCTCTCTTCTTATAACCCAAAAATTTTAACCACCACAGCTGGCAAAATGGAACAAGAAACATGCAACTTAAGACGGTTATATGAATGCGCTGTTTGTATGCCTGTTATGTGACTACTTGTGTAAGGATGTGTGAGTGTGTAAAATATATACGTGCATGTATCATATACTTACTTATATTATATATTGAAAATGAAAGTTTTTCACCATTATACCTAAAACTTATTTATTTTGTAGATGTGTATGTGTGCGTGTGTATATTATTGTATTGTTCTTACTTACTTACACAAGTAAATGTTTTCAATGCCTTAAAGGAAAACGACATCATTTATTCAACCTTTACTCTCAATTTTATTTTATTTTATTTTATTTTATTTTATTTTATTCTATTTTTATGTTCTTGAATTTAGCGTTTTAAACACAAAAAATGCAATGCATGGTAGTAACGATAGTTTTGTATCTCTAACGCCACACATTGGAGTATTACTGTATGTATTTGGAATATATGGTAAATACAATACTGGAAGGCACAAAGATTATAAAATTTTGTGATAAATTGATGCAGTTAATATATGAAGCATAAGTTTTTAGGTATCACATTGTACACGTAGTATCTTTATAGGTGATTACACAGGTGATTAACTCCTTGGGTACGGATTAAATTGAAAAAATATTTGCATGTGGAACGGCTTCAATTTTTGTTGCTTGTAGAAGTATGTAAAAACAATACATTTTACGTAAAAAATCATTTATTTCTAAAATATTGGTGACATACTTACTAAGTATGTAGTATTAAGATATCTTCAAGTACGTACATAATTAGAATTGCAAAACAGAAATAAATTAATAAAACCAAAACAAAACGAAATGAAATAAATTCAATCTATAACAAAACCAATTGTTAATAATTATGAAGAGTGTGGTATTTTTTAAAGCAAGTAACATAGTCTCTTTTAATTTTGACAGGGTGTTGTTTGGACGTAGTGAACGGAATGTTTTCCGTAAAGTCACTTTCATTCATCATAAATACTGTAATTAACTGTTCTATTAGGACTGATACAAGCTACGGTGAAATGAACAGAATTGTGCATGTTTTAGTCACGTCATTTTCTCCTGAACATCGTGTCTCAGACGTCAAATGTACCCACGAAGTCAATTTCAATCATTAAATTCTTCGATAAGATACAACTGATTCTTTAATAGATTAGATGTTTTCGATTATCTGACAGTTAACTTTATCGCTTAATGTAATGCAAAAATGTGCATAAATCTTTGGTATAAAATGGTACCTTGGGATAATAATAATAATAATACATAACATATTGTTTGTGTCAAGGCTGTCATTGTGTCACGCCGGTAATGCCATACTTATTTGTGTATTTGACAGCATTGTCAATTCGACCATCTTTGGTGTTACCCAAATTTTTAAATTTAAAAATTTTTTTTTAATTAACGGACATGAGTAGAAGATTTTAAAAAGACTTTTCCAGAACTTGCTAAGCTAATGGCAGCTAGGTATATAAGAAACGCCGCTTTGCCTACGTCAGTCAGTTATAGTTTGACAGTCATTGTGTAAAGTCGTACTAAGAGTAGTGTATTGAGTAAACTGGTGTACTAAGCGGATATTAAATAAGTTGGTTACTGTATAGTTATTATTGTATAAAGTAAAAGTGTGGAAAAAGTCAGAGCTGTATAAAACAACAACTATGTGTTATTTATTTTATTTAAAGCAATTAAAAATAACTCGAACGTTTTAAAAAGGTTAAAACGTATATCAACGTGATGAAATCCACCGTTTTTTAATATTGGAAGGGGGTGACAAATAGAAATACATTCTGTCGAGTAAAATTTTTATCGTATTGTCTCGACCGACGAACATTAGAAATACAGTGGTGGAAAAAATAATAGAAACAAACAAAAAAATGTATTAGGTATCCAGCTTTTCCCATAACGAAATGTTCTATTTTGTTATTTGTTTGTATATAATTTGATTTGATTTCATTGTCTATAAGTTTAAGTTATTTTCTAATAATTTAAGTCCTCAAATATTTTTGAACTTTGTTTCTATTTTTTTTTTTTTCAAACTTAATCTTAAACAGGAAAACATTTTTTGGGCTTAAACTAGATTTTTGTAAATAATAAATTATAAAATAACATATGAATTTCTTAGAAAGTGTGTATCAAAATAAAAATGTTTCATGATATTAGCTGAAAAGAAATGTGTTTCTATTCTTTTTTCCATCACTGTATATAATATAGAAGAAAATCTACAGGGGCAGCTATTTAATTTTCAATAATTAATTGATTCATAATTGTTATTTATTACTCAAAATTACGATTTGGCACTATTTTCATAAAATTTTCCAGCAACTGATGGTCAAAATTTTCCTAAGCTTCCTTAATGACCAACTGGAATTCTAACACAGTTTTGTAAATCTATCCTTGGGCATTTTGTCCATAGATTTGAAGTGACATACGGATTAAAAGATTGGATTGGATTGGATTCAATTCGGGATTACATGCATAAGTGTGCCCTTTAAACCATTTCAATGACTCTTTAGAAACGTAAATGGCAGCGTAATTCTGTTAAAGAAATATTTTTTTAATCCATTTTGTCATTCAAATATGAAACGAAAGCATAATCCCATAAATCCCGTAAATTTTTTAATTCATTCTGGGGGGTACAAAGCATAAAATGGAAAAAATTATCGAGGAAACCTGTGTTAAACCTCATCTCAAAGAGCCGATCTTATACTTCGCCAAAAACACATGCAGTGGTATACTGAGTGGAACAATGTGTTTTCTGGCGAAAAAAATTCAACTTAGACGTCTATGACTCTTCAAGTTTTTACTGTAATTATCCATCACGTTTTTCAATAAACTGTTGTCAATGGTTGATATCTGGTCGATAATATTGGTTTTAAGCTATTGTCAAAAAACCCTACAAAAAATCTAAAGGTGTCAAATCACACGATCTTGGTGGCTAATTTGCTCCTTTTCTACAAGAATTAATCCGATTTTCGAACCTTTCTTTCACGTTGGAAAACATGATTGATAATTTTGTTAAAAGATTGGCAACCAGCACAGCCAGTAGTTAGGGTCACTTCACCGACATAATTTTTCATTTTTAACCGGAACCTATTTGTAATAAACTCAAATAAAAATATTTTTAATGTCCGAAAAAAAATCTTTTTTATTAAAATTAAAATGATACCTCAATTTTAGACACCCTATTTTTGCCTACTTGAAATACAGTCTCTAAGAAAAAAATTGGGACAAAAGTGCCAGTTAACTTCTTATCAATAATGAAAAGATCTTAAAATCAAATAACAAGAGAAAAACACGTATTGTATTGGAGCAGAGCTCATATTTAAAAAATTAATAATACATTGTAATATATTGTATATATTTTGCTCAGAATCTTAATAAAGAACAAGATAAGTCGCTTCTCGTACGGTAAGACATGGGTCTTTCGCCAAGAATGACGCTTGGCTATATACCGCTAATTTTCGGCGCAATATCACTTATACGACGATAGCTTGGTGGAAAAGGGCTGAGAAGGCTAAGACCATGAATAAATTAGGCAGGGTACAGATATTCACCTACCTCGGTATAACTGGGAATTTGATAATATATCCAACAGCGGCCTTGGAGGCATTGTTTGGTTTAACATTTCTTCACATCTATGTACATATGTGATGACGGTGGCTTGTCGCAGTTTAAGCCCCGCTATGAGGTTCTCAAGTATGGCAGGCCGGACTTGAAAATCCTAACGGAGCTTTTTACGGGCCACTGTGGACTTAAAGTGCATCTGAACAATATGGCGCTTACAGGCATCAGAGACAGTGGGAACACATATTATGTGAATGTGAGGTTCTTGATAGGTTTAGATGGAAATGTTTGGAGAGACATAAGTCATAAGTCTCCCTGTGTGACATATCCACCATTATGGTTTTAGATCTGCTGATAATCATTATTAAGGCAACAGATCTGATGAACAAACTATAGACCGGAAGGGGCACAATAGATCCCATGGGTTGCAGTATCCTGCAATAGTGGCAGGTCGTTATGATGATAATATTTATTAATAAGGAACAAGGTTTCATAGAGGAAGTGATGAGAAACTATCGATAGTGATCACACTTGGTATATATTGATAGTGTATGACCGACCATCGATAATATCGATATAACTATCTATTTGGATACAAATTTTTAACAGAAAAAGTATAACAAAGTTTGGAACTAATGTGTTGATATTATTATAAAATATAAAATAGACAGAACAAACTAAATATTTAATTCATAAAAATAAACAGTAATAAAAATACCTAATCAAGCATATCAACTGTATATGGCTTGAGGCGACTTAGTCTCTCATTTAATATCTCACCGGCAGCTGAAAAACTTCTTTCAGAAGGCACTGAAGTCGCAGGAATTATAAGATATATTAAAGCCACTTTATATTATATATCCGAAAGGATATTTAGTTAGTTGATATGCTGCTGATTAGCATCTCAATGTACTGCTTTACGCATTTAATTGCATCTGTTATAGATGTTTGAATAATAGGTGCTTGGGCTTATTGTGTAAACAATAGCAATCCTTCACTTTCAGACAACATTTGCTTTTCTACAAGGTCTTCATCTAAACAGTTAAAACCTACCTCTAACTCAACAGGTAGACATATTTTATATGACCAAACTTCATCTGTTAAATATTTCTGTGCATTATCAGCATTTTCAGTTGTTCTAAAGGCTGGTTTTTTAAACCTTTGATCAACAAGATGTTCGCTTCTCGTATGGAAATAAACTCTTAATAATTGATCGTTTTATTGCTGTTAATGTTTGTTTGTTAGTTTGTGTTTTAATATTCGAAATTAAACTCTTCAGTTCTAATATGATACCATGAATTAATTAAATAACTAGAGATATAGTGACATACTTGTCTCCTGATTTTACTTTCGTTGTATCAACAATTTCTGATATAATGATAATTGTAATGAACTCTCTTAAGTTTAAAAATCTTCACTGTTCCATCTAGTAGTTGAGCAGCCACTTATGTGTTTTCAAACATTATTTTAAACATCTTCATAGTGAATATTTACATTTTATATTTCATGTTGTTTCATTTCGCTTAACTTTCTTTTTTTTATTATTCTAAAAAAGATAGCAGTATTATGTAAAATGATTTTTCTTATGAGACTACATTTTCTAGTAAAATTCTAACAACCCGCTCATAATTATATCTTACTTGCAACATTCATATGTACCTTTACTGATGTTACAATATTTCTTAGCATACTCGTACATGTCAATACGCAAGTTGCCTCACGACAATTCCAGGACCATACATTTGAACTGAGCAACTCATAAGAAAAATAAAGTTCAATTCCATGCAGAAATAGCACAATTTAAACTACGTATGCCCTTTTAAAAGTATTGTAATTAACAAGTGCATATGATTTTTTTAATCACCCAAAACTCGATGACTAAAATCGAGAAATCGGAAATAAATCACACCAAATTACTAACTTCATATAACTCACATCCAGACTCATTTTTGTACGTGAGTAGTGACTTAAAGAGAGAATGAATAAAAAAAATGTTTTTATTTGTTTATACACGAAAAACTCTTCAAACCCAAATAGACAAATGGGCCCCAGGAGGCTTTAACAACAGGGTTAGAGTAAAAATGGAGTTACTACATCCGGTTTCAGTTACTACATCTATTTTAATGCGAGTGTATAGGGGCTGTATGTGTGTGTGTGATATTTGACATATTTTTATGTTATGTTGCATAAAAAACGCACAAGCAAGTGAATATTCAACTCACACATTAAAAAAGGGAAAAAGTGTTTGAGTATTAATTGTCGAAAATTAAAAGTCTGTTGTAAGAACCAGTAGGCGACGAATCACCTTTAAAACGATATTTTTAATAGGAAATAAATGAGTGAGTATGTATGTGTCGGTAAATACAAACAAACAAGACACGGTAGATGCCTTTCTACAAATATATATATATTTTTTAAGCATTAAAAATGAAAGTTTTACGCAAATAGGCTCAACTATATAACATACCTTCAAAAAATCTGTTTATATATGTATATATGTATGTATGTATATGTGCATGTGTATTTGTATGGATATTTATTCTGCATAACTTGACTTTTATTTAAGGTCCCACCAAATGCCGTACAACTACCATTTTCGTATGTGTATGCTGTGAGTCAGTGAAAGAACTATTTTCAATATGGAAAATCTAGCAAGTAAGACATACGACAGTTGTGAAATAAGGTTTTATATTTGTAATTATAAAACGTACAATTATATTATATATGAAAAAAAGGTGGTTTAACTATTTAATAAGCTTGTAATTGAAAAAATTAAAAAACCTTAAGATTGATTTCATTTCAACTTCAGTATAAAGTACATATCCTATTAACAATATCTATTTATATAAATATATAAAAATAAGTTGGCCCATATTTGTCATTTAATTGCTGGAGAACCACTCAACCGATTTACAAGCCAATACATGCATTGGCAAGACCTACTTGCACTGATGTTTTTATTTTTAATATGTAATAAAAATATTTATTTGTCGATATCTTCAAAACGCCAACAATCAGAGCCCATGAATTTGGTCCAAATAGCTAGCCAATCACCAGCCAAACAGTAGGGGGAATTTGATAAGTGGACATGGTACCTCCATACAAGGTAAATATTGATTTTGTATATCTTTTGAGAACGGTAAATATATATTTTAAATGATTTCGTAGTTGATAGAAATCATCAGTCAAACAATAGGCAGAATCAAATATGTAGGCATGACACCTCCCATACTAAATAAATATTGATATTTGAACATCCTGACAATGGTTAAAGTGGACGTTTCTGGATTTGATAGAAATAACTTCGTTGTTAATACATTTCATTTCAGTAAAAAAATGTGCGGAATTGGACAACTGGGAGCGATACCTCCTAAGTAAGTAAATATTATTTGTATATTTTGAAAACGAATAAAGCTAAAGTTTCTGAATTTAGTCTCAATGACTTCACAGTCAATATAAATCATCACCATTCAAACTAAATATTTATTTTTGCACATCTTGAGAACGGTTAAAGTGCAAGTTTCTGAATTTGGTCTAGTAGTTAGTAGATACATTAATTTTAGTATATCTTGAGAACGGTAATAGTAGGATTTTCTAAATTTGATCGAAAGGTTCTAGAGCTTTCGATGTGTTGTTTACTAAGCCATATAAAAAGCACATCGATGCGAACAGCAATCAGTTTATGTGTCGTAAACTCAGCGAGTGCAGTTTGTGTGAAAGGAGTTTATAAGGAGTAAACTCGTGAAGTGAATCGTGAAGTAAAAAAACCAGTTTAGTTGGAGCTAACTCAGTAAAGAGAGTTAAGTGTGGATAACCTCTAGTTGAAAAGGTTGTGATCGAACCTAAGTTATAGCTACGATCGGGTTGGAAGATCTTTATGAACAAAGATCTGTCGAGTAATTGTTTACAAAGTTGTAAACAGACAGAGTAATTAAGAATAAAAATCGTTATTGCCTGTAAAAAGATTACAAGCAGTGGTACACAAAACAGTGTTGAATATAAGATTTTTTAATTAAAACCAAACACAAAATTTATTTCATTTTAACTACAATCTACGAACTCATAAAAACACGTTTTTAAAAAAGGTAAAAACGTAACAATAAATGGGCATGGTGCCTTTCATTTTAATTGTTATATGTAAAGAATAACAAATAAAGCTTTATTATCTATCAATATCAGCCAAAAAGCGGGAAAAAAATCATTGAAAATCATAATGTCGTTTGGCCACCTCGGAGCTGCGATTTTACAAAGTTGGACTATTGCTTGTGGGGTACCATCAAAGATAAGCGTTACGCCAACAAGCCAGAGACAATTGACGCTTTAAAGGACAATATTCGTGAAGCAATTGGTGAAATACAGCTGCACACAATTGAGAATGTGCTTAAAAATTGGACCGATCGTGTAGACTACTGCATGGCCAACCGAGGCAGCCATTTGAATGAAATTATTTTCCATTATTAGCCGGAAGGATTGTAGTTTCAAATAAAAAAAGAAATTTGGGAAAATATTCAGTAGTTTTCTTTTTATACCATTTTCAAAAAAAAAAAAAAAAAAATTATTTGGCGGACCCTATAGTATATACTTACTTCATAGCGAACACAAAAAAAAATTCATACGATTTTTATTAATTTTATAATTAAAATATATTTAATTTCATTTTACATTTGTAGTAAGTAAATGTAAATTAAAATACAGAATTCAATTTATTAAAGCGCAAAAAATAATATTTGGTTTTAAAGAATTAAAATAATAATTAGCCTTTATACTAAGCCTCATAACTCTTTTTCAGGAATTTGATGTGTATCGCATAGTTCCTTTATGTGTCGTTGCTTTATTGCTGATAGCGGTTGCCTCCCCAAATAAACTGAGTGTAAGCTAGAATAGATGATATTATACAAAGAAAGTAAAAATTTTATTTTAGCACAATAAATTAAGGTTATGATAGAAATGCACTATAATTGTATATTTTAACTAATTCTATCTAAAGTTTTAAGAGGCGTAGGACTACTTGTTACTACACTCACTTTTCGAAAAGTGGTTTCTTTATAGGATGTTTTATAAAAAAATGAGGCGTAGGACTCCTTGGTGCTACACTCACTTTTCGAAAAGTGGTTTCTTTATAGGATGTTTTATAAAAAAATGAATTTATATTTTCTTTATTAATATGAAATATGACATTAAGGTCACGCCATACAACTCTTTTATGATGTATATTCATTAGTAGAAAATTGTTGTCATGGTTTAGTTCTCGAATTTTGTATAGTAGGCCTGACTTTTTCGCACTTGCTATTAGACTCGTGTACTGCTCTGGCATGTATATAGGATACCAGCTTAAATGTCCTTTTACCTGTTTTTCAATGACGCTCTGCACATTGTCCTCTTCGTTTTGGGAGTAGCCGTAAATAAGGTATTTATGCGTAATACTACGAGAACAGCATATGCATGCATTGAGAGTCCATACAATTTATTTTATGTTGACCAAAACAAATGTCGGAAAAATATCCCAAGTCCATTAACAGAAATCAATATACAAAACGAAATTAAACTAAAGTTACTCGCCAACAACTCTAAATAATATACTACAAAACTTGAAAATTTTTTTTCATTAATAGCGTCACAACTTGAAATAATACAATTCATGCGAAAAAATCTACACAATTTACTCGATACAAGTAACATAGAAACAGACATAACTGTATTTTGTCAGGTTATGAAGACAGTGATGAGAAATAAATTTTCGAGGTAGATAGAGATTTGATCTGTGAGTTTGTTTTTGCAAAAATAACGGTTTTGAAAAATTTTGAGTTGTGACTGTTCGTGATTTAGTGTGCGATATGTATTGAATACATGTCAATATATGTTCATTGTTTACGTTTTTAAATATATTAAACTATAGAATACATGCAGTTTTAGTGTTTTTTATATGATTTAAAAATAAAAACTTTTTTAGCCAGAAAAAAAGTTGTTTTTTCCAAATTGAAAGGTTTTTTTTGGAAAAAATATGACAACGCTGAGAATGTATTATGTTTTAATTGGCTTAGTTTAGCGCCCTCTTGCGAAAATATAGAGAACAACCACAAAACATCGTTTAGTATTATATTCAACCGATAACACTGGTCTACAAAACACAAAAAATTTGTTCGCTTTTAAATAAAACTATATGATATAAAATTTCTATTCGACGCTGAGTTGTGAATAACTCCGAAACTGTTGAAAACACACAAAAATTATGTTCAGGTGATTTATAGGAAATTTTGTTCCTAAACATTTGGTTGTACCTGCATCAAAATCGGCCAAGTCGGTTTCAAGTTATGATGAAATATATTGACTTGACTACGACATATTGGGCGAAAAATTTGCCACGCCCATAAAAAAAATCGAGCCCGATGGAAAAAAACTGGGAACGGATTTGAATTCAGCGCATGAAAATCATTATATTCCAAATAGTTTTATTTAAAGGCGTTTTTTGCTGTACACCAGTGTAATTAGCTTTCAAAAAATGTATATGTACCAATATCCGAGGTGAGTGATTTTTTGATTTTTGTTCGTGGGACAATGCTCTGTGTGCCGGGTTTTAACTGGTACATTAAGGTGCGCTTTATTTTTAAAAATGCGAAGTAGACTCTAACTCCCCGCCCCCCCAGAAATGTTCTCCGCAGCCAAAATATACGTTGTGGAAAATTTTCGGCAGATTGCAACTATGGCATGAAGGCGTGTCGCATCTGCTCACAATAGGGTGTGCCTTATATGTATGGGCCTATTTTTTCGTAAATTTTGGATTGTAAATCTCCACAGATTGCATCATCCCCTGATGTGCGTGCTAAATTCACATGAAACAAAATTATCACAGCTTTTATGATTTATAATATGAATTATACTTCAGCAAATCGAGTAAATTAGACTAAACTTAATTGCAGCAATTATTTTAAGGTTTTGATCATCAAAATCTTGTCAAATTTGAAAATTATAGCAATTTGAAATTGTATTCGATGTCAATTTCACTCGTTTTCGGTTTACAAAAAGTACCCGTTAATGAGAGTTTTTTGCCTTTGGATTGTTATTTTTTTATTGAATCACAAAATAATAGTTTTTTTGCGCTTTCCACGTGGTGATAAATTAAAATCTTGCGCTAATTTTCAGACATCAATGTTTCTTAGGTTTTGGTCCAAATTCAAATTTTTCAATATCCTGTTAATTTTTTTATTTTCGAAGTTACATTTTCTTAATTTTTCCATTTCTATTATTACTGAACTGTTAGCTCACAAACTGACTTTTTTAAAAGCAGTCAACAGTCATATTACGGATATTTCGATTTTTCTGGTTTGATTTGAATTCTTCTTGTATTAATTAAATTTTAAATTTGTTTATAAATTTATTACATTTATATAATAAAAATTGTTTTTTCCAATCTTGTATTAATTAGTTAAGTTAATCACACAATCTTTACTTATCAGACAATCTACGTATATTCGTATTTATATGTACTTAAAACTACATAGGCACATAGGCACTATAACTATCAGTTTAAATTTATATAAAGTCGTTAAAGGCAAATTTTATATCCTTTTTCCTCTTTTTTTTCTGCCTTTCTATCACATCTCTATCACAACGCACACTGTGGTTTTGGGAACCGATAAGAATTGAATCTCTAGGTTTTTTTGTTAATGTACATAATCGTATATGTATTTCATATATAAATTACGTACACAAACACTTATTCGAGTAACCGAAAGCAGAAAAACTTTCAAATTTAGAAAGAAAATTTTAGACTTTTTTTTCAAAAATTAAAAACAGTGCCGTAGACCTTATAAGAGAATAAGCAATTATTATTAAGATATCTTTTGAACACATACGAATACTTAAACCCCTCCAAATAATACATCCAGAAAATCTAAAACTGCAAACACCATAGAAGGCCAGACAACGCCATATCTTAGAAAAAAAATAAAAAATAAGCAGGGTTCCCCATAACCACATTTATTAAATATACGGAGAGCGTTGTTTTTAGGCGACGACAGATGGTGGCAACGTCGTCTTACGACTTTTTACAATAGATCAATCACCTGTTTAGATGGAAAAGGGAAGCTTATTAAGAAAGTCAAACAAGACAAAGATGGTAAGACATTTTCTAGAAACTATATGCTCGCAAGAAAGCTTACATTACGCTCTCTTTGAGGGCCAAACAAGTAAATAACTAAAAGTATAAGAACTAAGCATTGTACACTAATAGAAAAATCGTTAAAACGCTAATAAGTTTGGACATCAATACTATAATAAGTGTCTTCGCTTTTGACACGTTTCATGATTGTGATGTCAGCCTTAACATCACTCTACCAAATTGTCATCAGGATAAAAAATTGAAATTATGTCATCAATGGGATGACACATCTGCATTACAAAAGTAATTAATTGATCTCAATATGAAAAAAACTTTTATAAGTAAGATCAGTAACATTGGAGAAAGACTTAATTTAATGACAAGCTGTCATCAATGCAATGACAAATTAGAATTACAAAAATGACTAATCGGCATCAATTTTATGAGAAAAATAAACACTTCTATGAGTCACTAACATCAGAGATATGATTATTTGGCACCTATTTATTATAATAAATAACAAAGGTCTTGCGTTGTCTTTTGCCATTTGCTGCACTTTGTTTTTTGTAACGATGGCAAACGTACATCAATGCGAGTTTATATTTATTTGTACGGTTTATTTTACAATTTATTTTATGTCGACGTAAAATGAGATGATCACATGTCATCAATATGAAAGTTAGATGTTGTATATGTTGTTTTTCTTGATTTTATTGTGGACTTACATCAATATCCCTTTGGCGATTGTCATAGTGAATCATCGTTGCCTCGCTGACAATGTAAATCATCGATGACTGACGATGAATTTTTTTTTTTGGTGTCACACATAACTTTTTAAAGAATTGTCCAAATTTTCATAAATGATTTTGTCTTGCAGTCGTCCCCTTATTAGTGAGAGTCCTTAAAGACAATACTTTTGTATAGCAGACAAAATCTTGCATCGGTCAACATGTAGTTGACTAATGACTGGCAATTTCCCCAAATTGCAGCTTTCTTTAGTATGGTGACATTACAATGGAGTTGTCGTACATAACGCCCTTTGTTTGTGTGATTGTCACGAGGATTAATTAATGAAGATTTTAATTGACGACTATGTCATACAAACTTGATCGTGATACTGATATTGTGACTACAATTTATCGACAAAAAATATCATAGTGACAAAGTCTCTTACCGGCATGTGAAAACGTGTTAAAAAACAAAACAAAAAATAAAAATTTATAAAACAACTTTTACTGAAGCGCACTCATAATCATTTATGAGTAAATGATTCAAATCATCCAACTCGTTCGAGTAGTACTCATCAAGTAAGCAAGCAATATTGTTCAAAAGAAAATTTTTAAAAACAATTATAAATACCGCAGCAATTCGAATTATACTCATATTGCATCGTGTGAATCAATAGTGTTATAAATGTTGATAAGTATGAGTAAGATGAGTACTTCAATTTTTAGAATATGAATGCGTGTGCATACTCATTGCAATGAATATGAAAGCGTATGAGTTTAAAAATTTATGAATCATGATTTGAGCATACTCATGTTCTTAGTATTCATTGCTAATCTCTGGTAGGTACCCAAAATTTTGAACCGAAAGGCTATTTAACGCGTTTATTCATTTGTCAATTTGAATAATTCCCATTTTAACTCTGCCACTGTCTATCCTAGAAAGAAGTACATAATATTCCATTAAACTGATGATAATGTAGGCAAAGGGCAATTTTTCGTTTTAAAAATAGCATTCAGGCGCCAAACTGATGCTTAACTTTTAGTTAAACGTTACTTCATACATCGTGTATGTGTATGTGTGTGTGTGTGTGTTATGCATGTATGTATATATATGTGAAAGTGTTTATAACAGAACTACTTCTCCTCATAGACATACATACATACATATATACATATATTCGTATTCAAGTGTTTATTTTCATGTTCATGCAATTTACACACACAAAAAAAACACAAACACACACAAATCCATGTTTATGTGTAAAACTTCATATCCATTCACATAAATTTTTATGTACATGCATGCGTATATTGTTTTTAATGTTGTTTTCCTTTTTTATTTTGTTTTCAAAAAATAAAAATAAAAAATAAAAATAAAACCAAAAACAAGCTACAGCAACAAAATAAATGTGCCTATGGCGCCTACACGACATACTTTGAGTTGTTTTCAAAATTCACGCAATTTTATGTTTATGTTCTATTTTAGTTCTTTTCTTTTTCTCATTTTTGTTATTGTTGTTGTTGTTGTGTTGTTGTTAAACTTTTTCCTAAAATCTCTACTACACGTACACAAAGGCAGCAACGTACACACTCTTATAAACTCAGGCATTTACTCAGTGATGAGTAGTGAATCGAGCCTATACCCTCAATGGAAGAACAACATTTTTTAAGCCCACTAGTAAGTATACGATATGCATTACTATTATGCTGTAAACGGTAGATATGTTCCTGTGTGTATATGTTTCTTGACAAAGGATTTTTGTTGTTGTTGTTGTAAGTAAATGAATGAATGTGTGGGGAGTACTTTGAACACAACCACCAACGCATATTTTATACGGAAGTACACAAACATACTCTTGTACAGAAATAAGAAAAACTTTCACTAGAGAAAACTTTGTAAAAAAAAAATTAAGAAAAACACAAACAAACAAACAAACAAGGCAGCCAGCTGCCTTTCACTTCGTATAAATTGTGCGTTTTTCAAATGCGTCAGCCTGGTCTCGTTTCCATTCTGAGTACCATTGCGTTTTCTGCTGGTAGTGATAATGCTGCCTGCTGTATTCTCTTCTTGTTCTCTTGCTTAACTTGGTATCTTATTCATTACTATGGAGATTGAAGTGCCTGTTTATAATGATGCTGGTTATTCAGCTGTTTTTCTATTATTTTTTGTTTAGTTTTTACCATTTTTGTTGGTTTTTTTCTGCTAAATTCGCATTTTTTTCATATTTATCTTTGTTAAGCTTTTGTGTTTCGTATAACAGTCTATATTATATATATAGATATATATGTACTTCTACCGTTTGTGATGGTATTTAGTGTAATGGATTATTCGATTTGTTTATTCGTTATTTATGAAAAGTATTTGCGGTGATTTTAACTGAGTCTTCGGTTGGCCAATGTTTTACCATCAAGAAAGTTTTGGAGGCACCGAAATAGATGTTAGCCAGACATAGTAATGTCAAGCCTCTATGCTGGGTTTATCAAAACCTTCCAGAAGCATGTAGTAAATTATTGCCCACTTACCAATAATTTGTGTAATCTGGCTCAAGATGAAACCCAATACCTTTTCTAAAGCCCAATGCCGGTCGGTAATTTAAATAGCAGTAGACATCAAAATTAACTGAAAATTTCCTTCTAATCGTTTCAGATATTTCCTTTATTCTATTTTTATTATATGTTCCGATTTTCTCTTATGTTTTATTTGGTGTTGGTGCATCCGCTAGTATTGTTCTTCGCCAAGTGTTCACTGGCCGGCCTCTTCTTCTGATGTCTTGTGTGTTGTGGATGTTTTTTCGATGGGCTTTTGGAGTGTATGCCCAATCTATTTCCAGTTTCTTCTCTTGATTGATGGTGCAATGGGAATTTCTTTGGTTTAGACACAAAGGTCTATTAGTAACTGTGTTCGGCCAGAATACAAGCCATATAACTTTTAGGAACTTGTTGATTTGCACTTAAACTTTCCGCATAGTGGTGTTTCTAATCAGTCTCACTTTCATAAATCTGCGGTGTTTTGATATATGCGTTGAAGATGCTCATCTTGGTGTGGAGAGATAGTTACTGTATGGGACATCTGTGTTTTAATCTTCCAAACGCTGCTCCGCTTTGCCTACATCTTCTTCTAGTATGCCTCCGGATATAGTCAAAATACGTCCAAGATATCAAAATATGTTGACAAACTCAATTTCCTTGTTGCGTATTATAAAAGGATCGACGTTGTTATTATAAATGCACATTGCCCTGGTTATCCCCATGTATACTTCTAGTTCAACAGCTTTGGAGAGAAGTATAAGATCATACAATTTGCATTTATATCGCTATGTTTGTGGGAGAGTATATTAGACATATATCGTCCGCGAAATAAAAAATCTTCTAGAATATTGTGCAGATTCCAAACTATACCTCTCCTTTACCCCCCAAATAGTAAAGACAATAAAGTGCCACCTGGTCTACATCTGAAATTGTGTAGAATGCTTCACTAATGTTTCCATTGTGTCTAACTTCGATCATTGTTGCATTGTCATATATACATTTAATTATGTTTATCATTTTCGTGGGTACACCGTTATTTTTTAGGGCTGCACATATGGCACTACGTTTGTATCGAAAACTGTTCGGAAATTTAAGAATACTAAATAGAAAGGAAAGCGCCATCCGACGGACTATTCAATCATAATCCACAGTGTATTAGCCTGGTCGACGCATTTTTGACGGGGCCAGTAGCAGGCCTGTTTATCATTTAACCTTGTCCAACAGATTTCAAGCTACTATTTATTATTGTTGCCATCACCTTGTATATAGAGCTTAAGAGTGTAATACCCCTTCAATTGTTACAATTGCCAAGACCGCCCTTTTTAGGAAGTTTAACGATTGTAAATTCTCAACCAATCTTTCGCTTTGCCAAGCCTCTGAAATAAATGGCCAATTTCAGCTGAGGCTATAGGGTCAATTTGTAAAATTTCGACCAGTATGCCGTTCTCTCCCGGTGACGGATTACTTGTCCATTACAGTCTCTTTCTACATTATTGTGGTTAGATTTTTGATATTAAGAATTTCAGAATGGAAACAAGATTTGCGACAATCGTCAAACACGTCACACACGTCACACGTCAAAAAAAAAAAAAACAATTACATGCAGCATCGTTGGCTAGCTTTTGATAGAGAGACGGACTAAAAACCCTCTTCAATAAAAATGAGACCAGAAATAACACCTTTCTCAAAAAAAACTCAATAAGTATAATCCAATATTTTAGAAAAGAAAAACTAACAAAAATATGTTTTTATTTAAGACTAGAGCAGAGACAATTCGTCATACGTTATATAATATGCTGCCTATTTCAACTGATATAAACGTAATTACGAAGAATGTTTACACAACGAGTACTTTGATGGCGAATATTAAATCCGATTTTTTTTTTTTTTTTTTTGTCTTATCTTAAGTTTTTGCAGCAAAAATTTGATTAAAGCACATATTTTCAATAGAATTTTGGAGTTTGTCATTTTATTTATTTGTGTTTAGTTAATTAATTTTATTATTTGTTTATAAGCATTTTATTTTGTTTTTGACGCCACACAACACAAAAAGCGAAATAAAACAAAATCCCCTACTAACAGCTAACAAAGCACACAACGTACGTCAAACGTTGCCCCACTTTAGTACGTTTCGTTGACAAAGGCGTCCGGCATGGAGCGAACCTCAAAAGAAAATATGTATTTCAACATAATTGTCAATTGAAAAAGGCGACGGATTGCATGTGCACCGGTCTTTACGCTTAGAAAAATTTGTTTTGAATATAATCAGTGCTGTTCTGTATTCCGAATCAGAGAGATTTTTTCGGAATCGAAATATTGCGTTTTTTTTTTAGCTGTTCTGTATTCCATTTCCGAATAATTTTTTTTGTTTCATTTTTAATAAAACTTCCTGAACTGTTAAAACATCGATATTAATCAATAATTTTTATTTATTTTTCATATTGTTACGTTATAACCTTTTTAAAACGTTTGAGTTCATTTGAATTGCGTTAAAATAAAATAAACACCGTTTTATTATGTTGTTTTACAGTTTTTATTCATTCCACTATAACTTTTATACTGTTTGTCTTAATACAACACTTAATATTCGTTTATACAACACTTTTATTTCCGCTTTAACACAACTTTTTTTATTGACAGCCAAACGATAACTAACTGACGTGTAGTAAAGCAGGCCTTTATATACAAAATTCCCTACAGTTTGAAAGGTTTAGGAAATATCGACCATCTTCTATTTCCATATCCGTTAATTCAAATGCAACGTATAGATGGTCGATGTGGCAGTGCTGCCAAATTGACAAGGTGACACAATTTGATTACGAGTGATTTTATAATTCTGCAGGGATGAATACAGAACAGGGACCAATATAGTTAGGGCCAATAAACTGTTTAGATATTACTATAGAATGAGGACAAACCTTTTATTTATTATAATTTGGTTGATAATTTCATGGCATATCCTTTTTAAATTTGATTTTCGGCATACGTGCTTTCAGTGCTTCCGGAGTTGCATAAAATAGTCCCATAAAACGTAATCCAGTAAACAGGATCACTTCTGGAAAGAAAGTTGGCACATATTGAGTTTGTAATAAGTCGATTAATAAGCGCGCCTCATGGCAAGTTGTGTCGCTCGCAGCATGGCTCAATAGAGCTCGCCATTCATCCTAATGGCAGCTCCTTGTTCATTTCGAAAGAAATAAGGACCGATGATGCCGCCACCGTGTACACCGCACCAAGCAGTAAATTTTAATAGAAGTAAATAGGGTAATTTTACTTTAGCAATTTAACCAGTAACGAGCTTCATCCCTAAACAAATAGTACTCTATGAACTTCGCTAACGGATTTATTTAGTTCAAAATAAATTTCCACAATTTGGAAGCGTTGTTCTGGCGTTAAACGAATAATAATGACTTTTCAAACCTTACTAAACAGAAATGTCAACTCAGTTTGACATTCTGAGTTGTCAAACCATAGTTATCAATATCGATAGTTCTAACGCAGCTAAAAATAACACTCTATGGTATATTAGACACAATTTCGCAAAGAATTTACTCAATTTGTGATTCTTGAATACGTTCTTTAGAATTGTTTTGCTTTATATCTTAGTATCCATTATAATTTTCATTCCAATTTTACCTTAATGGCATTTTCTTTTCTGAAAAAGAAATGCTGCACTTTTCTGCCCTTACCATTTTTGTGTTAATTAACAAAAATTAATACAAATAAAGAGTGCTGTGGTTATATTTCTTAATGTTTTATGGTAAAGAACAAGCTAAGTGCAACATTTTTTGTTTGAAAAGAAAACGCCATGGGATAATCTTGGCGGGGCTCTATTTAGTACTTTGGAATGTAAGCAGCATAAGCCGACTCTTAAGAAAATCAAATAGCTTGATCTCTAACTATTTGTGGCGAACGAACAAATATGCTCTATAATATATCACTTTTGAGCCGAATATTAAATTTTACTCTATTACTTTTTTGACTTACAACGTAAGCAGGACTTTTGACCGGAAAAAACACACCACTTGTTAGACGTATTGTAATGTATACCATTGTGGTATTAAATCCAGCCTGTAGCTCTGATATATCTCTGTAGATCGTTAACTGTAGACCTAGATAACTGATCAAGTTTGGACATTATGTGGCTATTAAGGAATGTGTTTCTCTTCACAGTTAGGGCAGGGCAATCGTAGAGATAATGGTAAAGGTTTTCCCCGATTCTCTGTCATTGCAATTGCGACATTAGCCGTTAAATGTTAGTCTAAGTAGAGCTGCTTGATTACCCAGCTCCCAATGCGCAATTATTACTGCCAGTAACGTCAGTATGTCCCGCCTATAATGGGACAAAAGTTTAATAGTGCGTTTCCTACCAAAAGAGAGAAACATTAATTTGGCTACGTTACAAGTGTTCATATTACAGCATCTACTCTTAGCCTTCTGAAAGAAGAATCTAAAGATACTACTTTTGATAAGCCGTAGCATAGAAACCTCCTTGTTGATATTTCGTTTACGATACCCTTTTAGCTATATCGTTTGATCGTTCATTACCGTAGTGGTCCCTATGCGCATGCATCAAGCTAAGGTAGTGTCTGGCAGAATGTACAGTCTCGTCAGCTCATTCTTACAAAAGAGCTAGTAGCCTTAAGAATTAAACATTTTCTGATTTTCAAAACTTCTTTACCGTTACACAATTGAGATATGTGACCTTTTTATAGTAGATTTCAGAAACGGCTTTAGAGATCTCTTAGTGTACGAATTCAAAGTGAAAAGAAAACAACAAAATTCCATTATTGCCACGAATATTGCGAATATATCAGTCTGAAAAGCATTACAGATCCAACATTGCACTTTATTTTGGAAACATCCGTATATATTCTGGTGTCAGGTTTAGTTATACCTACCCCAGTCGCGCATGGTGAAAATTCTGTATTTGAGCACTCTATTAAAATCAGTATAAGAACAATATAGTCCGATAATTAGTAAAGGATTGGAGCAGATTCGAACTCCTTGATATCCAACCTCCAGATGCATTAAATCTTACTGCACTACGGCAGAGATAACCACGTAAGCACCACTACTGTATGCCTTTGTATGTTACGTGTTTTAAGCCGAATAATTGATCCATTTGGAAAATATAGTACATCACTATCACCAAGTGTTGTTGTTACTATTTTATAATGTTGACTCGATTTTTATATGTGTTTTGTAGATGCGATGAGTTCAAATGAATTGAGTCGAACTGAAAATGCCCGCCATTATTATTGGTACAACGTCCATAACTACTTTTGATAAAATTTACTGTGGCGCCACAATGAACATTTGATGTTACTTCTGTGGAATGTATTTTTCGTAGGCCCAATTTACAATTGATATCCAGCATTTCCTCTCGTTTCACTTAGTTTTTAAAAACATAAATTTTATTTTCATTTTGAAAATGAATAAGAGATTTTTTTATCTTTTTTTTTGAAAATTATTTGTAACTAGAAATACATGTAGGGATGGAAGGCAGTGGAACGGAAGCAGTAGATACGGAAGCTAATAAAAATTAATGCTTCATATTGATGTCTTTCGATGGTTGTAATTTGCTATTTGGTTTGTTTTTCGTCAAATGGTTAGTCGGTTGTTTGTTTGATATTTCTGTGTGATTAAACGAAAGCTCTTGCATAACTTTTGCCTTTTCTCGTTCCATTGGTTAACTGTTACCAATGATAAATTGAAATGACTTTGAAAAGTAGTTCAAATATACGAAGATGATATAATCGGGAAAATTTTGTATAATAATTTTCAATACAAATGAATATTTTTGAAAAAGTTTTATTCCCAAAGTGATAAATTGTAATTATTTAATATATAATGCATACAGTAGTGGATAAAACATATGTACGAGCTTGCACTTACTATCATATCTATCTTCATAACATAGAAAAGCTTATTGGAATTTTAATTTTATTTATTAATTTATAACCATAGTATCCTCCTTTTATTAAGAAACGACAAAAAACAAAGAAAAACAAATTTTTAACAGTAAGAATGTATGTTAAAGTTACAAAACCGCTATTTTGCATGCGTCAAGATAATAGCACGAAATAGGTAGATAGTTAAATTACCAACGATCATTTCAATATTAAAGGAATAATAAGAAAAAAATTGAACGGTGTTATAGTCGTACCGAATTTATCACACCCTGTCCCCTAGCCAATAATATTTTGCAATATTTTACAAAAATGGCTGACAGTAATTAGCAATTAGAAGAAAAAATAATTAGTTCATTATAATAGAGATGAATCAGTGAGATCAATCGAAAACAAATTCAGAATGCAACACTGTATTGTTTTCCGTATCATAAGCCATTTTCATTCCGTCTCCTGAAAACCAGCATACAGAGTGACCAGGCGATACTCCGTTTAATAAAAAAAGGAAGATCTACCACAAATCAATAAAAATGAAATGTTTCGATTAGATGCATCCATACACGATCTGTAGACGGTGGATTAGTATCATGTCGAAGTACAGAAAGACCATTTACTACTGCCAAAAATAGATTGATCAGAATTGAAATTTGCAAAGGAGCAAGAAAGCTTAGGTATACTTTTAATGGAAGATCGTACTCTTTTCTGATGAATCTAAGTTTAATATGAGACGCTGTTATGGACTTAGCATGTTAAGCTGAAAGAAAAAGAACAACGTATTAATTCTCGGTATAACAAAAACACGATAAAACATAAAGAATTAGGTGTTCTAGTCATGGAATTGCATTTCTGGTCATGGAACTGGGAAAATACATTAAATAAAGCGTATAATGAATCGATTCATTTACAAGGATATCCAGAAATACATACTGATACCGCATGCAGAGCAGAATGTGCCACTTTATTGGAGATATCAACAGGACAACAATGCAAAATGCAAACATAAATGAATTATTTTTTTTATTGAAATGTAATTTAAGTTTATATACGAGGGCGGATTGATATTGAAGCTACCTAAGTAGGAAAAAAAATTTTTTTTTCAAAAACCATTCATTTCTCAACATAGTCTCCTTTTAGCTCAATACACTTAGTAAGACGATTTTCCAACCTTTTTATACCATCTGAATAATACGATTTTCTCCTCAAAACTCCTCAAAATACGCATTAGTTTCGGTAATTACTTTTTCGTTTGAGATGAATCTTTTTCCAGCGAGCCATTTTTTCAAGTTTGGAAACAGGAAAAAATCACTAGCGACTAAATCTGGACTATAAGCCAACCAAATCGAAGTGGATTTCTCGTAGTTTGTGCATCGTATCTAATGCTGTGTGAACCGGTGCGTTGTCTTGAAGAAAGAGCACTTTTTTCTTGCTTAAATGTGGTCGTTTTTCCTTGATTGCATCAACCAATTGATCCAATAATGCACGATAATACTCTCCTGTGATTGTGAATCCCTTTTCAAGATAATCGATGAGCAATATTCCGTGTGCATCATAAAATACAGTGGCCATAAACTTGCCAGCCGTTTTCGCTTCTTCGCCTTCTTCGGAGCACTTCCACCAGCTTCCACCCATTGCTTCGTAGTGGTGGACCCACGTTTCATCAACAGTTATTAATCTACGCCAAAAATCAGCAGGATTATGCTTTATCATGTCCAAACACCGCTGTGAAATGATCTGTCGAACTCGTTTTTGTTTAACACTGAGCAAACGCGGCACCCATCTTGCCGATAGCTTTTTCATATGCAAATGTTCATGCAAAATGTTGAACACACGTTCATAGATATGTTTACCATTTCAGCAATCTCACGTATTTTGACCCGGCGGTCATTCATAACTATATCGAGGACTTTCTTGATATTTTCTTCAGTAACAACCTCTTTTGGCCTTCCTGTTGATGGTATTGTTGCAGTGCTTGTTCGGCCCCGTTTAAATTCAGCAATTCAATATTTTACCATACAATCTGACGGAGCAGATTCGCCGTAATGTTTACCAAGCTTTTCTTTTGTCTCTTTCGCCGTTTTGCCTTTCAAATAATAGTGTTTAATCACTACTCGAAATTGACTTTTTTCCATTTTCCAAGAAACATATAAGTTTCTTACTTCAAACGACTACAACAAATTAACTAATCGATGAATTTGGCTAAAATTTTAACAGCTGACAGATCGTAATTTCTAAGAAAGAAAAAGTGTTTGTGTTTGTGCTGCCATCAATGTCAATCCGCCCTCGTACAAGTATAAATATTTCATTTCATTACACCTAGTCTTAAACTAACAACTAATATACTTCTGCTACATAAAATTCACTGTAAATCAACAATTACCAAATCCTGTGGTTTGGTTCTTTTCAGTCTTCTTGTGTAGATCCGATCGTTGCATAATATGGCAGCCCCCGAGTTTAACTGATTCTGTAGTCTGTCTTTGTGTTTTGATACTAGTAAATAGTTGTATAACTTCTGTGACTTTCATGACACCAAGATCTTTGTGTAAATTATAGGGCGCATTCATCATTTTCCTTAGTATTATTTTGACAACGTTGAATATTCTCAACTTAGTTCCTCGCAGCACAACCCGATATTTGTACCCCATAAGCCCATACTGGTTTCAGAATTTGATTATAATTACTAGTTATCCATTTTAGTCTATTATATTTTAGGTTCAGTTCTTTTACTTTCATTTTGATGTGTTCTCTTCATTTGAGCTTCGCATCTAGGTATTTAGCGTGGTTGGCATATGGAATTGTAGAGTTTGATACTCTATTGGGCCTATATTGTATAGATTTATAGGCGAAGTCAACATGGACTGACTTACTTTCATTTAATTTAATTTTTCATTCTGCTAACTTATCTATGGATGATTGCAGCCATGTACATGACTCTATTTCGTTATCGCCGACTGATAGAATACAGCTATCATCAGCAAACGTTGCCATTTTATTGTTGTTATCTAAGGTTGATATGTCTGCTGTATAAAACAGATACAAGAGAGGACCGAGTATACTGCCTTGTAGTACACCGGCACAAATTGTTCTCATATCAGAGTAGTCATTTCTCTGTTTAACTCTAAAATACCGATCTTCTATATAGGATTCTAACAACTGAGTATATTGTACAGGTAGCTGTGTTTTTAACTTGTAAATTAGACCTTAGTGCCATACCATATCAAAGGCTTGCGCAACATCTAAAAATACAGCTGAGCATGCTTTTCTCTGTTCAAAGGCTTCCTCTATTGTATGTGTAATTCGATGAACTTGATCAATCTCTTACACAAAAGTTTTTCAAATTTTTCCTATTGTAGGAAGTAAGGCAATAGGACGATAAGACGTGACTACAAAAAAGATAAATGAATGAGAGAGTGCTTTGTAAGCAAACAATTCTCAATTCCACAGAAAATCTGTGGGATATTTTAGATCTCAAAATAAACCGCGATAAGTTCAGAAATACGGTCGAATTTTATTGAGTAGTGAAAATATCACTGAATAAAATTTCTGCTGAAACATTATCGAATCTAATTGAATCGATAACGTAGGAATATGTAAAGAACTTTTAATAAATAATAGCCATACAACTAAATATTAGTAAAATTAATATTTTAAGTGAATTTATTGAAGACGTGCTTATGTTCTGTCGCTTTCAAAAAACAGCGTTCAGCGTACAAAATGATTTTTTCTAAGTTAAATAGGAATATTCCTTGTCTTTCATATTTTTTGAGTGAATTTAGATGATTAACTTAATAAATAAAAAAAAATAGTTTAAAGTCCAAAAGTATTTGTTTTTGTTATTGAGACATTTTGTATTAACCAGAAGTTCGTGCATGTGTTTTGTCCAATACTGTACATATCTCGTGTAACTGAAATGATTTGAATGTTGCATAAATAGGTATTTCGAATTAAGAGTAAACTTATGTACATGGTAGGTATTGGAACCTATATGGTTTATGTTTATGTTTGATTGAAATCATATGAAGAACTGTAAGTGTCAAGCTTCGTTATTAAGTAGCATCAGCATAAAAGCGGAAAAGATGGACTTCACGGGTATTATTTTTTTATAAAGGGTAAAAGTTATCTATCAAAAATCAAGGTGGAAACCCCTTTCTTTTATTGTTTGTACTTACAAATAATAAAATTTACAACAACAAAACGATAAGGACTGTAACAAACAAATTGTTTGTCATTACAATGCTGCATAAGCACTGAATAGAATGAAATGCAAAAAAGATCGTACCCGAGAGAACGAGAAGTTCGAGAGCTTTGGAGATACATTAACTCAGGCCTATAAAAAGCACATCGATGCGGACAGCTGATAGTTTATTTGGTAAAGGTTCAATTAGACATGAGTTTCACATTGAAGTAATCCGTCTTAGAAAACAGTTTATTTATTTTTTGTTTAATTTTGTGCAATAATTTCGCAAATAGGAGGTAATTTTGAGTTGTGAAAACAAAACACTCCATTTTTTTTAGTGTTTGAAAGCAAGCCTTTTAAAGAAAACCATCAAAATTTACAAGGAAGCTGCAAAATTTAATAGAGAGCATCAGCAACAGCTGTTTACGTTTACGGCACCAATAATCGGTGTAAAAAATGTCTACCTACGGTTTTGAATATGACTACTGTTAAAGGCTCAATTAAATGTGACTTAAAATAACTTCATAGTTGCAGTTCAACCAACCAACCTTCACTCTTTCGCTACATTGTATCCATATGGATACATGCAATTTTTGGGCGTTTTACAGCACCCCGAGCAAGGAAATGCTTGTAATTTTTACACATTAAAATATTATTATGTTTTCTTTATCATTTAAAATATTTAAGTTTTTTTCTTTAATCAAAAAGCTGCAGTTGAAAAAAATACAATTAATATTTAATTTTAATTCATTTTTTTATGAAATAAGTGGTTTTACTATTTAAGTCATAAAATTAACATTAAGAAATATTTTTTACAAAAATCAACTTAAAAACTTAGGAAACCTTTTAAGTTAATATCCTATATTAAAAATGGTTGGTTTAATGGTTTTATAGAGCTGATGGGCTTGACTTGGACCTGCAGGAAGCATCCAAAAAACCCTATTTATGAATAAATATTTTTCTTTTAAGTCATTGTTTACACTATACAACAAGCAAATGAATAAATATTTTTCTTTTAAGTCATTGTTTACACTATACAACAAGCAAAAATACCTTTGATATTGAATATATATTTTTATTGCTTTTTAACATACGCCGTAATGAAATCGAATAAGTCATTTCAAAGTTATCATGAGATGTATGATGATCTCACATTTAAGAAAAAAAAAATCTAAAAAAAAACTTATTCATAGAATCTGAAAGGCTGATGTTTTTTGAAGATAGGCGACCATAGTGGTTACCCAAGGTCAGAAATTTTTTTCCATTTGTTGCTTAGTGTTGTTAGTTCTAAGGCCAATAAGAGTCTAAATATTAAAAAATCAGAAGTTTTGAACCATCTGTTAAAAACTTATAGTGAAAGGGTTAAGGTCAGCAATAGGAAGAGAGCACAAAGGGGGATAGATCTGTTGAGTAATTATTGTTATTTGCATAAATTGTAAACAGATAGTAATTAAAGAGTTAAATTTTTAGTGTTTGCAAAGAGGTTACAAGCAGTGAAACACATAATTGTGAGTTAATAAAGGATTACAATGTCTAATTAAAACTAAATACAAATAATTTTTTATTTTAACTGCTATCTACGAACTCATTAAATAAAAGTTTAAAAGTAAGTGAAAACGTAACAATATGTGAACATGATTAAGATTTTAAATGTATATGTGTATGTATCCTTTTTGGTAGTCTCTATACAGCTAAAAGGCTGAACCTTGGGGCCAGAGGGATATGAAATATAGGAAAAGAGTAGCGAAGCACACCGGAGCTTAGCTAGTTTTATTATAAAATATCTTGCTAGTTAATCGTATGTATGTAAGTATATGTAGTTAATAAATTAGTCTGGCAGTGTAGTTTACTACATAAACTAAATATGTTGCGCACTGCTTTCTCATAAGAAAACCATTTTTTTTACCAATCATTTAGGCATCAGAGATCAGATACGTTTATAGGCAAAACAAACTCACAAAGGATATCACTATCACATCAAATTTTCATGGAGTATTCCCAAATGCAACCAAATGATGGCTTTAAGCTAAAAATTCATTCTCCCATAAATCCTTGTTGTTTACGTAACAGAATATATTCATACATTTCATATGTTTCTCTTTGTCCGCATAATTCTTATCAATTACAAGCTGTTCGAGGTTGTAGCAACACAAACAAAAAATACGTTTTATTCTACTCCATTAGTACTGAGTAATAAAAGGGTTAATATTTCCCACCAACAAAATTTCTTATAAAAATAGTAACTTGTTTGAGAAACTTTTTTTTTAGGAAGATAAATATTGCTTTTTCCAGTTTAAAGCTTTTAGCATCGGGTGTTTTTGTTAAGGTTCATAACTTTGAGTTGGCAAAACTGCATTATTTGACAACCGATTTAACAGCTGATAGTGGCTCCTTGCTTTATTTGGTTTGACATTTCATTATGGATTACATCGCTTCCAAATTCGGCGATTGGGCTGAAGCACAAATTGACGTTGATTTTGAATTGCCATTCAAAACTTTGTTATTTGACGGTTACTGTCGATAATAAATTTTTCTGTACCTCAATTAGCTGGCATTAATCTTGCTGAAGTTTGGTTCTGACAGGACAGAGCCCCATGCAACACTGTGCGCGCTATAATTGATTTACTCAAAGAAACTTTGATGAAATACATAGTAATTTCGCGTAATGATCCAATTAATTGGCCACCAAGATCATGTTATTTAACCCCTTTGGATTATTTTCTTTGGGTTATGTACAGTCACTTGTCTACGTCGTTTAACCAGAGACACCTGGAAATCAATATTCGAAAAAAAATATTCGAAAAAATTTGTGAGAATTGGTCATAAAATATCCAACAAAGTCCGTTTCATTGATACTAAAAATATATTTCTTTGTTTTATTATAATTTAAGCTTGTGTAACTGTAAAAAACACCCGATATTTAAAAATTAAATAAAACTAAGTATTTAGGATCAAGTCATTCAATCATTAATATATTTGTTTTATGCAATACTTCCACGTTTTCTGTTTTTTAAAATTATTTTAAAAAGTGCTAGAAATATCCACTAGAATCTTAGAGGAAATTAACCGAACAATGTCCCTGTAGTTCCTTTACTGCAAAAGATCACTCTTTTTAAGAATTTTAATCAGGATACCCTCCAAACAGTCGGCGGGCAACGATCTTCACATCAATAGCATCGAAGATCACTTGAAGTAGTTTCGCTACTATTTGCTAGCAAGCCATGATTTTTGCCTGGAGGAAAGGAGTTGATGTATCTATTTTCAACAAACAAATTAATGGACAAATTGCTCGTCATATCGGTTCTAAGGGTTAACTTACTCTTCAGCAATGTGTAAAGTAAGGCCCTCCTTCGTTTTTATGAGATGGTGCCTTACATAGCCTTTACCAAAAAACTGACGGCTAACCTTGTACTAGGTATTAGAGTTTGAGTGATTAGCTGCCGTTTTTGTTGTGCAGGCAAGTGTGTTTAACCATTTTCTTTTAATATCCCTGCATTATCTCTTCACTGTCCTCTCAAGTTTATTCAGTGACTAAACTTTAAAGAGTCTGATGCTTGATAATATTCCTGTCCTTCTTTGTACATCTTCACGGCTCGAACACCTCCCAAGAGTTATAACTCATCCAGTCTTCTCTATTCTTGGGTTCGAAACTAAGAATATTACCATTGGCCTGACGCAATGTTTTTCTGACAAAGGGCCACTTAGCCCTAACACCTCAATAAGAAATGGGTTGGTTTTTGAGTTTCTCAGACAGAAAAGAAAGTGTCTGGAATGTTTCTTAATTTAAGTTTTCGGGTATCGAATTCACTGAAACGAGCAATTTGAGCTGAAGTGAGGTCAAGTCAACATCAGCACGACGTTTTACCCAAATATCTATTAAGCAATGGCGTAATGTTCCGCTAAGGCAGAAGTTGTCTATTTAGTTTCATGTTCTGCCGTTAGGTGATATCCACGTTTTCTTGTGAGGTTCTTTACAAAGAAAGAGAGTATCTCCCACAATGTGATCAAAAGTTAAGCAGAAGTCCAGAATTAACGAGACATTCAGTGGCCGAGAGCTTTGTTTATCCATAACGTGTTGGAAATTGATGTTATCGACACCAACATTGGCATTCATATTTCCCATGCAAATTACTATATCTTCTTTGGGTAGCATTGAAATAATGCCCGAAAGAAAGCTGTGTCATCACGCCTTGGTATCATAATCCGCCTCTTCGGTAGGTGCGTAGTTCTGCACTATGCTGACGGTACGTATTATGTATTTCTCTGCTTGTTTTAATAAAAAACATAACTAATTAACACTGATTTCTTGAAAAATATTATCTGGGCTTTATTTGCGAGTATACATATATGTATGTATTTATGTATGTATGTACATATGTATGTATGTAGGTATGTATGTACAATTATTTGTTATCATTATATTTTAACTAAAAAGATTGCCAATGAAATAGATAAAAGTATATATAAAACATAAAATATTCAATTTATATATACTCGCACTTTCCTCACAACTAGATTTTGCGATTGACACTAGAAATACGTTTGCTTGAGCATAGACATCCGATTGATTTCTTTTATTCTCCATAGAGTTTGTGATCTCTTTAATATAATTCGCAAAGTCCTTATTCTCACGACTGGATTCTAGAAACTTTTTCATCGTGCTTTCAATGTATTCAATTTCCCGACGAATACTATTTGTTTTTTTGGTTTTAATCTCGTCCATTAGCAAACTGGCTAAAGTATGCGACAAGCCCATATTTAATAATTCCTGAACTTCTTTATTTCCAAAAGAGTCGAAATTGTGTGTTTTGTATTGTTGACACTTTTTGTATATTTCTAAGTAACGTTCTGTAGCAGTTTTTTCGCCATTTCGATAATCGTATTTATCCAGAAAACAGTTCGGAAGATTTGCTGTTAAAGGATGTTTTAACGCTTCCGTAAACGTCAGATTACTAAACATTTGTAGGCGTAATTTTGACAATCCATTGAAAATATCAAAGCAATGCATTGTATTATTCACTATAATGATGAAAAATGATTATTTTTTGTTTGTTTTAATTTAAATAGTTTAGTATTAAGAGCATATGTATGTAATACCTGAATTAATGCTAATAATTGGCGCAATTATTATCAATAAAATTATGGTTTTTATCATTTCTATTCTCGCTTAGTCTTGCTGGATGGCCGCTTTAAACTGAACTATTGCAATCTTTTAATAAAAATATATACGTACATATACATAAGCACGTATGTATGTATATAAGTAATATTTACAATAAACCAAAACGACCACAATCTGACTCACATTACAATTAACTAAAGAATTATTTTTATAAGATTAGTGGAAGGCACATTGAAAACAAGTCGCAACTTATATGCATATAACTAAAAATACTCATATTAAAAGAACGTGCTTCGCTACCTATATCGTAATTACTGCCTTAATTCGAATTTTGTACTCTTTACCCACATGTTAACTCCTTCCGGCCCCAATTCTAAAAGGTGCACATGCAAAAAAACATTCATCTTCACATATACGTATATACATAGATAACTTTTATCGACAGTGTGCTTCGCTATATATTTAGAAAAAAGTAATACCCACTTACACAATCTCACCTGCTTTTTGAATGACGTGTTATAGCTAGCGAAGCTTGAACTGTTACCGTTCTCCGCACATGCACGCCCACTTATCAAAATTCATCCAGTTATTGGCTAATGATGTTTATCGTTCAAGAAGTGGAACTATGATTTATATAATATACTAAACGAAAATAAGTCTGACGCGGTCACAACCAGGGCTGCCAGATGAAATTTGCAGAAAATCGTCATTTTTCCGATAAATTAAAAAATATCATCATCTCAGTTCCTTAAATCGTCAGAGAAATAGTAACAAAAACCAATTAAGTTTTTAGTGTTTTCAGTTTTTATGTACAGTACCTATATAGTGCGTATAATAAATTACAGATTTTGAATGCATGCTTGAAGCTACATACAAAAGAATACCTCATTTGCCAAATCGATTAACTCCACTTTTAGATATATAAAGGGTACGCCATATAATTTTTTTTTTTTTTTTTTTGAAAATGCTATAAAAAAAACTACTAAATATTTTCTCAAATTTATTTTTTTATTTAAAAGTACAATCCTTCCGGTTAATAATGGAAAATAATTTCATTCAAATGGCTGCTTCGGCTGGCCATGCAGTAGCCTACACGATCGGTCCAATTTTTAAGCACATTATCGTTTGTGTGCAGCTGTATTTCACCAATGGCTTCACGAATATTGTACTTTAAAGCGTCAATTGTCTCTGGCTTGTTGGCGTAACACTTATCTTTGACGGCACCTTACAAATAATAGTCCAACGGTGTCAAATCGCAGCTCCGAGGTGGCCAAACGACATCAGCTCTGCGACTGATAATCTTAATCTTCAAAAACAGGGCGCAAGACATCGAGTGTAGCTTCGGTTGTGTGGCTGTGTGTTGCTAATGTCCTCCTCTTCAATTTTTGTGAACAAAAATTAGTTCAACATGGCCCGATAACGATCGCCATTGACTGTAACGGCCAATCCTTGCTCATTTTCGAAGAAAAATGGTCCAATTATGCCTCTGGACCAAAATACGCACCAAACAGTGACTCGTCTTGGGTGTATCGGCTTTTCAATGTATGCGTCCGTGTTTTCTGTGCACCAAATGCAACAATTTTGCTTGTTTAAATACCCACCAGGATCAAAATGAGCTTCATCTGAAAAGATGATTTTTTTTGGCAAAATCGCCATCTTCTGTAAGTCGATCGCAGGCCCAGATTCCTAGCGTTGTTCAAGCATATACACAACCATATTCGTTCAGCGGAAGGATAAAACTAATTACCTGTCAAATCAGACATGAGCTAAGTGTTACCATTCACGAAATACGCACTAGTTGAAAAAAAACGTTACATGGCGGACCCTTTATTAGATACAAGTAGTAATGTGAAATATGTGCTTATTTCGTTAAAAAAATTCACATATTATTCCTGGATAATCCTGTAAGTTTTTGTTGAGGTTATTTGGCAACCATATAGAAAGCTTCAATATTCTGTGTGCATTTTTTCTTGCTATACTACTAATTACGTCGTCAGCTTCAGCTACTTCTATAACTGCTTTATTCTGTTCCATGTCTTATTCTTTATTAAAGTGCCAAATAATATTAGTGAATTTTGAAGTATGTTTCGCATCGATAATGCTGGAAACAAAATCAAAAAGTTTTGATTGAAAAGTGTATGGCGTTGCTTGATCAATTTTCCTATTTTCTACAATTTTATAGCATCAACAACATCGGAGAACAAAAAATTTGCATATATTTTTTGAAATTTTGTGGCATAAAAATGGACTAATACAGACAGAAAAAAAATAAAAACAAATAAATTCATTACGCACAAACTAGACGGGAGTTGAAAAGAAAAATGGATATGCAAAAAAAATGGTGCTGGGGTAGAAGATTCGTTTGAAACAAGCCTCTACTATTTTAAAACATTGAATTTCTTGGTCGATATTGTCACTTACGAGTAATGTTTCGTCCGACAACGATATATGTTCTTCACTTTACAATGATTACAACAAAATGATTGCTTGAATACTGCATTGACTAGTGTATGCTAAAAGCATAAGTAAGCATTTCACCAATACAACTGTAATGCAGTTTCCATCTGCTTGATAGTGTGTTTCGCCATTAACATTGAGCTCAAGCAAAAATCAGGAGAAGTAAGCTAGTTGTCACACCTACAAAGAGTTATTAATACTTTTAGAGCTGCCAATTGTTCATATATCAAAAATCGTCACTTTGCCAAAATTTTGTTAAAAAATCGTCCAAATGAGCCAGTATACACTAAGTCATAGTTTAAAGATTATTATAGTTTAGGTCTGCCACTTTAAAAAAAGAGTCAGTAATTTAATAAAAATCGGTGGCACTATCGCAGTTAATGTGTGGGTATAATAAAATAATAATTTTAAGAAATCTGCCGAAGTAAAGAAATTAGAATCGATTATATTTTCATTTTTTGAAAATAATAAAAACAAAATATGGTAACGTTTGTCTGGTTGATCAAATTTGAACTTTATTGCTAAAATATCAGCAGTTCGGGACATTAAAATATCTCTAAATAGCAAAACTAAAGCCACAAGCTTTTCAACAAGTATACAGATTAAATAAAAAAGGATACCTTCACAAACATTAGGCATGTTGGTCAAGAGTATACCGAAGCGAAGTCGAGGTGTCATTAAAAATAAAAAGATACTCGAAACACATTATAAGTATGAAGTTATAATTTTATGTAGAAATCGAAACAAATTAGATATTTGTTTGATTTTTATACTTTAAATTGTCGCGTTCAAATATTCTTTAATTTATAAAAAATCCATAAAAATTAATTTTTCTTTGTTTTATATATCAAAATTGATTTTTATTTTTCAGATAAGTTACATATAAAATTTAAAATGAATTTTGGTAATATCTTAAGTGGTTTCTAACTCTTAGCAAAATGGTCATATTCATTAAAAATTTATACTTTATTGTCGCGTACTGCATCTTAAAAAAGAGGTAACCAAACATAAACATAAAGTTTATAGGTCCCAATACCTTCTTTCTCTCGGTCGACGGGTTTGAGCGCGATGCGGCTGTACACATAAGCCCAAAATCGCCCCCATTTTTATCAATCTTTCCTGTTTTTTGGTTGATGTGGATAAATAACGGAGATTTAATTATTATTCTTTATATATAAAAATTGCGTATATTGTCTGAATGCAACCCCGCCTTTGCACATAATAGTACTTTCATGAAAATTGCTAAACATGCACACTTTTTTAGTAACACATTCATAGCCTGTTTCACGATATCGAACGAAAACCTACGCGAACGAAAGCAAGTCACTCGAAATCGAATAATTTTGCGTGTCGCTATCTCGTGCGTTCATACTTACGTGTGTTATTGTTGTAATTTACGTTTGCAGTGGTTCCAGATCGTAAATTTTAATTTTTTTTTATTTCTTCTAAAAATACTACTCATGGTAGAAGAACTATAAGGTACCCTCACATCTACAAATAGAAACAGGGCATTTTTAAGTGTAAAGCAAAAATAGAAAAACATAATTGTATTTTTTGGCATTTTGTTTGAATTAAATTTCTTTAATAATTTTGGAAAATAAATAAATGTAATAAATGTTAATTTATAAAATTTGTTTCGCATTTTTGTAAAATTCAGCACAATAATATTTAACAATGCATGACCTATCAAATATGTACAGATTGTCCGCCGGGAAGGTATACTACTTTTTTTGTTTGTAATATTTGATTATATGAAAGAGAATGGATTTTATATTGATAAATGTTTTGTTTAATGTCGACAATTATGTATGAAATACAATATCAGATAAATGTCCGCCTTTGTTAGCCTTACAAAGGCGAACCCATTTGAGCACATTTTTGATTACATTCTCACAATTTCACGCGGTATTTCATTAATGTCATCAAGAATATTTTGTTTGAGTTGCACCAGCGTTTCTGGTTTGTTTGCATAAGCCTTGCTTTTGATATATCCCCACAAAAAGAAGTCCGGAGCAGTCAAATCAGGCTACTGTGGAGGCCAATCAATATCACCATTCCTTAAAATAATTTGTTGTGGAAAAAGGTCTCGCAGTAATTCCATTGTAATCCTGGCTGTATGCGTTGTAGCACCGTCTTGTTGAAACCACATGTTAGTCAAGCTCAAAGCATGCAGTTGTGGCGTTAAAAAGTTTTCAATCATATCACGATATCGCTTCCCATTGACAGTTACCGTTACGCCATTTTCAGTTTCAAAGAAGAAAGGTCCAATGATTCCTCCAGACTGTCACTTTTAATGGATGCAAAGGTGACTGATGAATAATTTAAGGGTTTTCCATTGAGCGGAACCGACTATTCAGTTTATTCACATATCCATTCAAATGAAAGTGTGCCAGAACACTCATAATGATTTTTTCATGAAAATCGATGATTGATTTTGATAAAATGTTTTAACGATTAAGACACGTTGGTTTACTGAACATTTTTCCATAATAATTTTGCCACGTCTCTACTTTACGACTGCCAAATATGAACTGTCAAGACTAATGTTTAACAAATTGGCGGCAAAACAAAGTAGTATAACTTCCTGGCGGACATTCTGTAAATGTTATGAAGCACAAAAGCAACATGTTGAAAAAACTTAAAAACTTTAACACAAAATATATGTTTGAAAGAAAATAGTAAAAAAATATATTTCTTTTCTACAAATAATATTATTAAGGGTATTCACTTCAGATTTTTTCCGGTTGGAAAAATGGAAAATTACACTTAATTGATTTAGGCGGTGAAGTTTTTTTTGTACTTTTTGTGTAAATATTTTTACCGAAAAAAATGTTACTGAAAAAAATGTGTTATTACTTATTATTTTATAATTTTCAGTGTCCGCTTATTTTTTCGATCTCATCTCTATTTTGTTTTTACAATGTATTGTTTTTTAAATATGTACATACTTATTTCTTCATAAACATGGATGGCGAACAAACTTTAGTTGTTAAACTACGAAGCTATTTGGACCAAATCTTGATAGTATTTCTGTTACCATTTTGAAGATATAGACAAATAAATATTTACGTTGTATGGGCGTTGCACCGCCACAGTTAGAATTTTTTAAACATTGTTACTTAAATTGTAGTTAAAATAGAAATAAATCTTGTACTAGTTGTTAATTAAATTATTCTTTATGAACGCAGTTTTGTGTTACACTTTTTGTAACCTTTTTACAAGCTACAACAAATACTTCTATTTAATTCGGTTTACACACCTTGTGTAAAACAATAACAAATATATATTACACAGCTCTTTCTACTTTATGATCTTCAAACCCGTTTTGTGACAACTTAGGTTCGATCACGATCTTTTCAGTTGAATTTTATTCACATTAAAATATCTTCACACTAAGTTTACACCAATTATTCATTACTATGAGCTTACACCAATAAACTCTCTTCTCGCTGAGCTTACACCAAATAAACTGACTGTTATTCGCATAGATGTGCTTTTTATATGGCTGAGTAGCAATACTTCGAAAGCTCTCGAACCTCTTTTTATTTAAGGTTCAATTAGACGTGACTTAACATAATAGTTGCAAAACAGCCATTCAACCTTATGGGTAACAATGTGTTCGATTAGTGGTGAAATGCCATAACACCATAACCGACCAATTTGATTTTGGTTGTCACGTCTATGGTTACGGTTGTAACGTTAAGTCATGTCTAATTGAGCCTTTAGTATATATGCCGCGATCTGATCGTAAACATCTTGTTTGTTTCAGTACTTATTGATGTTGTTGTTATTTCTTTGTTTCGTTGTGTGCTTGCTTTGTTGTAACAGTTTATTTTTATTTGTAAACAAGCACTCAGTTGATTTTGCGCATTTTGTTTATTTCTTTAGCAGTGCACAGTGTAGCAGGATTGTATCATTTCTTAAATCAAATTAATTGCTGGGTTTACGTATTAGATATGGTTATCATACGAAAGATCGTGGTCTTGGTATTATGAATCAATCCAAAAAAACTACTTTTTGCTGAAAGTTATAAAGAAAAATATAAAATAAAAAAATATTATTTTGTATGGTTAAGATCTCTAAACTAATGTACATAAAGATAAAAATCTTAAAGCTTACAATACATATTTGAAATTTTAAAGATAAATTATTTTATATTTATTCACTATCACTTTGTGTTTCATCAGTATATTCATTACTGCCTGGACCACCGGATCTGAATTTATTAAAAGGAAGTTACAAATATCTTATAAATTTTTAATTCACACAAATATTTTTAATAGATTCTTGCGCTTCTTCAAAAAAAGGGCGAAAAGCTAAATATTAATTACTGCAAAATGTGAATCAACAATGTGAAGCGCTGGCGATTATATATGTACTTACTGCCATAGATAATTTTTATGAAAAGCTTCACCAAATGATTTGCATTTTCAAAAAACTAATTTCATTTTTGCTTGATTACATACGTACATATAATATACACACATACATATATACTACATTTTTTAATAGATTGACATTTATCCATGATATTTTGCTTTGCCTGAATCATCAGGTTTTGTCTAATTTATACGTTGTCCGAAAGCTGTTTTAAATTCCTTCTGAATTCTTTTCTGATTATTTTATGCCATTTTATTTATTTCAATGTTTCATACACAAGACCTAAGTCTTAGATCGCAGTATGAAAATGAGCACATGTACTCGTATATACAATCTGAAGAAAACAATCATATTAAAAATTTAAAATTAAAATAAAGATGATAATAATAAAAAAAGCCTGAATAATCGATAATTTTATATAAAATTTAAGATTATTTAAGTATAAAATGAATATATAATTACATGAAATTGACGAAGATTATCAAGTGAAATATTTTAAAATTTGAAAATATACAGGGTAGAACATTCAGAAATATCACAAGAATAAAAAAGAAAATATAAGTATACCATTTGCTTGAGAAATACACACATATTCCTCAAGGCGACTTAAACGTAATTGGAGGATTCACAAAGTGTCATAAAATCGTATGTCCTATAATAATACTGGGACGAAAATATAAGACTGTTGTGAACAACCCTTCTTAAAATGCTGGTGCTATTTTGAAGTTATAAGTAAAACAAGCAGTATGCGAATACAAATTGCGGACAAGACAAAGAACAACAAGTTATACAGGCATAACGTTCTAAACTATTTAAGCTTAAAATCTTAAATTTTAGAACATTCTAACGATAGCACAATTTGCGAATACCCCAAATATATGTACTATATATATATATATATATATATATATATATATATATATATATATATATATCAATTAAAAGGAAGGTGTTTCTCTTCTTTCCAAATCCGCTAAGACAGTTAAAATTGAATAACATTTAAATAAGTTATAAGTTCATATTGTTACGAAAATAAGATTGGGAACCTCTGCGTTTATTATTTCGCTAAAATAAATAAACAAAAGCTTGAAGAACAACTATACGTGCTGTTTACAAATAACCAAATCTACAACAACAAACATTAACAGAGGTAAAGTAAACAAAAATAACACGGCAACGACAATAATTAAGCAGCAAAGAAAACAAGTAACAGACAATAAACAAGCAACAACATATACTAAGAGCTGAAATAGGTAGATGTTCACATACGCATAACTACAAAAGAACTAAAAAGAAAGTAAAAAAAAAGAAATGGAATCTACCTGAAATATCGATAGGTTCGAGAGCTTTCGATGTATTCTTTACTCAGCTATATAAAAAGCACATCGATGCGAACAACGATCAGTTTAAGTAAAGTTAACTCAGCGAATGTGTGAAGAGAGTTTCTAAGGAGCAAACTCGTGAAGCTAATAGTGAAGTAAAAACCAGTTTAGTTGAAGCTAACTCAGTAAAGAGAGTTAAGTGTGGATAACCTCTGATTGAAAAGGTTGTGATCGAACCTAAGTTATAACTACGATCGGGTTGGAAGATCTTTAAGTTGAAAGATCTGCCGAGTAATTGTTGTTGTTTACAAAGTTGTAAACAGACAGAGTAATTAAGAATAAAAATTGTTATTACTTGTAAAAAGTTTACAAGCAGTGGTGCACGAAACTGTGTTGAGTAAAGGATTTTTTTCATTAAAACCAAAAATAAAATTTATTTCATTTTAACTGCAATCTACGAACTCATACATACACGTTTTTAAAAACGTAACAATATGTTCATGAAAGTACAAAAAGCCGCTTTTTTCCATATCTCAGGATTTTGGAGGTGTTTCAAAAATTTTCAAAATAGATTTTTGTTGTACTCGATAACGCCTATCAGAAAAATAGTATTACATCCCAGGTGTTGTTATTATTTGTATAAAACTAAAACAAAACAAAAATTCTCATAAAGCAGATCTAAAATTTAAAAAAGTCTTCTGATGGACAGCTGTGAGCAGAACGAAATTATCATTGCTGGAATGGAAAAATGCGAATAAAAGTGTTTCCTTAACTTTATTTTATGAAAAGCTTTTCACGCGAATTATCAAACTAACACTTATTTTAAATCGGCGCTGGAACTATGAATAATAAGTCAGAGATTTTGAAACATTAAAACAAATACATTCAAAAACGATATGAAAAATCGATAACTTTAAAAAAAAAAAAATTTTTAGGCAGGCCATACTATTCGATTATCGTAACAAGATATGCCTTAAAATGGAGCCATCATGGCAGTAGAAGACGTGGACACTTGAAGCATACATGGCGCTAAACCTTGATGTTTTAAAATTGACAAGCTCAACAAGACAGTTACTAAAATAAAAAAAGTAAAGCAGGATGCAACAAGGTGGAGTATTATTGCAGGTACTCTATGTAGCCAAGAGGCACTTATAAGTAAATAAATAAATAAATAATTATAATTTAATAGATACATTTTTGTTTATTAATAATTATCTTCTTTATGATATATGTTTTCGGTATAAAAAATTTTCTAAAAAGACACATTCTTTTTTCGAAGTCTTTTACAGCCGTATTCATAAAAATAAATTACATTTTAAAACAATTTAAAACAAACCATATGTATATACATACGAGTTTAAACATAAAATTCCATATACATATGAACAAGAAATTGGGTTCCTCGCATATTAGCACCAATTTTTGCCACTTTTACAAGCATCGCTAAAAGTTAGTTGACTATGGGCAAAATTTTCGTCATAATTGTTCTATTTTCCGTATAATGTAGTCCACAATTTCATGGCGATTAAAAATTATTTTTTTTGATAAAAAAAAATATTAATGAAATGGAAATGGTCAGCTATTAGTGCTGATTTAAAACCTTTAGACTGTATTGCTAGAATGAAGATTTTATCTTATTTTTCAAGATTTTTGAACCAAGATAAGACGTAAAGATCTTTTTCCATAAAATAAGATTTTTTTTTAGAATTATTTTCATCACACGACTTGTTGAAATTTATTAAATGTATTTATTAGCTCACATGCATATATTTTTTATTCTTGCCAGCTTTATAAAATAATAACATATTACAAAGAATTGTCATTCTTAAATTTATAAAGCATTCATACTAAAAAGGCAGCACTGACTTTTTATTGCAATAAAGATCCCTTAAAAAACAACTTTAGTTTCGCGCTTTTTGTCTACCTTGTTCATCCGCTAATGTCGAAAGGATATTTTCAAAATTTAATCATTTTGAAAGTGTTGGTTTAAAACCACAATAATATATGTTCATATGTACATTTGATCTCAATATTGTACAAATATCATTAATCTACTTATAAAGGGTCCGCCATCTAACTTTTTTTTCAACTAGTGCTTATTTCATGAACGGTAACACTTAGCTCATATCTGATTTGACAGATAATTAGTTTTATTCTTCCGCCGAACGAATATGGTTGTGACCAATGCGTTTTCGCTTCGCTAAGTGGGCCTGCGATCGACTGACAGAAGATGCCGATTTTGCCAAAAAAAAAAAATCATCTTTTCAGATGAAACTCATTTTGATTTTGGCGGGTATGTAAACAAGCAAAATTGTCGCATTTGTGGCACAGAAATCCCGCACGCATACGTTGAAAAACCAATACACCCAAGACGAGTCACTGTTTGGTGCGGACTTTGGTCCAGAGGCATAATTGGCCATTCTTCTTCGAAAATGAGCAAGAAGTGGCCGTTACAGTTAATGGCGATCGTTATCGGCCCATGTTGAACGAATTTTTGTTCACAAAAATTGAAGAGAGGATATTAGCAACATTTGGTTTCAACACGACGGCGCTACGTGCCACACAGCCGAAGCTACACTCGATGTTTTGCGCCCTGTTTTTGAAGATCGCATTATCAGCCGCAGAGCTGATGTCGTTTGGCCACCACCGAGGCAGCCATTTGAATGAAATTATTTTCCATTATTAACCGGAAGGATTGTACTTTCAAATAAAAAAAGAAATTTGAGATAATATTCAGTAGTTTTTTTTATCGCATTTTCAAAAAAAAAATTATTTGGCGGACCCTTTATTATTATTATTATTATTAATTTAATTGGTTTAAACCAAAAAAATATGCATACGTATATATATTTGATCCATAGTGAAAGTAGATAAGGTGAAGTTGTCAGAACAACTAAATTTTGTACAAAAACAATGGGCAATATATTTTTTATATATTGTATGGCAAATGTCAAAAGAATTTCAATATAAGAAAAACATAAACAAAAGTTGTATGCAGTTAATACTTGTAAATTAGAAATATCGCACACCAAATTATTAAAAGTCACAACTCAAAATCAAATTTGAATTTTTGCCATAAACCAATTCACAGATTTAATCTCTATCGACTACGAAAATTAATTTTGGATCGCTGTCTTCCTTACAAGAGAAATTATTGTTATGACTGTTCTTATGTTCCCTGTGCCGCTTGTACACTATCAACTATAAGAAATAGTACTATTTTTAGTTGTGACAGAGATTATGAGTGATCGAATAGTTTTATTTCACATAAATAGTATTATTTCGAGTTCTGACATTATTAATGAACAAAATTTTAAGTTAATCAAAATATATTTCCAGTTAAAGAGGCACAATTTGATATAATACACACAACTCAATGAAAAAATTTTAATAAATTTTCAATTGAACAGTCACAACTCATAATTACCTCTTAGTCGCAAAATTATTACACAAAGTTAAACAAGAAATAAGTAAATTGTCTTCTAAGACGGTTACTTCAATGTGGAACTCAGTTTGATCATATAAATAAAACCATGCTTTTAGAAACAGTTTTTAGTCTCTTCTGAACATTTACAACTTTTAAGATGTGACTGTTCATGATTTAGTGTGCGATGTATTATTTTGTTGAAAGTTTTAATTTTCAAATATTTCAAATATTAAAGACATTAAATATTTAGACATACTATGTATGTATTTATAAATACATTATTTTTTAATACGTTTTGAAGTATGCTTTTTGCCATAAGATATAGTTGAACAAGCCAGGGATTATTCGATTTAGTAAGTTTTTGCTGTGCAAGAAAAGCTTTTGACAGTATATGAACACACAACAAAAAAAAAAAAAAAAAAATCAGATGGACAAACACCTAAACCTTATATAATTTCACCATGATTTGATCTCTATATTGTAGAAATATTAGTTTAATTTCTAAAAAAGATTTTTTGAAGGAAACCTTTTTTTCTTCTAATGTTATTGTTTTTGTTAATTTTTATGTACTTATCAGAGTTGTCATATTTTATATTTCAAAAAGCACTAAAGTCGAGAAAAAACATGTAAATTAAAAGATCACTAATATTAAATTAATGTTTTATTTCTATTTTTAAAATTTATGGGCTTTTATGCCATTTGAATAAAAGTTTGATAAATCCAAGCTATTTTACATTTTCGGTTCTTTTAAATAATATTTCAAACATAACAGCCACTAAATCGATGTACATATAATTGTTTAATTTACACCTATTAAACTTAGGTATGTATGCATTTGATACAAAAATGCTACTTTTTAACCGATAATTTGTATTGGTAATAAAGTCTGACCAAACTCAAAAACTTCCACTATTACCTGCATACGAATAGTGCTACATAAGGAAAAGGCATTGCATATCGTTGAGTGGCGTTCGTTAGTATTGATTTTATTTGATTTTATATACTTCGAAAAGGCTTTTGACACCGAGAAGCGTTAGAAAATAATCGACATTGTTGAAGCGCTGTACACAATTAATGTACAATCAGTATTATGCTGGCGTAAGACAACCCTGTGCCAACTTCCCACTCAGCCTTGCCTTTGAATGTATGTTATAAAGATGCCAAGAGTCAAAATAACCTATGTTTAAAACAAGGCTGTTAAACCTCGAGACAAAGCTGTTAAACCAAAGACACTCGTTACTTAACGATATGCAGTAGAAGCATATAGAACGATTTTGCAAACTTTTAAATTAGATACCAAAGTTTGGAAATAGTTTTGTCCCTCTGTTGATCGTTTACTGACATACGACTTTATAATTTTTTAGAGAATTCCTTTATTTTATTTAAATACTTCTTTACACTTTAAAAGTTACTATTTAAATGAATGATCTTATTGCTAACTGAACCTAAATTAATAAATATTCTTAAAACTATGTAAAAACAATTAACCGTTACATAAAAGAGTTGAAAAAAGAAAGAATTTAACAATAATGTTAGAGATGGTAAGTTGATAGTGATGATAAGTACATTATCATAACTTACGCGTACCAAGAGGCTTAAGCATTCAATCCACACACATCTTATGAAACCTTTTTTTATTCGTTTGTAATTTTAAACTTTTTTACTATGTTGTTACTTTTCTGTAAAAGTTTTTATTACGATTTTAAATAATGACTTGGTGCTACCAAAAAGAAAAAAGCACAACTCAAACATTTTTCGCGTCAACAATTTTTAAAAGCACTAAAAACAGTGCTAAAAACACTAAATTGACAACGTTGATACTTATGTATGAATTGTGTTTTATTTTTCTTTTTTTTTATGTTAATCAACAAAAATTTTGTACACTATTAAAATATAAAGATTTTTCTTCGAAAGTTTCTGGCAACACTGCCTCTAGAGAATATTAGGACCATTCTGCCTACGGTTTGTGAATTTAAAGGATTTGAGAAAGTAGTCTTGATAATGTTATTATATCCAACGATGGTAGAACAAAATATTAGGTTATGTAAGCCCGCTTAAAAAAATTTGATAATATTGGTTGTTTGTACGCCACATAAATCTATTTCGTTAGAAAAAATAAAGATATTTTATTATACCAAGAAAAAATTATTTAATACCTTAGATTAATATCTGCGATGAGATCCTTATTAAAGAAATGTTTCTGAAATAAAATCATATGATTTTTAAAAACCTTAGAAGTGTTGTATGTACGTCATATTTATTTTGTTAAATTAAAAAAAAGATCAAACGAATGCATATGTATGTACTCTTTTTGTATCCAAACAAACTTAAGGCCAAGTTTTATATCAATAAACTATTTTATGTAGGATTTAGATTGCTTAAACAGCTGTTTAAACTTTTGTGGGAGGCATACGAAGAATGTTCTTTATTTATTCTTAAAAAATAAATCTGTTAATTTTAATGCTTTCAGTATGCAACATTATTAAATGACCGCTTAATGGCATATTGTAAAAAGAAATTATTTTTACATTTAAAGTGGTTAGTGAGGTAGGGTGAATGCACCAATAGTCGGCAATTTAAGACTTTTGTTTATTTCAAGCTACTGTCCTTGCGCATGTTAATCTGGTATAGTCTTAATGACTAGTTACTACAATTCATTAATTTGTTTTGTTTCAGATTATTAAGTTAAATTTCAATATTTTTTTTATTGAAATTAAGAAAATTACTGGTTTTGTGAAATACACCACTAATTATCCAGTTTTCGGCATACTCTGTTTTTATTGTCTACATATCATATTTTAGTACAAAAAATAATAAATCGAGATTGATTTCAAACTGTTATTTATTTAAAACAAATGTTTTTGCACAATCTATTTGTTCAATAAGATCAATCAGGCACGAAAGATAAATTCATACCAGAAAATCCTGAATATTAATTGTGTATAATACAGGTTTTGTACATACGTAAGTTACATGTTGATGCTAAAAATGAAAAAAGAAATAGATGGCAAAGGAATATATTATAGGGAATTATATTATATGGCTTCTGAAAGCGAAACTCTAAAGCTTAAGTCTATAATTAGTATTTCAAAATATGTCAGCTTTTACCATGGACCGGTCACATAATGAGCATCCCCTCAAGCCGCTCGGTTACAGTTCGTTCATAGCATGTCATTAAAGCTTTTAAATGAAGAACTCTGCGATATCCTCTTTGGAAACAGAAAGTCATGACACGCAAAGTTAATATCACGCAAAAGTTCACGAATCGAATGATTGAAATAGACCTTTTGGAGAAGTACAATGATCATTTGGTCAGAAAAATTTTGTTTGCGAATGAAAAATGTTGACCGAACCAAAGAAGTATAATAAGCGAAATGACAAAATGTAAGCACAATAGTCTAGAGAAGTATCTGAACTCACCCCACGCGTCGAAAAGGTAATCCAGTTTACTATGAGGTCGCCGACTTGCATTTCTGTGTACAAAGGATCAAAAACTCAGCTAAAGTGTACCAGAAATCCGTTTTGAAAGCGGTTATGAAGCCACTTAATCATTCCCCTTTCCAAAACCAACTGTAGACTTTACGACAGGATTTTGAGACTGCCCATTAGGCTAGAACGACGCAAACGCGGCTCCCAAAAGTTTGCCAACTCTGGTAGCCCTGATCTGGACCCTTTGTATTACAAATTGACCCTTTTAGTGTTACAGTGTTACTTAAGTCGAGGTTGAAAAGATATAAAGATTTAATAAATTATTATTTCCAGAAGTCTTAACATATTTTGCGATTTCAACCTTAGCAAAACTAGTAGTAAAAGCTACTGCCGACGATAGGAACAAGTGATTTTCAGTGCTGGTCTAGTAGTCGGCATTAGAGTTCCGACTACTGAAACATTTACAACGTTTTCGTTCCTATTGCCGCATCGCTTAAGATTGGAGTAAAATAATTTTTTTAACTCTCACTTTTTTACATTTCACCATTTTTCTAACTTTAGAAAACATTTCCGGTTGAAAATTTATTATTTTAAAGTAATTATTGACATTATTAATTCGGCATTCCCACTTATTTATTGTTAAGAAAACAAGCATTTTCTTAAAAACCGAAAGACAGCCACTAATAAGAGGAAAATGCTATCAAAAATACTTATCTAAGCCCAAATTGTTTCTAACATATAGAAAGTTGAGAATGTTTATAAATTACATTTAGCTTTACTTTAATACATAACTACTTTTATTCTTAGTTATTTAAGTATAGTTATTTAGTGAAATACGATAGTTATTTGATGAAATACGAAAGATTATTATTTAAAATATTTTACATGGAAATACTAATAAAAAATTATTTACTCAAGAAGAAAATAAAAAATTTAACACTTTTGTATTATTTTTTATTTTGTTAGATTTTAATAAAACATTTCGTAATTTTTAACGGGCTTTCCCTTTTTACCAAAACTTTAATTAATCTTTATTCTGACTCACTGATGCCAAGTGTGACAATTTATTGTCATTTTTAGGAATTTGGTGACTATTTGACGATTGCCCTTAAAATAACAATTGTTGTTATGTAATACAAATTTACTACACATTGAGTAAGAACTGTTTTACTAAATGTGTACGTTGCCATAGTATTAGTCAATCAGAAAAAAAAATTTTTAAAGGAAAAAATGACAGAAGTTGATAAAATTTTTTGTTATGGATGAGTTTTCAGAGTTGATAATTTTCGTTATATTTTTCATGCTCTGTCTTGGATCACTATCTTAAAGAAAGACGACTTTTTAATTTTTGTCTGTTTTTTGTTGATTAAACCCATACAGATAAACATTTCGTGTTTTGACGATTTTCCAAAACACGGTGACGATTTTGACGATTTATTTTGGGAAATTCGACGATTTTATGCTCAACGGACCTGACAACACAGTTCTGACTACGTATGTATATATGTACATATATACATAGAGTGCATATGTAAATCACGCGCATTTAAATTAAGTTGTATTAAATCCGGGATTTTCCCATTTTATTCCGGCCTCGTCGTACAAAGGCTTTTAAACGAATACTTTAAAGAGCTATACTTTAAATACGATTTGGTAGCATAATGTGCAATGTGTTAATACTTTTTACTATGCAGTTAGAGTTTTATGTCTGTATTCAAATACAGTAAACCAATACCAATATTTAAAACAAAGAGTTTTTTCTTGTTAAAAAATTAATCTCTATAATATTAAAAAGTGCGTACAAAATATTACAAACGTTCAAATAAAAAAATAACAACCCTTAAAACAAAAAACAATTTAAGGACTTGAGCCCATTATTAATGATAAACGTATCCAACGCATAATAAGAAATCATAGAAAAAATCTTTCATCTTTTTACGAATATTTACAGGTACATACTTGAGTTTTATGTATATTTTATGTCAACATTAATTAATTAAAAACAATTTGAGTGAAAGTAATGGTTAAAAATCTTCAAAAGTATTAGAAGGTGGGGAAGCTTTTTTAATCAAAATAATTGTTATTGGATTGCAAATTATTAAACAATAATTTTAAGGTTTTCGTTGCAGTTGACAAGTCAAAAAATTTATTTTAATCGAAGTTTAAAGCCCTTATAGCGTCGACAAAAGACAGCGTTAAACTGCAAAAACAGTTTTAATGCAAATTAACTTGTGAATTACCCACATCTTAATGTGCATTAAGTTGATGCAAATGTATAAAGCAAAACTGCATAATGCCTTTTCAATATGGCAATGCTGGGGATAATCTACCAAATTGTTAGATTCAAATAGATTATGGAGCAGTTTCTGCAAAATTAATTTCAGCTTTTTCTTTAAATATATAGTGATTTTTCACCAACAGCATAGCTGCTAATCATGTCTTCTATCTATTCGACCTGCATAAGTAAAAAAAAAAAAAAAAAATAATAATAATAAATGGTTGACAAACGTCTGTCAGCGTAAAATTTTAAGTTGCATTAGTGAGTTTTTAATGCACCTTAACGCTGTCGTATGTCTACGGTATGAAGGGGCTTATTTTTCAGCTTTTTTTAATTTAATTTTGATAAAGTGAAATAGGACATATAAGAAAGAACATTATACGTTATTTTAGCAAAAATAAAATTTGCCAGCTTAGTTCTGGTAAAAACAAAAACATTTTCCAAACTGTGATATTGTCAGTTTTAAGTTACAATTTTTAAATTTTTCTTTGTGGTTCAATCTTTCCTATCGATAACATTCATGCTGTGAGAATTTTCTTAACATATGTACATAGCTGGGTTCTTTATTCTATTAAAATATATTTGATATGTTCTAAAGTCACAAAAAAGCAAGAGATATGGTTATAGAATCAGTTGTATACACTCAGACCTCGTTTTATGCGTTCAATTCGGTCCGCGGAAGTCTGCATAAAGCAGAAAAGTTAGCTCTGAAATTTACTTTTTTTGTTCCTTTACTATTGTGAACTTAATCGACTGGGGTATGTTTATTATTCATCTAAATTTTTTTGCATAAATACTTGCTTAAAAGATGACATTTATTTCACATTTTTGTCTAATAGATCTTATCAATTCGTCGTTCATGTAAAAAGTTATACATATTAATTTAAAAATGTAGAAAATGTCTGAAGAAATATGCCATGTGATACTTTTTTGATTAAAAAAAAATTTCATGAAACTGTAAAATCATGCTGAAAAATTGAACAGAATGCTATGAGTGAACGCCTAGAACTCAAAAAAGGCACCTCGCTACTACTGGGGCAATTGATATCAACCATATAGTTTATAAAATTATTTAGAAAAGGCTGGCTCTGCAAAGAAGCCGCATTAATTGATCAGAGAAATTTTATTCATTACGGAGAATGACAAAAGATAAAAACATGAGAATATTAAACTGAATAAATCTTAATTAAGGTTTGCTTATTACAATGAAACAAAACCTCAAAATTATCCAAAATTTTATAAATTACACAAAACAAAAATTTTGTGTTTGTAACGATTTGTATGAGTTTTAGTTAATTTTAATTCTCTAAAAATTATTTCCACTAGTTATTACAGTTTTTAAATTAAGAAAAAGAATCCCATCGAGACTTTTTTAAAGACAATAACTATCATTGTGGGAATTGTCATCAAGTCTTTGCTCTTGAAAATCTAAAGAGGTATGTTGGATTCAGTTTTTAATCAACAAATTCTATGATAGAAAACCTTTTGCAAAATGCATTGATGATTTAACTTAACAATATTGTACATATTTTGGCTGAACAAAATTCAAACTTTTTCTGATCTGACCAACCACTTCAATATGAAAGTTTTTCAAATTGGTGTTTATTTGCCCCTAATCATCTTGAGAACAAGCAGGAGTAGATTTTTAGGCTAATAAACCTATACATATGCACATATGTATATACATTTAATTCTCTTAAAATGTGAATCTTAAAAAAACTCGAATGAAAATTTTTTACAGCGAAATATTGTTGAAACCAAAAAATTTGTTGTCCCATTTTTGTGTAATTGCACAGAAATCGAACAAAGTCACTCGTTTTTACCCGAAAAAATTATTTCTTAAAATTATTAACATTTCTGTGCCGCTGTGGTATGGTAGGTAAGACATCCGCCTACCAACCAAAAGGTCCTCGGTTCAATACCAGACTAGAACCATCTGAAATAAAAAAGAAAAAAAATAGTCTTTTCTACAACGGTATCACCTCATAACATCAGCTAGTAACTGGTTATGAGTATTACTTAGAATCTGGTGCAGCTCATTGACTGAGAGCAGTCCCCATGTTCCTCCATGGAATGTTAAGGGAATTATTATTATTCGCATACTTTTAGTTTGGCCTATTCAATAAATTTATAAACATGTGACTAATTTGGCCAGTTTTCCCTCAGATATAACTTTGAACAACAGCATAGCCTAGTTCGTTAACCGGACCTTTCTCTGTTTTGCATATTTCAACAAAATAACTTCGTTTACGACTAATTGCCAAATAAACAAATAAATTTATCATATATGTATGTATGGTACGAGTACATATGTACATATTGATATGATTTTAAAAATGTTTAAAACTAAATTTTATATACATACATTTATACATTTCAATTTTTTTTTTAATTTTTGTTCAATTAATAGTGTAATTGATAATACCGAAAACAATTAATAACTACTTAAGCAATTGGTTGCTTTAGATTTAGAAAAAACAATTTATATATATTAACCATATGTAATGTCCACTATCCAAAATATATGTTTAGAAACAAAAACAAAATAATGTGGCTTATTTTTTAGCCGGAAACATTTTTAGCTTTTTTAGCGTTTTTTTAACTCGATTTAGCTTTTTGTTATTTTAAAATCTGGTCACACTTATTCTTACGCTCATGCTTTTAGTCGTCAATGTAACACCAACAAGTGAGCATGCAGTACTGCCAACCTTTTATGATCAAAGCGCGCAGACCTCCTACTCAAAAGGCGCCAAGAAGCGCTAAGTTATAATTCATGTAACTATTTACAATCAAAACGCGCTGAAAAGAGCGTTAAAAATATTTAAAAACAGAAAAATATACTGAAATTGTAAAAACAAATTCTATTATTTAAATTTCCATTTTCAAAAAGACTTTTTTAATAATTTAAATATTTTCAAAAAAAAATAAAAAATAAAGTAACGATTTAGAACAAAACAACAACTTAAAGATTGTTTCTATATTTTTGGTTCCGGTATAGCGATAATACCTTGAGGCAGCAATACCATCAGCTGGCAAAACAAGTAAAGAAAGCTGCAAGCAGAGGCAGAAGAAAGTTCCTGGAATGACTGGCAACAACGGAAGAAGAAGCAGTTGGCCAGAATAATATGAGAAAACTACACCAGACGATTATATATCTCACTAATCAAAAGTGTAATAGGAACTAAGCCGTTGCTGATAAAAATGTTACACTAATAACGAACAATGATACACAAGCACAGAGATGGATAGAACATTTCACTGAAATTAGTAACGTCACGAACACTACTGAGGACAGCGAAACAGTTGAGAACATAGATGAGAAAAACAGTTTAAGAATATCATGCAACCCTCCCAATCTGAATGAGATAAAAGAGGCTATTGGTAAATTGAAAAATAATAAGGCGGCAGGCGAAGATGGACTACCAGCGGAAATTCTACGGATTGGCATCCAAACGACAGCTGAACTTCTACTCACATCACATCAGTATGGGAGGAGGAGAGGCTGCCTCCTACGTGGAAGAAGGGCATCATTGTAAAGTTACCAAAAAGTGGCGACTTAAAAAAATGTAATAATTGGGGAGGAATTACTCTACTTAACACCATATAAAAAATACTTGCAGTTATAATGCAGCGGATGCTTCAGAGCAGAATAGACAACATACTGCGAGACGAACAAGCTGTCTTCAGACCGAATAGAAGCTGCGTAGATCAGGCCAACACTTTACGAATAATCATTAAACAGTCCATAGAATGGCGTAGCCTCTGTATTAACTATTCGTCGATTTCAAGAAAACGTTTGATACCATCAGGCGAACGGCTATATGGAAAGCAGTGAGAACCAAAGGAGTACCCCAGAAGTTAATTCGAATAATTAGAGCGATGTATGAGGATGCAGAATTTTCACTTCTTTACAACGGAAACATTAGCCAACCATTCTACACCAATACTGGAGTTTAACAAGGATGCCTATTATCACCTCAGCTATTCACTATCGTGGTGGATGACATAATGAGCAAAGTCTGTTCGAAAAGAAGAGGGATCACATGGAGTCTTTCACGCCAACTCGAAGACTTGGACTATGCGGATGACATTTTTCTACTCTCGCATAAGATTTCCAATATGCAGTCGAAACTGGAGGACCTGGAGAGATTGGCTCGTAGTGTTGGGCTTGAGATAAACATCAAGAAAACCAAGGTCATGAGAATAAGCAAAACAAGAATGAAAAACATCGTGTTACAAGATCAGCCAATCGAGTATGTAGATAGCTTCCGCTATCTAGCAAGTACAATGACTACAAGCGGTGGCGCAGAATCAGACGTAGATAATAGGCTCAACAAAGAGAGAGCGGCATTTGGACAACTGTAGTTAGTATGGAGAAGCTCACATATATCCAGATGAACTAAGCTCAGAATATTCAACTCATGTGTTAAATCGGTACTGCTGTATGGCAGTGAAACCTGGCTTGTATCGAATAATATCACACAGAAACTCCAGGTATTCATTAAGAAGTGCCTCAGAATCATATGCAGAATATTCTGGCCTAACACCATAAGTAACCCAGAACTATGGAGCATGACTAATGAGGAACCCATACTGAAACAGATAAGGAAAAGAAAGTGGGGATGGATCGGTCACACCATCCGAAAAAGTCCAGAAAGTATCACTAGAATGTCACTCGAGTGGAATCCTCAAGGCTTAAGAAATCGTAGTCGACCAAAAAACACCTAGAGACGCACAATTATCAAAGAACTGAGACAAAACAACCTAACATGGGAAGAGGCAAAGTCAACAGCTGTAAACCGTGTTAGATGGAGATGCTTTGTGGAAGTCATTACTCCCAAGAGGAGTAACAGGAAAAAAATTAAGAAAATACCTATCAGATCTGCTGTTATTATCTCAGACACAAAGACATTGCGACGTACAATGAAAGCTAGATTCTATACAGGCGGAAGTTACAGAGCGGGCTTGGGGATAAACATAAAAACTATTTTTCGAATTGGAAACATAAACTTAGGAGTTATCTCGTATATTTGCTATCTCGGCAGTATCCTCACGGTCGAACATTGAATGCTATAGGGCGCTCCAAAAATTAAAATTAATATCTTTAGCTCGTGTGTGAAGGTTATTTTTGTATGTTTGCGAGTTATTGAATGCGGCTGTGATTGACGTCAATTCCATTCTGGTATTTATAAACCAAGAAGCAAGATCACACTGAATTCTTGTAATGAAGGTAATTGTGAGAAGGAAATGGATTGAAAACGAAACCAATCTACGAGTTGGTGGAACTGGCCATTGAATGGAACTCACAGGCCTTTCCTAGAGCAGACAGATTGAAAGAGAAGCTGTTTGCCATGGAATGACTTGAAGCCAGATTGGTTCATTGACTTAAGCTCGGCGTAGATGGAAAGAACTTGTTATGGCTCTATGATCCCCTTTAAATCTTTAAAACAATTAATAACAACAAGTTACAAGTTTAAATAATTAATATGTCTAGTCTTCTTCTTTAAAATATAAAATTTTTTATATTTTACTTAAAATAACTTAAAAGTGAAAAATGGCCCCTTAGATTTCAGATCCGTTTCAAAAACACTATTTTTATGAATTCTTTGTTGAAATGTCTGAAAGTACGTGAAGCATTTAGTCTATAGATAATGATTTTATTGAATTTATTGCAAATAGAAAAGCGCAAACTTAGCGCATTTTTTTTTTTAAAGCACGAGAGCAATTTTCATGTCCTCACTAACCAGAGATGCCAACTTGATGCTTTTGGCACTATTTTTAGTGCTTTATTAAGCTTCAAAACTACAAAATTTCAGCTCTAGTACCAAACTAAAAAAGCACTAAATTTTTACATACTTCATTGGTGCTTTTAGATCTTTTAAGAAATTTTTATATTTTGAACACTTGTGCAAAAAAACTTGCTGTGGCCGTTTTATCCTGGTAAAGTAATTTTTCCTATGGTATCTTCTATTTGAGCAACTCATTGTAAACTGATAATATAAAATTGCTTGCAAAAACAATTTAATAAGGTTAATCCCCCCATAAAATTTATAACAAATTATCACGAATCAATTGCAAAACAAAAATTATTATCAAATTGCGTTATAAAGTAAAGTTTACAAATATAAAAAATATAATTTTCTTTTGTCAACGAAGATTAAAAATTTATTTGTAAAAAAGTTTGGGAAAGTGATCCACTTTTTAAAAAATGGCTGCGCCCCACAAAAGACAGCAAAAAAACATTTTGTTTTTATTGTAAAACTGAAAAACTTTTAAGCACAGAAAAGCAACACAGCCTTATAATGGTATATAAGTTTTACAAACAGAATTGTCTTTTGAGACAAGAATTACAAACGAAAATAAAGAAGCCCGAACTCAACTGTCACTGTACATTGCTGTGTAGTCGACATTCCTGGCTATAAACCATTTGTCAGAAGTTTGCAACACTGTACGTGTATATGGTGACAGCAAGGCAGCAAATTTTTCATTGCATCGTTCCAAATGTGCCAATATAATTAATAATGTAGTGAGTTCGTATTTCACCAAGGGTTTATCGAAAAATATACCAAATTATCATTTTAGCTTAATTTTGGACGAAGGGACCGATATTTCAGTTGAGTAGCCTTTAGTCGTAGTCATTCGATATTACAGTTCTTTAGAAAAAACAATTTGTAATCACTTTTCTGGGCTTAGTAGATTTGGTTGAAAGAAATTTAGATGCGTTGTTAGAAGGTTTAGAACGTCTCACAAATAGCTTCTGAATTAATTTAAAAAAACTTGTTTCAATTGGCACTGATAACGCTTTTGTCATGACAGGAGTAAGTAATGGACTATATAAGAAGACAAGTGTAAATTAAAAAATTTAATTCTTTTACGTTGTGTATGCCTCTCTCTTCAGCTTGCTGTCTACTCTATCACAGATGAAAGCTTCCTAAATCAATTAGAATTTCTAATCAACCGTATGTCAAAAAGATTATATTAGAATATACAAGCTTATAAATGAAAGATTGCTATCAAGCGTATATTGAATATGTGGGTGAAACTAAAAACCCATTTTAATACCATCGCTGATAAGGGATATGTTTGCTCACTTCTCAAAGAAACCTATAATGATAAATTAAGTTTGTATATCTCAAATATATAAATTCAATTTTGGGAAAAGTGCAAAGAGTAAATTTGACATTTGAAGCAGACACGCTACGTTAAACTTTATAGTGATTTATTTCGTTTGATTACTACTAAATATTGTTACGAAAATAAAAATACAACACTGTATTGTGGGATTTTGATATATTTTGTGTCACCTTGTCAATTTGGCAGCACTACTACATCCTGTGCCAGTGCCACGGCTATACCCCTAGAGAGAAGTCCAAGCCACAGGTACATAAAGTGTATAGCATGAAAGCCGCAAATATCAAAAAAGATTTCATTACAGCTATCAAAGAGGTGATAGAGCGACTTTTGGCCGAAAGAGAGCAAAGGGCAAAAAGGAAGTGCCAAAACTGTGGCAAGAGCGGTCATTTTCAAAGACATTGTAGGGCACCGCTCATATGTACAGAATTCACGTCACCATGGTGATATGATAACTGAAAAAACACTAGATATAGTAAGCCCGAAAAATTTAGTGACAAACGCTTTACCGATAGCGGTGAGCCGAATAAAATGGACTTAGGTATACACAACAGGGTACGAATAAATGAACGCTGTAATGTAAATGAGGTGGTGGGTATCATACAAGCTGTGATACAAAAAGATTTCCACGTAACAGTGAAACTGGTTACCGAAGTGGAAAAAGGAAATACGACAGAAGAATAGTCGCTGATAAAACAAGTGATAAGGCCAACGAGACTGTTATCAACATCAGACAGTTACGTCTGGAGGTTAACGAGGACTGGTCAACGGCTCAGAGGAAAGACACTGTACTGGCCAGAATAATAGTGGCTAAGGAAAAAGAGTCAGAGGAGCCAGTCGGTAATGCCAAGAAAAGTGAAAATCCCAAAGATTTTTATGAAACGATACATACACGACTGGAAACGGCCCGAGATAGGTTGAAAGCCAGCTATGATCAAGCAGCAAGTGCTAAGGGCTTCCATGAGGGACAACTGGTACTACTCTACAACCCACGGCGGAAGAAAGTAGTGTCTCCAAAGCTGCCAACTAACTGGGAGGGAAATTATAAGGTAGTAAAGGCTAAACGCAATCAAGAATGAAAGCAATACATTTAGAAGCCTTCCGAGCTATAGGAAGAAGGATAATGAGCCTATTCGGGACGAACAAGCTTATTCGAACAGGCTTAAGAGGCAGTGTTACCAAAATAAAAATACAACACTGTATTGTAGAATTTTGGTGTATTTTTATCACCCTGTCAATTTGGCAGTACTGCCACATTGAGCATCTTTACGTTACATTTGAATTAACGTATATGAAAGATGGTCGATATTTCCTGAACCTTCCAAAATGTAGGCAATTAGGTATATAAGGGGCTGTTTTACCTACACGTGAATTAATTATCGTTTGGCTGTCGTAAGATAAAGACGTGTTAAAGCGAAAATAATAGTGTTGTACAAACGCATATTAAGTGTTGTATTAATAAAAACAGTATAAAAGTTATTGTGTAGTAAAATAAATAAAACTGTAACAAAATAGAGCGGTGTTTATTTTATTTTAACGCAATTTGAACAAACTCAAACGTTCTAAAAAGGTTAAAACGTAATAATATACACAACTAACAAAATAATAGTAGACTCAACATATTTTAATTACTTTGAACATAATATTGGCGATGTTTTAGATGAATTTTGTTATTTGGGATACAATTTTGCAAAGGCCTGTGAGGATAGATAATTTCAGAAAATGCTAAGAAGGAGATAAAAGATAATTCTTTTTTGCTGTACAAAAACCTTGTATAAGTAATTAGAGAAAGACTGTCAAGTAATGTGGAAATTTTACTACTTTTTTATTGCTCTTTTGAGTGTTGATAACTAACATATTAATTAATAACAATAAATATGATGTTATGAGTTTCGTAAAATAAGTAAGTGGAGAAAATAAGCATTGGACAAACCTTTTTTGGAAAGAAATCAACGATTTTAAGAACTTAATTGGAGAAAATCCATTTTCAGAATTATCTAATTTTGTACGCAGAATATTGAGTTCACCTTACTCAAGTGCGGTTTCAACCTCCGTATTTAGTGCAATGCATTTATTTAAGTCGAAAAGAAACAGATTATCTCTGAATTCTGTCAATTCGATTCCATTAAATGCCATTATTAGTGTTGTAACGAGTATTATTTACCTTCTGACATCTGCAAAGCTGTTTCGTCAAATGAAACACAAAAAATCAAAATTTTGTATGAGAATAGTTTTATGACCGAATTTAAGTGAGGAAGATTTAAATGACTTAGACAATATAATTTTTTTAGAAGGGAGTAATGTAATGTAATGTTTATGCATAAATTAATATATATTTGAATTCTTAAATTGATTTGTACTTTAATTGTACTTTTTTTATTACTTTATTTACTTTATTTTTTTATATCAAATAAACTTAGTGTTTTTTTACTCAGGATTACGCCAGGTATGGAAAAATTAGTACTTTTTTGCACTATTTGCACATCGAAAGTACAATAGCACTCTAATGACAAATTAAGGACTATTTAAAAATTGTCCCTATTTTAACATTGTCCCTATTTCATTACTTTTCACGAATCTATTGTTATATTGTAACTTTTTTCAAGCGCTTGGGTTGTTTAAAGTTGTGTCAAATATAATAAATAACACGTAGTTGTTGTTTCATTTTAGTCTCTTTATATCCACACTAACTTTATACAGTAACTTATTTGTACAATATCCTACTTATTTATCTTGCACTTAGTACACAAAAATACTCTACAATTCATTTTACGCCTTAACACGCTTTTACTTATTGACTGTTAAATTACAATTCTCAATTGTTAACACTGTTAATAACATAAATAATTATGACATTGACAAGATGACACATTGACAGCCTTGACACAAACCAATAGAGTAAAATTCCATACTAAAGTTTGCAGGTATAAATATTCAAATGTTGGTGTATCTTTTCTTTACGGATTTGTATTTTCATAACAGTATTTTATAGAAATGTATTTCATCATTATCCCATTTTTTGCGTTTCCTAAATTTTTATATGACAACTTTTAGTTAAACATTCGTTTGGCGTCGTTTCGGAAAGAACTTGCAGCATCGTACAATCGATATTTAAAAGGTTTCCTTAATAGAGTAAAAGTTTAGAGCGCTAGCGGATGTATAAATTATTAAGTCTTTAGAAAACACCAACATATCGCATACCAAATTATAAACATACTAAATTAAAATTTTTTTTTAAAACATGGTTTAACATGGATACAGACATAAACAAGTAAGTGAAGCAAATAAAATGTCCGTGGTCGTTAGACTTGTCAACTGACTAGATTTTGAGTTGTATCTGTTATTGATTTAGTATGCGAGTTCTAGCTTCGTTTGGGTAAAGGCATACTTGAACACACATTGCGGCCCGTTGTGATAGGACACATGAAGTGAAATCCATGCCCTGATTAACCGTTCATGACGGTCACCCAGAGGTCTCACATAAAAGCACATTCCCTGACATCGATGGTAAATATGTAGTTCCGATAGGCTATCGAGAAAGAGCGAGCCAAGTGTGATTAATCTACATCTAGTTAGAGACGGACACTGACAAATGAAGTGGTCTACACTCTTCTCTTCCTCAGTCGATCTACAATCTAGACAGAAATCAATCACCGTTAGGCGCAGCCTTTGCGCATGCCTACTCATAATGCAATGTCCCGTGAGGATAGACACAGTAGAGAAGATGCTCTCACGATCCAATTTAAACAACAGATTGGTCCGCCTACCATCCAATCTATGCCAGGTGAGTCTAGCAGTGTAGCGAGATTCCCCCTCTGCCCAGAATCTATCAGCGTCCAATAAGTACCTCTGCCTAATAAACAGCTTAACGGAGGACAGTGATACACCAACCGTTATAGATATGTGACTGTGCAGAAGGTGGTGTGCTCGCCTTAGCAAGCACATCAGCCACACAATTACCCGGAATAAGATGGACTCCAAACTGCCGTGAGAGTATCCCAAAGGAATCACGACAGTCCCTGACGAGCTTTAGCGAGCGTTTTTAAGGAACGGTCACCAAGTTTTCAGGAACTTTATCTTTTTCTTCTCGTGCAAAATAATTTGTCATAAGACTTTGTGAGGTTGAAAATCGTTGAAAATTTCGTTTTGTACAGCATTAATTTTGTTAAGAACTTCACAAGTTTTTTTGAAGTAAGAGTTTCAACTATTTCCTCACAATCACTTTCGCAATGATTGTCACTGTAGTTAAATTAATATTGTTGTCATCGGATACCTATCCTAGCGCTACTTAATGGCTACTGTCAACAATAAAATGAACATAATCTCGCCAAAGGACTTGAAGTTCTAAGCAAAAACTGGTCTAGCGTCACTTTATCCCTATGTATGTAGACAGACATCAGTGTTTCTGCTTTGAATTACAATTTTTAATACATAACATAAAAAGTAAACAAAAAACCGCATAGATTTGAATACGCATGAAACGAGGTTTCAGTATATTAAATTTTTCTGAATTGAACACTGCAATCAAAAGTTGCGCAAAACTTATATGATCCGCATTTTTTCATGTGTAAGTCGTATTATATAAAGTATTAGAATTTTACAATCATTGGACTTCCTTAATAAAAACAATAACAATTAATTTAAAAAAAAACTCTTTTTGGGCTTAATTGGAATGTCTATCTGAACAACGTATAAAAATCCAATAACGATAAAACTAATAAATCTTTTAAAAGCTCTTAGCAAATTCATAAACCATCTCAAAATCTCTACACGAAATATAGATGGCACTGAAGGCAGCAGTTAACAAAAAATTGTGAAATTCTTGATAGCCCATTTCCACTATACTAAACATTTGCACTACATTTCCCATAGAAAAAATATAAACTACCAGGTGTACCGGTATGAAATGAACGTTTTTTTGTAAAAGCTAAACACTAATTTTTAATGGGAAAGTAAAAAACCTTTTATTCAAGGTATTGGCCATTGCTGGCTACACATTTTCCCATCTTTCAGTCAATTTGTGGATTCCATGCCAATTTTCAACTTCCTCGTAGGAATCGAGGTGCTAACCACATAATGCGTGTCCTGTCGATGAAAACAAATAATAGTCGGTAAATACGGCGGGTAGCACCGCCCAGTCTAATACTTTGATTGTACCTTGAACCGGTTTTGCTTTGTGTGCAGCTGCATTGTCATGTTACAAAATTACTTTGCTATGTCTTGTGCTCTATTCTGGTTGTTTTTCGATGAATGCATAGTTCAAGTTAATCATTTCATTGTCGGTAGCGATCTGTATTGACGTTTTCACCAGGTTTTAGGTACATCACATCTTTCCGGTCCCACATGACACACAGTATTGTCTTCCTGCCGAATCGATCTGGTCTTGCAGCCGAAGTTGATGGTTGTCCCGGATCAACACATGATTTTTTCCGTTTAGGGCATGATCGCCATATGGTTCGACAAGCATTCGGTGCGACTCTGCAGCACTTTTCTTCAAATGAAAACCAAAGATTAATGGTTTCTGGTACAAAATTCGCCATCATTAACACGATGAAAAAATATGATGTTGTTTGTCCACCAGTGCGACCACTGTTGGTAGAATACTACCAAAATTGGTGGAAAACTTTTTGTTTGGTAAGATGGTAGGCTAAATAGAATTTTGGTAGATTTTAGCAGAAGTTTGACAATTGAAAACTTATTTTGTTATTAAAATTTGTTAATTGCTCGCAATCCTATTTGTTTTCTATGGAGAAATATTTTCTGAGCATCAGAATAAAGTGTACACCATTGTTTTTTTACAATTTAGTTCTAATTTTAGCCTTTAAAATAAGATAAAGTTAAACATTTTATGTTTCTTAAATCCTCTGCGGTCGTTTTCAGTTTATACATGGGTGTCATGCTGGTCAGAATTCATTTTAGCTGAAGAACAGTAACACATAATATGCAAGATTATAAAGGTGGCGTGGTGTAGTGATTAGAGCGCATGCAGAACAAAACAAACGACCGAGGTTCAAGCTCCAATAGAGGACATGACGAAGACAAAATTTAATTGTGGTTTCGAATGTTTAATAATAAAAAAAGGCTTCAATAATTCTTCCCTCCAGACAGCTCCATCTAAAAAAAAATAATAGAAAAAAGCCCCTCCCCCCTGACCCTTCACGCAATACCTCTGGCGATGATGACAAACATCTGACGAATGATCAGGAAAAACACGCCACCTGCTGGGAAAAAAATTACAATGCTAAATTAGAGATCACCACCAATTAGCAAGGATCTTCACCACTACACAAAAAAAATTAAAATAAATCATATGGAGGAAGCTACAGCGGACTAATCATCTACTTTAGCTTGAAATATCAAATTGATTAAAGAAACTGAAACAAAGCAATAGATGCTTTGTGGAAAGCCAATATGCTCCCTAGAGGAGTGACGGAGAAAGCAAAAAAAATTCAGGAAAAATAAAATTTGTGAACTATTTTTTAAACATTGGATATACCACATTGATCAAAAAGTTCTAGGAATAACCCACGTGTGGTGGTCCCGTCGTTCTGATTTGAGTTATTTATTTATTTATTTATTTTTTGTTAAGTTGGTACATGTATTGTTAATATGCCCGCTAATATTAGCGTCATAGCTTGATATTTGCAAAAGTTACGTAGCCTAGAGTACATCTAATTCTATGTGCGTTGGCGATTTTTTACAATTTTAGAAATGGATTTAAATTTGCAACAACGAACTTGTAATAAATTTTATGTAAAAAACGGATTTATTGGTGCGCGAACGTTGGAAATGTTGGAAAAGTGTTTCGGCAACGATTCTCTAAAGAAAACGGTCGTTTACCAGTGGCATGAGCTGTTCAAAAGTGTTCGTAGATGATGAATTTGCAACAACGAACTTGTAATAAATTTTATGTAAAAAACGGATTTATTGGTGCGCGAACGTTGGAAATGTTGGAAAAGTGTTTCGGCAACGATTCTCTAAAGAAAACGGTCGTTTACCAGTGGCATGAGCTGTTCAAAAGTGTTCGTAGATGATGAACACAGACCATCGACATCGAAAACCGAAGAAGACATTGAAAAAGTAAAAGAAATGTTGGTCAATAACCGCAAATTAACCATCAGAGAAATAGCGGAGGGCTTGAACATTGCCGAGATGTAATAATGGAATAATCGCAGGAAGCACTGATGAACATATCCAAAACCAAATATAAAAAATTCTACGAGGATTGGGTCAAGCGCTGGCATAAATGTGTTGCAGTCGATGGGAATTACTTTTAAGGGGACAATATAGATTTAGATGAATAAACTTGTATTTTTAGTTTTCTGAATAAACTCCGTGAACTTTTTGTTCAAGGTAGTATTTGTTTGATAAATTTTAACAATAAACGATTATATCTGGTTACCCATTTATTGGTTTCAAAACCGCCTACCTGGCCAGACAATCAGCTATTAAATATCTATCATCTAAAGTGTTATTTATTTAGGGAAAGATTTATCTTAGATTTTAACTCACTTCAAAAGTGATGATTTCAAAACGACCACTGATTTTTTTCCATGCTAAATTTTCTTCAGCGATAAAGCTCGTTTCTCACTCGGTGGTTACGTCAACAAGCAAAATGTCGCATATGGAAAAGCCATTGCATGCAAAATAGTGACTGCTTGATAAGTATTATTGTCTGAAGGTGTCATTTGGCCGTATTTTTTCGAAAATATCGCTGGAAATACCGTTACCGTACGATAACCGTCCAGATCCAAATGGAGTCATTAAAATGACATTGAATTTTGTACATAACCGCAAGGTCCAAACATTATATTGAACTAAAAGTTTCGTCGAAATCATAGCTTTTTGTGTTTGTTTTTTTTTTTAACTGTCCTTTTGAAACCGAAAAATGGATACCTTGTAGTATATGAGCTATGAAAAATATCGTCTAAATTACAAATTCAATATAAATATATAAACAAAATTTTTTTCATTATTATTAAAAAGAATCGTAACTTAACGGCCTGTTTTTGTAATTCAAGTAATAGAACATACCAGTGTTGCCACTTTTTGTAGAACTATACAAAATCAGTACTATTTGAAAAAATTTCTATATTTTCTATACCTTAAAATAACATGTAGTTTATATACCATGGTTTCTATACTATGGTTTTTGATACAATATTAGTGTGGCAGATATGTAAACGTACTACTATTATATCGTTACCAGAAATTCAAAATAGCCTATCATCTAATTTTATCTAAATAATAATCTTAATAAAATGAAGAGTATTGTGACTATAAACATGATGATAGAAAGCAAAGAATAGCCGTTTAAATGTCACAGTTTAATCAAAACTACTTTATTCGCTGTGTTCTAATATGTTGTTAAGCTTCTATGACTTGTAAAAAATAAAATCATTTGATGTTATATACTTTTGAACTCGCCTAATAAAGTCTATAATTTTAGAAATAGAAAATCAAAAATTTGTGGTCTTTAATATGTTGTGTCATTATGAATTAAAAACTCAATTTTTTTTGTGGTTATGCCGTTTTTCATTTCAGGTGATTATATGTTGAAGCCTTTTTTTAAATACAAATATTAAATTAACTGTCATTCAAACAGTATGAAAAATCTGTATTCATACAACCTTAAAACGTACTTACTCGAATTTCGCTAATAAAATTTTGATTAAAGTGTAGTTTTTTTATTTGTTTTAATTAATATGGTATAATAAAAGCCATGTAAGAAATTATTTAAATATTTAATTTATTAAAAAATAATGTTTTAAAAAAATTTAATTTGAAAATAAGTAAGAAAATATGTACATATTTCCAGCTGTCTTTATCTTAGGGTTTCCCAGTTCATATTGAAGGGAGCTGTGTTTAGTAAATGGTAATAATATACTACCTTTATACCACATATATTTTCATAGTATACGAACCACTATGTTTTATGCTTTATAGTATAGTTTTACACACATGTAGTATAATATGCTAATATACGAGTAGTTAGATTTAACAATTGTGTACGTTTTGTATACACGAGTAGCTATTGTTAAGCTATTTGCAATGTTCGGTTAAAGAAAAACATGCACATGCTAAAAAATAAGCTTTTTTCTTTGTTATTCAATTTCGAATTTATCTTCCTCCCCATCTTAAATACGGAGTAGAAAATATAATTGACTTAATCATACCCTTAGGAAGCCACACAATACCATAGGGGTTTACATTTGAAACACTAACAAAAATTGAGTGCATTGTTTGTGTTTTACATATAAACAGACAAGTCACTCAACTTGTTAGACGAAAGTTTTCTTACGCTCGTCATCTGGAAAGAGGCTGTAAGGTTAATAATTGCGTACGAAACCGATACAATGCTTCGGACAGGTACAGATAAATTGATTTTTCGGTGGATATTCAATATTTGCATGAAATATTTCACAACTGGATTGTGACGGTATATTTTCCATTTGAAACATTTGATTATTTTATTTTTAAAGTTTTCAAATTTTTTAAATTATTTTTTTCGGACAACTAAACACAAATTAATAAATCAAAAATGCGCTTCACTCAAAACACAAATATGCACTCATTGTTGACAATGCTAGAAATAATAATGAGTTGAGTGCAATAAAATGGATTACTCGTTGGATTACTACTCTGTTTTTCAAAGTTGGACCTGGGGTAAAACGGGCTGAATTAATTACATGTGTTGTCGCCTAATTTTGCAAATCTATTAAATTGGCTAACCTAAAAGTATGCAAATAAAATGAAGGAAAAACTGGCAAAATATAGTGTCTTCGCCTGAAATGACACTTAGTTTTTCAATTTTTTTATTGCTAACAATTATCATCCACTTCTTTATTTATAACCGGGAAACAGTAGTTCATTTTCATATTAGCTATTGGCTAAGAACTTCAAAAAAGCCATAGTCCGGCCTAAAGGGTGTCTGAATTGAAACTTCCCAGCCAAATGTCAATTTTCGGCAGATTATAAATGCCCTTTGGTATTGTAATAATCAAACCTTAATTAAGATTTTTTAAATTCTTATTTTATTACCTTTTTTCCATCGTAACGATTCGATTTCGTTACGTTTCACTGATGACAATCTGATTAATAAAATTTCTTTGATCAATTAATGCGGCTTCTTTAAATAGCCAGCCTTTTCTTAATGATTTTATACACTATATGGTTGATGTGTATTGCCCCAATAGTAGCAAGGTGCCTCTTTGATATCGAAACAATATTGACCATTTTTAGACGCTCGGCGTTCACACACGGCATTCTATTCAATTGTGCAGCATGTTTTTGAAGCTTCTTGTCATTTTTTATATCCAAAATATATCAATTTCAAATCAATATAATATATTACACTAACGTCGAATTAGAAAACTTCAATAAACAAAAGCGTAAATTGAAATGCTGTGTTTTGAACAAGTGCCTCATTTGCACAATCGATATATTTTTTCCCAATTTATTGAAAAAAATTAGATGAATAATAAACATAATAGTCGATTATGTTAACAATAGCAAAAAAAAGTACACTTCAGTGCAAAATTTTTGAAACATTAAAAGAAACAAACCTATAACCACTTATAGCGTTTTCTTTTATAGCAACCATCGGTAAAAAAAAAACGATGAGTAAAAATTCACAGATTTCATAAGGGCAAAATTTTCAGATATAAACACAACACCCTTTCTTTGTATTAAATTGTTTAAGAAATTAACACAAAAAAGAAAAGACAACAAAGTGAAACATATTCAACTGATTTGTCAAACAGCCTGTTTCCAGATGACGAGCGTAAGAAAACGTTCGACTAACAAGTTGAGTGACATTCATGCTTTGATGTTTTACTAAATAATAAAAACACTATTAATTTTATATTTAGATCTTTTATTTCACTTGATCGTCACTTAAAGAGTAAATTCTTACAAACAAAGTAGCAATATTTATACCTAAAATAATTCTTAAATCTAACCGTTAACCTAAAACAATAACAATATGGTACATAACTAATATATAACGAAAAATGATGATGCCTATTCTAAAGGAGAAATTAATGTCAGGTTCAAGGTTTTTTATTGAGTGGAATTTAGAGGATAAGGAAGGTCAGGAATGTTTATACTTATTATTTATTATGTTTAGATATTGTAATTGGAGGACAGGGAAGGTTATATAAAATTATGAGTGAAATTAGGGAATACAGGAAGATTGGGACTGATAAGTATATAATTCGCACAAACATATGTGTTTGCTTTGCTATATTCTTTTTTTTTTTTTTTTTTTTTTTTTAAAGCTAAATGAATTTTTGAAAAACGCTAAAAGCAAAATTAAAAAATTTTGAAACTAAATTGAACATAAAAAAGGTAAATTTAGCTTATAAAAAGCTAATATGGTCACCCAGGTTGCCGCTATTGGTAGAATTCTACCGAAATTGGTAGAAAATTTTTCGTTTGGTAGGATGGTACACTAAATAGAATTTTGGTAGATTTTAACAGAAGTTTTAAAATTGAAAAATCACTATGTTAGTAAAATTTATTAATTACCCGCAATCCTATTTGTTTTCTATATACGTAAAGTAGACACAGAGAAGATTCTATACAATTAATTACAAGCTATTGCTATAAAAAACTTAACAATAAAATCACAACAACAATAGATTTACTGTGAGCGTCAATCTAGTTCTAATTTTGTAGTATGGTAGGTGAGACAGCCGCCTACCAACCAAGAGGTCCTCGGCTTAATCCTAGGCCAGACTATCTGAAAAAAATGTTGTCGACTTCAATATTTGCATGTACTGTTCGAAGCCGGCGTTAAGCTGTAAGCCCCTTTTAATGAGTCTAAAAATAGAATCGTGTGCAGCTCGTTGACTGATAGATGACCCCGTATTAATGCATCGAATGTTATTGGAATTATTACTATCAAAATAAGATTAAAATGTAACATTTTGTGTTTCTTTAGAACTATCTGAGGCTTTACAAAATTTAAAAAATTACAAAAGAATTCTTGCAATAACTATAGTTATGCTACGGAATGTACTATATTATTTTAAGCGTCACAAAATGTACTGCATTAATTTGATGTTTTTATACAATAAAAAATGTTGTATTTTATTACTCGTTTTAATTTTGTATCTTACTGATTAATACTAATTATTTATTGGTTTAAATTGTCGAATTCTTCGTAAAGCGAATGCAATGGGTAAACTTAATTTAATTGATATTCGTTAACTTCTAATAATATTCCACAATGTTGGCAAAACTGTGAAAAAACACACCTATTTCGCTTAACTAGAAAAATTCGTGTTCGAAAAATTTCAATAATGCGGAATATTGTGATCTATGGTATGTAAAGAAAAATCCATCCAGCATTGAAGCCAGTACTGCGTGCAAATGGTTTCTATGCTAGATTTAACATAAAGACATCTTCTAGAACAACAGTAATTTAGAAGTAACTTCTTGATTATATATTATTGATTATATATTAAATATAAAACAAGAAATGTTTCTGAAAAAATGTCCTACTAAGCTATGATATCAAATTTTATGTGAATGGTCGGAAAAAAAGTCATAAAACTATGGAGAACCATAAAAGAAGAACTTTCAGAACAATATTGTATATTCATGTTGAAGCTTGGTGAAGTTTTCGTAATAGTGTAGTTATGTTTGGTGGAAGTCTGAATTTCATATATATTACTATGAATGAAATATATTGTTTAAACATATTCAAAAAACAATTTAAGTAAGTTGGGCATTCTTTAACAAGACAATGATTTTAATCACACTGCACGGATGGTTCCTCTTTCGCACTTCTGATCAACGGTAGTATCCTTCCTAATATCCGAATTTAACCCCAATCAAGCAGTTTTGGTAAAATTTTCATCATAAAATTCAAAAAATGCCAATTTGTAGCAACAAGAAAAGAATGCTTTATAACAGAGGAAAGACGGAAAATCGTATCTTAATTTACAAAAGTAAAAACCTAGTGGAATCTAAATATTTTTCGAAAACTAGATGCGGTTAAGCCAAGAAAAAGGATTGTTTTCTTATACACTTTTTATAGACGCGTTAAATATTATGCACCTTTTATTTTGTTGCTGTTTTCTAAGAAAACAAAATAAATTGTTTAAATTGTTAAATTAATTAAATTGTTAAAAGACTGAAATAACTAAATTTTAGAAAATGATAGTGTATACTTTATATTGTCCCTCACATTATATCAACACTCAACCTACAAAATATGTAGGTTTTTAGTGGTTTTTGAAGGTTGGTAAATTTGTATCGAGCTTGGTAGACTTTTGAAACCATTTTGGTAGAATTACAATTTTTTTAGTGGCAACACTGACTGACACATTTAAATTATTTAGTTAAATGATATTCATTTCATTTATCTCTTAAGAAAAAAGTGGATATTGCTAGTTGCTGGTTGTTCTTTCTTAAAAATTATTGCAAACAAATGTATAATCAAACATGTTCGGTATCGCTTACCGCATCATACAGCTCTGTTGAAGACCGCCAAGAGATCGTATTGATGTGGGTGGCTAAATAGGTTTTAGATAATTTTTATGACTGTGCTATTGTTACTGTTATAAAGTGAATTATGATATACATACATAATATGTATGTATATGGCATTAGTATAAGGCGTTATAATTATTTTTGGGAAATATAATGATCATTAAGTTTATAGATTTTAATACTTTTTAGCATAATTCAGTTTTTGAATTAGGTTTTAGCAAAAAAAATTCTAATTAGTTAATGTTACTAAATAATTTAGATATTTTTCGATAAATAATAGGACAAAAGTATATTTTTCATTATTTATATTGCAAATTATGAAAATTTAAAGAAAACTAAAGATCAGTTGAACATTATTGAATAATGAAGAATATACTTTAAATACCTAAATATAAATGGTCATTGTTAATACACATAAGAAGTTTTTAGAGTAGTTAATTAAGTTTTAGGTAATGTATAGCATATTTTTGTAAAGCGTGTTTTTTATAGAGGTATAGAACTTTAAGTTGGCATTACTTTTCAAGATGGCGACCGATTTAACAGCTGTCAAGTGATTTATTCTCAGATTAGCTTGGCAATTCATCATGAATAGGCTCACGCCCGGCGTAGATTCGTCGAGTGGGCCCAAAACGAGATTACCGTTGTTCCCGATTTTCATAAGCGAATTTTGTTTAGCGATGAAGCGCACTTCTGTTTGAATGGCTACGTCAACAAACAAACTGCCGCATTTGGAGTGAAGATAATCCTCAAGTGTATGTGGAAACAGCGTTACATCCAGAAAACCCGACTGTTTGGTGCGCTTTAAGGGCTGGTGGAATCATTGCAGTCAATGGTGATCGGTATAGAGCCATGATTACTAACTTTTTCATTCCTGAATTGAATAACCATGATGTCCAGGAGATAAGGTTTCAACAAGACGGCGCAACATGTCACAAAGCTCGTGCCACAATAGATTTATTGAAAGACACGTTTTGGACCTGTGAATTGGTCTTCAAGATCTTGTGATTTAACACCGCTAGACTTCTGTGGGGCTATGTAAAGTCATTGGTCTATGCGGTAAAGCCATAAACGCTTGAACATTTGGAGGACAACATTCGCCGTGTTATTGCCGATATACGGCCACAAATGTTGTAAAAAGTCATCGAAAATTGGACGTCCAGATTAGACTACATCCGCGCCAGCTGTGGCGGTCATATGCCAAAAATCATATTTAAAATGTAATGCCACAAGATTATCTTTTTTTTTATTTGTTTTTTCTTTTTATTTCATAGTTTAATTCGAGTGAGATATTAATGTTTTTGACAAAATTTTGGATATTAGCTTATATATATAATGTATTAATTTTTATATATAGTTGGGGATTACTGAAAGTAGCGAATTGCATGTTTATAAGTTTCAGGTTAGATTATTATATATGTAGATATTTGATTCATTTCAAAAACTTAATCTGAGGCAATTTAAATTTTGCTTTTAGATGTTTGTCACTCGAATGGGTTTTTGTTACTTTTGAAGATGATATCTAGATGAAGCTTATACTTTTCAGGCTTCATATAAAGTAGATTTGGCTAACTCCTTAAATTATGATACGATTTTAAAAGACCCAATTTCGATTAATGATCGGTGTAGTTTTCACACTATTTAAATTTTAACTTTTCCTATTAGAATTTTCGTGCTTCTCGTAACTTCAATGGGCTGCTGGTTTGGCAAATTGTCCTCTATTCTGAATTTCTTTAAATCTAAATGATGTAAAATAAGTTCTAAGCGACTGACTACCAAATCAAATTATATTTATGCTTACCGCTTCTAAGCAAATGTAAGAAGTATATCATAATGTTTCTCCCAATGAAATTGTAATTAACAATTAAGTTGATTGTGATCCTTAGGATAGCAAAAAGGATGCACTATGTTTTACTTTTTAGTTTTAATTTTTAAAGTTACAGTATCCACTAATGTTCTATTGTAGAACAATAACATTATACTCCACTGTCTGATCACTTTGATATTCCTTAAAAAAATGAAATACGCAATTGATTTTATAAATTAACAACTACGCTTCCAGATGTGTTTAAAGCTTTCCATTAATAGCGAATTGCTAGATAAAACAAGAGTCATATATGCAGTTATAGGAAAATGATCATAACAAAATATCACAATCATTTGTATATACTGTTATACAACTTCAAATATTTTCTCTTGCATTTTAATGAAATTATTGCCTTACAGAATAAGCATTATTCTCCATAAAAAAAAGATTTTTTTCCTATTTAAACTCGAAATAAATGGTCCGCCAAATATTTTTTTTTGAAAATATATAAAAAAAAATACTGAATATTTTCTCAAATTTCTTTTTTTATTTGAAAGTACAATCCTTCCGGTTAATAATGGAAAATAATTTCATTCAAATGGCGGCCTCGGCTGGCCATGCAGTAGTCTACACGATTGGTCCAATTTTTAAGCACAGCTGCAGTTGCATTTCACCAATGGCTTCACGAATATTGTCCTTTAAAGCGTCAATTGTCTCCGGCTTGTTGGCGTAACACTTATCTTTGACGACACCCCACAAATAATAGTCCATCGGTGTCAAATCGCAGCTCCGAGGTGGCCAAACGACAATTTTTGTGAACAAAATTCGTTCAACATGGCCCGATAACGATCGCCATTGACTGTAACGGCGACTCCTTGCTCATTTTGGAAGAAAACTGGCCGAATTATGCCTCTAGACCAAAATCCGCACCAAACAGTGACTCGTCTTGGGTGTATCGGCTTTTCAATGTATGCGTGCGGGTTTTCTGTGCCCCAAATGCGACAATTTTGCCTGTTTACATACTCGCCGAGATCAAAGTGAGCTTCATCTGAAAAGATGATTTTTTTTTTGGCAAAGTCGGCATCTTCTGTAAGTCGATCGCAGGCCCAGATTCCCAGGGTTGTTCAAGCGTATACACAACCATATTCGTCAAGTGGAAGGATAAAACTAATTATCTGTCAACTAAGACATGAGCTAAGTGTTACCATTCACGAAATAAGCACTAGTTGAAAAAAAACTTTAGATGGCGGACCCGATACATACAATTGTACAATACAAATTATTAAATGATTAAGGCACTCTTTTCACATTATGTTGTCATATTGCAAGATTTATCTTGTTTTGCTAGGTTTTCAAGATGCAGAATAATTTTTAAGTTTTTTTTCCTAAAAATTTTTTTTTTTTATTTGCTGAAATCAAGAACGTATTTACAAAATCTTCGGAAATTTTTTTATTAATGGTTAATAGTGACTAACGATAATGTTTCAGCAAAGCATGTTAGGCGTATTACAACGCTTTAACCATTCTAGCACATCTGGCACAATCGCCAGATCTAAATCCGATCAAGAATTTGTGGGACGATTTGGATAGGCGAGTAAAAAATTGGGCAATAACCAAAACTATTAGATGAAGCAGGTATTTGTCTAAAACGCCTACAATATCGAGACAACGGTCACTAAAATTCTATCCTAAAATGACCGATTGCAGTTTTGAAACAAGAAGCATTAACAATTTAATATTAATTTTCGATCTGTATGTTCAGCGAAATATGGTATTTTGCTTTTTTCTTTATTAATAATTAATACAAAAATAAAATGGAATGAAACATAGTGAATTTTGTAGGAAATTTATCATTCTATCTAGTAAATACTTATATTAGTTTATCAAAAATCTCTATAAGAACATCAAATTACCCTTGAAGTTGAGAGAGCTTACTGTGCCAATAATCAAGTTCATCACTGTATATAAACGCGTAGATTACGTAATGAATAAATGAACTTAATTTTTATATATGCATGTATTAGATACATATCAATAACATATGCACATGTTCTGTGTTTTCGTCTTTCAGTTTTAATATATTTTATATGATAAAAAAAAAGTTTTTTAGCCAAAGAAAAAAAAAATTTTTTCCCAAATTAAAAGACTTAAAAAAATAATATGACAACACTGCAAGCAACAAAAGCTTTTAAAAGTTACTAATCATTCTCTTGTTATAATAGTTATAATTAACAAGATCAGCATTCTCTTGCTTGCGCTCGTTGTTATTTACCCTTCTCTTATACTGGCGAGTATTTTTTATCTCCACAGATAAAACGCAAAAGTGATCTTTAATCAATTTATTATATTTTTCCTTATTATTTAACCCTTAAATGATCCTGCAGGTTTGAAAATTTATTTTATTTAAAAATTTATTAATTTAATTTAAAAAAAAATAAATAAATTACTACTGCAGAGTATGAATTGGGTAATATCATATTGGCAATTTTTATGTCAAAAATTCAAAGTTGTTATTTTAGTTCATTACAGGAACCATGTTTCATCAACAGTTATGAAACGACTTAAAATCCATTTTATTTTGCTTAAATCGATCCAAGCAAGCTTGAGAAATTTTCATTCAAATGCATTTTTGGTCAACTGTTATCAAATGTGGCACCCATCTTGCAGAAAGCATTTTCATCTGTAATTCTTGATGCAAAATAATATGCAATCGATCATTTGAGATGCCTATGACATTGCCTATTACACGCACTTTGCTCGTCGGTCGTCTAATACCATGTCATGCACTTTAGCTATAATAAATGGCGTTGTTTCAGTTTTTGTACGCCTATTCAATGCTTATACGACCACTATTAACTTCAGCAATTTTTTGCTTTCACCTAACACATTCATTATATCATTATGAATTTCTTGTCCCGATAAACCTTTCTTATGTGAATCACACCACAAATTTCGATTTTTTCATTATAAAAAAATCGCTGAAGCGCCTTTTTGGAACACCTGTTTCTATACGTATGAGTTGACAGATCTAACTGAAATTGAACATGTGTTCATATGACGGATGGAAGTTTCCATTAAACAAAACTTTTTGCTGTTTATACCACCATTACTGTGTCAGGCTAAGAACATTTCGTACTGCTCTCGTATACATTGATTTACATATACTGACTTTAGTGAGGCATTTGATAAAGTGAATCATACACAAGCTCTGAGAATTGTTTAAATTAAATCATATCTTACTAATGTTACATCTGGTGTTCCTCTAGTTATTTGTTTATTTGTGAGTGCCTTTTACATAATTAATTTGACCGCTTGTGCAGCATCAGTCCAAATGACAATAATTTAATAAAAATCGCAAAAACCGTTTTCGAGAAAATTGATTTTGAAAAAAGTCAAATAACCCACAGAAATTCTTCTGTTATGGAACTTTGAAGTTAAGCGGAAAATGATAACAGGTCATAGATATCAGTGGGAAATATGTATGTAGGACATTGTAAAAAAAATGGATTAATAATCAAAGTTTTACTGCATTATTTTTTTCTTATCTTGACTGAAATTTTGGAATTTGATGAAGTCTAACTTTAATATTTATTAATTGAAAATATTTGGAGAATTCACAGTGTCCTAAAATAATAACATCAAAAAATAAGATGTGTTGTGAACAACCGTTTCTAATATGCTGGTGCTGTTTTGAACTTATAAGTAAAACAAGCAGTGTGCGAATACAAATTGAGGATAAGACAAATAGCAATACGATAACCAGGCATGACAAAAAAATATTTTTATTTTAAAAAAATTAAAAAAATATTTTTTTTTTTTAATAAAAAGGGGTAAAGGGATATTTTTTTATTTGCAGCCCATTTCTACAAGCAGTTACTACGGTATATTTTTTGAGAACTATAAAAAATTGAGTCTAAGCTTTCAACGTGGTATTCTATTATCAATATGCACATTAACTCCACAAGAATAGTGGTTGTGGCACCATCCATAAAATTTATAATAAATAGATTTAGCATTTCTCCTTCCATTTATAATATATATACATATATGTACTTACGTATATAAATTACCGGGCAGCGCCGGATGTTTTAAGCTCGTTTGTTTAATGAAATGAAGCAAGAAAAGGAATGTTAACATACAAACTTAATACAAAATAAGAAAATATATATAAGAAAACAGAACTTGAAACTATAATTGGGGTATTCACAAGGTGTGCTATCGTGTCGTGTCATATTGTCATAATGTTCTAAAATTTTAAAATGGTTGAAAAATATTGCTGTTATTTTTCAAACAAAAAGTGTTTTAAAATAATAAAACTTTCCATGCCATGTGTTTTGTGCTGTTGTATTCTATATTATATTAATTCCCATAACTTTCCATGAAGGAACATGGGGTCAATGAGCTGCACCCGATTCTATTTTTAGACTCATTGAAAGGGACCTACAGTTTAATGCCGCTACCAAACGACAAATGCATTAGAGAAGTCTTAAATAGTAGTTATACTCATAACCAGTTACTAGCTAATGTGGTGATACCGCTGTTGAATAACATTTTCATTGAACCGAGGACCTTCTGGTTGGTAAGCGGGTGTCTTACCTACCATACCAGAGCGGCATTATTTATTCTATAAATAAAAATATTTTTATTTAAAAAAATATATTTTTTATTTTTCCCACGATTTTAACCTCTTCCAGGACTAATTTTGAAAAAGCATACTCTATAACACACTTTCGTTAAATGGATCTATCTGTGTTTCAAATTTCAATAAAATCAGTTTAATCGTTTACGCGCGATTGAATGACAAACAAACAAATAAATTTGTAAAGAAATTTATAATATATGGTATATATGCATATATGGATAAAATTTAAAACTAACGAGATCGCGTCAGTCGTTTGTACTTATGATACTATAGCTTAAATCAAGTTTTTTAAGAAATTTGCGCTTAATGTGAACAATAAAGAATTTATGACTTAACAATAACATTCATTATTATTCAAGCATCGCAATCAGGAAATGAAAACAGCGAGACTTTGATATGCATCAAAATATTGTTTAATTTTGTTAAATAAAATTACATACTTTGTAATGTATGACAAACACAAATGTATGTATGTCTCTATATGTTTATGTTAGAAATCGAATAAAAAGTTTATAACATTCCTTAATGTGATTGATGTATATACATACAGACATAAATCGGAATCATGCAATTTTAAACAAAAATAAAACTAAAATTACTAAAATTGTAAATCATCCAATAGGTTTCGACATCGTAAAAATCTTAAAATCTTGTAATTCTATACAATTTTTTACCCGACTTATGTACATTCTCTTAGCAAGAAATTACTCTCATGTTACTGAACATTTAATATTCCTGATTAAAATTTGTTTTGTTATTATGGTTCGTTGTACATTATAACAACATCTTCCTGATATTTAAAGCCCAATTTGGAAAAAACTTTTTGAGATACTAAATTATTATCATTTATCAACGTGCGCACATCTTCACCACGTTCGATAATTTGTCGTGAATATTCTTCAATAAGTATTTTGGACAAACCTTGTCCACGATATTCTTCTCTCACATGCAAAGTACCAATAAAACCACATTGACATCTGAAAATTGTAATACAAATTATAAATATGGCAATTATCATTAATGTAATAATTTACCTTGTACACCATGCTATTAGTTCATCGGTATCCTTTCTGTATAAGCCCAAACTAATATTGTATGTAATTAAAGTTTTAATAAATTCCAAGGAACCATTTTGACGAGAATACCACAATTCATTGATTAATTTGGCATCTTGAGGAGATAAAGATCGAAGTTTCAATGTATCAGGGCAACTAGAAAATTATTAAGTCCATTTTAATTATATTTTTAATGGTTGTGTTATATTTATTAGCTAATGTGTTCTATAGTAACTAGAGAAATAACACGGTGCTACAAAAAAAAAAGAAAAAGAAAACGTGGCAAGTGATATTATTTTTGAGAGGTGTTATCGAGTAGAACAAGGATCTGTTTTTTGGAATTTTTGAAACAGCTCCAAAATCTCGTACGGGTCAAAACCACTTTTTCGCACCTTCATGCACTTATAAGCTAATAACTTAGCTGAATATTGCTCGATTTTAACTTCGAAGAGAAGAGAAATATACCTTTTAACTGATATAAAGTGACTCCAACGTATAATCGGACACGTTTTTTTTCATAGATAGGTCCTCTAAACGTAAAAAAATATACTTGATATATAGATTTTTAGAGGTCTTATTTATATTTCAGATATTTATCTTTAAAAATAATAGGAAAACCAACATTTGATACAATAACTTTTATTACAAAATCAAAAATAACAAAATTTTTTAAAACTCAACGCATAATCAGACAAAGCAAGGGTTGGAATTACTTAAATGCAATAATCGCCCAATCAGTATTAATTTACATACCTATGTTTGTATAAGTTCGAAACAATTACGGATCAACTAAGGCTTGTGATACTTGATGTGTATTTTGAATCGTTATCATGATAAAATTCGTGGTTGTTTGCTATACCCAATTTCCCTGAACTACCGTTGCATTTTCATTTCGAATATTGAGATAAGCAAATGTGACTAAAAATACTAAAAATAAGATACCCTCACCAGCACTCGAGATATAGGCCCAAAACTTAACATTAAACTTTTAATATAATTTCTTATTTAAATTCATAAATAGTAGTTCCTATATAAAATAATGTGCAAAAACAAATCTAACCTTGAAAAATGTGAAAAAAAATTGGAAGAAAAATGTCTTAGCTTGAGAAACATACCCATATATGACGGATCGAGGTATTAAAATCGAGGATCGAGTAATATTAAAATCGAGCAATTTTCAGCTAAGTTATATTAACTTCTAAGTGCATGAAGATCCGGAAAACCCGTTTTTACCCATTACTCGAGATGTTGGAGGTGTTTCGAAAATTTAAAAAACAGATATTTGTTCTGCTCGGCAGCGATAATCAAAAAATAGTATTACTTGCAGGTATTTTTTTATCGCACCGTGCCATCTATCTATAACGTATAGATATGTACATACATATGTATATTGTGAACAAACAATACTTACGTAATTATTACATTATTCATAAAAACCGGATCTCTTTCATATATTTTAAGAGTAGTCATTCTAATATTCATATTTAATTCTCTTAAGGTTTTCTCAACAACAGGAAGTAAAAATGCTGGCAACGCAAAAATCTTATATTTACGACTCCAATCCCATAATTTCAATGCATAGGCCACTTCTTCTTCGTTTGAACTTAAGGCGTTAATAAATAGTTGATAGCGATCCTATTAAATAATTACATACATATGAAAAAAAATTTAACGGTAATATTATACGAAATAACAGATATTTAAAATTACTTACCAATATAATAAATAAACCACTTTCGCGCCAATTATTTAAAACATAAACTTGAACATGATCTATTTTTGGATTGTCTTCAAACCATCGAATAAAATTGTTTAGAGTGTAATAACCGTGAGTAGAATTTGGAGAGTTATCACGATATAAGTCACGTAAATATTTAAGATCACCAACGTTGTTTAAATTTTTTAATTTCGACATTCTTATCTTTCGTCTTAATGCTACGCAAGCGTGTTGTTAAGAGTTTAACGCTTCAATTATGACTGAAATTTACTTTCAAATGGGCACTCGTATTAAAGCAATAAAAGTTTATTAATTTTTTCTTTTTTGTTTAAATTTTAAAGTTAAAAATTAAGAGAAAGCATTCCTCCATGATGTAACAATTGTACTATGTTGCCAGACATTTAAAATTTTATACTTAAATGGGGAAACCGTGTTAATGGTTGGTCTTGAAAATATTTATAAACTAAAATTTATCGATCCGGCGTTGCAGACTAATCTTTGTATGCATATACATTCATACATATACGAGTATGTATGTTATAAACTTTTCATCTATATAAAGAAAATGCTAAGACAACGTTTGAAGTCTTCCGCTGATATATTTCTTAATATGTACGATAATACATACTTCTTTTATGGGTGGTGTCACGCTCACTATTCCTGTGGAGTTATTCTTTTAGGTTTAAGTGCGCTTTAATAATAGAATATCACGTGAAATATTTGAACGCTATATAAATTGTTTATGATTCTTAAGATATACCGGAATAACTACGTGCTTCGTAGGAACAGACTATCGACCCAAAATTCTTATTTTACCTCTTATTAGCCACTAATAATATAAAAACGTACTTTTGTACAACATATTTTATTGGATAATAAGTGTTAGCAAACAAAAAACTTATTGCTTTAACAAGAACACATATAATTTTTGAAAACTGTCAAAAATTATGCCAGTTTAATTTTGACGAAGGCCTTATCCCATTGTTAACTGAAAACCCGCATATTTCGCTACTCGTATATTAATTATTATCGTAACCACTATCTTAGTTGTCATTTTTTACACTTTTTCCCCAATTCCAAACATTTAAATAGCCTTCTAGAAAGACACTGTAGCTATATATATACAATACATATGTTTAGCTATATAAACAATATATAGCGTTTGCGCGCTTTACTTTGTTCAATACCCGTTTATCCATTCTTTCCCGTTTTTTGGCTGTTGTTGATAGATAACCAAGCCTTAATTGTTGTTCTCCACATGCAACATTTTTAGTATGAATGAAAGGTGCTACACCCATTTATCTAACCTCGCATATTTTTGTCTGATGGTTTGTTTTGACCAAAATTAGAAGCTTTAGCTTTAATCGACTTACGAAAATTAATATTCAAGAATGATTTGTATTGACTATGAAGTCAATATTCAGACTAGCTTTAACCGTTATCAATAAAGAGGGTGGGGAAATTTAAGGTTAGGAAGAGAATTGGCTTAAAAAAAAAAAAATTTGAACCCCATTTTGCAACAAAGCTTCGCTTATCTCGTCAATGCAGCGCCGATTTTATCTTTCAGAGTGTCAGTTGTTTGTGGTTTATTCACGTAAATTTGGTCTGTCAAATGACACCAGAGAAAATAGTCCAGCGGCGTTAAATCACAAGAACGAGGCGGCCAATTGACATCGCCAAATCGAGAAATTACGCGACCGCGGAAAATTTCTCATGCAATAACTGAGTTGTTTGTCTGGCTCTGTTGCTTGTGGGGCCGTCCTGGAGAAACCAAAGGTCACTGAGAAACCAAAGGTGATGTCAACATTAGCCAATTGTGGTCACAAAAAACTGGTTATCATAGTTCTAGTAGCGCAGAGAATTCACGGTGACGACGTTTCTTTGCTCATTTTCGAAAAAATACGGGCCGATAATGTCGCCTAACCACAAACCGCACCATACGGTCACTTTCTTTGGATGTAATGGTTTTTCGAGGACTGTTTGTGGATTTTGTGAGCCCCATATGCGACAATTTTGTTTGTTTACATTACCGTTTGATTGAAAATGAGCCTCATCACTAAAGATGATTTTGTTGAAAAATGTGTTGTTTTCGTTCAGTTTTTCAAACAGCCAATTTACAAACGTTCGACGCAATCAATAGCCGGCTGGCTTGTATTCTTAAACGAGTTGAACTTTATAAGCGTGAAGATGAAGATCTTTATGCAAAAGTTCCTCTGGTGATACCCAATTGTTGCGAACGTCGACGAGTTGATGTTCCAGGCTCAACACTTTGCTGTACAGTGGTTATGTTTGTATCACTACGGCCACTACAAGCGTATTGTTTTGATATATTGTCAGCAACAGTACCGTGAGCATTGAATTTAGCGATTAAATTACGCACAGCGATCTCAGAAGGAGCTTGAAGACGAGGAAAAGCTGCTCGAATTTGACGAAGTGACGCAGTAAAATTTTCACCATTTCGGTAGTAAATTTTCACAATTAAAATTCTTTGTTCAAGCGTCGCGTTCCATAGTTACATTTTCCCAATTTTTTGATATATAAGTGTTAAAGGTTGGCAGCTCAGTCATTTCTATCAGTTTTTCAAACAGCCAATTCAATTCCTAACCTCAAATACCCACCCTGTATAATTATATCAATATTTAGTTTGTACAGAAGATATCAAGCGCACTTTTTGACTGAGAATTAGCCATTCTCAAGCTATACTATACTCAAGCTATACTAAAATCAATATTTACTTTGTATAAGAGGTACCACAACATCTTGTCTAATTTCGTCCACTTTTCGACTGATGATATGCATTGACTATGAATCTATTTTGGCCAAATTTAAAAAATCTTTCTGTTACCATCTTGGAGATACAGACAAATAAATATATACTCTGTATGGGCGTAGCACTGACCAGTTGGAATTTTTGAAATTTATATATCCAATAGTTCCTTCCAGACATTCAGAAGAATAGTGTAAAAATATAAAAGAAAAGCAGTTCAGCTGTTTAGCTGTTCATAAGGCACAAACAAACATGCATACAAACACACATTTATTTATATCTATAAATTCGTTTATACGTATGTATATAAAAATAAGTTGTCTATGTTCCTTATTTTATAGCCCGGGAATAACTAAACCGATTTACAAAGTAATATATGAGTTGGAAAGGTGTACTTTCGCTGATGGTTATTATTCAACTGGGCGGTGCTACGCCTATATAAATCATTTATTTATATCTCTATATCTTTAAAACGGTAATGTAAAATTTCTAAAGTTGGTCCAAATAACTTTGTGGTCATGTACCAGCAAATTCGCAACGAAGTTATGAATAACTCCGAAACTGTTGAAAATACAAACAAAAATGTTATTCAGGTGATTTTATTTTATTCCAAAACATTTGCTTGTACTTGCATTAAAATCGCACAAGTCGTTTGCAAATTATAATGAAATATATTGCCACGCCCATAAAAAAAAATTTGAGCCCGATGGAAAAAATCTGAAAGCGGATTTGAATTCAGCGCATCTAAATCTTCATGTTCCATATAGTTTTATTTAAAGACTTTTTTGCTGTGGATCAGTGTATTTAGCAACATCACCTTTGGCCTTAATAACAGCTGTAACTCTGTTGTTCATAGAATTTATCAAAATTTGGCATTCTTTTGGTGTAATGGATTCGCATATTTCTTACTCTTTTCTTTTAAGAACGGACATGTTGTCTGGGAATCCTTTAAAACGTCTATTCTTAATAGACCAAGAAGATTTAGGCCTAAACTTCGACGGCCAGTCCAAAATCTTATTATTATTATTTTCAAACCACTTCATTGTCATTTTTGCAGTATGTCACGGAATAGCGCGTATTGCTGAAAGATGATCTCGTGAAAAGGGATTAGCTTTTGTATTGACGAAAATAAATATTGTATTAAGATATTGACAGGCTTTTAAGATTTGCATAAAACAAAAGTTTTCTAAGCCATTGGCAGACACAGAGCCCCATATCACACGCTAACGGGAAACCTTACTATGTGCTTGAAGCAACCTCCGTGGTAAGCTTTGTTCCTTGTTAGTATTACCTAGTATTTTCTCGTCCGTGAAAATTATTATGTTCCAATGTCGGTGTCGGGACTTAGAAAAATTACTTCAGGATATGTAATAGGTTTATAAACATTTTAATTAAAGCCAATTTTCGAATAATAGCAAATATTTTTCGGTGCTAAACGAGTTAATAATTGGAGTTAATCGAAATAGAAATTAATTCCTTTAAACTACTTTTATATTCTCTATCAATTACCAATATGCTCTGTATAGGGGCACATTGGATATTTGAAAAGAAAAAACTAATAATATACTTAATTCGTTTCTGCCACGAAATGAAAATGAATGACAGAAAATACTTGCAAAAAGGAGACATTTTTTTTAAATTTATTTTTAAAGTCATCTTTACATATAGGTTTTATTTACATACATATTTATAATATATCGAGTTTCTATCTTTGATTATTACAGTGAATTATTTATCTAATCACAGATATTAAGGGGTATTCCTTTAATTTTTAATTTCAAAATACGTAATCGACTTAAACATATAACTTTATTATATTTATTCTATTATTCATATCTACTTATTTTTTATTTGCTTGAAAATTTAAAACATTAATATACACATGCATATGATTTCCAATAATTCATTACTCTTTTCTTAATCTTTAAAATTAAACTAGGACAGTACTTTTTTCGTTTTTTTTTTTTTTTTTTTTTTTTGTTTATCTTATTTATTATTTCGATTTAAATTTTTAAAAATGTTTAATTTGTCTTTTTTTCTGGCAGCGCTTCATCATTTTATTGCTTGTTATATATTTGTATTATGTTTATAAAAAACATTTTTATCTTTTCAAGTGTGCCCGTATTATTCGCTCTCAGGCCGCAAGAAATTTTCAATTATTGCACATGTTTCTTCGCCAAAACAACGATCAGTCAGTTTGAAATTTTACTTTTCAAACATACGTCGTGATGGTACGTTGTCTGTTTTAACTAAAGCCATTACATCATGGCCTTGATCTGCAATACATTGAGAAGTCGCACCGGTGACAGCAGCGCCCAAACCTAAACGTTTATATGTATCCTTCACTTGTAGAGAGAGAATATATTATAAAATTAAAATTATTTGCTGAAATCACATCTGAGAAAGTATTTACCTTAGGCGTCAGACTACTAATTCTACTACTGATTTTGTAAAATCTTTTTTACAAATACATATACACCTACCATAATATTGTATATAGCCAAACTTTAAGATTTACAGACTATCTTAAACTATCGATGGTTTTTAAAAAAACTATTGCCTATCCGACCACTAACTTCGATCACTAAAGAAAATATTCTTCATTTAGAAGATTATCATTTTCATCACCTGGAATATACAAATTATGACTAGAAGGACAGATCACCGAGTTTTCAGCTGATTCATCTTTTTCTTCTAAAAATAATTTGTCATCAGACTTTGTGACATTAAATATTTCAGTTGCTCATACAGATTCTGATATCGAAAAGATAGACCACTCTGAAGCTATTATGCTCGTTTCCTTTTTGAATTCACATTGAAATTTTTTTTAAAAGCATTAAAAACTTCTCAATTGTTCTTAAAATAATAGGTAATCTAGTAATAGTTTAATCTAGTCATCGCTTTGTCAACCCTTGCCTCCAATCCAGCATTTTCGCACACAATTAACGCTTGCAATCGTATTTTTACTGCTGCAGATGCAGTCATAATAGTACAATTGAAAATTTTTTCCACACTTCGTTTAATTTAACAAGATTCGATAACAAAAAAACGAAAATTTTTAAGCCACATATTATATATATTTTACCTACTATACAACAGCTATACAGAAAGATTAAAGAGAACATAAATATAAAATTTGTTCAGACATTCAATGAAAATGGGTGAGCAGACAAGTCGTAAAAATAGGAGATATCCGAACATATCAGATATTTGTAGTATTTTAATGTTTACTTCGTTTTAAAATAAATTTCTTAATGTTTTTAAATACAAAGATCCATTACCTGACAACAAAACATTTTAATTATTTTCATATACAGGGACCCAGGAAATTCAATATTCCGCTTTCTCGAGAAAAAACTAATGTATACGGACTTAGAAAATTAATTTGTGAGAACTTTTTATTATAGCCAGTTATGTTAGCCAGCGTATCTCGCCAATTTTCGAATAATAAAACAAAACTAATTTTTTGAGTCATTTTTAAGTTAATCTTTATATATAGGTTTTATTTGCTTACATACGAGTACATGTTCACAATTTATCGTGTTTCTATCTTTGGTTATTACATCGAATTATTTATAGACTCACAGATATCAAAAGGTTTTATTTTAATCTTTAATTTCTATATATGTAATCGACTTAAAGAATTAAATTTTTTTAAAGTATATTTTATACACATATTTTTTATTTGCGTGAGAATTCAAAACGTTAATATACACATGCATATAGTTTTTATCAATTTATTACCCGTTAATATTTTGCGAGTTTATCTGCCCGTCAAGGCAATAATTTCACCTCCACAATAAATATTATTTTAATAAGAACACATCTATGTAGGTCATACATAACATTTGACTGGGCTTTAAGTTTACTGAATTAATCTGGCAGCGCTTTATCATTTCGTTGCTAGTTATGTACATATTCTTATTATTTTTTAAGAAACAGTATTATATTTTCAAGTATTCCGTATTATACATACGTATGATACATAAGCCAAAACACAGATCAGTCACCTCAAAATTTAACCTTTTAAACATACATACGGCGTGATGGTGCGTTGTTTATTTTAACCAAAGCCATTTCACTATAACCAGTGACAGCTGCACCCAAAAGTTTATATTTGTCCTTGACCTGTGAAGCTCCCAAAAAACTATAAAAATACATTTTCGAAAACATTTTAATACTTTGAAATTATTTGCTGAAATCACATCAGAGAAAGGCACCAGGCTATTAATTCATTTGTGGTCCCATCATATATACCCATATTGATGTTCGTTTAATTAGGAGCAAAGATTCGCCATGTCTATTTGGTCACTAGGAATTGATTATTTCTGCGTCTGTGTCAGAGCAAAACCTTTACAACAACAAAATATAAAAAATCGTTTTAGATGATCTTAAATTATACTCAAAATCAATCTCGAATCTCTTAGGACAACTTACTACAGCAACAAAATTGCAACAAAATTACAATAGCAAAAGAAAAGTAGCAAAATTTGTTTTGTTTTGAAATATTTGACCAAAAATTTTATATACTGTACCATACATGGTATGTTCAATGCACATACACTCATATGTAAATAATTCCTTACCTTATATCAAATCTTTTAGTCTCAACATTTGGCAAATAATACCTTACAGTTAACTTTTCGTACTTTAGACCAAGTCCTTTAATTTTAACTGTATCCATAACGGCAGATCTATGACGTTCTAAAACCGAACATACTCTGAAGGGCTTCTGTTAAAATCGCTCTGCTCTCTTTATTAAGTACACTCACAAATAGGTAGTACCGAGCTGTGATCGCAAATAGACCTTTTTCACTTCTCAACGTATATGTATATGTGAATTTTTTTTCAAATTTTCATATTTAATTATCCACTTTAAATAATTATCGAGGCAGTGAAAGCCAACACAATACTGCGGAAAATTTTGAAGGTAGAAGTCCAGATCCTTCAATTCAATAACGGTTGTAAAGTTGAATTCGTAAAGTGCAGCTGTTTTGACGTCTTTCATATTCTTTCGCGTAGTTTAAACACACTTCTTCAAATGATATAGGATAACTAACACGATTTAGATGTTTTGTTGAGTTTTTTTTATACATCTTATTTATTATGATATTACAGAAGCGCTTTTAATTGAAATTCTTAAAATACGTCAATGTTTTGTGATTTTCCCTGCTCGCCAAAGCAATAATTATTTTATGAATAATGAATATAATACGAATAATCATACATATATGTATGTGGGTCATTTACAATAATCAACTGCGTTTTAAGTTTACTGAACCACTCTGGTGGCGCTTTAATATTTTGTTGCTTGTTATTCATTTTTATTATTATTTTTTTTAACATTTTTAACTTTTCAAGTACAACCAATTTTGCTTTTCCATGGTCTTTTTTATACGATTTTGTAATAACACAGTCTAGGAAAAAAATTTGATTCCATTTTTAAACAGTTTTTTTTTTTAATAACACGATCTAAAAACTCTCATTCTCTTTTATACGATTTTATTTGATTTAGCACTGTTTGATAAAGCTATTAACTGTAATTTTAGAACTACTCACCTAGTCGGTATTTTAGATTTTGTTTACACAGTTATGACGATTTTCAAATTGCTTTAGAATTGGCTTATGTACTTTTTGTTCATTAATTTTATTTTATTTCTTGTACGTTGTTTCTTACTTTGATATTTGAATTACCTTTAGTTTTTATAAAAAACTCTCATAAAAGTTATTTTTTAAAAGAATCGTTTGGTCTTAAGAACATATTTTATAAATGGTTGAAGAATATGGAACCAATCGCTTTATTTTCTATGTACTTCATGTAAAAGCAGAGCTGGGTGTATTCCGTATTATTCGTTCTCAGGCCGGAAGTAATTTCGTGATGGTATTTCGTCTATTCTAACAAAAGCGATTACATCAAGGTCTTGATCTGCAATACCTCGGGAAGTAGCATCAGTGACACCATTACTCAAACCCAAACGTTTATATTTCTTCTTGACTCGAAGAGTTTCCAAAAGACTATTTATGCTTTAAAACAATATAAATTTTAAAAAATATTTGATTAATTTTAAATTATTTGCTAAAATCACATTAAAGTAAGTATTAGTCTCCAGGCTACTACTTCATTCATCCCATCATATTTACCAATATTGATGTTCCGGTTTATTAAGCGCTTTATTAGAAACGAAAATTCGCGGTGTCTATTTGGCGAGAAGGATTTGGTTGTTTATACGTCAGTTACAGAGTTGAATGGTTTGATAATAAAATCTTAAGGGCAACTTCGTAAATACATACATGAAAAAATTTCTTTAAAGATGAAATAAAAGAAAAGCTCCAAAATTTATTTTGTTTTAAAAATATTTAATCAAAAATTGTATATACTCACCCTTATTCCATTTAGCGTCGTCGTCATCGTCATCAATTTAATATCAATCTCAAATTTTATCGACATCGTCATCAATTCAATACAAAACTAGTAACTAGAGCAGTGTAACAATGTCGATGGTTTATCGATTTTTAAAGCACATCTCTAACAATTTAGACAGCTGGTTTTTTTATTTTCAGTTTTTATAGTTTTTTTTTTTTTTTTTTTTTTTTTTTTTTTTTTTTTGAAGGGTACCGAAATATTCACAAAAATATAAAAAATAAAAAGGATCTACAATTTAATATAAACTATGAAATTTGTCTAGATTTTGTTCAGTCTCTCCAACTCTTTTTCCTTGATTAATAATTTAATTTTTTTTTAATTTTCATTTCGGATTCATGCTGTTCTTTTTTCTTTCATTTTCCTCCAATAATAACTGATATTTTTTCTTTTCTATTTCTACTAAATCTTTTTGGTATCTACTTAAGTCTTTTTGGGTTCTTTTCATTGATGACATTGAATTATTCATTTCTTTTAACATATGCGCCTGTTCATCACTATGCTTTTGGAGTAGTTCGTGGTAATCATTTGATGATCCTGGTTTCTTCGAGGTAGGTTTTTCCTTTCTTCTTAACGGAGTGCAATTTTCGGCGCTCTGTATAGAAGTTGAAGCTGGCAGTATTTCACTTTCATTTTGAGGAACCAATTCGTTGCTTTCCACAACTACGAGTGTTTCCACATCCTCATGTGCAATAAATTCCACTCCCTGAACAGATCCTTTTGGGTTCAGCTGCTTCTGAAATTGAAGCAGGTAAGCCACGGCTTCTTCCAGCGGGCTAAGTATCAGTTGTTTATAAATTCCGCCCCCAGTCGACGTACACTCTGCTTAAATTGCCACTCATTTTTTCTTCACTTTGAATTTTAAATCCCGCCGAACCTTTAAAATCAATTTTATTATTCAATAATCTTTTTATAACTATTTATCTTACCTTTTGCCAACCATCACCTGCTCCTTTCGGTGGACCAAGAGCATTTAATATTGTTGCAATTCTTTCCCACTGCTCTTTGATGTCACTTTGAAGGCTGCCTTTTGTAAACCCTTGGCAAGCGGTGGATTTTTTCCCATCTTCTCCACTTATTTATTAAACTGTATTCTGTTTATAATTTTTTTTCTTTTTCCATTTTTTGACTTAAAATTGCGCTATTGCAAAAAAAAATTCAAAAATACTAAAACTGTTTCGACACAAGCCAGACCGACGATAAAATCAGAGCCAATTTAAATCGATGCGTACGGCATACGAAAAATGCATCGACGCTTATCGATAAAATTTGATATTGATGATGGGCATACCGATTTACAACAACCGACGCAAAACGACATCGTTTCGTATTGATGACGCTAAATGGAATAAGGGTTACTGTATGTGTACAATGCACATACACATACATATTGTTACGTTTTCATCTTTTTAAAAGCGCGTAGTTATGAGTTCGTAGATTATAGTTAAAATAAAATAAATCTTGTTTGGTCTTCAATTAAAATCCTTTATTTACGGTTTTGTGCTCCGAGTTATAACTAATGTTCGATCACAACCTCTTCAACTAGAGTTTAACCACACTAAACTCTCTTAACACTGAGTTCAAGCCAATAACACGTTCGTTGAGTTTACGACACATAAAGTATGAATTAATAATGGATATGATTTTTTTTTTTTTTTTTTTTGCTAAGAATTAAAAACCACTTACTTGTAAGGCATTTCCAAAATTCATATTGAATATAAAATAGTAACGTATCTGAAAAATAAAAATCAATTTTGATATACAGACATACATATGTATACATCATAGGAAAATATTAATTTTTACGGATTTTTTGAAAGTTAAAGGATAGTTCGCATGCGACCATTTAAAAAACAAATTGGATTAAATCAATTCCTACATAAAATTACTACTACTTATCATTTGTTTCGTGTACCTTTTTATTTCTAATGACGACTCGAAATCGTTTCGATATACTATTGATATACTTGTCCAATGTTTCTTAAGGTATCCTTGTTTACAAGCTTATGGCTTTAGTTTTACGATTTAAAGATTTAATATATCGATCTGATGATATTTTATCAAAAGAGCTTAAATTTTATCATTCCGAATAAATTCACCATATTTGGGTTTTATTATTTTTAAAAAATTATCTTGTGTATTCAGGATTGTTGTTCTGTTAGAATAGATCGACCCTTATTTTATTATTTCTCAAAATTTTTCTTTAGCATTTTATACACACACTTTTATATTCACTCGCGAATTATAAACACACTACTTCAATTGAAACGGCGTAACTAACACGATTTATATGTTTTGTTCAGTTTTTTTTTTTTTATTTTTTTTTTTTTTGAGAATGTGTAATACTATATATCAATGTGTAAAGATACCCTACTTCGATTTCAGGTATCATGATTTCACGATGTTGTATGTAAAAGTTTAAAAATTTATATTATTGATACTTTTTAAGACCTTAAATCAGAAAACAGGTAAGTTTTAAAGCCGTTTTTAATCATACAAAAAAATACATACATATATATGTATGTGTGCTTGTACATTATATTTTTAAAAGACAGCAACTACAAACAACTAAGATATCAAAGATTGGAATCTTTTGTAACGCTTTCTAGAGCATTTTACCTAGCAACACCTAGGAAACATATGTATAGGGTCCGCCATCTAACGTTTTTTTTCAACTAGTGCTTATTTCGTGAATGGTAACACTTAGCTCATGTCTGATTTGACAGGTAATTAGTTTTATCCTTCCGCTGAACGAATATGGTTGTGTATATACTTGAACAACGCTAGGAATCTGGGCCTGCGATCGACTTACAGAAGATGGCGATTTTGCCAAAAAAAATCATCTTTTCAGATGAAACTCATTTTGATCTTGACGGGTATTTAAACAAGCAAAATTGTTGCATTTGGTGCCCAGAAAACACGGACGCATACATTGAAAAGCCGATACACCCAAGACGAGTCACTGTTTGGTGCAGATTTTGGTCCAGAGGCATAATTGGACCATTTTACTTCGAAAATGAGCAAGGAGTGGCCGTTACAGTCAATGGCGATCGTTATCGGGCCATGTTGAACGAATTTTTGTTCACAAAAATTGAAGAGGAGGATATTAGCAACATTTAGTTTCAACAGGACGGCGCTACGTGCCACACAGCCGAAGCTACACTCGATGTTTTGCGCCCTGTTTTTGAAGATCGCATTATCAGCTGCAGAGCTGATGTCGTTTGGCCACCTCGGAGCTGCGATTTGACACCGTTAAACTATTATTTGTGGGGTGCCGTCAAAGACAAGTGTTACGCCAACAAGCCAGAGACAATTGACGCTTTAAAGGACAATATTCATGAAGCCATTGCTGAAATACAGCTGCACACAATCGATAATGTGCTTAAAAATTGGACCGATCGTGTAGGCTATTGCATGGCCAGCCGAGGCAGCCATTTTAATGAAATAATTTTCCATTATTATTATTAATTATTAAAATATTCAGTAGTTTTTTTTATAGCATTTAAAAAAAAATTATTTGGCGGATTCTATATTTGTTTAACTGCAACTCCAAATTAAATTTCCGTTCTTATTAGCTTGTATGTATGTGTACATGTTTGTGTGAAGTCTATAAACAGCTAAACGGTTAAGCTAATATTCTTGCAATTTTTACCGTATGATAAGATATGAAGATATAGACAAATAATTATTTGTCTATATCTTCAAAATAATATAACTAAGAGACAGTAAACTTAGTCCAAAAGCTTCACAGCCAATACAAATTCGATTGGTGAACATAATACCTCTAAAACAAAGTAAATGTTGATTATTTTCTAAAGATCCTAAATTTTGTCTTAATGACTTCACAGTCCATATATATAAATCATCGGTCAAAAGTTGGGCGGAGTTGGACAAGTAGATATGGTACCTCCCATACAAACTAAATAGAAATGTTTGTATATCAACAGACTTTGTTGCAGTCAATACAAATCATCAGTCAAAAATTAAAATTTTTATAACGTTAATATTACGCATCATCACACAATAATTCGGCGGGATTAGATAAATGGGCGTGTCGCCTTCTATTTAAGCTCAATATTCAATTTTTTATATGTGAAAATCTGCAACTAAAGCTCATCGTCATTCACATCAGCCAAAAAGCGGGAAGGTTGGATAAGCGGGTATTGCACAAAGCACACCGGCTAAAAGTTGTCATTACACATATCTAATATATAAAAATAAATGCATGTTTGTTTGAAGAGTGTATACAGCTAAAAAACAGATTCTACAGTGTTTTTCTGGAAAGAACTATAGGCAATCTTAAATGTTTGGATTAAAACCAAGAAGGGATGGAATGGAGAAAAAAGGTAAAAAAAATATAACTAAGATAATACTTAAAATAATAAAGATGGTAGTAGCAAATCAGGCCGAGTCATAGTTAGCTTCAAATTAAACTAAGTCCAGTGTCAAAAAAGCAAAAATATTAAAGTATAAAAAAAAATGTTCGAAACTAGTGAAAAGTACACATGTTACCCAAGAGATTGGAAATAAAACAAAATGATTTCAGAGAATTATTTTAATATGTTTTATTATGATAGAAGGATCTATGACAATTATGTGAGAAAGAAAATATCGGCGAAATGCTCGCCACTGCTTCGATGGCATACCTATAGCCGTCGGTTCATATATTCAATGACTCCGAGAGATAATTTTTTTCGTTTTTAAGAAGAAGAAAGAAATCAAACAGTGTTAAATCACATGATCGTGGAGTCCAATTAACATTGCAACGACATGCGATAACACGGCCATTAAATTTCTCTCGCAAGAGAGCCATTGTTTCATTGGTTGTGTTGGAAGTGGCTGGAGCCACACATCTTCCAAATTCATATCCTCAATTATTGACCATATAAAGTCCAATACCATCACGAGATAGCGAACGCCAACACGATAACTGCTTGACCGACCTCATTTTTAAAGAAGTACAGCCCGATGATACGGCGAGCATGCACAGTTGTTTCCACATTTCCTATAGACCCGGTTTGCTGAAATTTACGCACGATTCTCCCGATTGTAGACACATTTGGTCGATTATATGGACAAAAAAATTCATTTTGATTAGAAGGCCCATTTTCGCAAAGGCTTCAACGGTCGTAACGCGCTGTTCAATTGTGTACCTCTCTATGGTTGAATTTGTCAAACACTGAAACAAAGAAATGTCCAATTAAGTTGGGTAAAAAAAATTACGTTAATGTGTGACTCACAATTAACATTGTGCATTATGGTTGGACCAGCCTTTATTATGTAAGAGTTTTGATATTCATACTGTACGACTAAAAAACACTTGAAGTTAAACTGAAAAGTTCCTGAAAATGTATGAATACGCAATTAAATAAAACAAAACTTCACACAGTTATTCAGTTTTAAGTTCTTACGAATTAAATTACGTTCTTACGTATTATATTCGTTGCCATTGCTCCAACATGTTTGTAGAAGAATATTCATATTTTTCGAGTCGTTTTTTTACTATAGGCCAAAAATTCTCCACTTAATTGGAATTAGAGCTTTGTGGTGGCCAACAATTTACATTAAACTTTTGTTGCAACTACCATACCTTGACTGTTTTAGATATCTGTCTTAGATCCTTATCTTACTGAAGGACGACTTGTTCTTTTGCGTAAGTGCTCATGACTACAAAAATAAGTAAATTCTAGTACAAAACTGGCTTTCTCTCATTCCAGTATTTGAATATCATATCTTTTGTTAATGCTTTTTAAAAGGACTTAACAATAAATAAATGTGTGATGTTTTGTTTTATTTGATTAAGTATTTATAGCAACTTTTCAATTCAACTTCAAAACATGCACTCAATTTTGCTCCCCACTACACAAACATTTATGGATATAAACATGTATTTTAGTTTATAAATTTAAATATGTATGTGAGTATGTATATATCTCTATGAATGTCAATATTTATTTCTATGTACTTACAAACATACATACATATGTATATATATTATCTTTAAAAAGTGTTCTTATTAAATTAAATTAAGTTCGTATTAAACTTTAAAAATACATTAAATGTAAAATATTCTTTAATTGATTTGATTGATTGATTAAAATCTGTGTCTTAAATAATTTTAACTTATACTATAAACACATTCAAGGCTACCGACAATTGACTGTAAGCTGTCTCAAATGGAATACATGTGTGCATATGAGAATAATTATTTTAGTGGCAACACGGCGACCGGCTATAAAACTACCGCTGTAATCCCCAACCAACTCAGGCATATTTTTATTTTCCATGGCGAGAACAACAACAACAAACAGTTTAGTGTTGTCAATACAATACGATGCATGAAATAAGCGTTTTAAAAATGCAATACATATATACATTAAAAACGCGATAAAAAGTATGTGTCACCACTGAAATGTTTTGTTTAAATTATGTTCAAAATGACAAATCAGATGTTTATTTTGTAGTTGTAGTCGCTATTATAATTAACTAGCTGGTTACTTGGCTACTTTTATAGCCAGCGTGTTTTGAAATCGTCTCGTCGATGGTCGGTAGCCATAAATATTTTTATAGCATTATACATGTTAAGAACCAAAATATTTAAAATTAAATTTAAATAAAAAAAATATTTAAAATTAAATTTAAATAAAAAAAAATATTTAAAATTAAATTTAAATATTTAAAATTAAATTTGAAATTTAATTTAAATATTTCAGGTCAGCTTACCTAAGCAAATAAGCAACAAAAAGTAATAAACTTATGTTGCAATACATTTCAACATAATAAAAATATTGCTGACTCTTAAGTAAAAATATAATATAGGACCAGTCCTTGTGTAAACTTTGTGTAATAAACAATTGAAAAATAAAAAACGCTTCAGACAATAGTCTGAAGCTAATTTTAAAAAAACTATTTAAAAAAATGATAGTTCGGTTTACATAATATCTTTTTCAATTAATATTTTTTACCTTTACTTTTTATATACACAAACACTATGCCACAAAGGTCTACACACCTTCATCTTGTGATATATATATATATATATATAACAAAAAACACTATGATCTTGATATTTATTTTATTATAATATTAATAAAGAACTTAAACTCAACTATTTTTCCACAACAAAATATGTAGGGTACAAAAGCCTGTGGACGACTACTTGCTTTATTTTGTTTTGCTTTATTTATCCAAATATTCTGTTTTTACATAGTTTATCTTAAAGTAATTAATCAAGTGAATACTTATTCTATGCGTAAATGATACTTATCATAGACTTATCAACTAAAACTTAAAATGCTTCAGAATAGACGCAATTCATCACCAAAACAAACCAACTCTTATATTATATTCCGCAAAAAATGGAAAAACGGAAACACTCTTATACTTAAAACACTACTTACAACTAATTAACAACAGCAGGGCACAGACATCCACCTCACTGTGCAGCCTTATACACCAGGCTGTCCAAATCCAGGGTATTCACCCGCCTGTGATCAAATAGCAGGCCCTCGTTGCCACAGAGCAGCCCCTCGTCCCTCAACGTCAGGAGATCTACAGGCGACGGGTATCTGCGCACCCTCAGGGTCTCCATATCACTTTACCTCTTGAAGCAGCTGGTCGCCATCTCATTCTATAGGGCGGACGATCGTTCCAAAAATGCCAGCACAATCCTCATTAGAAAAACGTCGATCCTTTCGAAACCCGCATGGTCATAAATGACCCGACAAGACGGTCTGACGATCTCCGGAACGAACCATCGGGGGAACTGGCGAGCCCTTAATCCAAGACAAGCCGACAGTAGGAGTGGTAAATCCCCTTCATTCTATCCAAAACAGAATCCACATGTCGATAACACTCGAAGCTCTCGTGGAAAATCCTCCCCGCCTATCCTCATCACCGGTACGACTACAACAAACGATGCTTTATAAGTTTTTCAATACCTGGTTCAATCTCGTTTTAAATTTGCAAACTTATTTAGTCTGGTTGAGTTCCAAAACGTCATTTGCAAAGCAACTGAACAATGTCATTCGTTTCTAAGCGCAACCATGCAAACTTTTAGAAAGTCATCCATTCCTAAAAGTAAAAAACTTTAAACTGCGCAAACAAAAGTAAACTGTGTAGTATAAATTTTGTTTAAATTGAAATATAATAGACTTTCTAATGGAAACAGCAATTGATTACAAAATAAGGATGAATTTGCCTCCAAAAAAAGGAAAAGGGCTGTTTTACGGGAAAGATGCTGAGTCCAGCAAAAAGAGTTTCTAAATGTAAAATTGTACAAAGTTTTTTTACAGAGCAACAAACAATGTAGTTTGCTTTGTATCGATACAGTAGTAAAACCGTACCGCTTCAAAGTATTTTGACGTTTTGGAATTCAGCCTCTATTAGGCGTGGAATAAACCAGTTTTTTGGTTATGCTTCAAGCACATAGACAACAGCAGGCTGCACGACTAGACAACTACAGTTACCGAAAGACATTAACTTAATAAGGAGCTAATCCCAAACAACGTTTTGATAATATTACATAAATAAATAAATAAATATTAAAATTGTGGTTACAACTACTATACCATTTAAATTAAAATTACAGCAACTTCTTTCCGTATTTTTTATAATCTATGTGGTCTTGATCATATATTATTGTACGGTTGCGTACCTCTTTAAAAAATGTTTGACTATACTAAAGGAAACCTCAAAAAGTGAAATTTACCAGCCTCGTTCACTGTCTAACACGATAATGACTTAAAGTATTTAAATCACGTTAGGTGTATGGTGCTATATACAACTGCTTAAACGTTCTAGCATATCCGCCACAATCGTCAGAGAGAAAGAGCTTACATTTCAAATATTTATGTTCGTCACGTATATTTATTACCTAACAGTTCTTCGTAACACTGGTCAATACAAGTTTTTTTTTCTTTAATTTCCTTTTGTATTATTGGGTATTTCTAAGGTCCTGACTGTGAAAAAAATACTGGGAGCTTGCTAACAGCTTTTTATTGTGAAATATTTGAGTTTCAGTGAAATTGTATCTTGACGCCAAATTTTAGTTCCTCATCCCAAATCCACGTCTCGTCTCCTTTAATGATCTTTTTAATGAATGTGGGATCGGATTCATTCTCGTAAATCATGTCTTTTGCAACCTTAACACGGTCAAAATTGTAACAAATCGCCAACACACATAGAGATAGATGTACTCTTGGCTACGCAGCTTTTGCAAATGTCAAGCTTGACGCTAAGATTTAGCGGGAATATCGACAACAGATGTACCAACTTAACAAAAAAAAAAACTCAAATCGGAAGGATAGGACCACCATACGGCAGTTTTTCCGGGAAATGTTTAATCAAGGTAGTACTTCACTAGTGTCTGCCCAAAGGCAGCTTTTTATGAGGCTTATGTTGAATTTCGACCAAATTTACAAAGTTAGGGCAAACCGAATTTCTTATTAAATTCGTTAAAAAACTTACATGTTTGATTTTTAGATAATTTAGTGTATTGAAATATAAATGTATTTACTTATACTAATTTTTATCTATAAAAACAAAGAACAAATGTATATCATTGATTACCTCCTAATTGGTAACCATATTTTACCAAACATTATTTATAAGGGGTGTTTTTTATAGAGGTATAGAACTTTAAGTTGCAATAAAACAACGATGGATTATTCGATTGACATGAATTTTATTTATCCGAAAGATAATCTTGTGGCATTACATTTTAATTATGATTTGTGGCATTTGACCGCCACGGCTGTCGTGGATGTAGTCCAATCTGGACGTCCCATTTTCGATGACTTTTTCCAATATTTGTGGCCGTATATCGGCAATAACACAGCGAATGTTGTCTTCCAAATGGTCAAGCGTTTGTGGCTTTACCGCATAGACCAATGATTTTACACAGCCCCACAGAAAGTAGTCTAGGAGGCAAATTCACTGGTCCAAAACGTGAAATTAGGCGGTCACCAAACTTGTCTTTCAATATATATATTGTGGCACGATTCGTTTTTGAAAAAGTACGGACCAATGATTCCACCAGCCCATAAAGCGCACCTAACAGTCAGTTTTTCTGGATGTAACAGTGTTTCCACATACACTTAAGGATTACCTTCACTTCAAAAGCGGCAGTTTTGTTTGTTGACGTAGCCATACAACCAGAAGTGCGCTTCATCGCTAAACAAAATTCGCTTATGAAAATCGGGTACAGCGGTAATCTCGTTTTGAGCCCATTCGACGAATCTACGCCGGGCGTGAGTCTATTCATGATGAATTGCCAAACCAAACTGAGAATAAATCACTTAACTGCTGTTAAATCAGTCGCCATCTTGAAAAGTAATGCCAACTTAATGTTCTATACCTCTATAAAAAACACGCTTTACAAAGAATTATTTAAAAACAATATTTTATATTGTTTTGGGTTCCAACCGATTTGTTTTTTCGGTAATAATATTTGCAGCTAAGGAAAAAAATCGCGTTCGGATGCTGCGCTACTAGCAGGAATAGACAATATTTTCATAGCTAATTTTGATAATTTGGGATATTTGATAGAATTATTTTTCCACCACAGCATTATGTCGAAATCCTCTGTAATCCCTACCTTTTCACTGCAGTAACGCTCGACTCCATCTCATCTGTTTCCAGTGTAGCGACTGACGTGTTTATTAGACTTGGAAAGAAATATCAGAAATTTAGAGTAGATGACTCTAGGCTGTAATACTTGTGGTGAAGTACTTATCTGGGACCCAGATACTACTGACGTCTGTGTGTCTTTAATAAATGGTTGTATTGTTGGTGTTGATGGACATGTGTGACAAAATTCTGTCAAAACGTCAGTTTGATTTTTCATTTGGCAGTAAAAATATTGCAGGATGATTTGAACTCTATTTCTCTAAGTGCTACATTATATTAACCTTTAGAGCCGCGAATTCAGCTTCTTCAATATTTTGAACAAGGCACGTCTTTTTTATTTTATTAAGCGATGGAGTAACGAAACATAATGTAGCAGAGACACTGGCTTGAAGTTGCAAATCTCTACTAAACCTTGGAGGACAGAATAATTAAAATTTAACATATTCCGCCCTTGAACATTATCCGCAAGAATTTCATTGATATTTGCGTAATTATCAAAAATTGACTCAAACATTGTAAAATTCGAATTCCGCCTTATAGGAGAATTGTTCTTCAACATTGCTCCCAGTATGCGCTGCTTATTGGCCTTTTAAAAGTATTTTAATATTTTTTGCAAGCATTTGTAATCCCTTTTAATTTATTCGTAGATTCGAAAGCAGGAAAGCAGGTTTAGACATTAGAAGAAAGGTGAGCCGAATAGTTTTGTCTTGTGAAATATCTTAGTGCACTTAAAATATTACTTTCGCGATTAGTTACGAACACCACATTTGATATATCAGTCACATCGAATTCTTCAAAAAGGCTGCTTATTTTTTTTTTTTTATCTTAACTGCTGTATTAGACATAAAATCCACAGATTTATTCCTAAGCTAATACCTACAAGTTTGAAATTCACTTGGAAGTGTAAAGTTGCACAAAAGAAATTTCTCTTAATGAAATCGTCGCTCCATATATCAATTGTAACTGCAACCTCACCATTGGTAATAAGATTCTGTGTGTGATTTTATTTCTATTTATTTTTGTTTGTGGCCATCAATTGTGTTTTTCGTGACAATGTCCTTGCGCTGGGAATAAATCTAAATCAACATTTTCACCATACTTTCCACCAATTTATAAACACTTTTTAATTAATTTACGAAAACCTGGGCCTTCAACGCTACTAAAAGGATGATAGTCTTCCATAGTAAAGTCCATGAATTCTTCAAAGCAAGCATTTCTCTCTTTGGTATTTATTTGAATTGGTGCACTGTCATGAGGCTGTGAATGAACGCACTAATGCTTAATTAAGTTCATGTTTGATTCTTTAAAAATTTTAAAATCCTTCGGCTCTTATGGCAGTATACTCTGTGTTGTAAAATAAATCCATCCTCCTTTTCAAGTTGAAGAAAACAAGTCCATATAACAATTTTTCAGCACTTTGTATACTACTTCATTTATTTTCTTTAAAATTTCATCACAGTTCTCCATTATTAAAACTTGTATCAAACACTTCAAAAGTTCAAATGCTAATAAAACGTGAAAACTCCGACTGGCTTATTATTTATTTGCGGGTTTTCTACATTTTTATTGCCCCATTTTTTTGTAGACAATTTTTTTCTTTTGAATTTCCATGAAAGTACATATGTATATGAAAATTTTGGAAAGTTGTCATAAGTGAGAGGTTGTAAATAAGTATTCTTATTAAGTATTTGTATACTCGTACGTGCCTTTGAACACATAATTTATGTGCAACAATGTTTTCCATGAAAGTCGAAAAAAATTATTTTTAATATGTCGCTCAAGTTTTTAATGACTTATAGCAGGTAGTGTTCTTCAATAGGTTTTTCTTTTTCTATGCTGACCAGGTATTTTTTATAAATGGGTTTTATATTTTAGAAATTTGCTTAATGACTTGGATTGCTTCTTGGGCCTGTCACAAAAAAAAGAAGCAAAACAAACATTGATGTAAAAGCATACCATTTCTTTTATTCATCCATACACGCATGTCATATGAGTATTTATCATACACACGAGTACCTTATGTACTTTCAATATTTTTTCATTCCCATTGATACACATTCTTTGAATGCATATGGATGCGCGCACACAAATATTTTTATAGCTATAGCACATAACATGTCTTTTTCTTTATCTTTCTTTATCTTTATTCATCCAAATATTTCGTTCTTTACATAGTTTATCTTAAACTAATTAATCATGTATATACTTATTCTATGCGTAAATGATACTTATCATAGACTTATCAACTAAAACTTAAAATAATGCAGAATAGCCGCAATCCATCACTAAAACAAATCAACTCTTATACTATATTCCGCAAAAAATGGAAAAACGGAAACACTCATATGCTTAAAACTAACTTAAAACACTACTTACAACTAATTAACAACAACAGGGCACAGACATCCACCTCACTGTGCAGTGTTATATACCAGGCTGTCCAAATCCAGCGTATTAACCCTCCTGTGATAAAATAGCAGGCACTCGTCGCCATAGAGCAGCCCCTCGTCCTTCAACGTTAGGAGATCCACAGGCAACAGATATCTGTGCACCCTTAGGGTCTCCATATCACTCCTCCCCTCGAAGCAGCCAGTCACCATCCCATTTTCCAGGACGGACGATCGTTCCAAAAATTTCAGCGCAGTCCTCATAAGAAAAACGTCGATCCTCTCGAAACCCGCATGGTCATAAATGACCCGACAAGACGGTCTCCGGAACGAACCATCGGGGAACTGGCGAGCCCTTAATCCAAGGCAAGCCGACAAAATACGTCTCTCCCAGATCCTAAGCCTCTCCATCTGATGGGACGAAATCCCAAACCAGACAGGGAAGGCATAAGACATCAGAGGTCTGATGATCTGCCTGTATATAAGCAGCTTTACCTCCCTACGCAAACCTCCCCTTCGCCGCAGTAACCTACAGTAGGAGTGGTATATCCCCTTCATCCTATCCAGAACGAAATCCACATGTCGATAAAACTCAAAGCTTTCGTGGAAAATCACCCCGAGATACTTAATCCTATCGGAGACTCTTACAACTTCACCGCCTACCCTCAGCACCGGTACGAACTTCCTTGCGTTGGGATACAGCCGTCCACGCCGTCCCTTAAATATTACACAATCCATCTTTTCCATATTCAGGCAGAGACCCCATTTGCAGAAGTATCCGTGCAGTCTACCTAGGTATCCGCTGAGTCTCTCATTCACCCTTGCCGCTCTGGGTCCAGATGCCGCAACCAGCACATCGTCTGCATACAGAAGGAGTAAATCTCCGTCAGGTGGCCGAGGTATATCCGACATGAATATGTTGAACAGTACAGGTCCCAGTAGTGACCCCTGCGGCACTCCAGCAACAATATTTCCTTCATCAGAGAGTGTATCGCCCACTCTCACTCTGAGGGAGCGATCCCTCAGGAATTCCGCAACAATTCCGCAGAGATGCCTGTCGAAACCAAGCGACATCATCTTATGAACTATACCCTCCTGCCAAACATTGTCAAAAGCCTTTGCGAAGTCCAGGCTCACAGCAATCGTCGGATATCTCCTATTCAGTCCCCTTGCTACATAGTCCGCAAATGCCATTAGTGCATGGGACGTAGAGTGGCCCCTCTTAAATCCAAATTGGCAATCCAGCAATATCTCGTTATCGTCCATGAATCTTCTCATACGCTCCAAAATAAACCACTCCATAAGCTTACCCAGGCTAGAGAGCAGAGATATGGGTCTGTAGCTACCAGCACCCCCAGGGTCAGACCCCGGCTTGGTATAGGCACAATGATCGCACCCTCCCATGCTTTCGGGAAGTAACCAATGTTGAAACAGTGGTTAAGCACCAACGCCAAGAACCTCCATGTGGTGGCGTCCGTCCTCCTCAGGATCAGGTCCGGTATGCCATCCGGCTCGCTGGATCTCTTGTTAGGTCTACTGGACAATGCCCTGCCAATATCAGAGGGAGTCAGCAAAGAAAAACCTCCTCCAGCGAAATCCCAACCTCGAACACCATCCGCCGTAATATCCGGGCCAAATTCAATGACCGGGGCCTGATTCCTCAGCCCCGATACCTCCTCCAAGACCATCCCTACAATAGTGGAGGACTGGAGATTCACAGCAGCTCTCTGCACACCGCAGAAACGTTCAGCCAAAAGATTCGCCTTGCCACCGTCATCCGTGATGAGTACTCCATCATCCCTCATTATATCAGCAACCGCCAACCTTCGCCGCACACCTGCTGCACCCTTCACTTTCCGAAAAGTCCTGTTGTCCACCTTAATACTCCATAGATAATCCGTCCAATAATTCTGCTCAAACACAGCAATTGCCCCCTGGATTATCCTATCCAGGTTTCTTATCTCAGCCCTCAATATGGGAATTCTCGAGACATCTCCAGTCCTCCTCAGTATCCTCCGAAGCCTCCTCTTCTCCGATAAGAAGCCGAGGATGTTGTCGGGGAGTCTTAGCACGCCGGCATGACGTACTGGTAGTCTTGGAACCGATTCCTCCATCGCAGTTCTAATGACGGTCACATTCCGATCCGACGGAAGCATAAGGTCAGGCAAATCACGAGATAGTACCGAGTTGAAAGCCCTCGTATTCATCCTATCAAAGTCAAAGAGATATCGCTGCTCTCTACCGCAAAGCCCATCCATCCGCAAGATCAACTCCACAGCCCTGTGGTCAGACTCGTAGTGCAGAGTTTTAAGCCCATCAGCACCTTCCGGCACCGGTACAATATCAGATGATGTCATGACCACGTCGATAAACGATGGGTTTCCCGCATGGAAACATGTCGGGCCCTCCGTGCGACGTATCTCCAGCTCAGGACACATCCTCAGGAATTCTCTGAGGCAGTCGCCACTGCGGTTGCAGACACTTCCACCCCAGTACTCGTGCTTCGCGTTCAGATCCCCTCCAACCAGGAGCGATCCCGCCGTTGACAATCCAACCAGGGGATCCAAATCCGCTGGGCAAAGAGTGTCCCTGGGTCACAGATACATTGACACAATAGTCAATGCCATCCCACCAGAACGACGAATCCTCACCGCCGTGCACTCCAAATTTCTCATATCCAACGGAACCCTCTCAGCGTGCAGACTCTCGCGAACAAGTACAGCAGTACCGCCACCCCGTCCATTGACACGATTCTGCCTAAAGGTCGTGTATCCTCTCATCTCAAAAATATGCCTCGAAGACAGTTTATGTTCAGCCACCATCAGAACATCCGGTCCATGTTCCTCCAGGAACAAGTTTAAATAGTGTCTCTTATGCCTGGACACTATCGAGTTGACATTCACAAAGATACACTTAATTGTGCGAACCATTCTGAAGACTCAACAGCATTCCCAGGAGTGCCTGGGACTTATCCTCATCAGTCCTAAGTCTGCCGTATTCAAGAGCAAAACCTCCTATCTTGCTCAAGCAGTGCAATAAACCACCTCCAAAAAACCTTCTGCAATCTCCATCGATGAGGTTAAAATTTCCTCTCGCCGTTCCAAGTGTAAGGCCGCTAGACGGAGCCTGAAGGGGCCTCTGGGGCACTCCAACACCACCAGCCACAGCAGCGTACGATACACCCGTACGAGTAGAGTTTCTCGCAGCCGTAACGCTGCTGTTTTTTGCAACTGCCTTCCTCTCAGCAGCTTTCCTCAGAAGCTCCTGGCGTCTCGGGCACTCAGCAGAGCTTGCCGCGTGTCCTTCAATGTTGCAGTTGGCGCACCTTACAGGCAGTCCAATCCTTCTCACAGCCTGGCCCGTGGTAGGATCAGTCACTACCTTTTCCGCGCTATTCTCTCCCTTGGGTGGGACATTGCATTTCCCCGGTCCGTGGGAACCTCCGCATTTAACACACCTATATGGCACGTTACAATTGGTCGACACATGCCCATATCGCTGACAGTTGTAGCACTGCGTCAGCCCCTTCCTTTTCGGTTTCTCAATATACACTCTACAGTGCAGAATGTATCTGATGCCTTGGAACGCCTTCAGGTCCGAGTCTCTGCTTAGACTAAGGATCCACTTGTCCCCCTTCAGTTTTCGGAGACTCACAATCTGCATTCTAATGCCCAGACCATTTAGGTACTCGGCGACTTCATCTGCCTCAAAGGTGCCCGATAGGCCCTTCAGCATCACTGAGTAAGGCATCTGGTCCTTCGGTGTATAGGTGTAGAATGATACACCGCTCTTCTTCAGCATCGCCTTCACCTTCTCGTAGTCTGCCAAGGTGCAGACCTCTATATTGGTCACATTTGCGCCCAAAATCTTCAAGTTGTATTCCTTGTGCCCCAAAAGTTTGTTGAGGTCACTAGTCAGCAACTTTATGTTGATATTATATGTTGTAAGCACCGGGACCTTCACGCGCTTACTTGCCTTCTTTAGGCTCTGACCCGCTTCACTATCGTCTACAGCCTTGGTTTTCACGGCCTCCTTCGAAGGCTTAGAGCTTCTACTCTTCTCGTGTACACTGCCCACTGCAGTCCCCTTGTCAGGTACGTCTCCACATGGCATATTCACCTCCTCGGTGACCATCTCCTCACTCTCCTCGTCAGTGGGTTCCTCTTCACCACTCTCATCGCCAAATTTCCTATTGAATCTCGCCATCATCTGTTCCATGGCCTTCCTCAGACGATCGTTCTCGTGTCTCAGGGAATTCACCTCCTTCTCTTTCAATTCTAACGTACGGAGTAGCTTCTCCGCAGTTACCACCCGCGCCCTCTTTTTAGGGCAGGACGCATCCCTGTCGGCCATTATATTCGCGTTGTATTCTTATCAGTAGAATACGAACACGTCACCGCTTACTCTCCTTGTGAAATAAATTTCCACGTGTTTATGTACACGTCAGCTCTTCAATCACAGCAATACACAATAAACAACTCCTATGTGTTTTCCGTTCCAGGTAGCGCAGGTAAAACCCACACACTTTGTTCAACAACTTCGTTCGTATTGAAAAATACGCGCAAAGCAAAAAACCTCCGTAACACAACCGTTCGCAATGAATGCACGATACAGTCTCGCACATAACATGTATACAACATGTTGGTTAAGTTATTTAAGATGCTTGTGTAGAAGGGACATATTTGCTAGAAGTATGAAGTGGAATTATATCTGTATGTTGTTAATGTATTAGTATACACAACACCCAAAAGTATAGATATATAGTACTTAAGCATACTTTGTTTGTGAGTACTTATTGTCATTCTCTGGTAGTCACTTTAATTTACCAAATTTAAGTTTACTGAACACCTATGGGTATATAAAAGATAAAAGCAGAAGAAACGAAGTCATCATCTGTTCAGCACCTTATGTCAATTTGAACGAAAAATTGGGAGAAGGTTTCAGCATAATTAACTGGTTTACTCGATGCCTTAATATACTAAATTGGGTTGTAAAGTTAAAAAGAGGCTACATTAGTTATTAAAAAATTTTTAAAACATTGTTTAATATAGTCGTTCGCATTTCTGTGAGCCAAAATAAAAGTTAAAAGTATTTAACTTTTTTTCAATTTTTTCACATACTCTGTATTTTATTTTCAAAAAATTGTTTTTTTAAGTTTTTTATTAAATATTATAATAAAAAATGAAACATGCAGTGCTTTGATCATACATGCATATATTAAATAAATCAGTTTTTGTTGTGGTTCGTCGAGTTTTGTATACACTCAAAGTACTAGACCGATGTAAATAAAAACGGTATTGTGCACATCTGCACAGACAAAGCTTTAAGTCCATATACTTACATCTTTTCAATATCGGTGCAATAGAACGGGCGTAAAAGGGATACAAAACAATGTGTTAGCCTATTAATTATATACATAGATGTTTGTAGGTATGTACATACAGTCAACGAAAAAAGTCTATATACACCCTTTGATTTATGAGGTTTAGAGAGATTATAAAAAAATAAAATCAAAAATTAATTAATTTACATAATAAAAACGACAAATAAACAAATATTAAAAAGTAATTATTTAAAAATTGTATATATACGGTGCGCTAAATAAATTTTTTTTTGAAAATGCTATAAAAAAACTATTGAATATTTTCTCAAACTTCGTTTTATTTGAAAGTACAATCCTTCCGGTTAATAATGGAAAATAATTTCATTCAAATGGCTGCCTCGGCTGGCCATGCAGTAGCCTACACGATCGGTCCAATTTTTAAGCACATTATCGATTGTGTGCAGCTGTATATCACCACTGGATTCACGAATATTGTCCTTTAAAGCGTCAATTGTCTCTGGCTTGTTGGCGTAACACTTATCTTTGACGGCACCCCACAAATAATAGTCGCAGCTCCGAGGTGGCCCAACGACATCAGGTATGCGGCTGATAATGCGATCTTGAAAAACAGGGCGGAAAACATCGAATGTAGCTTCGGCTGTGTGACACGTAGCGCCGTCCTGTTGAAACCAAATGTTGCTAATATCCGCCTCATCAATTTTTGTGAACAAAAATTCGTTCAACATGGCCCGATAACGATCGCCATTGACTGTAACGGCCATGGACCAATTATGCCTCTGGACCAAAATCCGCACCAAACAGTGACTCGTCTTGGGTGTATCGGCTTTTCAATGTATGCGTGCGGGGTTTCTGTGCCCCAAATGAGACAATTTTGCTTGTTTACATACCCGCCGAAATCAAAATGAGCTTCATCTGAAAAGATGATTTTTTGGCAAAATCGGCATCTTCTGTAAGTCGATCGCAGGCCCACTTAGCGAAGCGTATGCACAACCATATTCGTTCAGCGGAAGGATAAAACTAATTATCTGTCAAATCAGACATGAGCTAAGTGGTACCATTCACAAAATAAGCACTAGTTGAAAAAAAAATTTATTCTAATATGATTAAATAATGATAGTGGTCAATACTACCACCGAATAAATCCAAACGAGCCACTTTATTTGACGCCATGGCGCCACAAACCATAACGTTGCCTCCGCTATGTCTGACTGTAGGTATAATATTCTTTCGAAAAAGTCCAATATTTGATTATCTTCAAACTTTGGAAAGACCAATACTTCCGAAAATGTTATAATTACTTTCGTCGGTAAATAAAACACGATTAAAAGATCCATACCATTGTCTACATGTGCTTTAGCAAAATTGAGACGAAGTTCACGATTCTTTGCTGAAATTAGTGGCTTCTTGCGTGCTATTCTGCTATTAAATCCATTGTCATGTAAAACTTTAATTATTGTTCGTGCGACTACAATTTAATTGGAATATTATTCGACGTGTTTCGCCAATTTTGTGACATTTATTGTCAAATCCTGATGAACTAATTTCACAATACTGGTAATATCACGTCTCGAAAGCTTCTTAGGTCTGTCAGATCGTGGTTTATTTTCGCTACTAAGTATTGTTGTTGTTATAATTTCTAATGATTGTCTGTATTATTATAAATAAATAAACATCGGTATAACATCTTTTTAAAATTTCGCTACTAATTCTCTAAAACTTCAAAATCGTAGGGTGTATGTAGACTTTTTCCTTGACATTGCATGAAACTTAATAAGAATGATCATAAAAGCTTCATTATAACTATGAAAAGAAAACAATCAACAGTGTTGTTAACTTTTAAATTACAAAAAGCACTAAAGTCGACAAAAAAAGACACATAATTTTGCCAAAAAAAAACTAAATTTTGCATTGGCAGCACTTTTAATTAGTGCGGATAATTTTAGAAGTTTTTAAGCCTTGACACAAGCCAATAAATTTTTTTAGCTAAAAGCTCATAATAAACTCTGACGTGATGAATATTATGTTTAGCATTTTAGTTTTCGTAACAATAATTACTTTATCTCAACGTTTTATCGAAAACTAACAAACACAATTGTAGTCTTCAAATAAAGGTGTGCAAAACAAAAGCAACAAATTAGTATAACGTTGATAAACTTTAATTTTTATAACTTTGGCATGTCTGCGCGGTTTGAAACAAATAAGGCTATTAAGTACGTTTCCGAGATACGTTTCCATTCACTTTCTAGATTTTCAAAGAGTACGTTTCGATTTTTGCTTTGTGTTCCTGAGATGTTCTTCTTCATTACTCCAAAAAGATTTAAGTCGGGTAATTGTGTCGGCCCTATTCTCACCAATGAACTCTCTGCCTAACCTCGACGTGTGTTTCGGGTCATTATCATGTTGAAACACAGATCGAAGTGGCAAATTCCACTCAGCAATGCAATCATTTTCGTTGCTAAGATGTTTCTGTGCGATAAATCAATCCATTATTCCATAAATTTTGTAAAAGAGTCCCAATCCATTTGCTGAAAAGCAAGTCCGCATCATAACGTTGCCTCCCCTATGCCTAAAGTTATTTTTATAATTGCGTGGATCAAGCCTTCTACTAAGAAGACTTCTATGGTATAGTGCTTCTCACTATATCCGTTTTTAAATTGGATTTTAATTCGTTACTAAGCAAAATAGTTCTCTATTTCTGTACGACACTGCATATATTTGATACTAAAATAAGATGTACTGTCCAATGCCGGATAGTTTTTAACTAATTATTTATACGGCAATGAAGTCATTAAGATCAAATTCAGAAACTTCCGCTATTACCATCCTCAAGATATGCAAAATTAACTATTTTCAAATTTGAAAAATGCGTACACTTGCATATTGCTACGTAACGAGTAATCAGAGCAGACGCTGAGTTGCGTTCACTAATTACTATTTTTTTACACATTTCGAAAAGGCTTTTGACACTAAAAAATCCTAGGATAATCATCGACACTGTTGATGAGCTACACACAATTTATGTACAATCTCTGTTATGCTGGCGTTGGACAAAGCAATGTCAACTTCCCTCTCAGCGTTGCCTTCGAATGTATGTTACAAAGACTCCAAGGTTCAAATTAACCTAAAACTTAAACAAGGATGGATAACCTTGTCTCTTTACGACATGCAGGGCAAGCTGACTTCTGGAGGCTGATTACCGCATTCGATATCGAATGATTTTTGTGTGTAAATAGTTTTAAAATTTTATAAAATTCCATTCGATACAGAATGCCGAAATTTGCCTCCTGTCGTCCTAGGCCTATAGGACGAAATTACAAATCAATGCTGCAAGCCTTTAGATTAGAAACCAAAATTTTGAAAAACAATTTTGTCTTCTTGGTGGTCATTTGCTAATATACATACTTGTACTAAGAAATTTAAGTATTCAATCTCCACACATCGCATATAACAAGTAAATAAGCATGTTTAATTCGTTTGAACGTATTAATTTTTTTACTATGTTTTTTTACTATTTTTATGTAAAAGTTTTTATTACGATTTGAAATAACACTCGATAATTAAAAGCAGATATGAACAGATAAGCTCGTACGAGCCTTATCTGGCTGAAAATTGTCTACAGCGTATATGTATCAGAGTTGGTTTATTGCATTGAATTTATAATGCATTACCGCTTCCATTACCACTAAGCGACTTAGCATTAATCTAGCAATATTGCAGCCTCCATCAATGGCAGATGGAAATAATTAACCACTAACTTAAACAATTTTAATGGTAGTGGAAATTGAGTGCACTAAATGAAACGATTTTAGTGGTAGTGGAAATTTAATACACTAAATGAAGTGATTTTAGTTGTAGTGGAAATTTAGTGCACTAAATGATACGATTTTAATGGAATTTAGTGCACTTAAAAATAAAACTTGCAAAATAACAATTAAATTATAATTTTTATAATAACTGTTACGATACCTGGTAAAAATGGATGTTATCTTTAAGATATTCTTTTTCTATTGCATTGGAATGAATAAAGTTGTAAATATAAATTGTCAAACTAAATGCAGTATCATGTCTATGTATGAAAGTATATGACAGCCCATTCTTTTATAACAACGATAGTAGAACTGAGGCAGTGGTACTGAATTGGCATTCGCAATTGTGCCAATGGATTTCTAGTCCATTACCACTAATTATTCATAATTAGTGAATTAAATTTCCACTACCACTAAAATCGCTTCATTTAGTGTCAAAAGTAGTGGAAAATTAAATCTAATGCAATAAACTCAACTCTGATATGCATACAACCGAATGAAAACAAGCAGGCAGTAACAAGAAAAACAACCAATATTATTTATTATTATTTAGTTGTGGAATAGATGTCAACGTAAGCAGACGTATGTCGCTTTGCTTTTTAAAATTGTTTGTTTAAGTTGTGTTTACCTTTTTAGTTTTTCTCTTCAACGCACACAGTAAAAATCCACTAACACTATTACGCAAAAATTTCTCTTTTTGGTCACATCTCAGACTACAGTCCAAACTATAGCGGATTCAAGCAAATAAGTATGGCAACGAGAACACAAATCAGCTACAGAACTTAATCACAAACATAAAAAACAAACATAAAAACAATTTAAATACATACATACTTTAAGCTAACAAAAGTTACTTACATGCATTAATTATGAAAATTCATATTATAAAACTTACAAATCAACGTTAGAAAGCAAAGAAGGTTTAATATTATCGACGTCATAGTTAAAATTAATAAGCCCGTAATGTAAATTGTAATCATTGCACAATCTACGGAAGGGAGACGAATTCACCGGGAAAATCTAACAGGGATTTTAAGATTCAGGTTCAAAAATAAAAACTCAGAATCAATATCACCCACAATAAGGTTACAAACAAAACAAATACCCAGAACTACCCTCCTACGCTCTAATATAGGAAGTTTAAACAGGCCCAACCTAGCCTCACCACCTAAGGCCACGTAAACAGAATAATAAAAACTGCCTCTGCTAGAAGATTGTTTTAAACCAAAGATGTCAACTTGTATGTGTGAGCACTGTTCTTAGCGTTTTTTTCTTAATCGTTACATTTTTTTAATAATAAGCTTTACCTATTCGCTGCCCGTTACATATAGACTCAAAAGCAATTGTGTGAATTGAGTAATTTTAAAATTTCTACTGATGACAAATTTAAGGCAGTATTAAAACAATAAAAATTTTGTGGGTTTCACAAAAATATCTAATTTTTATTCAAAATTATCAAATATTATTCAAAGTTTTGCTAGGTGCAAAATTATAGCCGCACTTAAACAAACTTATATATGTAAATTACTTTATGATTAAATTTTTTTGCTGTAATGAGTTAACCCTCTACTCTTAAAAATAAGTGTAAGAATTCGCTGTGATATACTGCGAAAAAACTTTAAGCGGACTTGTTCTGTAATTGATTCCCAAATAGCAATTATTGTAGCTTTCGTTCAGTTATAGTGTAGTACTGCTTCTTACTATTAAAAATTTAGCGAAACGTGTTAGCCCATCGTAGTCCAATCGAGTAAGCAAACTCTGGGATATATTTTGTGACTCTAACATGTGTGTTTGGTAACTGTTGTAAACAAAGGCATTATCCTGCGGAAAAATCACATTTTAGCCCCGGTTTCTTTCACAAAATGGTTTTAGCTTGGTTTGGGCAAGTCTTGTGTACTGTCGAATAAATTTTCGTGTTCGGAAAAGCTAATTCTAGCTTCTCTTTGGCAGAGAATTATTCCAAACCCTCAAAGATCTCCTCTCGACATTTTATTATATGTACGGTGGTTCCAACCCAAACTCGGATACTATACCAAAATATTTGCGATCGCTTAAGAATCATACATTTTATTTATATCTTTAAAAATGTACTTATTTTCTTATTTGTTAATATATATTCCACTTACAAAAGGAAAAACCAACTCAGAAATTTAATAATTGTACGTAAAATTGAAGTTGAAAACGCTTTAAAAGTCAAAATGATTTGCACAAGCCAAACTCGGACAGTAACTTTTATGGGTTAATAACTGCAACTCTGTAATTTAATTGCGGCCAACTTCGCTGAAGTAAGAAAGCTTATTATTCAGTATGTAAGAAAAGAAAAAAGTGTTCGCGAAATTTCAATTGTTGGTAGAATTCATTCAACTGTGCACGACATAATAAAACGTTTCAAAGTCAATAAAACGGTGCAAAATAGACCAAAACATGCCCCCAACAAAATATATTCTAAGACAGAAGAACGTTTTTTTTGTCAGAAAATATAAAAGTAAATCTCTTCCTAAGTACTCCAAAATTTGCTGCTATTGTTGAAAGTGACCTCGGTAAGAAAGCAAGCCCATCAATAATAAAAAACTTGCTTTACAGAGTTGGCCTTAATGGTAGAAGAGCTAGACAAAAACCTCTTATTAGTAAGCGCAATCAAACCAAAAGACTTAAATTTGCAAGAGAGTACCAAAATAAAGATTTATCTTTTTGGAGAAACGTTATGTTCACCGACGAAAGCAAATTCTAAGTATTTAGGTGGGATGGTAAACCAATAGTATGGAGGGGACAAAAGCAGGAACTACGTTTAAATAACTTGAAACCAATAGTAAAGCATGGGGGTGGTTCAGTGCTTGCCTGGGGCTAATTTTCTGCATCAGGTCCAGGATCTTTGCATTTTATTGACACTATCATGGATCAAAATGTTTATTTAAACATTTTAAAAGAAAACTTGCCAGAAAGAGTGGATAAGCTTGCTCTGGATAACGGTTAATACTTTTACCAAGATAACGATCCCAAACACAAGGCCCACAAAGTAAGATCGTAGCTGCTATATAATGTGCAACATGTCATGAGAACACCACCCCAGAAACGCGACATAATTCCTATTAAAAATTTGTGGGATTACTCAATAAAAATGTTCAGCATCAGTCGGTTTCCAGCAAATCTGAGCTAATAAGTGTTTTATTGGAAGAATGAGAAAAAATACCAATACTGCCAAAAATTGGTCAAATCTATTCCCAAGAGACTCCAAATGGTTGTAAAAAATACAAAAATTACAAAATATTAATTTTATAACAATAATCAGACATTTATGGTAGCCGTCCGAGTTTCGCTTGTGTAATTTTTTTAACAAGTTGAAGTCTTTTTAGGTTATTTCTACCTACAACTACTGCATTTTAATTTTGTTTCCTATTTTTATATATACATATAATAAAGATTAAACAAAAGCTTTCCGCAACTATTTCTTATTAGTTTGACTTTTATCAACAAAATCAGTTTATTATCTATTCGCACAATTATTTAAACTAGCCTACGCATATTATGGTTATTCATATCGTTTTTTAAGATTGATTTATTCATAAACAAACTGAATACACATAAGTATATCTGTTGTTATAAATATATATTAAATGTGAGATAAAAGAGATGTTTATTAAGGACTTAATGTATGACAAACTCATATGATCTAAATTTGCACGATTTCTTTCGATATTAGCCTCTTCCAGGTCTAATTTTGTACAAAAAGAATACCTTTTTTACCTTTGTAAGCTATATCTATCTGTTTTCCAAACGAATTAGGTTCAATTGATTATGTGCGATTTATAGACAAACAACGAATTAAAGTTATAAGGAAATTTATAATATGCATACATACCTATGTATGTAGTACATACATACATACATACATATGTAAGGATTTATTTTTTGTTTTAATTTTTTTATACAATTTTAGCTTCTCAAGCATGTATTCCGTATTATTCGTTTTCAGGCCGCAAGTAATTTTCAATGGTTGCACATGTTTGTATCCAATAACAACGGTCAGTCACTTTAAAATTTAACTTTTCAAACACACGGCGCGATGGTACGTTGTCTTTATTAACCAAAGCCATTACGTCATGGCCTTGATCTGCAATACATCGAGAGGTGGCACCAGCGACAGCAACACCCAAGCCTAAACGTTTATATTTATCCTTGACTTGTAAAGCTCCCAAAAAACCACCTTGCAATCTAAACAAATGAAATAAATTTAGATCTATTCACTTTATTATATTCACATTATTCGTAAGACTCTTTAGAGTAAGTATGTATTTACCTTAGGCACCAGGCTGCTAATTCATTTGTAGCTTCATCATATATACCCATATTGATGTTCCAGTTTATTAAACGTTTAATTAGAAATAATGATCCACGATGTCTATTGGGCCACAAGGAATTGATTGTCTCTGCGTCAGTTTCAGAGCAAAGTTGTTTGATAATAAAGCCTTTAGGGCAACTAAATATAAATACATATAAAAAATATTTTAAAGATTAATTTTAATGATTAAATTATAGAGATATTTAAACATTCTCAACTCAAATATGGGGTGTCATACTTTAGAATACTTAGGTTCAATGTCTATATAACGCATTGAAATCTCAATAAATCTTATTAAAATAATAAAAAAGTATTTCATCTGTTAATAGTTTTTTCTTAAAATGAAAGCTTAAAACAAACAACTTTTAGTACTTTTGGTATTAAGAACCAAGAACTAAATAAAAGGATTACACATAGCTGTTAGCTTTTTTCAATGTCACAACACCAAATTCTCAAAAATCAAATTGATATTATAATCAAATTTAGTACCAAAGTGATAACACGGTGTTTGAAGAAAATTTACTTTATTTTTTTTAAATTTTATGTGTAATTTTGTGCAGTAATTTAAGAAATAATAGGTACTCTGGAGTTGTGAGCCGTCATTTTTCATTGTATAGTAGGTATTATATCAAATTGTGCCTCTTTAATTTAAAATATGTTTTTATTAACTTAAAATTGTTTTCATTAACAGCGTCACAACTAGAAATTACACCATTTAAGTGAAAAAACTACTCAATTATATACTCATAATCTCACTATCACAAGCCAAAATAATACTCTTTAGCTGATGATGTACAAGCGACACAAGTAACACATAACGGTATTTATATTGATTTATAAAATAATCTTGATTGTTCAATATTTAGTGTGCGATATGTACTTCAATTGCATAAATATTTTCTGATACATTTTCAATATAATTTTGCTCATATTGTTATAAGCCGACATATGTATGTATGTACATATACTTAAAAGCATAATAACATATACTTAAAAGCATATGCGCATATACACACATATGTATGTAAATGATTCTTTACCTTACATCCAATTGTTTAGCACCAGCATTTGGTAAATAATACATTAGAGTTAAACTATCGTACTCTAAACTAAGTCGTTTACTTTCTATGGTGCCAAGAACGGCAGGTCTATGACATTCTAAAAACGAACTCACTTTAAAACCCTTTGACCAATCTAAACTCATTAGGGCATCTGTTAAAACTTCACAGCATTCTTTATTAAGTGAACCCACAAACAACTGATAGCGATCTATGATCACATATAAACCTTTTTCTCTTTTAGATGAATATATATGTAAATTTTTTAAATTGGAATCTTTAATTTTCCATTTGATGAAATTATCGAGGCAGTAAAACCCAACACAATACTGTGGCCAATTTTGAAGGTATAAATCTCGAAGTTCCTTCAGTTCGTTAACTGTCGTTAATTCGTAAAGTAAATCTGTTTCGAATTTGTTCATGTTCACACTGTAAACACACTTCTTCAATTGATATGGAGTGACTAACATGATAATAATTTTTGTTGAGTCTGTTATGAATTTGTATAATACATATGTCTATACACCCTATTTCAATTTGAAGCACTATGACTTATGATGTTATTCGTAACGGTTTTAAAAAATTTAATTACCAATGATTTTTTTAACATCTTAAATCCTTTCCAAATAATAATTAAAATTAAAAACTGTTTTTAATCGTATAAAAGAATACATGAGTTTCATAATCATTGTCACGATTACATATAACTAAGATATTAACGAGTGGAAAATCGAATATTACACTTTGTAGATGTTATGGATTTCGGCTGATTTAATCTAAAATACTGGAGAAACACATTTTTTAAAATTTAGTATAAAACTTAGTTTAACACCAAAAAACAAAAATGTTAAAGTATAAAAATTGCAAATACATACATTTGTTCTCATTACCCAAGAGAGTATATTTAATTGTACAGTGTATTGATGTTCTTGTTGAACGTATAAAATATTTTGTTTACACTTTAATATTGTTTTCATTATTTTTCTCTTTCTTTGTACAAGAGTTGCCAACGTTAACTGAACATGTGTTTTATTCTACTTTGCATTCTCTGTTCAATCTGCTTTTAAAGCAGATTCACGTAAAAAGCAACTCTTCTCTTCTGTTTTCACACATCCGTACTCACACGCATGGGCAAAAAATAAACAGAAAATTAACAAAGAAAACTAACGAAAAAACAATTTCTGACTCAAAATTACAATGGTACACCAATTACTCATTTGGTACATTTTGCGAACTTTCTCAGTTTATTATTTTTTTTTAATGGAATTTCCATAGTTTATCATTTAATTGATTTATTAAAACGAAAATAGGTTTCATGTACCTACATGTCATTCTATTCTGTCACTATATTCAGAAATGAATGGTTTAAGCTTGAGCAACGTTGGGATTTATTGGAAATTTATCATCATTTAAAATCATCTTTTCGGATGAGGCTCATTTTCGTCTTGAAGGGTACTTTAATAAGCAAAATTGCCGTATTTGGAGCTCAGAAAACCCAAACGTGGTCTTACAGAAGCCAATTACCGATTACGAGTGACTGTTTGGTGCGACTTGTTAAGCGGAGGCATCATTCGCCCTATTTCATATTTCGCAACCATTTCGGTCAATGGAGACACCTATCGCACCATGATAACAGATTTTTTTGTGTCCACTTCTCGTGGTATTGATGTGAACAATGTTTGGTTTCAACAGGATGGTGCAACTTGCCACACATACCACTATCGATTTATTGTGTCAAGTAGTAATATCAGTTGACCGCCAAGAAGCTGCGATTTGACACCGTTGGGCTATTTTGTGGCGCCGTTAAAGACAAGTGTTATGCCGACAAGCCAGAGACAAATGGGCATTTGAAGGCCAACATTCGTGATGCCATTGCCGAGATACGACCCCATACATTCGAAATTTGGTCCGATCGAATGGGGTACTGTGAGGCCAGCCACGGCAGCCAGCCAGCCGGAACAATTGTACTTCACAACAAAAATATAAATATGGCAAAATTTCAAACCGTTTTTGTTTTATTGCATTTTTAACTTTAAACTTTAAAATTGCCCACCCTATACCTTAGTGCAGTTTTTTCAAAGATATACTTTTAAAGTATAAATGTACTTTTAAGTACAAATGTTAATTTTATTATTATAAAAATAAATTTTTATACACAATTTTGTTGTTTTTTTGTGCTCTTACTTAAAATAAAAAATTAAAAATAATTTTAAAAAATATTTTTGGTACAATTAAGGTGAAATAGATGTTCTGATTTTGCAACCCTGATTTACATCAAATTTAATACAGTAGACAGACGACAGCGTTAATGTGTATTAAAAACTCACTAATGCAAATTAAAATTTTAGCCTGATAGACGACAGTTTGTGCATTAAGTAAACAGCTGTTTGTTTTTCACAATTATTTTGGCAGCTATGCTATTAGTATTTTAATTCCTATAACATTCCATGAAGGAATATGGGGACTTCTATCAATCAATGAGCTGTACCCGATTCTATTTTTTAAGCTCATTGAAAGAGACCTACATTTTAACACCGGCTCTGAACGACAAACGCATTAGAGAAGCTTTCAATAGTAGTAATACTCATAATCAGTTACTAGCTAATGTTATAAGGTGGCAGCGCTGTCAAAATACTTTTTCTTTTTTAAGATGGTCTGGCCTAGTATTAAACCGAGGACCTTCTGGTTGGTAGGCGGGTGTCTTACCTACCATACCACAGCAGCACACATTGCTATTGGTAAAATATCACTATTTATTTTAAAAAAAGCTAAAATTACTTTTTCAGAATCTGCTCCATAATCCATTTTAATTTTTTCAATGAAACATTAATTCACAATAGTAAACAATTTACTTGATTATATACAGTATCGCCATACTGAAAAAGATAATGCACATTAAGATGGTGATAATTCACAAGGTAATTTGATTCAGGAACGAACTAAATTCGTGACCGTTTTCGCTTACAAATTTAGAAACAGGAAAAAGTCGGCTTCAAAACATACCTACAAGTAGTATTTTAGTACAAAGCTATATTTGTATGTACATCAGCGTCGCTCATCCATATTGTTCAGATTACGAAATTTTTTGGCTGTTTTTTATTCCCTTCGTGAATATTACAACTAGGGTTGCTAAATGAAGAAAATCCTACTAAAAATTTTCTTGAAATGTGCCAAACTCAACTATACCGTTAACCGTTATTATAGTTTTTTCAAATTATATATCACACTGTATTTTTGGATATTGCTTTTTTAATTCCTTAAAAAATATTTTTATATTATTTCCTTATCAAATGTTTAAGAAATTGTAATAAATAAACAATGCTACAAAATTTTGTATAAGAAAATGCATACGCTTTGTTTATATTATTTCAAATGGCAACCATATGTGCAACAAAAAATATGTGTGTGCGCCATAATATTAATTCAGTGTCTTGCTTATTGCCAAAGAAGGAGGGCTGTATTTCATGTTTTCGTATTTTTTTAACTTCACGTGATTTAGAAGAGAGTTAAAATTTTGCTTATTACACTGAGAAGTTTGATAAAAAGCTACATAAATTTATGCGTGTTTATTTATCAATGCATTTAATGAAGCTGAATGCCTTGTATGTATCAAGTAATAAAAAATAAATTTGCATCTTGTCTTAAGCGACATTATGATAGAATACATCCTGAATTGCATTGTGTTTCTAGAAATGATAGAGACCAATTAGTAAAAAAAAACTTGAAGAAAATTTCTACTTAAAAATGTTCAAAGTAGACATGCAAGTAGTTCTTTAGATTGCACCACTGATAATCAAATGAAAGCTGCATATATTATTAGTTTAGTAAAAAATGTCGCCCTTTTGAAGATGGAAATTTTTTTAAAGAACAACGCTTATCCATAATGCATTTATTTGGAGAAGTAGGGACAAAAATGGGCAATATTATAAATATAAATACCTTTATCTCGTGAAACAGTGGAACGCGGACGGATGATATAGGGCTATTTATGCAATGGGAAACGACAGAACGTATAAAAAATGCTAAATACTTGTCCGTGTGTTTTGATGAAGGTATAGACATGTCCGGTACTAGTCTAAGATTATTTGCTTAAGAGGAGAAATTTTCAAATGCCTAAGAGGAGGCCACAACGCACTTTCTCACAGGAAGCTAATAGCGTTTCTGAAAGAAATAGATGCAAACTATTGTGACGTGTTAATGTTTACGGAGGTTAGATGGCTAAGTCGAGGAAACTGTTTAGAGCGTCTTTTCAATCTTAGATCGGAGTTAGAACTTTTTTTCCTAACACGGGATTGTAGCAAAGATGCAAACAATTTAAATATTTTAAAATGCCCTAATTTTCTCTACGACTTAGCCTTTCTTGCTGACATAACCCATCACATTAATATTTTAAACCTTGTATTACAAGTTAAAAATATGACAGAACTTATGCATGCAATAAATGAGTTTTCAAAAAAACTTTTCATTTTGAAAAATCAAATTCAATGCCAAGATTTATCAAATTTTCCAAACTTTCAGATAATTTTTACACAATTTCCAAATGTAGAAAACCTAGAAAAAATAAAAGAAGAAATAAATTTACTTTTGGATAACCTTCAAGGTAGATTTAAAGATTTCTTGAGCTTGCAATAGATTATAAACATATTTTTAATCCTTTAACGTGTTCGTTAGAAAATCTACCACATAATATAGAAGAGGAATTGACACTGATGAGACAACGCTTGTTTATGTCAACGGAAATGGATGTCAACTTTTAGAAAAATGTTTTATATTAATTGCATGTACTTACATATTTTTTGTTTGTAAATTTACCTATTATTTTTAAAATTATTTTTTATTTATAATGCAGAAAAAACAAGTCTTTTAAAAAAGAATAAATCGAAAAACTTAATTTTTCTTTCACTGTGGTTCTCTTATTTTAAGTGTGGCTATCTTTTTGAGCGAAACTGGTGTACATCCCAGTGCCATATAAAATTTGTCCATGTTCTACCAGCGAACAAATTAACAACTGCACGTTAAAGAGATAAATTTAACAAATATATGTAACATAAACGACATGGAAACAAGTTAACTCCCCGATAGTTAGTGTATTTTTTTAAATTTATTTGTACATATGTATAGATTTACGTATGTTTATAGTTGAATTTAGTATTAAGAGATATGAGATTATACTGTAAACAAATTTGTTGTTATTTAATGCATAAATACATACATATATACATACCTACATACATACTACATATACTGTTTGTAAAATAAATGTTTTCAAAGTAAAAAAATCTTTTTTTTATTTAAAAACTGCATTAATAAACTCTGAAAAAGTGTGTTTTTTATACACAGCTATCAGACGCCAAAACTTTTAAAATACACATTACAAGGCAATAACAAAATACCTGATCTTTACGCTGTGACGTAAATGTGATCAGAAGAAATTGGAATTTTTTTGGAAAAAAAATTTGGTTTTTTAATAAATGTTATCGTATATAAGAGACGTTACATAACAATCATCAATACAAAATTGGTCAAACCTTCAACAAATAACTCTACATTTAAATAAAATCATTCCGGGAACACGACGCTTAAAAAATTGCGGTAATTCCATTATTACAAAAACAAATCAGAAAAAAGCTGAAAAAGTAGAAAGAATCGAATTAATAGGGCTTAAATAAGATTTATGCTTGTAATCATTATATTGGCAATATTTGAATTAATTAATATTATATCGAAGAAATCACAAAAGTACTATTTTTATTAACATACCAAAGAGTTGTCCAACCATAATGCACGATGTTAATTTTGGGTCACACCTAACATCAAGATTTTTGCCCAACTTAATTTCACATTTCTTTGTTTGAGTGTTTGACAAATTCAACCATGGAAAGGTACACAATTGAGCAGCTCGTTAAGATTGTTGAAACCTTTTATGAAAATTAGCTTTCAAATCAAAATGCATTTCGTGATTTTTTTGGTCAGCATAATCGACCAAATGTGTCCACAGTCGGGATAATTGTGTGCAAATTTCTGTGAATCGGGTTTATAAGAAATGTGGAAACACTTGTGCGTGCTCGCCCAGTTTGCTCTACTAGCGTCATCGGGCTGTACTTCTTCTAAAATTAGAAATTAGAAAATTACCGAGAATGGTTTTCGCTATTGCGTGATAATAACGGACTTATTGTGGCCAGAAATTGAGGATATGGATATGGATGATATGTGGGGTTCCAAAAGGATGGTGCCACAGCAAACGAAACAATTGCTCTTTTGCTCGAGAAATTCAATGGCCGTGTTATCTCATGTCGCGGCGATGTTAATTGGCCGCCACTATCATGTTATTTGACACCATAAGATTTCTTTCTTCGAAAATATGTAAAAAAAAAATCCACGTCAATAAGTAAAGAACAGGTCAAGAGCTAAAGGATGAGATAATTCGGAACTTTAACGACATTGAATCTCAATTATGTTTCAGAGTCGTTGAAAATATGGACCGACGAGTAGAGGTATGCCACCGAAACCATGTCGAGCTCGATATTTTGTTTCACCCATAGATCATTCTATCTTTATAAAAAATATTAAGATAATTCTCTGAGAATTTCTTGTTTTATTTACAATTAACATAGTGCGTTATGGTTGGACCACCTTTTATATGTATAATGATTAATTTCTTTAACTGGATTTAAATTAATTTGATGCTCTTTGTTCAGATGTCCGCAATGATTAATATTAATGATTGTGAAGTTTTGCTGCATTCTAATATTACAGAAATTGAAAAAACTGTTTTTCTTATTTATTCAGGATCTGGCAACCCTAGTTAAGACAATAGTTTGCGGTTTAAAAAAATGTCAAAAATAATATCAAACATTTTTTAAGAAACATATTTGGTGACTATTTTGTTTCCTTGGGATGGACATTACAGTTGATCATCGATTATCCGTCATTCAATTAATCGGGAATATCAATAATCCAAGATCGATAACGAAAAGAAAATTTTTTTAGTCTCAATCGATTAACCTTGAGAAGCAAATTACACCAAATGATATTTATTAAGTCAATACATATCTAAGTAATGATTTAAAATGCTTTTTGTAAGTGTGTACATTGATTAATTAAAACAAAACAAATATTTATGTCTGTTAAAAAGAAATTGTGACCTCAATTAACCGTTAAAATCGTTTATCCGGAAAGCTTCCGGTCCTGACTATCACGGATAACCGATACTCAACTGTATTTTTTTTATTCAATAAAAACTTTATTCAAAATTAATCTAAAATTAATTAATCCCTAAATGTAACTAAGATTTGAAAATGAACTGTTTTCAATGAAAATGCCTAAAATGAAAATCTAGTTTTATGATAAATTAATCGGCAATTCTAAAAAGTTACAATGCCAGCAACGTGCAGACTAGCAGTTAGATCAAGAATTGCCGCAACAATAAATGCGACCTTACTGATTCGCTATGCAAACAGGTGAGATATTCGTGTCCCGCGAAAGACTTTACGATCAAGTAAGATACGTAAGAGCTTTTGGTAATTTGTTGAAAGACTGAGGAATAGCGCTAGTTCGATTCTAGTTCTTTTAAAAAAACACCAAGAATTCACGAACCCGCTTGAAAACCCAAACCTTTTGGATGAATTATTTGCAAGCAATTCTCATTGCCGCACTCGAAAGTGTATCAGTGACTATGTATATACTTTCGAGCCCGTGCCGCCATGTTAAATATTTGGAGTCCAACAATTTGCAACGCAATCATCAATACTGCTTTCGCAAAGGCCGTTATACTGCTGGCGGTACTCTATGAGATGTGGAACAAATCCATTCATATATTTGGTGAGAGTAAGTTTGTGGCACTTGATATTTCCAAAGCGTTTGACAGATTCTGGCATGAGGCATTCATATCCAAACTTATTGCTTTTAGTATCGGTAGTCTCTTCTCTCGATTCGTATCGAGCTTTCTCAGAAATCGCTCTATAAGAGTGGTTATACCCGTCTATAACAATATCATCCGACGAGTTCAGAATGAATTCTGGGGTACCGCAAAGCTCTGTTCCTTCTCCAACTCTATTTCTAATATTTCTCAACAACTTTTTTCTTCTCACTTCCAATCCTATCTAATCTTTTGCAGATGGCAATAACATTTGTCACTGATATTCTTTTGATCGTAGGCCGAACCTTTTAGAGATTGTGGCGAAAAGGTGGAATATGAACGACACGCTTACAAGCCACCTGGCGGAATTATCTGAGTGGGTCGCTGAAACAGGATATTGATGTGACGGATGCTCTTGATGTTCCGGACATGAGGATTCATTGTGATGTCTGTGTTCTTAAGTCGATGCAAGAAATATTTCACTCCTTCTGACCTCAATATTTACAAGACCTACATATATCTGACCCGAAATGGAATACAACTCTAATGCAAGGGCTGGTGCTTCAGTCTATTTTAGAGCTTCTCTACCGCATACAGGAGTGGGCGAAGGTGCTTATTAATGACGGTATGGTAGCCAACGCTATTGATTCTTTAGAGCATCGTTGCAATGTGGCGTGTGTTTCATTGTTCTATCGGTACTATAACGGAATGTATTCTAACGAAATAAAGGTATTGATTCCGCTTAACCATAAATTTTTACACGGTATTCGTTTTTCCCGTAGAGCACATGCCTTTGTGGTTGATTGCCCAATACATCGCGCAGCGCATTATAGAGAAAATTCGTTCTTTAGCCGCACCGTTCTTTCTGCCAAGATCTTATCTGCTACTTACGATATGTATAAATTCATATCAAATGTCCACAAATACTACTCCCTCCATCCTCCTTCTAACAACCTATTTTCCTAGCACCAGCACAAAACACTGCATGAGCAGGAAGGAATCCTCCCCTGATTGCTGGCCTTAAGTTAAAAAAATATCCAAAGATATGCTAAAGCAACATCCATTAGTTTCCCAATAAAGCCTACCTTACATTTCCAGGACAAACACATGTATATATATTTATATATATTTATAGTACTTTAAAAACATATTTTTCTCTTTTATTTATTTGTTTGAATTACAGATGCTACAGAGTAATTGAAGATCATACGCAAGGTGTACACCTAATCCATTTTGCATGATTTTTTGCACGGTATTGTTCGGAACGTAGGTAAAATGTACAAACAGGCTCAGGTATATTTTATTATAAGTCAAACGTTTTTTTATTTTACACATAATCCGGAACTTACACCATTTTTTGCACATCGTTTAGAATTTATCTAGAGTGTAAGAATAGGATTAGGTGTGTTTTATTTAAAATATAATTTATATTTTTGACATTAAAAAATCACAAAAAAGCAACAAATATATACTGTTTTTGTTAAAATGTTAAAATGTTACAATACTACCTTGTTGAGTGTGCCTTAGAAAAACGACTTTTTCTAATTTTTTATACTTTTTCAAAAAAATAAAAATGATATTGAAAACATTGATTAGAACACATTAATAAATAAAATTGTAAAAAGATCTGTAAATTAACTTTTCATTCTCTGCCTTTTATCGTTTCTGGCATCAGAGAATTTTAAGAGAGCAGTCTTAAGTATTAAAGAGATTGCTCCTAAAACTATTTCGAAACTATTTCATTCGTACCAGAGACGGAGAGTGCCAGTCTGACTGTTGTCTTTGCTCACACTGGTTGTTGGGGTGGTTTCGTACATTTATAGTTGTTTTTTCTTTTTTAAGTGAAAATGCCAAATAAGCTTGTTGAAATACCCGTAAACGAATGGCCCGTTTTACGTGATAAGTATTCGAAACGTAATGATCGCGCATCTTGTTACAATACACTGCAGACGTTTATCAATTGGAAGAACAAAGAGCCGCATATGTTTCTGTCGATATATTCGCTTAACAACAATTGGGAGGACGGTACTTTTGTTGCTAAGGTATGTATTACGCGCTTTTTTGTTATTATCAATCCATACGATATAAAATAGCAGCACCTATTTATTTATTTATTGTAGTTTTTAAATCAAATATTTTTCAATACATGTGGCCACAATATACAACGTTTATTGGAAGCACTGAATTGTTTAGATTCGTCGGAAACATATTTATTGGCTGGCTATCAAGATTTTTTGGTACCGGTTGTTGAACAACATTTCATTGATTCTGGTCTGAACAAAGATCAATATCATCCTTGTGTCACAGTTTGGTATCATATATCAAAGCAGCAGGCCCTAAAATTTTCAATTGAGTAAGTTTTACAATAAATTTGTACATTAACTTAGATCTTAATTTGACATTAAAATTTTATAAATTGCCCTTTTAAAGCCAAAAAAAGAAAAACTGAATAATTTAATGTAATATAAAATTGTGTAATCAAGTCAGGTAACATTACAAATATCTATTACATTATACAAATATCGATTAAAACAAAGGACGTGATGTTTTAATACTTTCGTCAAAACCGACTACTCAGTACCTAATAACATGATTCGATTGGAACTTTACCTCAATAACCATGAGCATCACGTTAAATTATAATTTTTTTGTGATCGTATGTGAACTAAAAATAAACTCGAATAATGATAAAAAGTTTCCTAACCCCCGGTTAGGTTGGTGCATCTGTTGCATCTATGTCCCGTAGGGGTCTTTCAAGTCTAGCTAAATTGGGAATAAAATTAGAATAAGGTGAGGCCTTATTCACAAATAATTTAATTTGTTCCATATCACTAGCCAACAAGGTTTTGGACTGAAGCAACCAAATATCTGTCCTATGGTAATTTGGTAGGCTGAATTCAAATCAGTTTTTTTTCCATCGGGCTCAAATCAATATATTTCATATAGTTTTATTTAAAGTCCCGAAAATTTGTGTATTTTGTAGTCCAATATATTAGATGGTTTAGCAGAGTTTAGTATAACATCTATATGCCGCTGGATTAATGTATACCTGGACCATCGATTTTGTGGCCACAAAATTCAATAGATAAAGCAGCAAATATACATTGTAGCTTATTCAACTTCAAACCCAGTCTCATTAGTTTTTCCAGTGTCCTTTCTAGATCAATTTGAGATATTCGGAAATCCATTGTTCGTTGCCATATGGCTGATATGTTGGCAGCCCCATATACCGCACGAGTAGGGCGAATCAGTCCATGTGTTAGAGTATTTAATGTTAATGCATAAGCGAATCTGTCAAAATGTGCAAATACCGTGGCACCTTCATTTTATTAAAGATATATTCCGCCTTCGGAATGGAATATTCATCAATCACAATTTCTGGATTTACAGTTGGTTTATAGTTTCGCCTTTATTTCCTTTGAATATATGTACATCCCTTAGGGCGAATGTAACTTCTCTTAGCCTTGCGAATACTGACTTAACATCTGGTTTAAGGTGTAAACAATTCCATAAAATTTATCTTCTTGGCAAACCGAATTACCCATTCACGACCACATAAAGCATCGAGTTCCCCATCAACACCATATAGATTTAATCTACGTGTTGTTCTTCCATGCGTGACATAGTTACTGTTCTTCCTATGCAGTAAATGTTATGCCCAGTATAACTTGAACATTGGCAGTAGGATTTATTCAGCACATATTTTCTTCTGAGTGTGTATGTACATGATCACTTGTGCTTATTATGCTACGGGGAGCGAATCAAGTTTCATTTTAACCATGCTGCTATCTATATTTAGTTTAATCAATTTTCTGTCCGTGACACTGGCCCACTTTACCACAAGAAAAACATTTTGTACTCTTAAATTTGCAGTCCCGTAGCATATATTGGTTGACACACCCATAGCAATTAGTGCCCATTGTCGTGCTTTCCTACACTTTAGCACCTTTTTCTGTTCTAATAGGTGTGAACCTCTGTGTAAATGGTTTGCTAATATTTCCTATATTTCGTCGTAACTTAGCTCTTCTAGTTTCCTCGAGCTCACTAACATTCTAAGAGCCGTGCTTAGCTCGCCACAGGCCCAGTCAAATCTGGCGAAGTGATCCCCTACCGAAGAGTCCTCTACAATCTTGTACTCCCTTATCGAATTTGATGAGGGTTTAGCTATTCTCATTTGTGCCAAACTTTCTCCTGTGGATGAATGAGGAGACTGTGATTGTGAAGCCTGCGATACTGCTACTCGTATTGCATCAGCCAATGCAGTTATAACTGTATTCAATTGTTCGGGCTCTTTTTCTTTTAGGATTCCCCTTCTGACTCTAGTGTTATTCAATAATTAAAAATAGCTCTCTTCAGTTAAAATCATATATTTTTATTCAATAAAATTGGTTACAATATTATTCCTTATTTTATTTAATCTAATAAGAATGAATGGCAGCAGTGTTGCCACCTAGAAAGTTGCCACGTGATACCAATTAATACATAACACTAGTATATTTGGGTGAGATTTTAGTCTTATGGTTGCAATCATCAAAGTGAAATGTATACCATAAGAAGTACTCGCCAGTGGAAAAAAAATATGGAAGGTTTACTTGTACAAATAAACAAACTCTTTACAATTAGAAAACCTAGAATACAATCCTTTATTTGCAATTATATTAATAAGACCTAATCATTTTTGTTTAGCACTGCCGATAATATAGAATTAAAGCCTCTTGAAAACTGTCACGCCGAACAGATAAACAGCGTTTGGCCCCATAGATCACCTGGTTCTATTGAATTTGTCAAATTATTAATTCGTCACAATGATTCGGTTGGCATATTTGAAGACAACAAATTGGCGGCCTGGTGTTTGATGTAAGAAAAAACACATTTAATAATTTGGTTTTTAGTATTTATATATATATATATATATATATATATATATATATATATATATATATATATTATTTTTTTTTTTTTTTTTTTGTATATTCCAGACTACCATTGGGTGCCTTAGGTCTTTTGCAAGTTGTGGAGACACATAAACGTAAAGGGTTTGGCAATTTAGCAGTACGTTATATGTCCAAATTATTAGCCAACAAGGATATTGAAGTAACTGCTCCGGTGGTAATTACAAATGTTGCATCTCGTGCAATGTTTGAAAAATTAGGTTTCAGTGTGATAGATAAAGTTTATTGGACCGATAAGCCAGCAATAAAATAAGAATTAAATATTTTTATTTAGTTTTTTGAATCACCTGGTGTACAGAGCTGTACTGTAAGCCTTATTTTTTAAATAATTAAAAGCAGTTTTTGGCCCGAAAAGAACAATACCAAAAAAAAAATACATTTAAACACAATGCAAACCTCTGTGACATAATATTAAACTCCAAATGGTTAACGTATATTCCTAGCTTTATTTGTGTGAAAGTTTGGAAAATATTAAAATTTTTTGTGACCCTATTATTTTTGCCACTGTTGTCATCAAACTCATCAACTTACAACTAAACAATACATTCGTCAGATAGTCGGAAACGAATTCTGTTTTCTACATGCATACTATACACTGTTGAAATGCTTTTTTCCTTCATTACGCTTGTCGATAAAATATTTTCCAATAGCTGACTTAAATGTTTACCTCTAATTCCCAGTAAATTTCTTAAGCAAGTCAGGTATCTAGATCAGGTTTACTCGATTTGTTTTTTTTTATCGATTTTTGCAGTTTTCTGAAATCAACAACTTCTGATAAACGTATGTATAACGTTTTTCTGGTTTGACTTTATAAACAAATTGTTTAAAAAGTTTGAGTACAAAGTTCTACTTTTATATATATATATACATATTCGTTTGCAAAGAGAGGTATGTATATGCAATTGTTTTTTAATCTTAATAGATGTCGCAGGCTTTTGAGTTGCTAATCAGTTAGCAATTACTTTTCATATACAAAGCAGTTGAAAAATAGCAATTCATTCAATTACTAATTAAACATACATACATATATATCGCTATCGGAGTTGAGTTTATTGCATTGTATTGCACTTTTCACTACTTTTAGTGGTAGTGGAAAAAATAATATTCCGTAGTAGTGAAAATTGAGTGAACTAATAATGAATGATTAGTGGCAATGGACTAGAAATCCCTAGGCACTATAGTGGATTACAAATTCAGTTCCACTTCCTCAGTTCCACTATTGTTTTCATATACTTTCATAAACAGACATGATACTATTACATACATAGCTTAAGTCAATCATAAATGGACAGTAAAATTGAAGTAAAAATAAATGCTTATTAATAATGAAATTTCATTTGCATTACGAGCAACATTTTTGCTGTTTACTGAAAATTCCTACTACTTTTACATTATTTTAATTTGACAATTTATATTTACAACCTTATTCATTTCTGATAAAAAGAAACAAATTCAAATTCCAATACAATAGAAAAACTTTCGATAAAAATAATTTTAATTCTAAGACTCATTAGATAGTTTGTAATTTTATTTTAACGGACACATTTTCTCTCTCAATATCTTTAAAATATCTTTAAAATACTCGTGAAGAAGCCAGGCTGAAAAACAGGTTCTGTTAAATACAATCCTGCCTTTTGTTGCTTCTGGTTACTTGTGTCTATGCTCTGTTAAGTATTTATGGTCGACAGGAATCAGTTTAATATCATTTATAAAAACTTATTTGGCAAGTTAGCGAAAAAAAATTTGTTGATGGCTCATCTAAAATAAGTTGATTTTTCTCTAATAGTTCACTATTACGAACATTCGTTTTATTTTTTTTTTTTTAATTTAAAACAGCTTAGCAAATATTTTTGTTTCGAAAATACTTCGCTAATAGCGACCATCGCTTATTGCACATCTCAAGCCAAGCGGGATGGTTCGATGAACGATTGTACCTGATACCAAATATAAAATGTAAAATTATGTAATCAGAACCAAAAACGAGTAAAATTGAAATCAAATGAACTTTCAAAGACAAATAAAACTTAATTGAGCTAATTTTTTATAAGTTTTGATAATTAATGTAGTGTTTTAAGGGTAATTACGCGATTTAATAAAAGAACACCAAAAGCTTGTCAGATTTGAATTATAGCAATTTCAAGTTTTATTCGCTTTCAACTTCACTCAATTCCAGTTTACAGAGAATACCCGAATAACTTGATTTTGATTATAATTTATTATTACTTCAATCATTGAAATACAAATTTCATTTAAATTAATATGAAGTGGTAAGAATATGGATGGATTAAAGACTATGACATGTTTTAACAAAATTAATATGGTAACAACAGGGTCCAGGCATGAATTATTCTATTTTGAAACAAAGTGTTTATATTTATGGAAAGCAACACAAGATTTCCTACCATATAAATATATAATTTTGAAAAAAACTTTAACTTTTTAATAAATTACGGAAACCAAGTAGTACAAAAAATATTTTAGTTTCACAACGAGAAGCTTAATTAAAATACCAACTTTTAATGAGAGTTTTCTGTCAAAAATCTAATTCTTTGGACAAGACAAGGTAACGATATGACTATGAGAAATGCTTTGTGACGAAATTAAAGAATAATTGCAGATGGGACGGTCTGGAGGTTACTCGCTCCTTTAATTGTAAATTGTTGTTTACTCTCATTTTAACGAACTTTACCCAAAAAGTAGAGAAACAGACCGACTATCTCCACTGAACGAAATGAATCGATTTACGCTTGAGCAACATTGGGATTTATCGGAAATTATTTCCAAAACAAAGACATAAAAAAGCTAAGTCTTTTCTTAGTGGGCGCAGAAAACCCAAACGTAGTCTTACAAAAGCCAATGCACCCATTACGAGTGACTGCTTGGTGCAGCTTGTGGAGCGGAAGCATTATTGGCCTATATTTCTTTGAAAATTATGACGGCGCAATCGAGACACCTATTGCAAGTTATCATATTATTAACATACATATGTATGTAAATATATCAAAACGAAAGAAACGGATTCGCCTACTTTTAAGCAATCTCCAGTGCTTAAGCCTTTTGTGAGTAACATGGTACACGGGTAGAAAATACATTTTTAAATACAAACTGTATACAAAAGTTATTAGTCTAGAAAGCCAAAGCCAAGTTCTTATATAATTCTATTATTTTTATAAAAATTACATCAATTTTAGTTCTTTAACCCTCTGTGACTGACGTGGTTTAACTGTCACTATTCTACTGACGGCAAAATACCAGACACCTTTTCAACGCTCTGTATTCCGTTTTTTAACCTAATAAAATTATTTCTGTTTTTAGTTTAAGGGCGTACCTTATTATTTATTGAGATATTTTTTATTTCTGGCAACAATTGATATTAAACTATTTTTTTTAAGACATAACGGCGCAAACAGCTTCCTTTTTGTTTTTTGTGGCCTGCTAGACAACCACGTCAGTAGCAGAGGGTTAAGTGTTCTATTGGGAGCGGGGTGTGGTGTAGCGATTAGAGTACACGCATACAACACAAGTGGCCGAGGTTTGAGCTCCAGCAGAGGACATGCCGAAAAATTTAATTGTGGTTTCGAGTGTCCACCAGACAGCTTCATCTAAAAAATAAAAGAAGAAGCCAACCTGACCAACTTGACCTCCTCAAGCTTATAATGACAAACATCAGACGAATGAACAGAAAAAAACGCCACATACTGAAAAAAAAATAAAATTTCGATCCTAAGTAAAGATTATCATCACCACTTACAGTAGGTTAACTATCTACTTGAAAAATCAACTTGATTAATGAAACTAAAACAAAGCAATGAATGCTGCGTGGAAAGCCAACAAAAAATATCTAGGAGTGGGTCAGTGAAGTAATTTTGATTTTTCACCCTTACACCCTGACAGGGTACCGACCCGCCTTAGTGGTCTATTTGTAGGGACGCAGAAAAATCGCCCAAGTGACAAGGTAAATCGTATTCTATGGATCAAAATAAGAAGCTTGGCCCCAGGAACCATACCTCTAAAATGAATTCTGATTTTCCTTATCTTGGCCCAAAGGTAAAAATTTGAAAAATCCCACTTTGACACATTTAAAGTGCCCCAAACAAGTCTAAATGTATGACCGAACCCCACATTCAGGTAAAAAGAAATTTGGAAAATCCAATGTAGTTATATTGTATTGTTGAGATTTTTTCAGTGTTTCAAAAAACTCAACAGAAATGTAAAAAAGTGCAAAAAAAACAGTAAAGAAAAAGAAAGAATTTTAAAAGAAGAAAGTTTAAAATAAAAAATTTTAAAATTAAAAAACATTAAAAAAAAATTTGTTAAACATTCCAATACATTTAAAATATATATATAATACATTTTGTGACATCTTTTGTTGTGCTGTGCTGATGTTTTGAATATTTTTCCAAGGTGAGTGCCAACTAAAAAATTCTTAAAACTCTTGATTATGGTCTTTGGTTTAAGCTATATTTAATTTTAAGTATTGTTTTTTTTTGTTTTTTCAGCGAAATGAATTCACCATCCTCCAAACCGCAAGATGAAGCAACAACAACATCAACAACTATCGAAAACCCAATGAGTCATATACCCAAGCATGATGTCACTCTTTTTCGTGCGTGTTCTGATTTGACTGATCTTAATTTACCAACCGAGCTGGATATCTTGAGGTATTATTTCTGCTTGAGCGAACGTGCTAAAAGAGTACAAAAAAAAAGTTTTCCTATAAATCATTCACTACTCAAGTAGCAAATAAGTTGATTGAAATTTGGGATAAACGTGGTATGGAAATAATGCCGAATAATTGAATAGATTTCTCAACAAATATCAAGCCGAAGGCAAGCAAAGATACTATAACCCATTTCCAGAGTTTGTAAAATCTCTGAAAATAAATTTTTACATTGGAAAATGTAAATGCGATTTGAAGGCATCTGTATGTACATGCGGATTGGTGCCAGAACGTCCCAAAGAGTTTATGCACGATCAACATAATCAGAGAAGACTAACAGTCGATGAATTTGTGATGAAAAATGAAGAGCAAGAAGCAACGGTTATGTCATCAATGCCAACAATGCATCCCAATGATTCAACATACGTACCGCCATCGGTTAAAGAAGATATGGATTGAAGTAATGGTTACAATACACAGAAAGATACGATTGTTTTAACTTTGCCTTGATGTGTGACAGATTTGATGAGCCTGGTAGAGTAGTATCAGCATTGGGAACCGCTCTATTCCAAGTTTTCGAAATGAAATCATGGATAAATCTAAAGTTCGCAGAGAAAAAGACAAATGCAGACGAGAAGTACTTCGCAAACGGTTACGCGATACCAATTTGTTAGCGAGAAGTATCATACTAGGATGGTAAAAGAACCGCATCTTGCTATTTTGAGAGAACCAAGCTCTCAATTGATTGGTTACGTAAGACTGCAACGTGAAATGGCTGAATACAAAACAACCAAATTAAATGATTTTTTAACGATAAAAATATATCACTGAATGCATTAATTGGTATATGCACTAATGGTGAGCCAACAAACAATGGGCCACACGGTGGAATTATACGACTATTTGAATTGCTGTTAAAAAGACCATTGCATTGGTTCGTTTGCCTTCTACTATCAAATCGAAACTTGTGAAATTCTTCTGGTAAGTAATTGCTACCACTCATTTATTATAATTGTCAACCGTTTTCAATTATTTGATTACTTTATTTTACTATTTTCAGGTGGTGGACGGCTTTGAAAAAATTGCGTTGAAAAATATGCCGCCTACTCCAGAAAAAATTGAATTTTCCACCGATTCGAAGTACTTATACGACATTACCCATGCAATTTCTAGCGGAGTGTTTTCAGTGGATATGGGTAATATCAAACCATGGGAAATTTTACATTCTCGCTGGCTCACCAAGGCCGCTAGTTTATTACGATTATATGTGACAACGAAAAATCTATCCAAAAATTTACGAATTCTGGTTGAATTTATAAGTAATTGCTATGTGCCAATGTACTTCAATATCCAGTATTACAGCTCTTAGGTGTGTATTATTTTTCAAGTTCATTAGTTGATTACGGTTTCTACAATCTCCTTTACGCAATATTGTCAATCAAGTAATTCAAAATAATTCATTCGCATTCGGAAAATATCTTGCTATCAATGTTGTTTGATAATAGCAAAGAAAAGCGAGACTGTGCTATAAACAAAATTCTACGCTATCGAACTGATGTTGAAGACCCAACAGAACTTAGAGTTTATAAAAAACCAGATATAAACGTTCATTGCACAAATTACACGGAAATGATCAATTTGAATGATATAAATAATGTACTTGAACCACCATTCACGCGAAGCATTCAGTATGATACATTAAAAGCATATTTCAATCAAGATGATTCACTAACTTTGCGTCACATATACAAGGAACGGAACGACATGTTCAATTGCTAGCTAGCGGTTCTAAACGAGTTATACCAGAAAATGTATACGCCGTTATGACGACGACATCAGAGAGCCGTGCGAAATTTCCCAGACTTGAGACCAAAAAAGATTTCAAACAATAATTTCTTTTAGTTTCTTTTCTATTATTAAGTAGTATTAAAAAAATAAACTATAAAACAAACAACTATTTCGCTGATTGTTTCATGATGTTTTTCTTAATTTTTGTAGGGAGGTTCGAGAGGGTGTGCCACTAGCATGGGCGAGTCGGCTTTCAAAGTTAGTGGTGGTCGGTCATACATTTAGATTCGAATGGGGTACTTTAAATGGGTCAAAGTCGGACATTTCAAAAGTTGACCTTTGGGTCAAAGGTCTAGTTCCTTGATATTCCTTGTCATTTGGGCGATTTTTAAATCGACTTGCCCTACTGTATACCCCAAAAAATATCTGAAAGCTTATATACAAACAAATGAAAGTCAGACTAAACTCTTTGTTTTTATTGCGAATGATGTTTTATTTTTACAAGAATACGTACAAAAATCAATGGATTATTGTTAAACTGAAAGGCAAAAGCCTATTATTCTATTACGGGAAACACGCAAAACTTATTTGTTAAGTTTTTTTTTTGTTTTTTTTCCACACTAGGGTTAATGAGAAAAATAAATAAGTAAAAATTAGTCATTTGTTGTACATATTAATATATTAATTTTTGCTCATACCTAATGAACAATTAAATCATTAGTTTTACCAATATTGACATTAATAAAATACTAATTTGAATTATAGAGGTGGAGTATAAAGGCTTATGGCCAGATGTTTTATTTTCGATAGATTTTCGAAATTTCAGTAGCAATGTCCTATATTCTGTATATTGCTTACTCAGTTCAATCTTTTTACCCAACTCATTCTGTGTGTAATTGACAACATCGATCCCATTCCTTAGATCAATATGTTCACGCAAATAATTTTCTAAATACAAAGGCAAGCCCATTTTTTCTAACTCATCCATTTGGGTTTGGGTCATACTTATGATTCCATCTGCTTTATATTCGTTGCATTTTTTATAAATATCGAAATATTGTTCAATATCAGTTTTAACACTTTGGCGAGTTTCTTTAAGGTAACAACTGAAAATTTCCTTAGCTGGTGATGTTTTCGACACACTATCTAGTGTAAGAGAATGTATTCTTTCGATTTGATCCGGCCTATATTTGTCTAAAACATTAAAACAGTGGTGGAAATCAGAAGCTAAAACATGGAAAAAGGATATGCATTAAATACATATGTATGTATAAAAGTATATATGTATGTATTATTTGCTGTTACCGGATCCTATCACAACCACCGAAAAAAATGTGAAAATACTAAACACTGAATAAATTTTCGCCATGTTCGATCTTGTTAAGACCTTTAGGGAGACTAAATGATTAAAATGATATTTACTTTAAAGTATCAAGTATAGAAGCGTTATATACAATACATACATATGTATGTCTGTGATGCATAAAATAGTTTATATGACAACAATTCTATTAATGAATGCAATGATTCATGATGGTCAAAGTAATAATGTCATACAATATCCATAAGTTTTACATATAATTTTGATAAAAAAATAAAATAAAAAATGAGAGAATGGCACTACCTTGTATTTTCTTATATCATGATAGTTACATATAAATTTATGTGTATATCCATATGTATGTGTATATACCATATACATTTATATATAATCAAATTGATATTATGCTCATTTCTGAGACTCAACTGGCCTTAAGTGAAGATTCACCAATATTAAAAAAGTAGGATTAAAACACTACTTAATACGAGAATCATCTATATTTCTGGTGATTTTTTAAGCGCATTCGGATATAAATTTAAAAGAATACATAAAATTTAGAGAAATGTATTAAATCTTCATTTGAGTCGATAGAACGGTCTATATAATTCAATGTTTAAAGATGATTTCATTTAAATGTTGATGCCTCAAATGGTTCATACGCTAGATCCAATTTTAGCATACCCTCTCCATTATATCGGCCGGTATCTCACGAATAAATTCTTCAATTTTGGCTTCCAGTGGCTCAACCGAGCTTGTTCCTGTAGACATGAACTTTAATATAGCCAAATAATAGTTTAACGGCGTTAAAACGAACGATCTAGGCGGTTAATTGACCGGCTCTAAATGTGAAATAAATTGTTAACCGAAATCACCTCTCAATTGGCCATTGTCTCGCGTGCTGTAGGGCATGTGGCACCGTCTTGTTGAAACCACATATCAGCCAAGTCCAGCTCTTCCATTTTGGGCAAAAAAAAATTTGTGACGTTTCAAACAGTGAATTTTTTAAGATGCTTTGGTAGTTCTTGCAATACTTCTGGCTGTTCACACCAAGTACGACAATTTCACGTTCTATAATTTGCAAGCGTTGTTCCAAAATGAAAGTTGCTAAAAAAAATCGCCGATATATACATATATATTATAAATTGCACATATAGAGCTAACAAAAGTGTTATAGAGTAAGATATTTTCCATAATTAGACCAAGGAGAGGTTAAAATAGGTGGAAAACGTGCCAATTTATATCATATGAGAAATAATTTTGTTTATGAGTTAATAATGTGCAAACAGCAAAATCGATTTTGTTGAAATTTGAAGCATAGATATTCTGAATTTAGTTTTTATTTCAGTCTTTTAAAATGCGATGAATTTAAACATTTTATTTTTTTAACTCTACTTAATGCTTTTTAAAATTCGTAAAAAACAACAACAAAATTGTTACAACAACTAAAGTTATACAAAAAAACGAAGGGTACTCTAATTTTTACGCGTCAAGAAAAGTATACAAGAAGAAAACTATGCATCAAAAACGAATGAAGTAGAAGAACCCGTGATACCATTTTTCTAAAATTTGAAAATGTTAATATTTTTAGGAGATATGAATAGCAGAACAGAACTTTTAAATGGTATATACATACTTTACTTAAGTGAATTTGAGGAATCTGTGTATTGCTCAAGTAAACGCATTTTTCATTTAATTTATTCCAAATTGTTCAAGTTTAGAGATATTTTTACAGTCTTTTATATATATAGGAAACGTACTAGTTATGAATTCATTAGAGTCTTTAAACTTTCAATATGCTTTGTAAGGGTCGAACATTCACATAGGAAGTGCTTAGCAGTCACTTCTTTCTCCACCACACCAAAGCTGCGGCAGTGATCGTTGAACCGGCCACTTCCTGGTAAGCACAGAAACCAGTCTGAAGACATCCCTTCTACCACGGCCAATGAGCGATCGAGTACGCCTCAAATCATACTCAGAGCAAGACAGCTTCGTGATCCTGCAGGACCCCTCAGCTTTCCACCTGCAGTCCATCAAAAGGTTGGTGATAAGTGGTCAGAGTTCCTCCCATATAAAGTAAATATTAATTTTTGTATATCTTGCGAACGGTTAAAATGGAAGTTTCTGAAATTGGTCTGAATAATTTCCTAGTTAATACAAATCATCAGCCAAAAAATGGGAGGAGTTGGATGAGTGGGTGTGGCATAGTAAATATTAATTTTATAATATCTTAAGAACTGTAATAGAAAAGGTTTTCAATTCTGATTCATACAACTTCGTGGACAATACAGACAATACAGTCTTACAGTTGGCGAGATTGGATATGTAGACATAGCAGGGAAGATTAATACTATATATGGAATTTTGTATGAGTAGAGCAGATAACATTAATAATAAAAGAGAACATACATAAGCTGCTGTGTTTCCAGAACAAGAACTTGCCGATTATTTTTTATTGTGGGATCATTTCGTTGCTTTACATGATTCGGCACTATAAGCAAAGAGTATTCATTACCCAATTACCCCAGCGAATGTGATCTAAGAAATATGTAGCAATAAAGATTGTTATAAAATGATTGCATGGCAAATGCATGACTTTTTGTAAATCGCAAATGCTTTCATACTGTTCTCTGATATAGAGTAAAAGCTTCTTTATCTATCCACATCTGCCAAAAAGAAGAAGACATTGGTTAAGCGGGTATTCCACAAAGCTCACCAGGTAAAAGTTATATAATACATATGTGAAAATAAATATGTGTTTGTATGTGCATATGTTTTTTAAGCCTGTTGCGTGTAAGTCAAAGTTTTGCGAAAAGAGTTCAAACCGACATTTTACCGAAGTTTTCCGTAAAGGCATTTTCGCCTCATTTTGGAAAATGTCAAAATATAAATATAAATAATATAAATAACAAAAAACTTTATGTTCAAAGCCTCGTTGAATGTTCGCAAAGACAACGTATTACTGTTGAGAACTCCAAACGATTCATTACAAAATATTACTTTTTAAAGCACGACACGAATCGTATACAAGTATGGTATGTAATCAAATGTTTCACCCACTTTGTGTTTATCGGAAAAAATGATACGACCATGGGTAGGTACCACTAATTCCAATTCTGTTCAAATAGTTTCTGAAGAAACAGCAGATAAGAACAAAAGAGCACAATATAATACAAAAATAAGTTATTTAGAAAAATGGTTAGAAGATTTGCCAAAGTTAGACTCTCACTATCGTCGGCAATATACCAAAAAGGTATACGTTGAAGCAGACTTCAAAAGTTATAAAGAGATATACTATATGACCGTTATTTTAAATCATGTGATGAGAATAAAGCAAATGATATTAGAGCTTTGTCATTTCCCAATTTTATGAAACTATTAAAAATCTCAAATTACGCACCATTTAAACCTCGTTCGATGATCAATGTGAGTTACAATTTTTTCCTTGATTATGAATCGGTTCTTAAAAGATATTCATCTATAAGACCAGGTAAAGTAAAATAAAGTTTCGGAAAAGTGCATTAAATCTTAAAAGTTATTTTCTTGTTTAGGAAAAAAATGCGGCAATCCTACCGTCAATATTATACGTGCATTGACGTATCAACAAACCGGAACAATTTATTTCAAGACTGACAGATAAAATTAATACTCAGCTGCCAAAAAGAACTCGAAATAAAGCAAATATTGTTTTACTTTCCAAAACTACACGAACAAAGATTAAAATTTTCAAAAAAGAAATGGAAGTATCTCCAGGATCTAAAAACATTGTTACCAGAAGATACACATTATTTTTATGACAATATACCCTTTTAAAGTTAATTTTTATTTTTTATACCGATTCTTTTTACCTCAATTTTTGCAATTTATCCGTGAAGGAATTAATTTCTATTTAGTTTTTATAAATTAATTAAATATATAGTACTTTTAATAATATGTATGTATTAAAATGAATAGACAAATAACATTGATGTTCGTATTTAAAATAAGGAACCATGTTATAACAAATTTATTAAAGATCGCTCTCCTAGCAAAATGAAAACAATAAATTTTGAAATAAAACATTATATTAGTATATAATTATAGTTGGGGCCGTTAGTTTCAGAAAAATATATTACCAAAGGACCTAACTAGCAAATATTACAAAATTTTACTTTATTTTATCAATTATTGATTTGTCAGTTTTTTTTTTTATAAAATTGGTGAAAACTTTTAATTTAAAATAGTTTTTTGCTTCTCCAGTAAAATTTCCAGAATGTTAGATAGGGCCATTTGCGTTTTAGCTGACGATATATAAATCAATAATTAATATTTATTTGCATAGGTGGTATCAATGTTTCTCCCCTCTGACTGTTATAATACTCAAAGTAAAGATTAATTAATATATTTTTATGCGCATGATGGATGTGTTCTGATTGCAGTTAAGTCTGAGATTGAGCATACTTTGTTACCGAAAATCAAAACAGGTATTGTTGTTGAAAAGGTATTGGTATATCAATTCAAGTGATGATTAACAGACGCTCGGTTATATTTACATCGGCATATAATGCGGCTCATACAACCAACTTTTAGGTTGCTTTGGATAAGTTAACATCCTTCTCCAACGACTACTTTACATTTGGTGATTTGAATGTGCAGCATACTTATAGAAATTTCCGCCGAAAAGGAGCTACACAATCACTGTCTTCAGTGCAGCTACTATATATATTACCCGAGATGTAGAGATGTTAATACATGGAATTAATTAAGGTGGATCCTAGGGCAGTTAAATAAACTGATTAACTTCCATTTTAATTGGGATCGGAATAATTCGTAGTCAAAATTTATTGAAAATTTGCCTCCAGACTTGAAAAAGTTTTGGAAATTGGCGAGAGTCCCAATGGCCAACGGAAAACCATTTACTGATCTTCATGTAGATGCAGAAGTTTTGAAAACAGGCTCTGGAAAGCGAAAGCAGTGACAGGCGTATTCGATAATTCATACTCCTTCATTTTGAATAATTTTTTACCTATGAACTCGATAGTCTCGAAATATATTCATAATCTGAACAATAGAATTCTTGACAAATCTAATATAGAACTTACAGATTTAGTTGAAGTTAATTCGTTTGAGATGTTACTAAAAATAATATAGCCCCGGGTTTAGGGCTCAAGAAAACGCCCGACTACTTTTTTTCGAGAATCTAAATGAACTGTTAATTTATGCTTAATAGGCGGATATTTTCCTATAATTTTTAAGAGGGATAAGGTAATACCAGTTTCTAAGCCGGGGAAGGATCATAAATTATCTTCCAGTTATAGACCCATCAGCATTCTAAGTTCATTAGGCAAAATATTTGAAAAGATAATCTGTAGAAGAATTTTAGATTTTTCTAATCAGAATTGTATTATTAACTAGCGTCTCATCGAATTTCGCAAAGAGCATTATGCTGTGCATCAATTAAAAAGAGTAGCTAACTATTTGTAGCATAACAAAAAAATCGTCAGAGTACTGATACCTTGATATCGAAAAAGCCTTCGATTCCATTTAGCACGGAAGTCTAATCTTTAAACTTAATCGGCCATATGCAAAAAAAACTTAACAAAGCTTGTTAAACTTTCTTTTAAAAAAAATTGCTTAATTTTGTATGCAAAAACGATTATTAGCTTAAAATCCCTTTGTTAAACCTACGTTAACTTTAAATATTTTAAAGTGGGAAGCTACCTGCTTTAAGAGTACTTTAAAGTGGCATTTATGTTATGAATATTTAATATAAAAATAAAAATAGAACGTTTTGGCGTCAAGGAATATTTTTTGACACAAAAACATCATGGTATAGCCAGCATTTAAACTTAATTATTAAGAAAAGCAATCATTAGCTAATGTAGGGTTTTTGCATACGTTTTTTTAACAAATGTTTGTTTGTTAAGCTAAAAGTGTGTGGTAACTAACATGCACTAGGAGCCTATTTTTAGATTTTTTTTTTTCATATGGCCGAATGTCTTTAATTTCCAAACATATATGCAGAAAATTATAAAGGGTTACTTTGATCAACGCTCTTTTGTTGCATCTGTCGATACCATGTTATCTAGTGATCGACAAATACTTGCGGGTCTGCCACAAAGGTCCGTATTACCACCAATCTTTAATTAATTTACATATCAGATTTTACCGTCCATAGTAAGCACAAAATGGCTTTTTATGCAAATGATAATGCTTACATTTGCTGCGGTAAGTTGTCAAACGCGAGAATAGACATATTTTAATAGGTGCAAAATATAAGTTGATAGTAGTAAGACCCAGACTATAATATTTCCATATAATAGATCGCTACATCGTATTCATACCAGGGTAGGAGTTCTGATGCCACTAAGGAATAATGTTAAATATTTAGAAGTTATTTTAGATAGAAAATAATCATTTAAACATCACTTGGAATACATTTATCATTTACTCAACAGGAGATCTAAACTTAATTATGTGAATAAGATTCTTTTATACAAGAGGTATATTCGATCCATTATTACCAGGCTTAGTTTTTCAAAAATTCTTAAACTTATAGAAGAAAATTACGGGTAATACAGAATAAGAAATTGAAGATAATACATGGGCTAAACTCCAGATATTCTACTGATTTGCTGTACAGTAACTTTAACCACGTAAAGCTTGAATCATTCGCAAGGGAACTAACTCTGTCATTTAATGAAAGGTGCAGAGCGTCTACATATGATCTAATAAGATATTTGGTAAATAGTCACAAAGCAGTGTTGTCACTAATCAGTCACTTTGGATCAGCAACGACTAGTTTTCGTAGGTGTAGGACACTTAGTTTCAACATTTAACTGAGTAGTATCTTAAAATTATGATAAGTAAAAAAATATATTTCCAATGACTTTAATTTGTTGTGCGAAAAATTTGGTTACATTGGTCTATCGTGAATCAGGTAGAAAGAAAAACTTTTGTATATTGAGATCTTATAAAAGTGCATTTAATTGATAAATAACTTTATACTCCATATAAGCTCTTTTTGTAATAATTTTGTACAGGATGAATGTACCAATAGTCGGCAATTTAGAATTTTTTATTTCAAGTTACTGCCCTTGCACATGTGAATCTGGTATAGAATTGATGACTAGTTATTACAATTCATTACTTGCTTTGTTTCAGATTATTAAGTTAAATATTTTTTTATTGAAATTGAGAAATTTACTTTTTTTGTGAAAAACGCCAAATTTGCCAGTAGTCGACACTAATGTTCAAGTTTTCGGCATATCATATTTTAGTGCAGAAAATAAAAAGTCGAGATTGATTTCTCAATCTGTTAGTTATTAAAAACAAATGTTTCTCTCATTCTATATATTCAACAAGATCAAGCAGGCACGAAAGATAAATTCATATCAGAAAATCATGAATATTATTTGTGTATAATTCAGATTTTGTGCATAGGTTACATGTTAAAGATAAAATGAAAAAAGCACCTGTCACATAATGAGCATCCTCTCAAGCCGCTCAGTTACAGTTCGAACATAGCATGTCATTAAAGCCGTCAAATCAAGAACTTGAAGTCTTCGTCTGAAACAGAAAGTCAATACACTTAAAATGAATAATACGCAAAAGTTCATGAGTCGAATCATTGAAATATTCGTAGACTTGAATTTGAAGCTTTAAAACGTAATACCAGACACATGTTAACTGCAACTTAAAGGAAATGGGGTAGAAAAATCCAAACGTCTTTTGGAGAAGTACGATGATAATTTGGTCAGAAAAACTTTGTTTACGGATGGAAAATGTTTACCTAACCAAAGAAGTATAATAAACGAAATGAAAGGACGTAAGCACAGTAGTCTAGAGAAGTGGTGAGCTCAGACCCCACGCGTCGAAAAGCTAATCCAGTTTACTTTGAGGTCGCCGCTTGTAAAGGGTCCGCCAAATACATTTTTTTTTTTTATTTTTGTAAATGTTATAAAAAAAACTACTGAATATTTTCTCAAATTTCTTTTTTTATTTGAAAGTACAATCCTTCCGGTTAATAATAGAAAACAATTTCATTCAAATGGCCATGCAGTAGCCTACACGATCGGTCCAATTTTTAAGCACATTATCGATTGTGTGCAGCTGTATTTCACCAATGGCTTTACGAATATTGTCCTTTAAAGCGTCAATTGTCTCTGGCTTGTTGGCGTAACACTTATCTTTGACGGCACCCCACAAATAATAGTCCAACGGTGTCAAATCGCAGCTCCGAGGTGGCCAAACGACATCAGCTCTGCGGCTGATAATGCGATCTTTAAAAACAGGACGCAAAACATTGAGTGTAACTTCGGCTGTGTGGCACGTAGCGTTGTCCTGTTGAAACCAAATGTTGCTAATATCCTCCTCTTCAATTTTTGTGAGCAAAAATTCGTTCAACATGGCCCAATAACGATCGCCATTGACTGTAACGGCCACTTCTTGCTCATTTTCGAAGAAAAATGTCCCAATTATGCCTCTGGACCAAAATCCGCACCAAACAGTGACTCGTCTTAGGTGTATCGGTTTTTCAATGTATGCGTGTGGGTTTTCTGTTTTCAATTTTGCTTGTTTGCTTGTTTACATACCTGCCAAGATCAAAATGAGCTTCATCTGAAAAGATGGTTTTTTTGGCAAAATCGGCATCTTCTGTAAATCGATCGCAGGCCTAGATTCCCAGCGTTGTTCAAGCGTATACACAACCATATTCGTTCAGCGGAAGGATAAAACTAATTATCTGTCAAATCAGATATGAGCTAAGTGTTACCATTCACGAAATAAGCACTAGTTGAAAAAACACGTTAGATGGCGGACCCTTTATTTCTGTGTACAAAGCACACCAATGCCGACTAGTGAAACATTTACAAATTTTTCGTTACTATTAGCTAGCGGCAATGCTTAAAATTAGAGAAAAATAACATTTTTAACTCTTTCACTTTTATAGCCATATTTCAACAGTTTTTTACCTTCAGAAAACGTTTACGATTATTTTAGAGTAATTATTGACATTATAAATTCGAATTCCAATTAATTTTTTGTTAATAAGACAGTCACTAATTAGAGGAAAATATTGTCAAAAATACTTACCTAAGCTCAATTTTTCTTAACATATAGAAAGGTGATAATATTTATAAATTTCATTTAGTTTTACATATTTTAATAAGTATATAACTACTTTTATTCTTAGTTATATAAGTATAAATACAAAAATTGCCGTCTACTGGTACATGCCGACCTTAGGTGCACTTACCCTATATTGCAATTTGTTGTATTTTATATTTGTAAATATGTACGTATATACGAGCAATTATATGTTTTTTGTATACAACTTAGATAAAAAAATACAATTTACCCATCTTTGTGATTTAAACAGCTGTTTCTTTTCTATTTTTTAATAAAATACACCTAATCTTCTTTGTACACTTTAGATACATTTCAAACGATATGGTGCAAAAAATGATGTTAACATAGAAATAAAAAACGTTTGACACTTATAATAAGATATACCTGAGCATTTTTGTACATAATATTTACGATCCAAACGATGCCATGCAAAAAAATCATGTTCACACAGGATTAGGTGTAAATTAAATAATATTGACAATTAAGAAACATGCACTAAACAAACCTTCTTAAATGTGTCTTGGGTACGGTCACATTAAGGAAAATATTTGACATAATCACTGTATATATAAAATTATTTGTTTGAAAAAAAATTTTTTTAATGTTTACATAAAAGGAAATGTTTTCGTAAAAAGTTAGTGATGGTTACGATTTTTTCGATCAATATTCACCCCAATGCAGTCGTACGTTAACATGCTGGCTTAGATAGAATTACTATTGCAAAAGGATCGCATTTTTATATTTTTTGCTTAACTGATTGTTATTCCATATTATTTCATAAATTTTTAAGACGTTTTCATTTAATAAAATAACAAATTTACTTTTATATTACTAATTGTACTGTCAATTTTTCCTCAATCTACTTTTTTTGTCATTTAAATATATGGCTACTCTATGTGGAAGCACAAGGAAATGAAACCAAATACAAAAAAAAATTCTTTCCTTTAAGAATTGTTGTTTAGTATTTTTTTTTTTTATTTTTATTTTTTTTACACGTCAGATATGGTTCACTTTTATGTTTTATGCTGTTTTTTAAGAGTTTTACGAAGCCGCACATACAGTGTAAAACATAAAATGCTTAAAGCTATCGTATTTTAAAAGACTGAAGTAAAAACTAAATTTTAAAAATGTTAGTAAAAACTGTTATTCAGATCAAAATATATTGTTTAAATGGTTTTTCAAAGTTGGTGAGTTTTTATCGATTTTGGTAGATTTTTGAAGACAATTGGATATTATTAAAATTTTTCAGTGGCAACACTGTCATTAAGTCTCTTTTTACTAATAGTGTCAATTTAGTAAATATTTTAAAAATTTCTCATGATATTTAAAGTTTGTAAAAGTTTGCTTAACACATATTTTTCTTAATTCTGTGATTTTAGTACTTTTATTTATTTCATTATTAAGACCTTCGTTTTAATACTTTATTTAAAATCTCATATTTTAAAAAAGTTTTGAATAAAGGTATAATAATAACCACAAACAAATATTTATTTTTATTTTTCCTAGTTTAAATTTTTTCTGTTTTACAAACTAATTCATTTTAAAATATACTTCCTACCAAATTAATAGATTCACAAAGCTAATATTCTTTTTTCATGATTAAAATTAATTTACAACTTCCATCTTCGCATTGCTACTACCGGTTACTTAAAAAAAGATGCATATGGCAATACCCTATGAACTATCGCTGACAATGAATGTGAATCAAGGCAAACGTCAAATAGTCAAGAAATGTCAACAAAAGTGTCACAAAGTATTTTTCTATGGGAAGAGATTCTCTTCTCGTCAGTCGTCAGTCAGAATTGAAATCTTCCAGCTGAGAAGGCTGAAGATTTGTCGTGCATTAAATTCTCTTTTCTTGGTTGTTATTAAAACGAAAATTAACAAAATTTCCAGTGTCTTGTTTTGCTAAAACATTACAATGGCCATTATAAGAATATTGCAATCCCAGGTGAGTTGGCTCTTTAAAATCAGAATTATTAGGCGATTAATTCGTACACGCATATGCAATTATCAATAAGTTTAAACTTAAATGTTTATGTGATTATGTGTACTGTTTTGGAACAATACGAAATTAGTTCTTTTTTGTTTTTTTTTTTTTATCAATTTTCCAACAACATTTAAAGTAGTTTCGTGCAAAGTATTTTCAAATGGTTGTGCAATTAATATTTAAAACCCAAAAGGAAAAATTTCGTTTGCATAAAAACGTTCTAACCTCAAACGGTTGTTATCTAACCATAATATAAAGTATTCAGTCGTCCATTTCTCGTTCTAAGACAATAGACTTTATCGTTGACATTTCATTAACATCTTATGGTGCTGCTGTTGCATTGTATTATGTGGTGAACAGGTGGGGTGCAAAGTGTAGTTTATTAATATCTAGAATTGTTATCTTATTTATATGATTACGCTCCTTCTGGGTAAACAGAGTTATAAATCAAAATTATATTGAAACCGATGATCACCATTAAAACTTCGAGAACAGTACCATATCATTCATTATAATGCATTAAATAAGCATTTATTATTGTTTTTTTGTTTGGAGCTGTATTTTGTTGTTGCCAAAAATATATAGTATTTAATTTTAAACAATTAATTGAAAATGTATTTTATTTTTATTTACTATTAAAAATATACTTGGCAACATAAAATAAAAAAAATTTAATTCTAAACAAACTTTACCGGTAGTTGTTCATAAATTACATATGTACATAGTATGGTTGTAATACATGCTAATATTCATTCGGTGAATCCCTCAAAAACGGTTGTTGTATATTATATGTAAGGTGTGCTTCAAAATGATAAGGTTACCTTAATATTTGCTCAATTCATCCAAACTATAAAATGTTATGTATGGTCACCTTATTCAAAAAAATTCTACGTTCAAATAAGTCAATAATAAGCCGGTTTTGCTCTTAGAGATGTACCCTTATGTTATGTTTATTTAAATTTATGTAAATAAGTGCAAAATTCAATGTCAAAATGATAAGGTCAGTGCAATTAAGCAATTAATCAATCAGAAGATATCACATTTGTTTTTTTTTTTTTTGCAATAATTTACACTTCATGAGCAGGGATTGATGAGCATGGACTTCATGAGCAGGGATTGATTATGCGTGGAGTGGCGAAAAAACTGTGACGATCTTTGTGTGTTGTGCAAAATTTTTTAAAAAGTCATGAAAATTATGCTAAATTAAAAGGCACGTGTCGTGCAAAGGTCCTGAATGCTCGTGAAACTCGGCTAATTTCACGAAAGACCCTGAATTCCATGAAAAGTGCGGTAACAATAAAAGAGAAATTGAAATTACAAGCTTCAAAACTTATTCGAGCAAAATTCCCTGTCTGACTAAGCAGCATAAGATTAAGCGTAAGAAGTTTGCGAAAAACAACATAGCAACTAATTGGCATCAGATAAACATTTATTTTTTAAAGCTTATGGACCAGATGGTTTCAATTGCTATTGGTGGGATTTAAGAAAGGAATTCTTGTTTTTTTTCAAACGGTATTTCGGCGGTGGCGGTTAGATGGTTTGTGTTGCTTTTATCTCACATGGTACCCTGGAACTCTACTTTCCTTCCACTCGAATGGATAGTTTAGAGTACCAGGGCATTGTCTGAACGTTTGCTGCCTTATTTGGCCCAAAATGCTGACAAAACTTTCACCTTTCAGCAAGATAACGCAGCAATTCAAACCAGACAATGGTTGAGGTGCCCAATATTAAAGAACTTGATTGGCCAGCACGTTCCCCCGACTTAAACGCCATGGAAAATTTGTGGGGACTGCTTGTGCGTAATGTTTATGCAGACAACAAACAGTACCGGACAAAAGATTAATTAAAAGTGGCAATCTGCAACAGCTGGCGAGAAATCCGCTCCAACGTTCTGGACAATTTAGTAAGTGCGTTGCCGTATTTTTAAGATAATAGAAGGAAATGGGAACTGCATAAATTAAATATAATTGATTAATGCTTAGTTTAAATAAAAGTTTGGATAAATCAATCACTGACCTTATCATTTTGACGCATTGAATTTTGCACTTATTTACACTTACTTATTTAAATAAACATAATATAATGTTACATCTCTAAAAGTGAAAACGGCTTATTATTCACTTATTTGAACGTAGAATTTTTTTAATAAAGTGACCATACGTAGCATTTTATAGTTTGGATGAATTGAGCAAATATTTAGGTGACCTTATCATTTTGAAGCACACCTTATATACCGCTATTATTTGGCCCATTATCACTTATATGGCGATAGCTTAGTATAGAGAGGCTTAGGAAGCTGCCACCATAAATAAGTTAGCCAGGGTACAGAGATTCGATATAACTGGTGCAATGGAAACGCCCAACAGCGGCTTTGGAGGTCATGATTGGTTTGACGCCGCTTCACATCTATGTGATGAGGGTGGCGGTATGTTCGGCTATAAAGTTTTTTGCCAAGATGTCCCGGAATCTGTCGAGGAGTCTGTCTTTCTAGGATGGTCGGAGAACTATCTTTGGTCCTAGATGTCCTGCCTTTGGATCTGTGCTTTGCAAGGTGATTCAGGGTAGAATTCCGGGTTGGGATTGTTGGTCTATTGGGGGCTTAGTCCCGAGTGAGTTTGATATAAATTGGTGTTACAATGGCTCCAAAAAAACGACTGTGTCGGTGCTGATTGACATGAACTCACCAGAGATTGTCGATCCTATGGAGGAGATCGCTGATTGTCTTCCAGGCTGAGAACAGGGTCATTGCCGTATGTGTGGCGAGCAACCTGGATGGTGGGCTCAAGGTTAAGACCATTTATATATTCTAAAAGAATGGCGATCACGGATGTGGATGTTTGTAGACTTGCTCACATAAAACATATTGTGTGAATGCGGAGTTTTTGTAAGGCTTAGATGATGACATAAGGTCTCATTGGTAGACATATCCTCCATTAGGGTTTCTGGTCTGCTGATGTTTGTTAGGAAGGCAATAGATCTGCTAAATAAACTAGATCGGAAGGCGAACAATATATCCTAAGGGTCGTAGTGTCCTGCAAGAGTGCCTGGTCAGAATGATAACGATAATATTCTCACGCCTTGAAATCTACGAAAAAAAGCAGGAACCAGCCCCCAAATATTATTATAATAATTTTATCAAAAAATAATAGCAGTATTATTCTTATTTCTCAAAAAAGTTGAAGTAGTGCGCAAAATTTTGTGTTGAATAACTTAAAACGGTTAGTTGCATTTATCTTATTAAAAATTACATTCAGTTTTCAAGAATTTCGGGATTAGAATTTTACAATGGGTCGTTTTCTTGTTCCGAAGAAAAACGTGAAAACAAAAAGAAACTGATCTCGGATAGAAAAACCTACTTCCAAGTACGAAAAATTGTTGATTGTTTAAATAAATTGATACGAAATGCGATTATGTACAAATATAAAATCGAACCTCGTGGATATAAAAGCAGAACAACACCATTAATGGTGCAGCGCATTTCACTGCTAATAAAAAAACGCCATTTATGTCGACGGAAGAAGTCAAAAAGGGATTAAATCTGTCAGTTAGTACTGAAACTACATCCAAGAGACTTAAAGAAAACAACTTAATTAAAAGCTCACAGTCCAAAAAAGTTTCAATCTTAACAAATAACCATGTTGCTAAAAGCTTACAATTAGCAAAAAAGAAGAAACTACATTGGCTAATTGAAAAATGATGTAATATTTTATGGGAAAATAAACTCAACATAGTTTGATTTTAGTTTAAAGCGTTAGTGATCTTACTCAAGAAGACCTCCAAATTCTGAAATTAGCCCAAAATGAACTGCAAAGACCGTCTAACACGGCGGTTCTATTATTATGGCATGGCAATGCATTTCTTACTATCGTATAAATTTCGTCTTGGATGCATCAGAGCATATAAAAAATAGTAAAAAGTAATTTTGCCATATGAGTCAGAAGAAATGCTACTCATTTGGGTCATGTGAGAAGATAATGACTCAAAGCATACCAGTTAAAAAGCCAAAAACTGGTTTAAGAACTATAGAGCCACAGTAATGGACAATTTCCTGACCTGAACCATATCGAAAATTTATGAATAATTGTTAAGAGAACATGATGCTCAGCCATTATTTCTGACAAGGGCTATGCAACCAAGTACTAGTTATAATTTCGAATAATAATGCACAATGCTGTCTTAATAATAAACACTATCATTTTAAAAAATTTATTTTTTTTTATAGTGGAACGTAAGCGGTGCTATTATTTTGACATGCACTTTTCACATTTCTTAAAAAAAATTAAACATAAATTTAATTGTACCCATTTTGTCATATATATATATATATATATATATATATATATATATATATATATATATATATATATATATATATATGTGTATATATATATATATATATATATATATATATATATATATATCACTACTTGAAAAATGCATATTATTTATTAAAATAATAAATTTTTTGATTGAAATAATAAAAAACAAATAAAAAAATATTAAAAGACAAAATGGGTATATATATATATATATATATATATATATATATATATATATATATATATATATATATATATATATATATATATATATAAATTCACTTCAAAAAGAAAATTTATTTTTTTAATTTCAAGGTGATGTTAAACAAAATTAATTTTTATATATAAGTGGTTCTATTATTTTCGCAACAGTTGTACATACATACCCAAAAATTAATTTTGTTTAACATCACCTTGAAATTAAAAAAATAAATTTTCTTTTTGAAGTGAATTTTTTTCAATATGTATGAAGATCGTGAAAAAATTCAGAACAAAATCATCAAAGAAAAAAGAGGGAACCAAACACTATTTGTTAGCCCGCGAATAATTATATAGAACAAATTCCTTAAATTCTATACAACTTTAGGTAATAGGACATTAAAAACTGGACCATTTTTAAACACAATTGACCAAATTATTTTTCATAAATTCTTTATTAGATATGTAGTTATTTTGAGAAAGATTATTAGCAGTAAAATTCTAATCTGAATTAATTTTTTTGAACTAAATATTAAAAAAAAAAATAATAATTTAAATGAATAGTGTGCATAAAATTATATCTTCTTTACATACACTTAATAAAAATGTCATAACAGAATTGTTAAAAATTTTTCAAATTGTTCTTCTTTATTTGCCTATCGTTTTCCTAATTTAAACGAACCCATTTTACACGATCTGCCCTATTAAAAAAATATTCTCATTGTTTCACTAGTTCCGTAAATGAATCCTCTATTCCTGTCCTCGCTCAAGAGATTCCATATCCATCCATGTGGGATTTGCGCCTAACGAATTCTATTTTTTAAATTAATTTATTATAAAAACTTAATTTTACTTATAAAAATATTATAGCAAGATATGTAATTAATTTATTTACCAGAAATTAAAAATAGTTTTTCGTTTTTTGATAAATGGAAGCATTTTTTATATATGTATGTATATTACTGTATGAATATCAATTTGGATTTCTTCGAATGCACAATTTTATCAATTAATTGTATAATAATATTCAAATTCTATATATTGAATGCCTTAATTAATTTGTAGATCTGTTGTGTAATATATGCTAAAATAATTGAAGCAATGAAAATACAAATTTTCACACATCAACTACTTACAAAATAAAATAAAACGTTAAACAAAATAGGGTGCATTTTGATAACTATAACTAAGCTATCAATTGATGCAATAGTAAAAATGTATTTCTTCTAGGTAGGCAATTTTCAATACTCATATGACATATTTAAAAATAATTGCTTATATTTTATGGAAACATAAACAAAGTAAGGAGCAAAAGTGAGCACATGTTTATAAGTTCAACTATAAAGTTCCTGTAAAAATATAAATATGCAATAAAATAAAACGAAACTTTTCACTTTTATTAATTGCTAAATTCTTATAACAAATATTTTCAAATATTGAAATTAAAAATAATAATTTTTAATACTTTTTTTCACAGCTCTTTATTTATTTATTATTATTTTTTTTACGTTCTGATTGCATTTACTAGATAATCCAAAAACATTAGAGAAATGTGGTTATATTCGAATTCTAACCGTTGTTATAGTTCCAACATATTCCCCGAAATAAGGCAACTTCCCGTCCAAAAACATTATCTCTACTTACAATGATTTTGATAAAAAATTGTTCGGTTTTTTTTTTTTTTTTTTTTTTTGCCTCTAACAATAAAACAAAAACTACAGCTTATCAACCATTTATCTTATTTTTCGTACCAAAATGTATGCGTTGTCAACTATGTTAAAATGTTGTTACAAAATGTAAACAAAAGCAAGGCAACTGATTAATTCGAATCTAGGTTTTGTTTATTTTTGAAACGATACAAAACCAACGGTTTCATGACACCAATTCATTTCAGAATCGATTTTCAGTCCTGCTAAATGAAAATTCAAAGTTGTTCTGGCACAATCGTGAATGTTTTTCTGATCTTGAATGCTTTTTTTGACTTGTAACACAAAATTTATTTAATTTATTTATTCTTATGACGTTTATACAATAAAAGTGTATATAGCTTTAATTACAGAGAGCTAAAACATTGTATGTTTTCGCTACACTAAAATTTGCACTTGTATAACTGAAGAAAATGATTTGTAATATTATAATTTAGTATCGAAAGAAATTTAAGCATAAAAACCTTATTTGAGCAAAAAATAAATAATGATAATAATAAAAACTATAACTAAATTTTTATCTATCAAAGACAATATATGCTTTTACTTGTATACTAACCATCTTTGGTCAAAATTATATTTAATTCATTATAATTTCTCATCAACCATTTCAATTTTGTTGATATGCAATCTTAGAGTTTAATAATGCCATGGAAGATTATATATCATTTTGGGGGTTTTGTTTTGTTCTATTTGTAGTTTTTTTATATAGGATTTTGCCATATTTGCCCATGTGGCAGCTCCATAGAACATTATGGAGTGATTATTATTTTAAGTATTATAATTTTATTTTCAGTACTAAATTTAGATTTTCTACTAATAAAAGGATATTATATATTCTTATGGTTTTATTAATCTTGTTCGTGGTATACGAAATGTGATATTTAAATTTAAATTTTGTATGTACTACTATTCTCAAATATTTCACTAGATACAAAATTTATTATTGTGCAAATATAGTAGGCATTTTTGTAGTTTAATCACTTAATCATTGTGTTATTAATGTCGAATATATATTTATTTTGTTATATATGGACTGATAAAACTTTAAAAATCATATACATTGTCTAATTAAGCTTGTTAAGTACGAATAAGCTTTGAAAAATGTAAAAATTTTCAAGTTAAATGCTTGAAGAAAAAGTGGTTACGTGTTTGATTTGCAACATTCAAAATCAAATTGAATAATTGTATTGATAGTGTGCATACATAATTTAAAACGTATATTTACTTTAAGCTTTTTTTGTAGCATGTATTTATTTATTGTGTGTTGAATTCAATTAGGGCAAGTGATGATGTTCGTTATTATTTAGAAAATATTATTGATTATCTCTCCCATAAAATTTATTTCTTAAAATATTGTTTAAACATATCTTACTTTCTTTCTGGAAATACCAAAGATATCGACCACGTTCCATAAATTAATTTTGCAAAAATATCTTAAATGGCGTACATACAATTAATATTTGGCGATAATAAAATATTTGCATCTTACTGATAACAATTTCATTTTTAACGTACACACAGACATATATATATAAATGATTGCAAAAACAAAATTTAAACGGAACAACAGCCATGTGACTTATTTTTTATTGTGCAGAAGCAAATATTTAACTATAGAATTTAACCACTGGCGTTTTCAGTAACAGCGCTTATTATTTATTTATTGAGGCTGATAAGATCAATATCTGAAGTTGTCGCAGACATGTCTACTTTAAAATACTACCTTAGAAATCAAGGCTATGTGTGAATGAATGAAATCTACTGGTATTAGAATATCAACTAAACGGTGCTGACTAAACTGAATTGTCGACAGCTTATTGGATTAATTAACAAGTTTATTCAAAAACTGTATGCTTGCTGATGAATGATATAGGCACATTCATTAACAAAAAAGACCAGAAAATTGTAGCAAAAAGTATTGAAATAAAAGTGGAAAAATAATAAAAAAAAAATGGGTCGCACACGAAATAGTGAAAATAATTGAAGACTCTCTTAAGTTGGAGACCTAGAAAACCGATTAAGTCAACATCTATAATTTAGAAAAGAAAAGGAATAAAATTGCAGTCAATTTCTCTTAACAGGTTCACTGACTTCATCTAAAAATATCATTCCCAACAAAGCCAAACAAAATCAATGTGAAAATTTCGAACAAAAATTTCAAAAATTTTATACAGTAAAAAGAATGTGTTTTTACGGAGGAAAATTTTACCCTTCACCACATATTACCATGGGTGGTACACATGGCAGCCAAGGTGTAACTTACCAAAAATAAAAAAGTGTTGAGCAAAATACATAATAATAAACAGTATTGAAGAAAATAATATCACCAAAATTGATACAGAATATATTTAATATCATGAACAAAGCTTCAAATAACATTTTCAATACGTAGTACAGGCATCACTCGGATAGCACGACTAATTGGTTCCGTGTTATTTGAAACATTCATATTATTTTGGAGATAAAATATGCCCTTATTTAAAATGTCAAGTAAATAACAAATCTAATAAAAACAAACCATAAAATTCACATACGTGGCTCAATTTCAAATTAATTAAAGTTCTTTATTAGGTAAGCTTGTACAAGGCAAATTAATTCATAATACTTTAGTTATTCCATGTCGTTTTATTATATATGTAAATATTCGTTTACTTTCAATTTTTATCCCTTCCTGGTAAGCATAAATAGCATCATAAATAAAATATACATATTTTTGAATATTAGTGAAAATAAACATAAATAAAAATGTTCTTTATAATACATAGTATACCGGACTTTAATTCCGTGATACTAAATAGAGAAGGTATGATGGGAGGGATCGTCATTTATACTAAAGAGAATATTGTCTACACAGATATACTAAAACTTTAGAATTCATTTAGATGATGTAAAAATAAAAAATAAGATATCTCTTATTGCGCCGCTCTCGACAATTGTCTTTAAGTTATCAAATTTATAGCCGAACTAGAAGTGTGAGACAAAAAAAGAAACAATTTTAGTAGAACATTGATATTTTAAAAATCAATAACGTACTTTGATATGCTATTACCGAATGGTAACAGAAATAACTTGTGAAGTAATAACCAAAATCGACAGCAAATAAAAAAACGCACAAACTTTAAATACTAATTAAAGTTGTGGAGCTTAGATGGCATAAGGTTTTCATAAACTTGAATTTAGATAGCGCCATTATAACAAAAAACCAAAAATATCTATAGTAAGTCCCATGTATAACAATGGATGTAAACGGACTATTAAAACTACAGATCTGCAGCAGTTCTACCGGTCATTGAAAAAAATTTTTGTCAAGAGATTATCGCTTTTCTTGGAACAGTATAGAATCATAAATAAAAAATTGCTTGATTTTCAAAAAGGGAACCACTTAAACAAACCATTAAGAAAATTTTCTAGCTACATTAGTCCCGGTTTCCATTATGAAATTATTTTAGCTAAACTGTCACTAATTTTCTTTTCAACTTTCATTCACGTCTACACAGCGATATTTTTTTATGAAATTTAAGATTTTCACAACATCAAAAGAGTGTACTCCATTTCATTTTTTTCTCTCCTATCACCAGTAAACAGACTTTCTGAAAGAAAAATTTCATAATTTAGACCCAATCTAAAGAACTGTTTGTCAAAATAAATACACTGTTTGCTTTCGTATATTGACATTAGCAAAGCCTATGACAATCTTAAGTTCGGTTATTTATTACAAATGATGGAGAGATGTGGTATTGGAGGAAAATACCACATTCATGCGCAAAACATACAGAGTCGAGATAAACAACAACATAAGCTTACGAAGCACAGTGTCGTGAGCTTGACCAAAATTGGTTAAGGTTGAGGTCAGTATCAACAGTGTATCAAGGATTCTTGTTGGAAGATACCATTAGCTTTGACTTGTCCTCGTTTAGAACAAAACCAATTTGTTCGCTAATTCCTTCTCCACTAATAACACACAGTGTTCTGCCAATAATATCAATATCATCCGTATAGGCGAGTAATGTGTCAGTCATATTCATCTTCCATTTTTCTCATCACCTTTTTAATAACTATGTTAAACAGTATACATACATATACAGTATACGCCTCTTTTCGTCTCGAATGGTTAAGAATATTTCTACCTATCTCCACTAAGGATTTAGTCGTATTGAAGATAAAATTTTATATTAATAAAACAGTACAAGTCCTAGTAGAACAGACCAATACTGTAGAACCATAATAGAATTATTTGAAGCTTAAAAATATTAGCAATTTGCGCGGACTGTAATTTTAAATGGAAGACGCATGTTTAGATGCTGCGTAAAAAAGTATGGAAAACCGTATACATGGTAAACGACATAACCTATTGCTCCATGTATAGTGTTTTAAAGGACTTGTTCTTTTATTTATATTTTTAATGTTGTCACATTTAAGTTATTCTTTTGCTGACAAGTCATATGTATGGCTTAGCAGATTTCTTTTGTAAATATAAAATATAAAAATTTAATTTTAATTACAAATTTATTAATTTATATCGTGATATATATTTGTATTGTCACAGGTTCGCAAAGCCGGTCAATATGGTTTTGATGTACAAGCCCGTCAATTCCATGCATCGTGTTACACCGCTTCCAAGGTGGCACTATCAAAATTCGACAGTGACGTGTATTTGCCGTACGAGAAATTGTCCAAAACTTTGGAAATTGTTAAGGGTCGTTTAAATCGTCCTTTAACTTTATCCGAGAAGATTTTGTATTCTCATTTGGATGATCCTAAAAATCAAGATATCGTTCGTGGAACCTCTTACTTGCGTTTGCGCCCCGATCGCGTTGCTATGCAAGATGCCACCGCTCAAATGGCTTTATTGCAATTCATTTCTTCCGGCTTAAAGAAAGTCGCCGTGCCCTCTACCGTTCACTGTGATCACTTGATCGAAGCTCAAGTAGGCGGTGTCAAGGATTTGGCCCGTGCTAAAGATTTAAATAAAGAAGTTTATAAATTTCTTGCCAGCGCATGTGCTAAGTACGGTTTAGGTTTCTGGAAACCAGGCAGTGGTATCATCCATCAAATTATTTTGGAAAATTATGCCTTTCCCGGATTGTTGATGATCGGTACTGATTCTCACACTCCCAATGGCGGTGGTCTTGGCGGTTTGTGCATTGGTGTAGGTGGTGCTGATGCTGTTGATGTAATGGCCAACATACCATGGGAATTAAAGTGTCCCAAAGTTATTGGTGTGCATTTGACTGGTAAGATCAGCGGCTGGACATCTCCTAAGGATGTCATCTTAAAGGTAGCTGATATTCTCACTGTCAAAGGTGGTACTGGTGCTATCATTGAATATCACGGCAATGGTGTTGACTCTATTTCTTGCACTGGTATGGCTACCATTTGCAATATGGGAGCTGAAATTGGTGCCACCACTTCAGTGTTTCCTTTCAATCAACGTATGGCTGCCTATTTGAAATCTACTGGTCGCTCTGCTATTGCCGATGAAGCCAAGAAATACCAATCAAAGATCTTGTCTGCTGATAGCAACTGTCAATATGATGAACTCATCGAAATTGATTTGAACAAATTGGAACCCCACGTTAATGGTCCATTCACACCCGATTTGGCTCATCCCATCAGCAAACTAGGCGAAAACTCCAAGAAGAACGGTTACCCGATGGACATTAAGGTTGGTTTGATCGGATCCTGTACCAACTCTTCATACGAGGATATGGGTCGCTGTGCCAGTATTGCTACAAACGCCATGAAACATGGTCTCAAATCAAAGATTCCCTTCAATGTAACTCCCGGCTCTGAACAGATCCGTGCTACTATTGAACGTGACGGTATTGCTGAAGTATTCGAAAAATTCGGTGGTACTGTTTTGGCCAACGCTTGCGGTCCCTGCATTGGTCAATGGGATCGTAAAGACATTAAGAAGGGCGACAAGAATACAATTGTCACATCCTACAACCGTAACTTCACTGGCCGTAATGATGCCAACCCTGCCACTCATGCCTTTGTAACCAGGTAAGATTATTTTAAAGCTATATAAAAATTGTGCTGCCTATTCTAAAGTTTCAGTTTCTACAAACTATTGTTTTTCTGTTAAATTTAGTAAAAATCAAAACGAAAAAATTAAACGAAATTTTATTTTAAAATATACTGATTACAGAAATTTTGATCAAAATACTGAGCAGACACCTTCAGCAAGTTTTAATATGCATCACACAAGAACGGAAACTAAATTAATTTATTATTTTCAGCCCTGAATTGGTAACGGCTCTCTCCATTGCTGGTCGTTTGGACTTTAACCCCCTTACCGACGAATTGACCGGTGCTGATGGCAAGAAATTCAAATTGGATGCTCCATTTGGTGACGAATTGCCCTCAAAAGGCTTTGATCCCGGCATGGACACTTATGATGCTCCTCCAGCTGTAAGTTGTAAATGACAATTGTCACGTTTTCATGAATTTCCTTTTAATTTAATTGTGATTGTAATTTTGCATTAGAGTGGCGAAAACGTTAAAGTCGATGTCGATCCCAAAAGCCAACGTTTACAATTATTGTCTCCCTTCGACAAATGGGACGGTAAGGACTACGTTGACTTAACTGTCCTCATCAAGGTAAAAGGCAAATGTACTACCGATCACATTTCCGCTGCTGGTCCCTGGTTGAAATACCGTGGTCATTTGGACAACATCTCCAACAATATGTTTATTGGTGCCACCAATTATGAGAATAATGAAATGAATAAGATCAAAAACCAACGTACCGGCGAATGGGGCGGTGTGCCCGATGTTGCACGTGACTACAAAGCCAATAACATTAGATGGGTAGCTGTTGGCGATGAAAACTACGGCGAGGGTTCATCTCGCGAACATGCCGCTTTGGAACCCCGTCATTTGGGTGGCCGTGCTATCATTGTCAAATCTTTTGCCCGTATCCATGAAACCAATTTGAAGAAACAAGGTCTTTTGCCATTGACTTTCGACAACCCTGCTGATTACGATAAGGTAAACATAAGTTTTGTAAAATAACATATAAAATGTTGATACCTAATACTCACTTTCGTTTTTGATGCTCTTGTTTTTCTAGATTCAACCAACTAGCAAAATCTCTTTGTTGGGTCTTGCTAACTTGGCCCCTGGTAAACAAGTCGATTGTGAAATCAAGAATGGCAACAAAGTTGAAAAGATCAAATTAAATCACACCATGAACGAACAACAAATTGAATGGTTCAGAGCAGGCAGTGCCCTCAACCGCATGAAGGAAATTTCTGGCAACTAAATTGGAAAATATACTGCATGTGTTTGATTTAGTTTTCAATTGTACTAACTTTTAATGTTCTGTTCTGTTTGTCCTGCCTTACCCGCCACTTTATATATATATATTTTTTTCTCTTTTTTTATTATTTTAAGTAAAAATGTAGTTAGTTTTGTGATTGAATTAATTTACATCACAATGTAATTATGTTGTTTCAATTTATGTTTAAAGATCGAAATTCGATATCAGTTATGGATACAAAACAATATATTTATATATTAACGATATTGTATTTTATTTAAAATTTTACTATTCATACTTGTAATTTATTACTATAAAATGCAAAAATTAACCAGATGCAACTCAAAATCAATTAGGAAACACTCATACCACAACATATAAGAATACTTAAAAAAATTTGTATTAAATAAAGAAAAAAAGTTAACTTAATTCAGCTTTAAAATTAAGAAGAAAAACACACATTTAAATGTATTTTTTTTCGTTTCTTTTATTTAAACCGATTCCAACAAAGTAAAGTGTTGCCAGGATGGACTTATTGTCCACGGCGATAAAGTAACATAGTGTTGGTGAATAATAATTACATACAATAATTAATGCGTGAATATTTATTATATAAATACGTAGTTCAGATTATCCGTTTTAATAAAAAATTCGTTAGAAAATAATTTATCTTTTTTGGTTTTGATTAATTTTAACATCATGGTGGGACCTTTTGGTAATAAATTTCAAAGCGTAGCAAATTTAACATAGGCAAACACCCGATACACATTAAACAAAGGCGACGCGGTAAGCATCAAAGCGGTGAACGGTAGAATGCCAAGTTTGACCAACAATTGGCTTATAACTGAGGGCTAATTGATCCTTTCAATGCACACACCGATTAACTTTGATAGTCACCCTTATTCTGGGTTTCGATTACGTCCCCGCATTCAATTACGTTTCGATCGAAAATTGGTATTCCAAAAAAAAAAAAAAAAAAAATAAATCGAAAGAAAAAGAAGACAATGATGTTTACAAAAGCATAGAAACGTATGAAGAGGGAACGGAAAAAATTAGCAAAATGTAAACAAAACTCAAAATGTAGTACATACGCACTTTTTGTTTGCCTTTTTCATGCAAAGAGACTTGCATAAACTTATACTTTTATAAACTTTTTTATATTTAATAATAATAAATAATATAGTAAAAAATTTTAGCCAAATAATATATTTTGGCCTAAAAAATAAAAATCAAAAGATTCTCCATCACAACTTTAACACCTTAGAAAAACGCAGTTATGATCGTAATGCAGAATACATACAATCGAAAGAAAATGAATGGAATTGTAACCAAATTTGTCAAACGGAGAAAATTTCGACTCGAATCGAAAAGCAGAATAGGGGTGAGTAATGTCAAACCTTGTATATAGTTTAGGGATATTATATTCAAAACAAATTTCCATATTAGTAAGTATTAACACTACTAAATGACAAAAATAGTTTAGCTTCATATAAATTTAAACAATTTTTGTATACCATATTCTCAACTTTTTGTTTTATGGAGTTAATCAATTTGTGCCTTGAGTGGCTCAAGTATAAAAATGCCATCGTCAAGAGATATTTTTTAAGCTACTAAGCTAAAATCGTATTCGTATTTATAAAAGGCAGGGACTGACACCTGAATGGGTATATATATATATATATATATATACCATATTCATATATATATATGTATATATATATATATATATATATATACATATATATATATATATATATACATATATATATACATATATATATACATATATGTATATGTATATATATATATGTATATATATATATATGTATATATATATGTATATGTATATATATATATATATATGTATATATATATATATGTATATATATATATATGTATATATATATATATATATCGGTATATATATATATATATATATCGGTATATACATATATATATATATATATACCGATATTTATATAGATACCGATATATGTATATATATATATACCGATATATATATCTATATCGGTATCTATATATATATCGGTATATATATATATATATATATATATATATATATATATATATATATACCGATATATATATATACCGATATATATATATATATGTACATATATATATATATATACATATATATATATACCAATATATACCGATATATATATATATACCGATTCATGTTTCATTCCCTGCCTTTTATAAATACGAATACTGGCCTCTCAGGCCAGTAGTGACTGTGTGGGTTCCACCGAGAGAACGGGCGGTCTCAATACTAGCTAATCAGAATGCTGCCATGGATACAGGCCAGTGGAAAATGGCTACATCTTTGATCTATAAGGGAAATGGGGCATGGATTTCGGTTCGCTATTAATAAAGCGTCCCTGGAGTTCATCGATAGAGCTAAGGGTAAGGTGAATTTCGGTTTAGGCAGTGTCAGGTTTAGGTATGCTAAAGGTGACAAGGCCCAGGAGACTGCTGGTGGTGCAGATAAGCCAGCACCACAGTGAAGCAGCCTCAACCGAACTCTCCTTACTCCTTGGTCGTGAGAAGGTAGACGTGGCTCTCATCCAAGAATCATGGATTGCTGGCATTAAGGTTCGCTGATTAAGAGTCATGGGCTACAAGCTGTATATGCCAAGCACATTTGATAAGGTAAGGTTTTGCATTCCAGCTAGGAATGACTTACATCTAACCCTCTTAAATTCTTTCAGTAATGGAGATCTGACGGCTGTTGAGGGTGGAGGTTATTGGACGGTGGCAGGTTTCTTTTGCCTTCCACTTATCTGCCCTACGAGGCGACGGATTTGCCAGGCGCTGAAGTGGCAGCTCTGGTTGTGTCTGCCATGCCACGGGTTATAGACACTCTGCCATTTTGGGAGGACTTGACTGGGGTACGCATTTAGTGACCTGTGCTGGTTCAACGGACCATAAGGTCAGGGAATACGACTTCGGCTTATGCCCTGTGCAGGAGTACCTTTGCGTAGCTCTTGGATGTGTGCAGCGTTAAACTGTGCTGAGTTCCGGGGCATGCTGGTGTAATGGGAAAGGAGATTGCAGATGAACTGGCAAGAGCGGGCGCATCTTGTGGTGTAGAACAGGCAGATGCGTCGGTGAAACCACCGCTTGGTTTCTTTGGGAGCTTAATTGATAGCTGGGCCCGTCGTAGAGTCGAGGAGTCGTGGAGGAGCAGAGGAGACTGTAGGGTCTCCAGGCTGCTGTGGCCGCGATCTGACCGCTCAAGGACGGAATGGGTCCTCAATCTGAGAAGAGAATCCCTTAGGATTCTGATAGACTTTGCAACTGGGCACTGCGCTCTGAGGTCGAGGACTGGGATTTGGGAAGCAGGCACCCTTATTTTCTGCCGAGTTTGCGGCGATACAGGGGAGCCGGAGACTGCGAAGACTGTCACTGCCCGGCTCTTTATAGGCGCAGGCTCAGGTTGTTTAGCCGGGGCTCTTTCGAGGGCCTTGGTGACATTGCGTCGGCCAGCGACCTGGAGGCCTTTCTGTCAGGTTTCAGCTGGCTCCTTAGGTGATGCCTGGTCCTCTTTGGGCATCTATCTCTTTTTTCTGTATGCCTCTTCTGACCCTCTTCTTCTTCTTCTCATATTTTCTTCTCTGTCCTTCCTCTCTATTTGTTTTATAATTCTTCTCTTCTTCTTATCAGTTGAAAGGTTATTTCCACAATGAACCACTGTGGTCTCTGAGTGGGGTACTTTCGGTACCGCCTTTCCTTCCTACCTATCTACCTATATATATATATTTTATTTATATACTATATATATATATATATATATATATATATATATATATATATATATATATAATATATATATATATATAATATATACTTATATGTAATATATATATTATATATAATATATATATATATATATATATATATATATATATATATATATATATATATGTACATATATACGAGTATATAATTTTTATTTATATGTCTATATCTTTAAAACGGTAATAGTAAGAGTTTCTAAATTCGGCCCAATTAACTTTGTGGTCAATAAAAATCATCAGGCAAAATTTTGGCAGAATTGGATAAGTGGAAGTGGCATCTCCCTTACAAAGTAAATACTGATTTTTGTATATCTTTGGAGCGGTAATAGTGAAAGGTTCTGAACTTGGACTAAGTAACTTCTTCGTCAATACACAGCATTAGTCGAAAGATCAAAGAAATTGATTAAGTGGGCGCAGCACCTCCAATAAAATGTAAATATGAATTTTTGTATATCTAGAGAACGGTTAAAATGGTAGTTTCTGAACTTGGTCTATATGACTTGGTAGTCAATACATATCATTCTTAATTTTAACACATTCCTTTAAATTTGTTGAGGAATACATTTCATAGGTATAAAACATAAAAGGCTCCAGCAAGGCGGGAAGGGTTACTCTGCTTAAAATATAATAAAAACTAAATAATAATTTAAATAAAAAAATATCAATTAGAAAATAAAAAGAACATATATATATATATATATATATATATATATATATATAGATGCAACAATGTATATATATATATATATATATGTATATATATATATATATATATATATATATATATATATATATATATATATATATACCATATACATATATATATGTATATATATATATACATATATATACATATATATATATACATACATATACATATATATATACATATATATATACATATATATATATATATATATATGTATATATATATGTATATATATATATGTATATATATATGTATATGTATATATATATATATGTATATATGTATATATATATATATATATATATCGTTATATATGTATATCGGTATATATATATATATATATATATATATATATATCGGTATATATATATATATATATATATATATATATATATATATATATATATATATCGGTATATACATATATATATATATATACCGATATATATAGATACCGCTATATGTATATATATGTATACCGATATATATATATATATATATCGGTATATATATATATATATATATATATATATATATATATCGGTATATATATATATATATATATCGGTATATATATATATATATATATATATATATATATATATATACCGATATACATATATATATATATATATATATATATACCGATATATACCGATATATATATATATACCGATTCAGGTTTCAGTCCCTGCCTTTTATAAATACGAATACGATTTTAGCTTATATATATATATATACCGATATATATATATATATATATATATATATATACCGATATATATATATATATATATATATATATATATATATATATATATATATACCGATATATATATTTATACATATATATATATATACATATATATATATATACATATATATATATATATATACCAATATATACCGATATATATATATATATATATATATATATATATATATATATATATATACCGATTCAGGTTTCAGTCCCTGCCTTTTATAAATACGAATACTGTCCTCTCAGGCCAGTAGTGACTGTGTGGGTTCCACCGAGAGAACGGGCGGTCTCAATACTAGCTAATCAGAATGCTGCCATGGATACAGGCCAGTGGAAAATGGCTACATCTTTGATCTATAAGGGAAATGGGGCATGGATTTCGGTTCGCTATTAATAAAGCGTCCCTGGAGTTCATCGATAGAGCTAAGGGTAAGGTGAATTTCGGTTTAGGCAGTGTCAGGTTTAGGTATGCTAAAGGTGACAAGGCCCAGGAGACTGCTGGTGGTGCAGATAAGCCAGCACCACAGTGAAGCAGCCTCAACCGAACTCTCCTTACTCCTTGGCCGTGAGAAGGTAGACGTGGCTCTCATCCAAGAATCATGGATTGCTGGCATTAAGGTTCGCGGATTAAGAGTCATGGGCTACAAGCTGTATATGCCAAGCACATTTGATAAGGTAAGGTTTTGCATTCCAGCTAGGAATGACTTACATCTAACCCTCTTAAATTCTTTCAGTAATGGAGATCTGACGGCTGTTGAGGGTGGAGGTTATTGGACGGTGGCAGGTTTCTTTTGCCTTCCGCTTATCTGCCCTACGAGGCGACGGATTTGCCAGGCGCTGAATTGGCAGCTTTGGTTGTGTCTGCCATGCCACGGGTTATAGACACTCTGCCATTTTGGGAGGACTTGACTGGGGTACGCATTTAGTGACCTGTGCTGGTTCAACGGACCATAAGGTCAGGGAATACGACTTCGGCTTATGCCCTGTGCAGGAGTACCTTTGCGTCGCTCTTGGATGTGTGCAGCGTTAAACTGTGCTGGGTTCCGGGGCATGCTGGTGTAATGGGAAAGGAGATTGCAGATGAACTGGCAAGAGCGGGCGCATCTTGTGGTGTAGAACAGGCAGATGCGTCGGTGAAACCACCGCTTGGTTTCTTTGAGAGCTTAATTGATAGCAGAGCCCGTCGTAGAGTCGAGGAGTCGTGGAGGAGCAGAGGAGACTGTAGGGTCTCCAGGCTGCTGTGGCCGCGATCTGACCGTTCAAGGACGGAATGGGTCCTCAATCTGAGAAGAGAATCCCTTAGGATTCTGATAGACTTTGCGACTGGGCACTGCGCTCTGAGGTCGAGGACTGGGATTTGGGAAGCAGGCACCCTTATTTTCTGCCGAGTTTGCGGCGATACAGGGGAGCCGGAGACTGCGAAGACTGTCACTGCCCGGCTCTTTATAGGCGCAGGCTCAGGTTGTTTAGCCGGGGCTCTTTCGAGAGCCTTGGTGATATTGCGTCGGCCAGCGACCTGGAGGCCTTTCTGTCAGGTTTCAGCTGGCTCCTTAGGTGATGCCTGGTCCTCTTTGGGCATCTATTTCTTTTTTCTGTATGCCTCTTCTGACCCTCTTCTTCTTCTTCTCATATTTTCTTCTCTGTCCTTCCTCTCTATTTGTTTTATAATTCTTCTCTTCTTCTTATCAGTTGAAAGGTTCTTTCCACAATGAACCACTGTGGTCTCTGAGTGGGGTACTTTCGGTACCGCCTTTCCTTCCTACCTACCTACCTATATATATATATTTTATTTATATACTATATATAGATATATATATATATATATATATATATATATATATATATATATATATATATATATATATATATATAATATATAATATATATATAATATATACATATATGTAATATATATATTATATATATTATATATACATATACATATATATATATATATATATATATATATATATATATATATATATATGTACATATATACGAGTATATAATTTTTATTTATATGTCTATATCTTTAAAACGGTAATAGTAAGAGTTTCTAAATTCGGCCCAATTAACTTTGTGGTCAATAAAAATCATCAGGCAAAATTTTGGCAGAATTGGATAAGTGGAAGTGGCATCTCTCTTACAAAGTAAATACTGATTTTTGTATATCTTTGGAGCGGTAATATTGAAAGGTTCTGAACTTGGACTAAGTAACTTCTTCGTCAATACACAGCATTAGTCGAAAGATCAAAGAAATTGATTAAGTGGGCGCAGCACCTCCAATAAAATGTAAATATGAATTTTTGTATATCTAGAGAACGGTTAAAATGGTAGTTTCTGAACTTGGTCTATATGACTTGGTAGTCAATACATATCATTCTTAATTTTAACACATTCCTTTAAATTTGTTGAGGAATACATTTCATAGATATAAAACATAAAAGGCTCCAGCAAAGCGGGAAGGGTTACTCTGCTTAAAATATAATAAAAACTAAATAATAATTTAAATAAAAAAATATCAATTAGAAAATAAAAAGAACATATATATATATATATATATATATATATATATATATATATAGATGCAACAATGTATATATATATATATATATATATATATATATATATATATATATATATATATATATATATATATACATTGTGCATTTTTATTTAATTTGATCTATTAAGTTAATTAAGAGTTCCACATTCATTTTTCCATTTTTATTTTTTGTCACGCAAAAACTAACTCAAAATTAGAATAATTATAATTCATTTCGCTCATCACATGACTACACAATTCTATTTCATGATTTCGCTCATGCGTGGTCTCCGTCTTATGCTATGTTCGCACGACAACGTTTTTTCGTCATTCGTTCTCTCATTCATTATACAACCCCCAATTATGAGCTTAATTACATAAATTTCCATACAAAATTTTAAGAGAGCATTACTCAAATTATAAGTAATTCCATTTCTATTACCCTGTGTATTACTTTAAAATCAGTGCCATCTCTAATTTTTATAAAACTTAGATCATATGAGTTTGCCATACTCTTAATTTAAATGTTTAACATTGGAAATTTATTAAATTGACCTCCCTAAAGTATGCTGTCAAATACATAAAATAAACAAAACATAAAATAAACGAAATAAAGACAGCAAACGTGTGCGATCGGGAGAATCCAAATAAGTAATACAAATAGAGAACGAAGTAATGCGAAGTCTCGTGCATATATAGCATTTATTAATTTATCTTTCATGTTTACAGAAAAGTACTAAAAATTTCTTTACTATGTATTTTAAGGGCAATAATACTTGTGCTCGGTGGATAATTTTAACAATATTGTCCCTATGACATTTTCATCGGTGAATCTTCGTCAAAATATCAGTATTAAGTCATATTTTTATGAAATTATCATAAATAAAAAGTTTCGTTGATGAATTCTCGTGAATTATGTAAGGCAACATCATACTAAAAAAAAATCTAAAAGTTAGCGACATTCTGCGAAGTGAGCGACTTCATGCTGAAATTTAGCGACATTGTCTGTTATGAGTCGACTTCATGCTGAAATTTTGCGGCAATGTCTGTTATGAGTCCACTACTTGCCGAACGATGCAGGATTTTGTCTGCTACACCTCCTCATTAATGAGTAAAGTACAATGATTGTTGATGATATCGTCTGTTAGGACGCCTGCATATTCAACTTTTGCCATCTATGACAATTTGGTCAATTACTTTAAAAAGTCATGTATGACACCAAATGAAATTTATCATCAGTCATCGATGTTTTACCATTGTCATCGTTTGCGACGTTGATTCACTATTGGGTGTACAATACCTTAGTATGTATTTATGTATGTGTTTTATACGACGATCATAGTTATCAAAAACGGGTAATCTTTTCGGTTTTTGGGATATATTTTTGAAAACCTTTCACGATTTTCCCCCATATTCATAGAAAAATAAAATGTATTCAGAATAAATTTAATTAAAATTTTGTACGAAAATTAAAAAAAATAAACTGCATTTCAAACTAGTTTTAAATTTTATGAATATGGGTGATAAAAATCACAAAAAATAAAATGTATTTAAAATCTATGTATTTTAAGAAAATTTGAAATAAAATACATTTTAAACGCATTTTAAATTTTATGAATATGTGATTTATATTTAAGGAATTTTAAATACCAGATAAAGTGGTTTTTTAATTTATGTTTTACATTAGAATACAGATTACGAGAAATTCTCTGCTAATAACACAGAATAAGGTAAAAATAAAAATAGAATTTGAGTTTACGACAAGTCTTAACAAATTTTACACACAAAACCATTACACAAACATTAAGATTTTGAAAACTTATTAGTCATAATTAAAATATTGTTTATAAAATGGTATTGTTAGAGCCGGATCGATACAGATAATATCGGGTAACGAGATGCGTTGCTGTAAATTTGGCACAATCATATGTTCGCATAGATTTGCCCACAAAGAACCATACTTACTTCTTATAGTGCTGCAGTTTAATTTTTGACGGGTTAAAACTTTTATCAAATAAATTAGATTGTCCTGACTATAGGCCTGCGAAAATGGACTATAACCCAAGCACATTTCGTACAAAATACAGCCTAATGACCAAATATCAGATTTATAATCATATTTTTCTCCACGCATAACTTCAGGAGCCATATAATACATTGTTCCAGCTCTGTCACCAGACGTTTTATTTGGTGTATGTATTAGAGAAATACCGAAATCAGCTATCTTAATATGATTTCTATAGTCGATCAACAAATTAGCAGGCTTAAGATCACGATGAAATACACGACGTATGTGCAAGTATTCAAGACCCATTAAAATGTCACAAAAATAACTTAAAATATCGCCATTCGAAAAACCAACGGAACGCGCTCGATGAATAGCATCCAGAAGTGTACCATGTGGGGCATACTCCATAATTAAATTCACAGTACCGGCATGAACAAAGGAACCAATAAATTCTATAATATTCGGATGATGAACTTGTGATACTATATAAACCTGGAAGAAGATTACAATTGTTCATGTTACATATTTAAATATATTTTTTCTTATAACGTATACATACTTCTTCCATAATCATTTTCATACTTTGTTTTGGATTTTGTACAATTATACGTTTTACACAAACCAATTTGTTATTTCGATTCTTGCAAAGAAATACACGCCCAAAGGCGCCAGCTCCCAATAATTTTATAGGTTTCAGTGATGGCTCTCCCAAATCCATTTTGTTCGCCTTAATATTATAAATTTAACGGAACACAATATTCGTCTTTTCTTTTAGCTTACTTATGAACACTGTCATTTAAATTAGTTTATGCCTGATGTGAGGTTATGTACGCATAACGGTTGTTTTCAGTATTAACAAATCGCAGAATAAAATTTATTCCATGGCGCACTTAATAAGGTACATGCGAGTCAACATATGCTCATTGTTTGTTTACATTTTTAAGCTGTCAAAGTTTGTTTACTTTTGAGAGTTCCGATCTTCAAATTTAGATATCTCTGTAACCGTTAAAGATATCAAGCTAATTTAGAGGTAAATTAATCAACTTTTAATTTTAACAAAATCATTTTAATATCACAAATAAGCCTAGCGCAGAATGACTAGTTTTTTATAGCAAAAAAAAGTTTTACACTTACTTTAAGTTCTCCAAAGTACTTTTTAAGTAAGACCTAGATCAGTTTGTGCCAAACTGGTTAATTTTGCCTTTTCTGAGGATATTGAATTTATTTGTGTTAGGGCGCGTATTCACGGAAAGTCAATATCTGTCACCTGTTCTTATATCCCTCCTTCTTCTGATTTCTGTGTCTATGAGGCTCATTTTGATCTGATTTCTAGAGTTAGGCATTTAATGGCGCCTGATGTGAATAGTAGTCCTTGGCGACTTTAATCTTCCGCATGTCTCCTGGAATTTTTCACCTGAAATTGGCTCCTTAATTCCATTTCTTCATGGGGAAATCCTGCTCGCTATGCCTAATCTTGGTCTTTTCCAGGTGAATGATGTATTGAAATCAATTGGTAGGATTTTAGTACTTATATTCATTGAGGACCCGAGTATTTCTTCTTTATTTCATATAGATTATATATCTACCCCCAGGCACGTGCTGTTTTTGCTAAGTTTAATCATTATTGCTATACGGAGTACTTGAACAGAGTAAGGTCAAACTTTGGTACTAACCCGAGGTCCGTCTTCTGATTATTTTGAAATTTCAAATATGTTTGCCGACTTCTTTCAGTCTACGTATAGATAATTCGATTTCGTCTAAGATTCGGGAGGAGTTTTTTCGTATCCCTATTCTGTGGGAAGTGTGTCAATTTCTAATATTTATGAATTTGATGTTGTCTTTTCTTGTGCCTTTGTCTGGGCTGAAATCTACTCACTTTGCAGGGCCTCATGGGGTTCCTGTTTTAAGCGGTCCTTTGACATTTATCTTTAATAAGTTTTTGGAGATAGGTCACTTTCCTTTTATTTGGAAAGGGTCGTGTATTATTCCCTTGCTTAAATCCGGCAGTAGATCGAATATATCGAATTAAAGTGGAATTGCTAAGCTCAGTACTATTCCTAGGTTAATGGAGAAGTTGGTGACTGATTATCTCTCTTTTCAGACGAGATCTATTATGTTACCCTTTCAGCATGGCTTTTTAAAGTATATGTGCCTTCTTGAGGGTTTTTATGGGCTTTTTCGCTTGATGATATTTATACTGGTTTTAATAATGCTTTTGATAGAGTTGATCATAGGATATTGTTTCATAAATTGGCACTGATTGGTATTGCGGATAGACTTCTTCATTGGATAGACTCTTATCTTTCTTTTAGGACTCAGAAAGTTTTGTCTCGGAATGTATTGTCTAAGACCGTGTATGTTTCTTCCGGAGTTCCACAGAATAGACATTTGACTCCGCTTTTGTTCTTGTTATTTCTTAACGATCTTCCTGAGGTATTTTCTGACTGCAGTGTTCTTATGTACGCTGATGATGTTAAATTATTTTATACTTCTAATGATGTTTTTGATCAGACTCTTCTGCAACGGAGTATTGATGTCTTCGTTGATTGGTGTCATATTGATTTGATTGAGTCCGTGTAGAAACAGTTTTTATTATTCTGCTTACGTGGCTTAGGGTGGAATTTTGTCGATTAAGTTCCTTCCGATGGGACCAGGTTGGGCCAAATTGAACTTCCCACATTGGAGCGTAGTTGAGCAGTTTTAGGTATTTGTTTTGTTTGCAACCTTGTTGCGGATGATATTGATTCTGCGATTTTACTTCTAACCCTGAATTTTACTACCCCTGTTAAATGTTCCAGCCACTATCGTCCTCTTGCATTGTACTTCTACAGGAAAAATTATGCAAATTCGTTTCCTTTCCGTAGATTTTACAATGACTACAATTTGCATTATAAGTTTATTGATTTTAAATGTGATGTTGGTAATATTAAACGTGGTTTGCTTTCTGACATTAATTTGTAAATTTTATAATTATCCATTTTCTTAACTGATTCATGTACATTTTTGTAAGTAATTGTTTTTATGTTCAGCTTGTGATTAAGTTTTTTAGCTGATTTCTGTTCTGGTTGCCATAACTTGTTTGCTTGTATCCGCCACAGTTTGAACTGTAGTGTATATGTGTCTCTACGACATCGATACGAACCATCCGCGGTCAGGTGAGAGCGGGTAAGTGGGTGGTGGGACCGTTCGATAAAAAAAACTATTTTTAATTTTGGTCGTATTTAGCATCCATAACAGTCACAAATCTTCTTCTCATGGAATGAACTAGATTATTGGTCATATAAGTGGTATATTTGAAAGCAGTTAATTTATTAACTGTCAAAAGAACTCTTTTAAAAACATTTGTAAAATGAAAAATTTAACATACCGTTGATCTCATGTAGAAAAACCCTAAATTGCATTTCTTCAAAATTGAGTTTTTAATGATTTCGATACATTTTACACAAATACACCTCGTCACACCCTCTCCTGTAAATTTGACTGTATATGAGGTAGGGCCTTTCTACATAAGACCTAGGATTGTGTATTGTATAATTTGTATAGTTTATTTAAATATCTCTACAATAAAATATTATAGACTAGCTAAAACCCGGCGTGCTACCTCCATCTTAATTATTATAAAATGCTATCTTAGTTACATTTTTGTCCCCTTTCGGTTAAAATCCAATTTTTTGTTCCTTCCAGAAAGACATTGTAAGTTTTGCTATTTAGCTATATACAGTCTTCAAACAAACACACATTCTCTTTGATATATAAGATACGTAAAACTTTAGGGCTCTCGCTGTCACAGTTCTGAAGATATTCTACAATTACCGTTTACTTTCTATAGGGTTAATTTTCGCTATAATCATGTTCCACCCAATATTTTTCTATTGGTTTTTTTAGTAAGAGATTGGGATAAAATTTAATCGCAATCAGTGTAATAGTATTCCAAAATTAATATTTTCTTTATATGGGGGTACCTCTCCACCTGATTATATCTGACCTACATTTATTCCAGTAAATTAGTTTCATAAAAAAGTGATTGGAACAAAATTTTAAGACTGTCGCTATAATAGTTTTTAAAATATACTATAACTGAAATTTGTTTCGTATGGAGAATACCTCTCCCACTTATTATATCCGCCATACATTTTTTCCAATAAATCAGTTTCATATGAAAGTAATTTGGGCAAAGTTTTGTGACTCTGGCTGATATAGTTCTTTAGATATGCCATTATTATTATTTCGTTTGCATGGGGGATACCTCTCTCCCTATCGAAAAAAAATGTAACCTATGTCTCCTTCGAGGCATACAGAACTCAGTGAAAATTTCAAGAAATTCGGTTCACACATCTATACATACATACATACATACAAACAATAACATAAATTGCGTTACAAATAAAATAAACACCGCTTTATTTCGTTGTTTTACAGTTTTATTTATTTCACTATAACTTTTATACTGTTTGTCTGAATACAACACTTAATATTCGTCTATACAACACTTTTGTTTCAACTTTAACACATCTTTATTTATTGACAGCCTAACTATAACTGAACTGCGTAGGCAAAGCAGTCTCCTTATATACTTAATTGTATACAGTTTACAAAGTTCCGGAAATGTCTCAAATGGTCTCATATCCTCTATCCGTTAATTTTAAACATGTAAGAGATGATATAATCGGCAGTGCTGCCAGATACACAAATAAGTACGGAGTTAACAGGGTGACACATCACTTGAACATGAATTTATATACAGTTTGTCAAATATATGTTTTCAAAGTGGAAAGAAAAATGTAATTCTTATTATTTTTGTTTGAGAATTCCAACAACAAATTTTTACCAAGTTTGTTTTTTTGCACACATTCCTTTACTATACGCGTTAAGGACTAAGAGACGTCATAACATTTAAAAAAAAAAACCAACGGATTACTTTTTTATGAATGTTATCTTATGTAATAGACGTCACATAGTGTTAAGCAATAAAAAATTGGTCAAATATGCAACAAATTACTGTATATTTAAATAAAATCATTTCGGGAACATGAGTCTCAAAATATTGGGATGATTTCATTGTAAGAAATGTAAATCAATTAGAAAATTCGCTGATTTGTTCTCAGGACTGTGTACAATATCATATTCCGCGCTGAGAAAGTAGGAAGTATTGAATTAATAAATCACAAATAAGATTTATGATTATAATCATTATCTTGGTAATATGTATTTAAAAATATTCGTATTTTGCGGGTCAATAAAACCATACACTGGAGTTGGATCAATTTATCAAAAAACTGGAAAAATTTATCGATTTATTTATAAAGATGTGTTGGAAAACGTAATATTACCCTATACAGAAGAAAATATGCGTCTGGTTTAGGTTTTACAACATGATAATGACTCAAAACATGCTTAGAAACTTGTAAAAGAATGGTGGGGTAATTCAAAAGTAAGAGTTCACGAGTAGCCTTGACATTAGCCCTTTTGGAAAACTATGGAGCATCATAAAGCACGAAAAATGGAATTCTAAGAAGAACGAACACGCCATTTTTAATCATATCTGAGAGGTGTGGTGCACCATTTCTAAATATCAAGCTGAGGGCTGTCATCATGCCGCCACCATTAAAAAAAGGGTTTCACTACGACTACTAATTTTATTTTAAAGTTCTGTAACAGAAACATAAAAGTTGCTCTAGTTTTGACCAGTCACCTTTAAGACTTGTTATTTTCAAAATAAAATATCTTATAGAAAAAACAAATCGCACACTAAATCATAAACAGTCACAACTGAAATTTTCAAATGTTCAGGAGGAGCAAAAAACTGTTTTTAAAACATTGCACTGTGGGGCAGGATTAAACCATTTTTGGAATCAATTACGCCGCTGAGACTAGGCATAAGATATTGGAGAGATATCTTCGCCACCGCTTACGTTGAAATTCACCTTTACAGATTATGAAAGAAACAGACATTTTGCTAAACAGGCATTTGAGCTAAATCGGAAAAATGGAACCGCCACACGGGGGTTATTCCTGGAACTTATTGATCAAGGTGGTATTTATTTTGTATTAAGTCGACATTTATCCTGGCTATTTTTGCTGAAATTTTGTACTGCCTAAAAAAATACTCTGAAAGTACATTTGCTTTGGCTGATCTATATGTAATCTAAAAGTTTTTAAGACTCTTTTTGAATACATTTTTAATTATCTTCTACAATTTTCTTGAGAAATACACAAATATTCCTCAAGGCTACTTAAACGAAATATATATTAATTAAAAGGTCTGTTTCTGTTTTTCCCAAATCCGCTAAGGAACTTAAAATTGGATAATATTCTAAATAATTATAAGCTTATAAGTTTATGGCCTTCAGATTGGTTTGTTATGTTGCAACTACGGCGTTAAAAAAGACTCATTTTGAACTGAACCTTTAGTTGGTTATGTTCAAGCCACAAGGGGTAAAAAACAGTATTTTGCTACTTAAAGAAGACAGATTCTCAAACGAAACTTTTGTGTTCGTTAGAGATTTTATCTGTGAATTTATTTATGGAAAAAAAGCAACTTTGATAAATTTTGGGTTGTGACTGTTCATGACTTAGTGTGCGAAATGATAATTTTTTTATACACGGTGGCTACAAGCCAAACTTGGACACTATAATAAATTGATTTTGTTGATAAAAATCAAGCGAATAAGAAAAAGTTAAGGAAAACTTTTGTTTGATTTTTTATTATATGCATATTAAGATATTAAGAATAGAAAACAGAATTAAAATTCAGTAGTTGTAAGTAGAAATAAACTAGACTTCAATTTATTAAAAGAGTTACACATTCAAAACTCGGACGGCTACATAAATGTCTGACAATATTACTTATTGTTATAAAATTAATATTTTGTGCGCAAACCCTTGTTTTTTATAACCATTTGGAGTCTCTTGGGAATAGATTCGACCAATTTTTGGTATTTTTTTAACATTCTTCTAATAAAACCCTTCTTAGCTCAGATTTGCTAGAAAACGACTTGCTGAACTTTTTTATTGAGATAATCCCACAAATTATCAATAGGATTTATGCCGGGGCTCTTAGGTGGTGTTCCCATGACGTGTGGCACATTATATGGCAGCCAAGATCTTACTTTGTGGGCCTTGTGTTTGTGGTCGTTATCTTGGTAAAAGTACCAACCGTTATCCAGAGCAAGCTTATCCACACTTTTTGTCAAGTTTTTTGATAGTGTCAATAAAATGCAAAGTTGCTGGACCTGATGCAGAAAATGAGCCCCAGACAAGCACTGAACCACCCCCATGCTTTTGTCGATTTTAAGTTATTCAAACGTTGTTCCTGATTTTGTTTCCTCCATACTATTGGTTTAACATCCGACCCAAGTATGTTAAATTTGCTTTCCAAAAAGAAAAACATTTTATCTGGTACTCTTTGGTTTGATTGCGCTTACTAATAAGACGTTTTTCTCTAGCTCTTCTACCATTAAGACCAACTCTGTAAATCAAGTTTCTTATTGTTGATGGCCTTGCTTTCTTATCAAGGTCACTTTCAACAATGGAGCAAGTTTTGGAGCACTTTTATTTTTCTGACAAAAAAACGTTCTTCTGTCTCAGAAAATATTTTCTTGTGGGCATGTTTTGGTCTATTTTGCACAGTTTTATTGACTTTGAAACGTTTTATTATGTCGTGACTTCTGCCAACAATTTTTAAAATTTCGCGAACACTTTTTCCTTTTCTTGCATGCTCAATAATAAGCTTTCTTACTTCGATACTAGTTTGTCCCCGTTGGCTAGCCTTCTTGATTTTAAAGGCCATATGTTTGCCAAAACTTCGTTGTGTAATATCAACTGCTTTAGTTATGGTCACCAGTGTATACATAACTACATATACCTATTTTTTTAAATGAAAAAATCTAATCTAACCGGTTTTTTTCGAAGTACTCGAAAACCAGTTTTTTACATAGTCTAAATTTAACTAAAAATTAATACTTATTGTGCGCCAATAATAAACCGCCTAGAAGAAATATTAAAATAAGGCAAATTTGGCAGCTGCCAGTTGGTTGGATTATTTGACAATTCTAATTAGAACATAAAATCGATAATATTGGATTCTATGGCACCAAAATCATTTATTGTCGATTTGAATTTTGATTCTGACAACAACCAGATTCTGTAACACCCTCGATTATGAATATAAAGCGGAATATGTATTAATGAAATTCTAAAATATTTGTAAGTTTTATTTAGGAATTATTTTTGATTTCCTACTTTTAAGAAATAAATTGTTGGAATATTTTCCATTGTATTGTCATGCATTTTATAACACACAATCTGCTTGAATATATTTTCAGGGGCTCCGAATGAACTCTCTAAATTGTGAGTAGCCCACATAAGCTGCACTTTTAGTTGAAGTAGTAGACAAAGTTGGCCAATGAAAAAGTAAATTATTACTAGTAAATTATTATTTTTTTAATTTTAGATATTTATTAGTTCTTCATTCATTATTATTTATTATATTTAAAAATAGTTTATATTTACTTTATGCTTTATGTATACCATATATGTATATTTTTATTATTATTTGTTTTTGTTTAAAATGCAGCACATTTACCATGTTTTTCATAATCATGTTTATATTAATTTTGTAATCACTGTCATCATTTATATTTTTCTTTAATTTTTTTTCAATATTTTTAAACGTGTATCTATATACATATGCATATTTACGCATATAAATTTTCTTTTTTAATGTTTATGTATATTATATTATATTATGTATGTATATATATATATATATATATATATATATATATATATATATATATATATATATACATATATATATATATATATATATATATATATATATATATATATATATATATATATATATATTAGTAAATATATTTAAATCCTTTTATTTTATAATTTTATTTATTTATAATAAACTTTCAAGACGCTTTATAACAATATAATTTCGTTAATTTCACATTTAAATCATATTTTCTCTTTTCATTTAAGTGTAGCTTTATATTCTATATTTTTTTATTTTAGAGAGTATGTGTTTGTGTAATTTTTTGTTTATAGAATTATATTCTTTTAATATTATAATTTATAAATTTTATAACCAGACTTTTTATTTTTATAGATATATTCAATTATTATACAAAATATTCATAAACTAAAAAAATTAAACAAATTGGCCAGGAAAAAGAATCTAAGGCTAAAATACATTACACAAACAATAAAATTAGTTTTGGTTTTTTTTTTACTCGAATAGATAAAAGGACGTACATAAAAACAAAATTCTTTTAAAGTTGCGATTATTTGAATTATATTTAGGAATTGAAGATATTCGCTTTTAATAATTGTAGTAAAATTCGCCATTTTTGTTATCTCATTTTCTATATTTAAAGTATGGAAAGAAATAAAATTTTGTTTTTTGTTTTTTAATTTAAAAAAATTTAATGCATCATTTTCATTACTCTATTACTATTATTATTATTTTCTTTGGAAAAATAATAAACTTATAGAGATATTATTAATGGATGTTGCTGTTTTGAAAGTTTATTGTTTTTCCAAATGCGGGTAGCAAATGTTTAAAATAAGAAAACATTTGAATTTGTTGGAACGTGGTTGATTGCTTTATAATTTGGTAATTCTTTTTATTTTTCTCTATAAATTTTTCAACACTTTTCTAATTATAGGGTTGCATTGGATTATAAATTTTATCAGATTATTATTATTTTATATCATCAACATCTGATGTTTTTTAAAGGTTGAAAATGTTGTGGCGGTGGTAGCGGCAACGGCTGTAGCTGCTGCGAGGGTATAGATCATACGTTGTTGATGTAATCATTCCCACTCAGTGGTACCCGGTGGTTTTGAAGTCAAATCATAAAGAACTCGCGAGATTCCATCTAATTTTGAAATTTGTTGCACCATATTACGTAGCACCTGATAAAAACAAATATATTAAATTGCCTCAATACATACAATAATTATATAAACACTCACATTTAATGGCAATTGTTCAGATCCTGGAATAGCCGGAACTCCGGTCATAAAGTCACTTGTTATAAATGGTCTCAAAACAATCGACCGACTGCATGAAGGTGCACGGTTAGTGGGATCTCTATCGAAGTGAACGGGTATTAAAACAACGGGCATTTGAGAAATTTTACGGTATAAACCAGCTTGCATTATAACCTGAAATTATGAATAAACAATTTGGCATTAGATACCTGCAGGGATTTTAATTACATATTTATATATATAAAAATAAGTCGTCCTATATTCGTCATTTTATAACTCGAGAAAAATTCAATCGATTTACAAACCAGTACATGCCTTGGAAAGTTTTTCTTTCACTGATTGTCATTAAAAAATCAGTCGTGGTCACGCCCATAGAAATATTTATTTGTCTATGCCTTAAAAATAATATGAGAAAGAGTCTCTAAATTTAGTTCAAATAGGTTCGTAGTCAACACAAATCATCAGTTAAAAAATGGACAGATTTGGACAAGAGGGCGTGATACCTCCACATCTAATTAAGTTACAATTCGGGATATCATATTAATAGAACTTTATAAAAAGCATATTGGTCTTATCGTAAAATGATTTAATAATTAAAAAAATAAATAATAATAATTGATATGGAATTTAAACAAATGGATTGTGGAGCTATACTATTTTCTTTAAATCTTTTGGAAACACAAACGAAAAGAAAAATACTTCAAGAGTAAAACGGGTAAACATTACTTATAATAAAACTTACCTCGTTGGCTATAAAATCGGCTTGTCTTAACTGTTTTATAACATAATTGTTAAGGGTTGTATGGGTAATGTCTGTTATTTGATATTGAACCGGTTCGCCGAAAACATAGCAAATGCGATTAACATTATGTAAAATGCGAGGAATTAATTTGGCTAAGAATAACATATCATCCCAATTTGGTTCATGAGAGCTAGAGAGACCAACTACATAACTATAGGTACGTGCATCACCTACAAAAGAACAATTAATATATGTGTTTAAACAAAAAAGTTTAATTAAATTTTACCCTGAACACCAACAGAACGTATAGGCAATACAGTAGCTTGGATTTGGGAATTTGAAGAAATTCGAATAAGTTCTTTTTGTTCAGTTTCCGAGGTGGCACCAGTTACACGATTTATCAATGCATGATTCTTTTCTAATTTATTCTTGTAATCGACTATAACTCGAGCGATGACCTTCGAAATAAATATTATTAATTGACATTCTATGATAATTATTTAAGTTAAGGAAGACCTACTTGAGTTTCTGAATAATCCTTTTCAATAAAAGGTTCTTCAGCACATAATATACGTATGGCTAAGCCTGGACCAGGAAATGGTTGTCTTGCAACTAATTCAGCAGGTAAACCTAAATCACTTCCCAACTCCCTGACTTCATCCTTATGAAAATCACTTAAGGGTTCAACTACACGACCAGCATTACGAAGTTCTCTGCAAAAAGCTTACAAAATTTTAGAAATAAATCAATTAATATCAAAAAAAGAAGAATCTACCTTATCAAATCAGTGTCATTATGATGTGTTTTAATGGTGTCTGCTTTCTTACTGACCGAACTTGAAGCAGACTCAATTAAATCTGGTCTTAATGTACCTTGTGCCAGCATAACTTCTTCAGGTTTTAGTTTCATTTCTGCTACAATATCATTTGTTATATTGACAAATATATCACCAATAATTTTACGTTTCTCTTCAGGATTTATAGTCTGACATAGCATAGGTGTTTCAACTATAGAAAATTGACCAGGTCTTTTAATTTGTGTTGTTCCTTTTAAGAAAGTATAAGCCTCTTTGCGTACAATCAAATCAATACCAATGTCACGTAAAGATTTTTCTACTTTTTCGCTTTCATCTTTACGCATAAAACCATTATCAACGTGAACAGCAATGATTTGACTAGGATGTAAGGCATGACGCAATAAGGCAGCACATACAGTCGAATCTACTCCACCACTTACGAGTAACTAATATGTAAAGCATATATTCCGCATTATTATTTCGCACGATATTATAAACAGAGTCTTAATTAGTACGACTTACCAACACTTTATTATTTCCCACTTTTTCTTTAATATATTTAACACATTCCTCCTTCCGACTACCCATAGTAAAGTTAGGTGCTAAACTGCAAATATTGAATAGGAAATTTTGTAGCATTTGTTTACCGCATACGGTTAGATCAACCTCCGGATGGAATTGTACACCATATATTTGCATGTTTTCATTATAAATGGCAGTTATAATATTACTAGAAGATCTTCCACCAACTTTTAATTTATCCCCAATACGTTCCACACTATCACCATGTGTCAAAAGTACAGTTTGAGTTCGATTTAAACAGCTAAAAGTAAATCAAAATAAAATTAAAATAAATTAACAAAAAACCAACGTATTTAAATAAAAAATATAAATTATTTAAACGAATCTGTTAAACCACGTGTAGTCCAATTTGATAAACTTAACAATATTGGAATGTTCATAGTTTTTTTTTAATCTTGAAGGATTGTATCGGCATTTATTAAATATTAAAAACATAAACACTTTCTTTTCCTTCGTATATTAACCGTTATAACTACAGATTCGTAGTATAACATCGAAAGTTAAATGATAAGTGAATTATAATAACCAAAGAAAATCTTTGGATCATTTATAATAAGAAAAGTACTAACTTAAATAGTGGGCAAGATGTCTCGACTTCAATAGTTGTCTGACCATCTTCTCGTATATTTTTCCTTTGAACAGTGCCGCCAAATTCTTTGTTAATCATTTGCATTCCATAACATATACCCAAGATAGGGATTTTTAATTTGAATATATCAGGATCATAACTTGGAGCATCTTCGGCATAAACGGAATTGGGTCCACCGGATATAATTATGCCACGATAACCATTAGTACGTAAAGAAGCTGCTGAAGTTTCCAATGGTAAAATATCTGATTCAACCAAAAGCTCACGTACTTTACGATCAATTACCTTAAAGAACAAAATATTTACTGTGAACATACCGAGCATATTGAATAAAATTAATCCATATAATTATAATACCTTTCCATATTGTGATCCAGCATCTAAAATAGCAACTTTATCATGGCGTAAACCATTTTCCGAGGATAGAAATTTAGTCGATGCACTCATGTCGTCTTTATTGTTGCAGCACTAAATGAAAAATCAAAGCAATAATAATAAATAATATTTATATCAAAGCATTTGATTTTTGTTTAAATATTAAGAGTTTATAAAATTGCATTTTTATTTAATTTTCTACTGCAAATCTATTTGAATTTTTTTATAGAAACCCTATTTCATTTTGATATAAAATTGAATACTCTACTTAACTGATGAAAAATTGATATTTTCTCGAAAAGAAAAGCTTATACAATTCCGAAAAATGTTCGAAATAAAAAATCAATAAGAATTTTCATTTAAATTTTGGAAATCATAATAGCACTGCATATATTATTTACAAGTTACAAATTTTATATCAATGAATGTTTATGGAACAGTTTAGTTTGTTGCACTCGAAATAAATACAAACCGGCAATACTTTGAGGAACACCCTAAGGAACATTCAACATACAAACAGCAAATAAAAAAGACATTAAAATAGGGTCACAGGTCAATTGAGATAACTCAACATGGACGTTGTTAATTATAATTTTTATAGCCACCATATAACTTCACTTTATTTCACATTAAACACGTTCGTTGAAGATAAATGAATTGGTACTTTATTCAAAAAAAAAAATTAAAATTAAAATAGTACTACTACGCCCACTAGTAATTATTTTTGATTTTTAAATATTTTTTTATACACACATAGTTGGTTGTTATACTCTATGTATGACAATGATTTAACGCACGGAAACTACAAATTATTGTTTTTCCACCATTAAACACAATTTACTTTTCCAATCGGAGTCTTTTTTCTTTTGTGTGACTATTAGACCAAAGATTTAAAAGAAAATTATTTTGCTTTAAAAGAAAAACCAAAAATAAATGTCATCTGTAGATATAATAAATTTGAAAGCGAGTGTATGCAATTGTATATAAGAAATATTGGAAGAAATTTTATGTCTCTTTGTTTTTGCTGAATTTTGCACTTTTTTATTATTATTTTTAGTATTTTTATGGCATTCGACTTCTGACCGTAATATGATAATAATGAAAAATTCATACAAATCATATGAGTGGGTCAAAACAGCAAATAGACAATATTTAGGGGCAAATAGACGGGAGAACAGACAGGTATATTGATAAAACATAGTAAAGAATATAGTAATATGCTTGTTGTTGTTGTAGCAGTTGCAGTAGAAATAATATAACAAAAGTGAATGACGTAAGGTTAAGAGAAAAAGAGAAAAAATTCAACCAAATAATAAGCAATGGAAGTGTAAACCAACATCATCACTGTAAATGGTAGAAAGTTGTAAAAAATTGGGGAGAAATGCCAAAATATAAAGGAACTTATGTAGAAAACAGACGACAAAGAAAAATAAAAACAAACAATAAAATGTGGTAAATAAAACTCAAAATAAACAAACAATGATAAAAGTATTATTTCAACAATGTTTGTTTTAAAAACAAATATGCAATTACACCAGTCAAACAATAGCTCCAAAAAAGACATTAGAAAAGTAATAGATACATATACATAGAAATAATAGATACCTATAGTATGGTGCAATAATGCGCCAATGTCATAACCAAATATCAAAGAGTACTAAAAAATAGATCGTTTATTTAAAAACAAAAAAACTTTTTTATTAAATTAAGACATATTTCATTAGTACTTAAAATATATTTAAACATTATTATTAACTTTAAAGTAATATTAGTAAAACAAGCTTTTGCGCAATACATTAACTGCTGCATGCGATTTGGCATTGAATCATAAAATTCTAAAACATATTCCAATGGAATTGAATGCCATACTTTTTGCACTCGCTCCCAGAGTTGAATAATTCCATTTAGGGGGGTATGAACAGTTGGCAAGCTGTTGTTTAAGGTAAACCCAGCAATTTTCAATTGTATTCAAGTCCGAGCTTGGACTAGCCACTGCATAACTTTAAAGTCTTAGTTGATTATCCAATTCTTTACAATTTTCGCCGTATGCTTTGAGTCATTATTATGCTGAAAGATGACCCTACTAGTCTTCCTGCATATTTTTCAGTGCAGGTGGAAGGTTATTGGAAAGAATACGTAAATAAACCTCTTTGAGCATCGTTACGTCAATTTTTACAAGTGGTCCAACTCCATTTGGCATTATACACCCCCAGACCATTAAAGAGCCACCGCCATGTTTTATAGTTGTTTGCACTTGAGATGGATTTGATGGGTCAAGTCCTTTTTCCCAATACCAATCTCGTCCATCGGATTGAAACCAGTTTATTGTAGTTTCATTGGACCAAAGAATCTAAAATAAACCGGTTCTCACATTCTGACATTCAGATACGAACGAATTCTTATTCCAACAAACGAGTTTTTGACTATTTGGAATTCTCTCATTCGATTACGGATAAAATAAAACGAACTTTCAAATAATGTCTTTCAATAACGAACAATAATTCGGACGTAAGCGTACGACTTTTAACTCGAAAGCAAGGAAACATGCGAAGTAAAGTTTTTACGTAAGAAGTTGGAAATTTATTTAAGAAAAATTTATAAATTTAGTAATTTCAGGTCAAAAGTCGTAAAAATAATTCAATGTAAAAGGAAGTACTTGGGAACCTTATTGCAAAGCAGAGATTTAGCAAAATAAATTAAGCCAATTAGTTGCAAAGGAATGGCAAGGGCTAACCAACATTGGTCCACCAACAAAAGATTTCAAGTTGGGGCGCAAGGTGACATACAAAGAAATTTTTTTTTCTAATTTTTAGTAATAACTTTTTATTAGGTATCAAGAATAAAAACAGGTGGTGGGCCGAATGAAGAGCGAGTTTTTTTTTGCAAGTAGTGGACAAATATTAACTGCATCAGGTTTAGAAGTCGGTACCGAAGGTCTAAAAGCATTTACAAGTTTTTGATCGCTTTTGCCGACAGAAAAAATGGAATATTTCAATATAATTAAAAAAAAAACCAAACAAGAAAACTGTTATTCTAATCTTTCCGGGGCTTAAACCTGTGCTGTTTCTCATCTTTCTAAGTACTTTACTACACCATGCCACCTACTTATTTTTTAATTTCATTTGTTTATTTTCTGTCTACAATCAATTTCATAATTTTTTGTATATTTTATCAAGTGTTGTAAAACAATTTATTCTCTTATCTTTTTACAACACCTAAGCTATAATTCTATTCATTTCGTACCGAGTAACATCATTAGAGAATTTTACGATATCGAAATTTGATTTCGATCACGTATGCCAGAATTAGGCTCAGGTCCGGGTTCGGGCTAATCAAAGCAGGTTCAGGTTCGGTTCAGTGTTCAGGTTGGGTTCAAAATTTCAAAAAGTACAAGTTAGACTTTGTTTTTTCCAACTCCATTTATAATATTAACGACTTTCTTTTTCTTACATCTAATCCTGTCTACTCTTTTGCAGATGACAGCAACATTTGTCATTCATATTCTTTTGATCGTAGCCCGAGTCCTTTGGAGATTGAGGCGAAAAGGCGTAATATGAACGACACGCTTATAAGCGACATGGCGAAAATATCTGACTGGGGTCGCACGAACATGGTCGACTTTAATGCTCGCAAGAACCAATGTTGTTTTCTGTTTGTTGTTCACCATGATAATTTACTGTGACGTTCGTTGGAACGATCACATATTATGAGTGTAGAAAGAAGCATTCAACTGACTCGGTTTTTCAAGACAGTGGAAGAACTACTTCACACCTTCTAATCTCCTTAATATTTGCAAGACCTCCATTCGACCCAAATTGGAATACAACTCTCATGTATGGGCCGGTGTTTCAAAGTCTATTTTGGAGCATATCGACGGTGCATAGGAGGGCGAAGGTTCTATTAATGACGGTATGGTAGCCAACTCTAGCAATTCATTAGAATATCATCGAAATGTGTTTTATTGTTCTATCTGTACTATAACGGAATGTGTTCTGACGAAATTAAGAAACTAACCCCTAGTAATCACATATTCTTATGTAGTACCCGTATTTCTGAGCGCATCTCTTTGTAGTTGATTGTCCAGTGAATCGCACAACACATTACAGGGAGAATTCGTTCTTTGGTCGCACTGTTTACTTGTGGAATTTAAATTGAACGTCTATAAACACTACTATCCTTCCAACAACCTATTTTCTTAGTAACAGCACAATGAGTTGGATGAGTACGGGTTATCGCCTGAGTGCTGGTCTCAAGAGAAAAAAGTGCTTTAATAGCATGAAATTAATTTTTCACAAAAATTTTGTTTTAATTTTATAATGAATATACTTTTTAATATTTCTTTTTTAAAATTTGTTCTTTATGACTACAAAATAAATTACAAGACTAAAAGGCCTTCTAGACGCTTACTTGCGTAGCAGGTACTGCGAATATAATCAAAAGGGCTTGATACAATTATGACATTCCCATTTAATGGTGCCCCCAATATAATAAAATGTTTTTTCCAAGTCTTGAATATCTTTCATACATCACATATTGATTGCAATTTAATTTTTAAATAAGCTATCGATCGAAACGATGGCATTTACATTCGAAGAATTTGATTTAAATATTTCCTTCTTTTTTAGAATTTATTCTAGCAAAGGAGGATTTCCCTTTCTACTCTATTTAGTGAAAAGATGGTTCGCTGGTTAATTCTTCGTTACAATTAATCAGTAATTTATTTTTGTTTATATTTTTTTTATGAACAATATGAACTAAGTTTCTGTAGACGGTATAGTACATTTTTAACACGGTAAAGCATGGTGGCGGTAATACTGTTGTTTAGGGGTAATTTACCTACTATGGTGTTGGGTCACTATGTAGCCTACAGAGCAACAGTACTTAAACAAATGAGTATATCGATTTAGACAGAGTTCTTAAGCTGTTTGGCAGAGAAACTTATGAAAGAATAATTCAAGTGTTAGCAAACTGGCATTTTTTACCACTTTGAAACAGTATTTAAAAAAAGTTTATTAATTTGATGAAAATCCTATGATTTTTTATTACCAAAAAGGTTAATAACTTTTGCAAATATAAACCGATTTTAACAAGTAATGTTTCTTTTTTTTTGTGCAAAAAAGAGTTTTTCATAGAAAAAAATTTAATTATTGCCGAATTTGAAAATTTACAGAAAAAAAATAAAAAACACATTGGAATCTTTTGATAAAACCTTTTCTAATTTCTTGAAATATACATTTTATTTATGCCTTTGTTTAAAATTTTAAAATCGGTGTTAATTGTGTAAGCTAGAGGTACAAAAGTTCTACGTTCTAACCTAAAACCGTATTTCAGTGTTTCAAAATTTATAAAAATGATCTTTTAAAATTGTTTTTCTTTAAAAATGGTTTACAAAGCTCTAAAATCTCTAAATTTTTCTAGATTAAGCTTACACTTAGGGATTTCTACATTTTGTTAATAAATACGCTGTTTTTAAACATTGAAAAGCATATTAGAATGGTGTAGAGGAACTTCTAGCAGTTCCAAAAAGACTTGCTTCGCGATCATACGCAGTTAAGCTATAACTTAAATATATTTTAATAAAAGAATATTTAAATTAAATTAAATCGACATTATCTTTCATTTATAACATAATCACAACAATAGAACCAGTGTGACTTAACAACTCTATCTTTGTTCGTTCTACTAATGAAAATTGACTTCCCAGGGGCATTTCGTACTATAGTTTAATATTGTCTGACAAATTTTATAATTATTATGTTTACAACAAAATTAATTTATGTATACTTACAAAAAACATTTTTTCTAGTTTAAATGTTGATTTAATTAATGTTTAAATGACAATTTTTATCAAATGTTTTGCTTGTAGTATATTTTTATTTCACAAGAAAACTACTACATACCTACATATATAAAAAGAAACTTTATAAATAACGGTAAAACAGTGATCACCATTTGGGAAAGTCTATGTCATTGAGGAGACAACTGATGAAGAGTTGCAATAAAATGTATTAAAAATTTTCCTTTGCATGGTACTGTATAAAACAATGTATGATTTATTTGTACCATATTATATTATCCATACTTGTATTAACAATAATAATAGTAAAGGTGGTCACTTTATGTTATTTTTCAATATTTTAGAAAAAACATATATAAAGCTTAAATATATCAAAAACTTTTATTTTGTCTAACTGAATAACTTGCTTCTGAATATCATATTTTAAAAGAAGCTGATAAATCAAAAAATTCAAAAAACACACCTTAACCCTTCCAAGACAGCTCTCTGAAAAGTTTATGGATTAATGGTACCTAAGTGTACCACTCGTACCGAAAGGATTAAATACGTAAAAGGTGTCAAATAGAATATGTACTTGTCAAATATATATGTATGCGGAAAATGTACACAGGAGGATATAAAGGGTGGTCGAACCAACACGAAATATGTTAATTGTGATCCACAACAACTTAATTTGGCATTTCTTGGTTTTAGTGTTTGACAAGTTTAACCATGGTTAGATACGCAATTGAGCAGCGCGCTAAGATTGTTAAAGCCTTTTACGAAATGGGTGTTCAAATTAAAATGCATTTCGTGCACTTCGTGATTTTTTTGTCAGCATAATCGACCAAATGTGTCCACAATTGGGAGAATCGGGCGCAAAAATTTCAGCAGACTGGGTCTGTAGGAAATGTGGAAACAACTGTGCATGCTCGCACAGTTGGTTCTCGTCGTCGTGCCCAACTATTGAATGTCTTACGAACATCACTGATGGTCAAAAATTGAGGATATGGACCTGGACGATATGTGGTTCCAACAGTGGCGATGTTAATTGACTGCCAAGATCATATGATTTGACACCGTTGGACTTCTTTCTTTGGTGATATTTAAAAGAAAAAGGATACGTCAATAAGCCAAGAACAATTCAAGAGCTAAAAGGTGAAATAATTCGACAAATTAACGGCATTGAACTTCAATTATGCCTCAGAGTATTTGGACCGACGGATAGAGGTATGCCGCCGAAGTTGTGGCGAGCATTTGGCCAATATTTTGTTTCACATAGATTCTTTTATCATAATAAAAAATATTACAAGTCTCTAAAAATTTGTTGTTTTATTTACAATTAACATCGTGTGGTTTGTTTGGACCACCCTTTATATAGTTTTGTAAAGATTGTGACCAATTAAATACTAACAATTAATTCAAGTTTAATTCTCTTAATAATGTTTTAATTAATTAAATTGTGAATTGAAGCTTTATAAAAATATATTAAGACTTTAAATTAATAATTAATAATTCAATTAATAATAATTAAGTTCTAGTTTTTAAAAATTAAGAACGGGAAGCTCTGCTAAGCATTTTTCTAAATGCATACCAGTAATTGTAACTAATTTCGACAGAAATAGGTATATTTCATGGGCTGTGACGGTTATAAATAATATTAAAACTCACTTTTCTGTCAGAAAAAAAGTTTTAAAATTTGGTCATTTTTTTCGGTTTCAAATCACTTTACACTAACTTAACCCTTTCGATCCCAAAGATACTTATAAGCAACTTTATGTTTTATCAGTTTTATTTTAAACAATAGGGGCCAACTTATAATTTTAAGCAGTAAATAAGTTAATTGTAGTTCCTAAAATAGGAAAATCAACGAAAAATAACAGGTTTGATGCTATTGACTTAATTAAGATGTTTTATTTCTTGTTAACAATTTTTAACCCACAAAAATAAAATAAATATAATTTTTAAAAAATCATATATCTAAACATAAAATACGTAATCTTATTTATAAAAGATTAAATTTAAATAATAAATTAAAATTTATTAAAAAATTTTAAAGCTTCCACCATACGGGCATTTATAAGCAACCGTCAAACTATCTGTCTAACGAGCCCAGTAATTTGAAAATTTCTAACATTCTTAATAATAAGGCGGGGTCGAAAGGTTTAAGTGCAGAAAAGGCTCCTTAATTGGGTACCAGGGACGAATTTGAAAACCTTCGCCAGAGCATAAAAAATGAGGGTAGTAATTTTTGTTCTCCCAAAATTTAAAAATAGATTTTTCAATTGAAGAAAAAGTTCAATTCAATTGACGGGAAATAAATATTATATCTGAAGAAAAAATAAAACTCTAAAAATTAGTTTTTAAAAGAAAGATAAGCTTCAAAAACGATTTTTATTTTTGATGGTAAAATAAAACTCTGTTTTTAAAAGCTTTGATTGAACCTTTATTTTTTCATCGAAAAATAACGATTAAAATCTTATTGAGGATAGTTTTTCAAATATCACCACAGCTTCAGAAATATCACTCCAAGGCGATTAATTTGGTATATTAACATATATCGGGTGTTTTTTAAATGTTCATATCTTTGAGTTGGCAACACTGCTGTATTTGACAACCGATTTAACAGCTGATAATTGCGTTTTGTCTGACATTTCATTATGCAACGCTTGCAAATTGTTGAAATTGTTAATAAAACAATGGTTATGTTCGTTATTGTATGTATTGTGCACTTCGTCCGTTTGGCGTACATAATCATCTTTCAGATACATAATCGCCCTCCGGCCACTAAGGTCGTATAATTTAATTCCATTGGATTAATTTCTTTTGGATTATGTAAAGTCACTTTGCTACGTCGATAAACCAGAGGCAATCGAACATCTGGAAATCAGCATTCGTAGTTATTGGCGAAATATAGTCGCATATGTGGTGGCCACATGACCGAAATCATATTTAAGCATTAATGTTATACAATTTTCTATCCAACAAAGCCCGTTTCATTGATATTAGCTGTAGAACCGTAATCTTAGTCGAATCAACTAACATCGCCTTTATTTTCACATGCAGCTTTTTATCAAGTTGAACTCTTCTGTAATCCCTTCTGCCAGTGTTTTCTTCTTGTGAGCATTAATATTTCTTCAGTCAGTATTGTGTTTTTAGTTATAAAGCTCGTATTTGTCGATTCGACTAATAGTTAGTATTTATGTAACTATCAATCTTCGATTTTGTTATATTTATAATGAATTTAATTTTTTTGGAGACCGAAAATGAGTTTTAAAAAAGATTTAATTGATGAGATTAAGCAAATAAAAGCAAGATTTGAGGTTTTTGTCCCTATTAAAAGCATAAAATTACAAACTCAATATTCACGAAATGTGTGGTCTCCATACGTGGAGAACAGCGTACAACAAATTCTATTAAAAAATTAATATATATTTTTTTATATTTTCCTATAGTTTAGTTTATTTTCTTTAATATGATCTGAATTTGTGGATTTAAATATTATTTTTTTCTTACTTTTTTGTTAGTTAAAATAGTTAATGTCAACAGTGCCTCCTACAATATGTTCCTAATAAATATTTAAAAATATACTTATTCTTAAATAAAAAGGTAAATATTGTGTTTAATTTCTATTCAAAACAATATTAAAAAGCTATCATACTTTTAACAATACATTTGAGAGTTTGTGTATAGGCAGGGTCAAAATCAGTTATTAATGCATGTTAGTCATCTCGTCTAATGGTTAGTGTTTACGTATAAAAAAGGTTACGGATCTAGCAGGGCTACCAGATGAAATTTGCAGAAAATCGTATATTTTTCGATACATTTTAAAAATATCGTAATTTCAGTTTCGAAAAATCGCCAAAGAAAACGTAACGAAAAACAACCAAGATTTTAGTGTTTTCAATTTTAATTTACAGTATGTACATATATAGTACATTTTTAATGCGTGATTGACGCTACGTCCAAAAAGTACCTCATCTGCCAAATCGAATAAGATTTCGTTAGATAGTAATGTGAAATATGTAGTATAATATGCATTTCTTACACAATATTGTGCTAATTTTATTAAAAAATTCACATATTATTCTTGGATAATCTAAGTTTTTGTTGAGGTTATTTGGCAACCATATAGAGAGCTTAAATATTCTGTTCGCATTTTTTCTTGTTACACTACAATTACTTTATTCTGTTGCAGGCCTTACTCTTTATTAACATTGAGCTCAAGCAAAAATCAGAAGAAGAAAGCTACATAGAGTTAATACTTTTTGTGCTGCCAATTGTCCATGTATCAAAAATTGTCATTTTAAAGGCAAAAAACGTCAATCGTCCTTTTGCCAAAACTTTTGTTAAAAAATCGTCAAAATGACGATTAATTGTCAAATCTGCCAGCTATGGTTCTAGGGTTAAAATATATTTCTTTGTGTTATTATGATTGAAGCTTGTGTAACTATAAAAAACACTCGAATTCTTTTAATTTTACTTCGCATTTTCAGAAATATTTTGATCCAATTCTAGAAATTCTTTAAGAAATTATTTTTGATGTATGACCTTAAGAATAAATGAAATTGTGAAAGTTTACTTAAACATGTTAAATGCAGTTTGATTTTAAAACTTATGTCAACTATATAGGATATATGCTGCTGAGTTCAGCATATCCCAATAGTGGCATTAAAAATAAGGATAATTTTGTATAAAATAAGAGCACATAGGTAGGTAGGTGGAAAAGGCGGTGCTTATACACCCTACCCAGATACCGTAAAGAGGTCCATTGTGAAGCCGTGAAAAATATTCAAAGATAGAATTAGAGAAAGAAATAAGACGAAATTTGGGATGGAAGAAGGCTAAAGATAGATTATAGAAGAAAAGAAATATAACTAGCCTTAACACCTTACTAGCCAGTTGATGCTCAAAAGAGCTTTAAAGAAACCCCAACTTAGCAACCTAAGCCTCCGCCGTATGAGAACAGGACGAGGTATATATTCCACTGCCTCTGGCTCCTCCTCTTTGCTACACACGGTAGAAATTAGAGTTACCAGCTTTCCACAGCCAGTCCTGGCCCTTAGAGCGCAGTACCCAGTAAGAATTCTGAGAGGCTCCCTAAATAGATTCAATACCCATTTCAGCCTTTGCGGTCGAGTTTGGTTTAAAGCAGCATAGAGGCCCTGCGGTACTCCCCGGACTATTCCAGTTTGCGTATCCAGTGGTCATATAAGCCCATCCGCTAATTCCATACACTTTGATGTGCCACCTCCCAACCACACTAGTCTCCAAGAACCTAGCACAGACAAATAAATATGTTTGATAAATATTTTTGGCTCTCTATAAGAACAAATTAAGCTTAGATACATAATGATGTGTTCCGACTACTGACAAATCAGCTCTTCTTCACAAAAACAGTAAGCAATGGGACCAAAAACTATAAGCAAATCTTTTCTTTTTGAAAAAATCCGTAAAACTCAATTTTAACAAAAAAAAAAAAATAATAAATCTAAATCATAATAACTAGTAATCAAATGCTGAAGCCTAAAACACAACGAAAAGTCTTGTGGCAGTTTTTTGTTTCTGAGAAAATGTTGTGCTTCTATTCTTTGTCCTAAGACATTGTCAACCATTAACAAATTTCAAGAATTTTAAAAAGCAAAACTCTCAGAAAAGAAAACACTATTAAACTGCCGTCTATTGCTAAACTTACTTTTTTTCCTAAAATCAAATAGTCTGGTTAACACAATGTACATATATATCACAGAATTCACCAAGGCTTTCTAGCTTTATCCGATGGTAGGCCAATAGATAACCTTTCTTTGTAAATATTGGTCTAACATGCTATCCCATATTAACTATTATTAAAAAAATCGAGACAAAACAGCTGAGTTGGACCAAAAACACGTGTGGTAGTATTGACACACTAGAGTTCAAATCACATTTTTCCATTTCTTTTTCATTGAAATATATTCCGAAAACTTTTTGCCTGCAGAGAAGAAATTCATTGACCAATTTAAAACTGCTAACAAATAAACAAAAAATTTCCCTGTTTCGAAAAACTATGCTAATGTAACATTTTGCTTTTGTTCAATCTTTATTACTAATAATTAAGAGATTGTAAATAAATATAATTTTGTTTTTTATTTCTTTTCAGACTGACCTTTTAAGTTTTATTTCTGGAGTTTGTGAAGTCGGCGTTTTTGTTTGGTTTTTCTCTTATTATACACTTCTTGCTTTAATAGAGGAGACCACAAAAAATTACAACAAATTTCTTTTGTGGGCTTTTCTTCCTTTCGTTTTTATCGAGTTTATACAGCCTCTGATTTTTTCTGGAATTGATTCACATAAAAAACTTTTAAAAAAATTTTTAATTTTTTTTATTTTGTTTTCTTTTTATTGTTATTTCCGCACTCCGTATTTTGTAAAATTATTTTTTTCCTAATGTTTTCCGATTTTCAATTCGCCCAGTATGACATATCGAAAAAAAATTGCCTGCATACCACACAATAAAAACGGCAATTAATGAAAAAAATTATCAAAAAATAGACAAAATGCCGATAAATAGCAATATTAAAAAGGAAGTGTAAATAAAATGTATGGCCGAAGTAAAAATATCAAAAATGTTTAAATGTATCCTTTGTTTTTATGAGTTAGAAGAGTACAGATAGTGTACACAAGCAATGGCGGCTAAATGTAACTGTCACATCAAACTCAAAAACAGAGTTGTTTCAGAAAAGAACAAGAGAACACCCAGCAATCAATCTTTTGTTTAATAAAATTTAATTATTGTATGAGCCAAAATCATTATTAATTTATACACCAGAAATTGTTTACAATAAAATATTATTAACAATTTATAATAGTTTATATAGAAACTTATAGGAACTCACATTTGTTTGCCTGTAAAAAATAATTGTTATTAGTTTTTATTCAAAGATTGACTGAAAACTATCGTCAAAACCATTTGCACCGAGAAGGGCTTAAGTGTAATATTTTCTAATCAGCTATTTAAACAGATTGAAAGAATTGCCAAATAAAACCTAGTTTGAAAAATAGATGAGGCTTCCATACCCGAAGTTATTTTACATAGAATATAAGAATTAAAAAAATGTTGAGGTGAATCACTTTAGCGCTACACGTGCAATATGTCTGTATTTTTGATACGAATTTATAATATTGTAAAGCGCCAGTGTCCGAATATTTTTAATTGTTATGTATTTTTTAACGTAAGCATATGCCATCTATTGCCGGATTTTTATTAAACTTATAATTTAAATAAGCTTAAATAGTTAACAAAATAAACAATCGTTCCAAATTTTTATTTTTGGCTGCTTATTAAATAAAAATGTGTGTGCACTTAAATTTTTCATAGCTCCAACTCTTTCCAACTACTCCTTGCATTCAGAAATAAAATAGTTTTTAAATACAACCCTGCCATTTGTTTCAACTCTTTTTCGATTACTGAATTTCATTACAAATGCTATCGTACGAATGCCATTTCTAATAGAAAGTGGCGCCAAAATATATTTTTGTTTTTATTCAGTTTTATTGACACAGTTTTTTGGTTTAAATGTAGTTTTTGCTGGCAATTTATGGAAGCGTGAAAAAATGGACCCTCATGAGAGAAGTGATCTTGAAGAATCAATTGATGATGACGCAGAAATTATGGCATTGGAAAAAATCCTTGCTGAAGCTGAGGAGCAGGAAAAACAAAGCAAACAGACAAATGATTCTCCTACAAAAGCTAAACTAGAATCAATACCACGACTAAAGGAAGACAGTACATTTGCGGAAGCATTTGGTTATGAAATCGACAAAAATTTGTCTAAAGAAATTGAAAAACAGGTGGCAAATCAGACTGAAGAACTGGACTCATCTGATGATGAAGAAATTAAAAATTTCTTGGAGCGGAAGTATAATGAATATGGCTGTGATATAAATAAAAAATTGAAACAGCAAAAGCAAGCGGCAAAAGAGTCAAAGGCTGATTATGAAATAGACGAATTACTTAAAGAGGATGCAAATAGAGACAAACAAACAGTAACTGACACGTCCTCTCTGTCTATGCATGTAAAAAATATACACAAGCCAATCAAACGACAATCCCTGATAAGTGACACATTTAAAAAGTTTCCCGAGGGAAAGACTACAGGCAATGATCATAAGCAGGATAAAAAGTCTTGGCTCGTTACAGGGTCCGAAAATTCCGTATACGCTGATCCTGTCTTTGGCTTACGCATTATAAATCCTTTAGTGTCCAGCACGATGCTTAAAGAACGTATGAATGGTCGCAAGTCGGTGGCATTCTCAGCAATTGCTTTTCATACACAAAGGGGAGATTTGTCACAGGACTGGGTTATTGCCGGTGTTGTAGTACACAAAAGCCCAGTACAGATGACCAAAAAAAGCCAACCCTATTCTATTTGGCGCTTGTCTGACTTGAAAGGTGAAATAAAGACGATTTCATTGTTTCTCTTTAAAGGAGCTCATAAAGAGCTTTGGAAGACCGCACAGGGTATGTGTATAGCAGTGTTAAATCCTACTATATTCGAAAAACGTGCTGAAAGCAAAGATGAAGCATGTCTTTCAATAGATACCGCACAGAAGGTAATGGTTTTAGGTCAATCCAAAGACTTAGGAGCCTGTAAATCATTAAAACGTAATGGTGAAGTTTGTAAAGCAATTATCAACCTAAGCGAATGCAATACCTGCATTTTTCATATGAAACAAGAGTTTGGTAAAATGTCCAAGAGAGCAGAACTTCAATCGGCCAATGCGGGCAGAGGCTTAAATGAATTGCGCAATAAAGTTTTGGGTAAAAGTGAAGTTTTCTATGGCGGTCAATCATTTTCAGCTGTCCCAGCAAGAAAGAGCACCAAATTAATTCAAAAAGATAATCATAGAATGAGTTCTCTTTCAGAATATGCTACATCACCTTTTGCAAGTTCGATTAATCACATATCTAAACCGAGATCCATGCAAGTGTCCAGTATACCTTACGCTTCGAGAGAAGGTCCTGTTTCGAAAGTAGCCACAAATGTTGAAGCATCTACCAGGCAACGATTAAAAGATTTAGAAAGATTAAAAATTCTGCAGGCAGAATCAGAGAAAAAAAACCAAGTAATAGAGGTCAAAAGTTCGGAGAATGAAATTGCTTCAGACTCTACACCGCAAACACAAAAAACAAGAGAACCTTTCTTTTCAGGAAAAACTCCGACATCCTCCCCTTGCTCGCAGGCGGCTAGTTCTACGTCATCTGTTCCTATTTCTAAAATACCAGAGAAATTTAAAAACCGAGAATTTTCATTTGCGTCCGTTACGACATCGCCACAGCTATCGAAGGATAATTTTTGCATTGAGGTAAACATTGGGGATCGAAGGGCTCAGTTAGCAAAAATTAAAGCTTTGGAAGTTCTTAAAAAGAAACCTTTAGAAAAAGCCGACCCGAATTCTACTCGTGGTACACGTGATGGCAAACGCCGAGCCATTGATGACCTAAATGAACAATTCATGTCTAACGATGCTAAAAAGCAAAAAATTGAGGAGGAAAGAAGAGAACAAGATCGCAAAACTCGTATACAACGTATTATAGATGCCTCATCATCCCATACTAACTTGGTCGATATGCGTGAACGTGAAGAACAAGAAAAATACTTTAGTAAGCTAGAAAAGAAGGAAGCTTTAGAAGAGAAGATGCTAAACACTTTTAAAATGCCCTGTAAAGCCGTCATTTGTAAAATCTGCAAATATACTGCCTTCTCGGCAGCAGAACGTTGCAAAGAGGAACGCCACCCGCTAAAGGTAATAGACGCTGAAAAGCGTTTCTTCCAGTGCAAAGATTGCGGTAATCGAACGGCATCAGTGCACAAGTTACCCAAAGTTAGTTGTAAAAATTGTCAAGGTTCTCGTTGGGAACGTTGTGCTATGATTCGTGAACGCAAAGTATGCGATGGTTCGGAAGGTTTGTCACTACGCGGAGATGAAGAGATGTTTATTGGTACAATTGCGGGTAAAGCTAATTTAAATTTATCTGTTCCTGACGAATAAACTAAAAATGTATGTACATATATTCCTATTATTAAGTTGAAAAATAATTTTAGGTTTAGTACAATTGACATTATACTAAAATTTTTAAAAAAGTAAATACAATATAGTTAAAATTTTAAATAATCAAAATTTCTGATAATTTAAATCAAAATTTCTGATAATTTTAATTAACCTTCTACCTCTTAATTTGGTCTAATAGTTTTTTACATTAAAAAAATTAAAAGCTCTGCTCAAGTTTGATTGTATATATACATACTACCTTGATCATAAAGTTTCCGAATAACCCCCGTGTTGCGGTCCCATTTTCCGATTTGAGGTTTATTTTTTGTTAGGTCGGTATATCTGTTGCTGATATTCCCGCTAAATCAGCGTCGTAGCATTTAAATTTTTTATATTCGGTTTTCGATGTCTCCGTAATGGCTTTTTAACTCGATTGAACAGGAATATGAATTCGGTGGCTGTTGAATGGTATTTGTTGTATATTTCGTCAAAAAATTTCGAATAATGATTGCACTATGCGACTGTGCGTTATTATGGTGCAAAATCGGATTTAGTCTCGCAAATCATATCTTTTGCGACATCAACACGGTCAAAATTGTAAAAAATCGCCAACACACATTGAGATAGATGAACTCCTGGCTACGAAGCTTTTGCAAATGTCAAGTGATAGCTATGACGCTAAGATTTAGCGGGAATACATATCGCACAGTAAAACATGAACAGTCACAACTCAAAATTTGTAAATGTTCAGGAGAGGCAAAAAACTGTAACCGATAACATGCTTGTCATTATATAAACAAATTAAGTTCTAAATTGAAGTACAGTCTTAGAAGACAGTTTAAAATAAGAGGTTATTTTGAGTTCTGACTGTTTAGATGAAAATTTAGTTAAATATTTTCCCATGATAAGTGGGTATTATATCAAATTGTCCATCTTTAAGTGGAAATATATTTTGATTAACTTAACACTTTTTTTCATTAAAAGTTTCACAACTCGAAATAATAGTATTTTTGTAAAAAAAAAACACTGAATTTACACATATTTTCACTGTCACAACTAAAAAATAGTACTCTTTAGTTGATAATGTACAAGCAGACATTGCATAGTTTTCTCATGTAAGGGAGATAGTTGTGCAAAAGAAACTTTCGTGGTCGTTAGAGATTTCATCTGTGAGTTGAATTATGGAACAAAAGCGTTTTTGATAAATTTTGAGTTGTGACTGTTCATGATTTAGTGTATACATATTACGCTGAACGTTTTCTTTGAACGCATTTAAAGTAAAAATATTCAAAATAAAACGGATTTTTATTTAACAATAGGCTTAACTTTTTAATTAGCCATTTTACAGGTGCTAAGGTTGATTTTCACTGTGAATTTTTTTTGTTTCTGTTTTGTGAACGATAATCGGGGCCTTAATTTTTTGTTCTTGGTTGACCTTTCGTTGGAAACGCCCATATTCCTTTTAAATAAATGCTTTAAATGTTTTCGGTGGTGTTTTAGAATCGAAATGACTAATTTTTTCTTAGATTTTAGCTAAGGTAAATGAGCCATGAGTTCTTAGCCGCATTTGAACAATATCAGTATAAACAATTAAAGATTGTTTTAGTGTAATGCTTTTCATCTGAGTAAATAAAAATAATTACAGTTTTTCAATATTTTTCCAGATCAGGTGTTTATGATTTCGAGTTTAAATTAAGTCCTTATGTTTTAGTTTCGAAAATTAAAATTATTTCGCATTCCATTCTATATTTGCTTGTTTAATTTGTTTCAAAGAAAATCCTTTCGATTTCTTCATAAATTTTTTAACAACCAGGCTTCTAACCGGTGTTGACATTTTTAATGAAATAAAGTGATGTGAGTTCAAAAGTAGGATTTAATAATTATTTGTACCAAAGTGTCGGTAAGTTAAAAAATTTTGCGATAATTTAAATTTTAAAATTGTGCCAATTTAAGGTAACATGTTGATTAATCATTTTTAACGCTTTAGATAAAATAGAGATTGTTGTGATCGAAACTGTGGTTTAATTAAAGGGATTACAAGTAAAAGGACTGGTGTGACTGGTTTTTTGCTTATTTAAGATGTTTTGCCTACCATATGTATGTAATAAACAAAAGTGTTTAATTTCAAATTTATAATAATTTAAAAATAAAGTTGAGTTTATTAAGAAAATATGTAAAACATTTCTATTTTGGCTATATTCCTTTTTATTTACATTTTACATAGTTTTCATCTTTATAATAAATTTTCTCATTCGTTTTTAAGCATATATTTGTATATGTATTGCTAAAAAAAGGTGTGCGTTATTAAAATGTTAATAATTAAGATAATTTAAAACTATAGTGGACGTTTTTCATTGTGTAGAGTATTTCGTAAAAGTCTGCAATGATATTTGGGAGAGTTTTAAAGATAAAGTTCCCTTACTCTGTTCTACGCTCGCTTTTCGTTTTTGAAAAATAAAGTAAACATTATGAGTGGCCAAGTCAATCATTAGATCAAAAACAAATTTTAAATTTTTAGTAAAATATAAAAGAGATAGGAAGAAGAAAATTCATATGGCTTAGTTGTGTGCTATGTAAAGTTTTTCCTGCATTTTTTCCATTCGCGGGAAACGGGGAATAATTATTTTCCCGAGAATCCCGCCATAAACGATGTGAAACACTGCTTCCCATAGATGAAGGATTTTATTTAATTTCATGACACAAAGTAATTGACTTTTCCTACTCAGGATGCTCGAGTACCCTGTACTTTCATGAGTAACATCAAAAATATTAATAAAAATGTATTTTCTTAATTCATTTAATTATTGCTTAATTATAAAGAAATTTAGAAGAAAATATTATTATTTGCTTTATAGACAAATACCATGAAGCTTTGTTTCTAGACGTAAATGTTTAATACGACTTCAAATATCTATAAGGGTGGTACCTATGTATGTTACTGGGTTAAAAGACTTATATTTTTTCTATAGAAATGTTACCCATTTCTAAGTCAATAAGGCCTTTTTGATTGATTTCTTTAATAGACGAAACTTTTCAGCCATAGGTACAATTAAATTCTACCAAATTATAACGTCTAAACCAAGACACATTTACTTTTTTGTTCTAAAATTGCATATTTTTTTAGCATAGCACTTTTCGTAGGGCTTCTTCTAAAATTGTTTACAATTTTCCCCGTTACATCTTAAACATCTTTCGCATTATTTTTTATGGTTATTCCCTCTCAAAGATATCATTACAATTTTTAACATTTTCCAAAGAATCTGAAAAATTTATTGCAGCAGTGTTTTATTTATATAAAGTATTAACCATTGCCAAATGTACCTTTGGTATGATTTAGACAGACAACACCTTCAGCTAAGTTGTATTTCACGAATTTCTTCATCATTTTGAGACCATATACATATGTATACGAAATTGTGTTGACTACATATATCAAATACTTAATTGTAATCTTTTAAGCGAGATTTTATTATTTATTAGAGATTTTATTTCAGCTACTCGACTTTTACGCTGTATTATTACACAAAATGTTTTACATACAAAAAGCTTCAAAATTTTACTATTTCCCGATATTGAATCCTGTCGCATGGTCTATGCGTAGTTCATTTTTTATATATATTTTTATCCTTATGACACTCCAACAATAGTCACCTAGCGTATCCTGTCCCGAAAATTTGGTCAAAGAATGTTAAATCTTAGTGAAACCGTTGACAATGCTGGTCACTCATATTTCTAAATATTCTGAAAAAAGTCCAAATGGGATTGTAAAAGATGTGTTTTAATGGACATATTTACACCTATTCTGACGAAATTTTTCTATAAATCACCAAAATTATTTTCGCATTTTGTAGTTTTTCAATTTCTTACAAATTTTCGACCATCAGTATGAACGAGATTCCGGCAGACTCTTCATTACCGGCTAAGAGACTCAAATTTTAAATCATTCAATATTTTCTTATTCTGAAGACCCACAAACAGTCCTAGTTTTAATTTAGACCAACAAAGATTCGAAAATAGACTGTATAAGTATCGAAACGCTGACTTCGTCTCCTCCAAAGTTTGCACAAAAAACGTATCTATCGTAAAACTGTAACGTATACGTGGACAATCAAAAAGGGGTAATTAACCACCATAGGTAGCCCTTCTTAAAAATATAGATATGTTGCATTCAATGAACAAAAAAAATTATTTTGGTAAACTTGTAGGTAAACAAATTTTTCAAATTTAATGGTGGGGGCATAGTGGCTACTAATGTTATAAAATTTATTTAGTGTGACTTGTGTGTCAAATGCTACCAATTAGCCCATTTATTTTTTTGCATTTCTTGTGGTGAAAATTTTATATTTTTTTTCTTTATCCTGATATGCTTACTTTTTGCTTTACAAAGAATGACTTGTTCACATAAAATCGAAAAATATTAAAAAAAAACAATCAATAGTCTCTCATGGTCAAAGGTTATGTATTTACATAATTTTATTAAAGCATTATAATTTATAATAATGGCGTATAATTTATTAAATCTATAAATAAATATGTATATATTTACAAAATACTTATAACTTAAATTTAGAAATGGTTTTTTGTTTTTGGCAAGTATGCATATGCAAAACATGATTATTTTGCTTAAATATAAAAATATAAAAAAGAAAAATATTTATAAAGTATTAATTCATACGTATGTATGTATGTATTCATATGTATTCATACATATATAAAAACTAATCTCCTAAAAATAATAGCCCTTATCATAGTTGGTGTATTGGTTGTCGTATTTAGATATTTTTGTCATAGAGGTTAAAGAAAACAAGAAATATATTCTTTAATCAATTACAATGACTCGCCAATTATGGTAAGGGTGAATATATTCATAGTTTTTAATATTTTTATGTTTAATTCATATTTAAGCTTTTTACTTTTATTATAATTTTTTGGCAAACTTTATTTATACGCAGATGGGTAGATATATAAATATCTTTATGTCAATATATATTTTTTTAAAATAAAGAGTATTAAACTTAAAAAAAACAGAACTCAACAATAAGAATTAACTTATACTAATCAACAGTTAAATAAAATAAATAAAATTTAATAAAAAAAACTTAAATTGACCTAAAACAAATGAAAACAGTCTTTTAAGGAATTAAATTCACACATTGTATTCGGTAGGAAATCATCAACAAAATTTGAAAATTAATATTTTTACTAATATACAAATGCAGTATTTTTCTAATTATTTAATTAAGGCTTAATTTTAACTAATTTTATTTAAGAATTCTAGATTTAGAATTTAATTCTTCTTATAGATTTCGAAAGGCTTAAGAAAAGAAATAGAATAAAATATAAACACATTTAACAAACATCATTATTGTGTTAGAATTACTTATACTATTTAGGATTAATACAACAAAGCCTCAGAAGTAATTATTTGTTGAAAACTAAAACTCATAATCAAATCGATTTAAATTTTTATAAATTTGGTTTGAGTTTGAAGTTAACAGAAGACAAAAAATACTTTCGTCTTTTTGAAAATTATAAAATTCTTTTAAAACCGTTTGCCAGCAATAATAAGTTAAGCCATGCTATCTTCTTGTTCATTCATATTTAAAAGGCTTGAGAATCGAAAGGATATAGTTTTCGAAATATGCTTTTCAAAATCATCATTATCTAGATTGTCGCACAATAAAGTTTTATTTGTCATATCCATATATGAACGTCCACGCTTTACTTGCATTGCATATGCGCCGTGCAGATTATTTGATGAGGATTCAGCCATTGAAGTTTTACCTGTATTAAGAGGGAACCTGAGATCATTTTCATAACGTAAACGTTGCTCAGTAGTGTGGGTTTCTAATAAAGGCCTGGGCATATCATAACCGGGAGGTGGTTGAAAACTGCTAGAGAATGTTGCTGTTTCACGACTATTGCAACAATCTTGTATATCGTAACTTATCTTAGGTGGCCTCCATAGATGATCCAGTGGATCCGGTTCACCCCATTGCAAGTTAGACAACTTAATTAAATCGGTCTCCTTAATATTGGTAGTTTCTTTGACCGCTTCGTCTTCTAGGCAGTAATTAGGATTGGAGAAGGCATTTGTCTCTAATTCGATATATTTGACATTGTTACCCAAAAGTTTTTCAAACTCAGATGCTAAATATTTGAAAGATGGACGAGCATTTGGATCATCAGTCCAACAGGATTTTACAATGTTGTAACTAGCAATTTAATAAGATGATATTTTATTTAATACTAATGGTTTTAAATTCAATCAAAGCTTACATTTCATCTGAACAATTTTCAGGTTTTTCCATTCGATAGCCGTTTTTCAGTAAATGGTATAAATTTTGTGGTGGTATGCCTGGATATGGTGATGCTCCCAATGTTATTAATTCCCAGCATAATATTCCAAAAGCCCAAACATCCGATTTGGTTGTGTAAACATGATCTGCCAATGATTCGGGTGCCATCCATTTGACTGGAACTCTATCTCTCGAACGTTTCAAGTAGGCATCGTCCTCGTAAACATCACGAGTTAAACCAAAGTCCGATATTTTACATATTTTACCTTCCGCCAAAAGAACATTTCTTGCCGCCAAATCACGATGTACCAGCTGTTATTTTTGAAAATATAAATAATTTGTTTTCGCTTTTTTGATAAACATACATGGCTTACCTTTATTTCAGTTAAATATGTCATTCCTTTACATATCTGTAAGGCAAATGATAAAATATTGCGCACTGTTACTGGTTCAATGCCATCGGCAAATTCACAGCCAGCACTCTCAATTTTACGACTCAAACGCAAATAGCTGCGCAACGAACCGTAGCGGGCATATTCGATTATGATCATGGGCGTATCACCCTTTGTGCATGCACCCAGCAATTTAATAACATTAGGATGTGAGACTTCCTGCAAAAGTTGGAATTCGGAGAGCAAAGCCATATATTCAACAGAATTGGCACCTTTCTTGAGCATTTTAACAGCAACTGTAGTAACACCTGGGCGTTGGGCTATATCGGTGGCATAGCCTTTCATAACTTTTCCAAATTCGCCTTCACCCAAAACACAGTCTAGAACTAAGGACTCTCGTGGGAACTCCCATTTGCTATCGGTAATGGAACTGTCAAACTTGAAACTGTTCTCTAATTGTATAAGCGGTAAATCGCCATTTTTAATATCACATTCCGATAAATGATCCTTTTTCTTGTTTGTGGTACTTTCTTTGCTAAAGGAGTCTTTATTGAAACTTCTTTTGGTAAATATTAAACACACGATAAGTATGACGAAAATCATTGGGCAAGTAATGGCTATAACCACACAAGTACTGTCGCATTTCCAACCGGCCAAATTAAGCATGTCCTCTATGGGACTCTTTTCCGTTTTATCCATATTTAAATTGTAACTGTCGATAGTACCCTCGAGCTTGTCTGCATTTTCAGATTTGGTTTCATTTTTACGTTTCCGTTTCGGTTTTGGTTCTTCATCGTCCAAAGGAGCACAAGAACATTTGCCATTGTCTTCACATGTGCAGGTGCCTGAGGCCGAAAGAATGCCTTTGTGGTGTTCGTTCGTCGAATGAGGACCCATAATCTTATTACTGGGTGTGCAATCTTGAGGACAAATGGCGATATTAAGTTCTTCCAAGGGATCACAAATATTATCGGGGCAAAATTCCGGATTTGGCACACAGGACATGTAATTACGACTGAAAAATCCTGCACTAGAACCTCGCCATAAACACGTTCCACCATTAGTAGCGAGACCACAAAATTTTTCGCATTGCGAGGCGTATTTAATCTGAGCACAGGTCTGAGATCTTGATTTGATTTTGTATTCACAAGATGCATTCAAAGGACGACCATTTTCTAAGTGAATGTTTATGACAAACGAGCGTTGATGTGTGTCATGCCAAGAGATATTCAGGCTAAAAATAAGAAATCGGTTAACTAGGTACTTTAAAAATTATTTAATATGGTACTTACAAATAAACAGTTTCAGGGGCATTTAACAGGGCTGCAGTATCTTTAACATAAATAATACCAGCTACAGCTGTTATACCGAATGCTTTACTGCGATCTTCAGCAATGGTGAACTTTAATTCAGGCATTTTCATATGTTCCAAAAATTCTGCAGGTTGAGTTACCCGGTACATCGACTGGGCGGTTCGATAAACAAAAACATCTCTTGGATAAGTGCTCGGTATGCTACGGGTAATAGGACGACTATATCCATCCGAATTTAATATCGATTCTTCCGAATTCATAACATTTGATTTGCGGTTTTGTCGTGCGCGAAGCGGTAATGCCCTGGGTCTATCGGCTTCATGAATTTTACTTGGATCAGTTTTAAGGCAAATATGGGCTTTAGCCTTTGAAGTAATACCAATAAAACATTTCGAGTATTATAATTGCGCATTATTAATTATATATTATCTTACCGTATTAGAGACGTGGCTATCAATCGTCCTATCTGTAGCTTCTAATATAAAACAGTATGTTGGTTGGCTAAGAAGACCATTACGAGCAAAAACAATTTCTGAAAAAGAGAAAAATGTAAATATAAAGATAAAATAATTTATAAATTAAATCATTTAAAGTCGTCATTAATGATCGTATTTATGTACAGTGGCTCAATTTAATAACCGGACAGTTAAATGATATATATTTAAAAAAAAAAAAAAAAAAAAAAAAAAAAAAAACATTTTTCTACTAAACTATAAAATTTTTTATGTATTTTATTTATTTACATGCGACTGATTACAAATATGTTTACAATGGATGGAAAAAATTTCTATACAAGAAGCAACAACAAAAATTCATAATTAGAGAGAAAAAAGATCAAATTAATAATCGGACACTTCAAAATTTCTAAGTTTAAGTCAGCATTGTTTTTAATTTGGTATTTTCTGGCTAGTCATTTATTCTTGATAATCGCCTCTAGCCTCCTTGGAACAGTTTCCTCTAACTTTTTGCAATAGGAAGGGTCTATTCGTTCGCGTCCCTCCTTAAGAGTGATTTTTAACTCAGCGATGGTAGATATCGACCAATGTTTTAATTTATTTTCGATATATTTTCGATACAGTTGTATAATAACCACATTAGCGTATTATGTGCTTTGCGCTTCGGGTCATTATCCAGATAAATTTTTGTCTCTAATTATGAATTTTTTGTTGTTGCTTTTTGTATAGAGATTTTTTCCACCCATTGTAAACATATTTCTAATCCGTCCCATGTAAATAAATAAAATACATCAATTTTTTTTTAGTTTAGTCAAAAAAGTTTTTTTTTTGGTAAAAAATACGTATCATTTAACTGTCCGGTCATGAGATTGAGCCACTGTATGTATATATTTATTGTAATAAAATTCAATAAACCTACGACAACTTATTATTGAATTCCTTTTTCCCGTGTGGTCGGCTTCGTAGGCATTACAATATGGCCGCACCAAATCATATGTATCGTTTACAATTTTGTAGGTTTGATGGGCATTCGTTTCCATTGAATCCTTATCCACAAATATTATCTTCTCACCAATTGTGTCATTCTAAAATTACAAGATTTATAAAATTAAAATCAATAAACATACATACATATGTACATATTTCTCAAATTAAAATTTGCTTGTATGACAGTTATAATAAAATGTAATGAATCAAATTATGTCACAGTACGATTTAAGACTATTAGAGACTCTTATTGACTAATTTTGACCAAATTAGTTGCATTTGATAAAAATTCTACTAAACTTTTATTCACTTTGCTCATAACGACGTTACTCTAAATAAGGAAGCAATTCTAACCCTTATCAATAAAGTAAGTTCTTAAGACAAAAGAAGACTTGGGAATTTAATTTGAAACAAAACAAAAGCAAACGATATTTTATAAGCGACTACCACGGTTAGTTGTTCAATTTTTACTGAACTATTGTTTAGTGTTACCCGGATAATTGTTTCGTCAGAAATGTCAAGATTTTTGGGTAGTTATGCGAATAAGGTGTTTAAACGATACACCTAATTACTTCTTAAGGGTACTTATTTGGACTTATACAATTATAGCAAAAAAGTTATTGCATATTATTATAATTTAACGGAGCTTTTAAACTAACTGAACATTTTATGAAATAATAATAATTCATATCAATTTAAAAAGTAAAGGAGAGTTGTGTCAAATAAGAAGTTTAAAATAAAATTTAACGAAAATTTAACGAAAATTTTATTTTAAGTAGCAAATAACTACTTTGGATAATTCAAGGAAATTTAAATGAAATTTTGATTTTGAAAAAAAATATTTAAAGTAATTAAGCGACTGGTAATTAACAGACACTTTTATTCGAAAACTAGCTGAAACCCGACATGTTTCGCTACCACATCTTAATTATTACCTTAATTACATTATTTGCCCTTTTTTCGCACTTTGCCCACTCCCGGTCCAAATCCAAACATTTGAGATAGCCCATAGTTCCATCCAGAAAGACACTGTAGGTTCTTCTTTTTAGCTGTATACAGTATTCAAACAAGCACACATTTAGTTTTATGTTTATATGGATAGCTTTTACTCAGTGTCCTTTGTGCAATACCCGATTTTTGATTGATAACTAAGCTTTAATTATTGCCGTTCTACACATGTATAATATATACAAAATTCAATTTTTAGTGTGAATGGAAGGTGCCACCACCACTTATCCAATCTCACACAGTTACTGACTGATGATGTGTATTGTTCATGACGTTGTTTGAACAGAATTTAGAAACTTCTACTATTACCGCTCGCAAGATATACAAAAATTAATGTCTACTTTGTATGGCAGGCACCATGCTCACTTGTTCGATTCCGCATACTTTTTTACTGATGATATGTATTGACAGTATTGACTATGAAGCTATTTGAACCAAATTTAGAGACTCTTATTGCTACGATTTTTAAGATATAGACAAATAAATATTTACTTTGTATTGGCGCTTCACGGCCCAGTTCGAATTTTTGACATACAGAGAGTTACTGTAAAAATTTCAAGACAACAGGTTCAGCCATTTAGCTGTCTAAAAAGCACAAAAAACGAAACATACATACACACATAAGTCTAAAAATAAAAACAAGTGCAGCTCATTGCTTGAGAAAAGGTCCCCCTTGTTCCACTTGAGATGTCGCGGGAATTATTTATGTATGTATGTGTAATGACTTCAAACTTGGAGAGTTGATAACACATGGTTTTAACATAGTCAAGAGACATGAAATCGCTGAACATGGATGCCATTAAATAAGTCTTTTGCGTAACTTGACATTAATATTAAAATGATGTTTGGATTATTTAGTGAGATGTGACACCATCCTGTTGAAAGTACAAATTGTTGATGTTTACCGCATTGATGTAATTGTTTTTCCGCTTTTCCGAATATATTCAGCTTAGTTCAAAAATCTTCGCCTTGTGAAGTATTTGGAGTCCAACAATTTGCTGGTCGATCGCCAATATGGTTTCCGTAGTAGTCGCTCTACTGGTTATATGTTGGCGTTACTCTCTGAAGGGTGTGGCGCTGGATATTCCAAGGCGTTTGATTGACACAGTCTGGCACTATAAGGGTGATTATAGATGGGATCTCAGCCGACGAGTTAAGAATAAATTCTGCGATACCGCAAGGCTCTGTTCTTTCTCCAACTCTATAACACCTCTTAGCGACTTTCTTCTCACTCCCAATTCTATCCACTCTCTTGCAGATGACAGCAACATTTGTTATTCTCCAAGCCTTTTGGAGATTATGACGAAAAGGCGGAATATGAACGAAGCGCCTATAAGCGACCTGGTGAAAATCTCCAAGTGGTGTCGCGCTAACAAGGTCGATTTTAATGCGCGCAAGATCCAATGTTGTATTTTGACACTCAGACGTGGTGGTGTGATGTCATCTGTAATCGTGGATAATTAAGATATTGAGGAGTCAGCTGATCTAGATGTTCTGGGCATGAGAATTCATACAGACTTAAATAAATTGACCTGATATGAAATGAAGTTGCGAGCTTTGTTTCCGCAGTTAGTGTTTTGGTTTGTCTACAAATAATTTTATTTCTTCTTTGAAGCATTCTTAAATGCTTGAATAACGCTTCTTAACATTAGTTTTGTCGGACACATCTCTAATTGCAATTTTTTAATTTCAAAACTTATGTGAAGCAGCCATTAGAAACACCGAATTCAGGCGTGTAATGCAGATAAGAAAAACTAAGTTTTTCTTTGTTAGCCACAAATGGTGTTGCTCCACAAGTGTATCACTTTTGTGATGAAGAACTTTCAGTTAAAGCATTCCAAACTTTACCATCAGTCATAGTCCAAACCATCTTCACATGTCTTCAAAACTTTGGGATTAATCCAAAACATTACCACGTTTACATTTGGTCCTGAACGAGGCAATTTGTAGGACTTTTTTCGGTCTTCAAAGGTCAGCCAGAGGGAGTTGAGAACCATCTACATCAACGTAAACATACAAAATGTTATATCACCCTCTAGCCATGATTTATTCAACGTCAGAAAGCGTTCCCGAGATCTTCTGGAATTCTACGATTTTTCTTGAAAATTTTGCCGAAAATCTGGATATAACCTCGTTGACTTACTTCACTGACTGCTCGTCTATGCTGCCCAAATTATGTTTTGAGACAATGAATTTAAAAATCGCAGTATTTTTATCATCACTGGAAGTTTTTACCCATTCATTAAAAATGTCCATTTTAGATACAGTAAAACTGCCTTCTGCTAAAATGAAAATAAATTTTATGGGCAGATTCGGACAATAAAAGTTTAGGTTTGTTTATAACTACCGTAGGATATCTTACGTTTAATAAAAATAATGGAGCAGGGAAATGGGGTCTTTCGAGTTAAAAATTTAATAACTTTTTGTATTTTTTTTTTATTTTATTCACTTTTTCTAAGTCACGGGTTGAAATATACAAAATGTAAAAGTATAAAACGAAAACTTGTTTATTGAACCCATCACTTACACCACTTTACATTAAAAACCACCACGTGAGACATATTCGCATAAGTAGCGCAAATGCAACAAATTTTATGTATTTAATTTGAAAATTTCATATACTTAGCCTTACAAATGTTTTGACACATTATTTCTGACAAAACATTAGCTACTATTTTTTTACCCAAGTATACTCCGATTAACTGCATTAATAATTTTTAGACTTATTAATGCCGTTTTTGTCCGGCTATCTTGCTGTAAGCCACACACAGTGAGAAATACTTTACTTCATCTGATCTTCTTAAAACATACTTAGAAGACCTATATCAGACCTAAAATGGAATACAACTACTATGTATGGGCCAGTGCTTCATAGTCTATTTTGGAACTTCTCGACCGTGTACAGGAATGGGTATAGGTGCTTATTAATGACGGTAGGGTAGCCAATTCGCGTGTTTCATTGTTCTATAGGTAACATAAGAGAATTAATCCCTAATAATCAATAAAATATACCTTCGTAATAGCCGTCTTTCTCGTAGAGCGCATCCCTTTGTAGCGAATCACGTAACGCATTGTAGGGAGAATTCGTACTTAAGTCGCACAGTTTGTTTGTTTCCCTATAAAGTCTTCCCTGCCACTTACGAAATGAGAAAACATCAATTGAACATCCATATACACTACTCCCTCTTTTTTCCTTCCCACAACCTATTTTCCTAGAACCAGCACAATGCACTGTATAAACAGAGGTCATCCCCAGAATACTGATCTCAAAAAAAAAAAAAAATATTACTGAGTCTAGACTGTGTGAGGTGTTATCAACTTTAACATAAACGCGATATATATTCATCACCAAAGATTGTTTAGGGTATAAAAAGTAGGTTAAAACATATATTAAATATTTTCTTTAGCAAATTTCTGGTTGGAAAAAAAATGTTAATTGTGCATACGCGCTCACATGACTTAGTTACGTATTTGAAAAATTTTAAGCTTTTAATCAGGAAAATTAAATTATATTTCTAAAGGCAAGCCGTCTATTCCCAAAAGTGTTATTTGACGCCGAAATTATTCATTGGCCAAATACACAGGTACACATCGCAAGGTCAACTTTATTTAAATTTTACAAATAATTGTATAAATATGTACATATACAATATGAAAAACTATGCATATGTATGGTGTTAATAACTGGGTTAAATTATATTCCCAAAGTGATTCTCCCTTTAATATTTAGTATGTAAATAGATCAACAGAAAAAATTTGTATTTTTAAATGCTGAAAATGACAGTTTGAAGTTAGTAGGTAATAATTATTTTAACGATATAATTAATTAAATTCCGCATTAAAATAATAAAAAAAAACTTGATGATTCGAGTGAAGACATTGTGTGCACTTTCTGTAAAGACATGCACTTTTAATACATAAATATTGTTACGTTTTAACCTTTTTAAAACGTTTGAGTTCTTTTAAATTGCGTAAAATAAAGTAAATGCAGCGAATTTAGTGTTTTATACAGCTCTTTTTGTTTCCACACTTTTACTTTATACAGCAACTTATTTAACTTCCACTTACACATACACAATTACTCAACACTTTTACGAACGCCTTAACACGACTTTACTTTATTACTTAGATTACAACTTTACACAATAATTGCAAAACTATAACTAACTAATTTTTAAGCATAATGCGCCACTTTTTATATACAATTGACGTTACTTCCGAATATTTTTGTACTTACTACAGCATTTTATTTCGGTTAGTTCAAATCTAACACCCAACATCGGTACGGTAATACAGTTCAATACACAATTGGTAACACTGTTAATAACACAAATTAAGTACGGCATTACCAGGGTGGCACATTGACAGCCTTGACAGAAATCAATAGACCACAATCACACAATACAGTTTTAAATGCGCTGATGTTTTTGTATCTTCTTTAGGTATTGTTTATTTTCGTAACAATATCAATATATAGAGTAAGTATGTATACCAGAGGTCGGCAGTTAAATTCAAATTACTGCCATAAGAATACTTCGCACGTTTTTCGAAATTGGGTTGTTTACTGTGCACCAAGGCAGCTAAATTCACCACCACAGTCACCAGACTTAAACTCAATAGAGCACATATGGGACATTTTTTACAAAAGCATGAAATTAGTAACCATCGTAACAATGCCCCGTCGTCGTCAAGCAGTTATTGATGCCCAAGACGGATCAACCAATTAACATTTTTTTATATAAAACATTTTTTTAATTTCCTTCACAAACTCTTTAAAATCCTTAAATCAAAGGATGTATGTAGACTTTTTCCTTTACTGTATGTATATGTATGTATATGTATATTTTGTTGTTGTCAAAATTAAGGTATTTACTGTTTTTGTAGAAAGTTTCACAATAATAACTTGAAAAACAAAATGCTATATGTCCTGCATACAAGTTTTGCAAGATAATAATCAAATTGGATGAACCATCGCAAACACTGGTCATAAATCGTATGGAACACCTTTGATAGTTCTTAAAGGAATACAATGCAGGCATTAAAATTGTATACAATTTTTAAATAACTTAACCAGGTCTTAAATCTTTAAATAAATAAATAATGCCAGAAAAATATAGGAAATTTGATATTCCATTTTCCCGGACATTTGTGTGGATTTTATGAATACATTATGCAAAATATAGGGACTTTCTATCAAGTTTTGACAGTTTTATATAGTATGACCAATGCATATATAGGGTGGGCAATTTAAAAGTTTAAATTTGAACCAGCATTTATTTCGAATCTGGCAATACTTATGTCATTCTATTCTGTCACAAAATTCAGTATATTATCTCCACTGAACGAAATGAATCGATTTTCGCTTGAGCAACGTTGGAATTTAATGGAAATTTACTATCATTTAAAATCATTTTTTCGGATAAAGCTCATTTTCATCTTGTTATGCACATTAGTAAGCAAAATTGCCGAATTTGGGGCTCAGAAAACTCAAATGTGGTCTTACAAAAGCCAATGCACCCATTACGAGTGACTGTTTGGTGCGGCTTGTGGAGCGGAGGCATCATTGGCCCATATTAGCTTGAAAATGAGGACGGCGCAACCATTACGGTCAATGGAGACACCTATCGTATGGTATTGGTGTGAACGATGTTTGGTTTCAACTGGATGGTGCAACTTGCCATACATCTTATGTCACAATCGATTAAGAGCAGGGATTCCCGTCCCGGTAATTCTTGGGAAATTCAGATGATTTTATTTCCCGCGGCGTTCCCGCATATAAATCCCGAAATTTTTTCATATACAATAAAAGTTTTGAAGTTGAAAGTTGTTTTAGATACGTAAAACATATTGTGGGGAGCAGCTGAAATAAGAACTCCAATAAAAATTCTCTTAAAACAATGCAGTTACATATATGTATATGAGCAAGGGTGGTCAGAGAGACAACTGCATTTGTAGTTGTAGTACACAATTTTTATAGTAAACATTGGAGAAAAAATCAACAAAGCAAACAACAACACAAATAAACAATTTTAATACAATCAACAGCTATCACACAACTGAATGAAATTGCTGTTTGTTTGTTATTCTCTGTTGAATATTTTCGACTAAACGAGTGCACTTCTGTGTGATTATGGCCACATACTATATGTCCCAAAGTTATAAAATAATTTGTAAAATAAAACTTAGTTGAAGGTATTTTTTGTCTATATCATGCCATATTTGGCAATGGTAGATACTTTATATAAAAAACATTGTTGCAGCAAATTTTCCAGCTTCTTTGGTAAAAATTTTATGATATTTTTGAGAGGGAATGACAATAAAGAACAATAACAAACAATTTTAAGATGTAGGACGGAAAATTGTAAACAACTGTCGAAAAAGCCCAACACAAAATGCTATGCTACAAAAATATGTCGTTTTTAAAAAAGGAAAGTAAACGTGTCTAGGTTTAGACGTTATAACTCGATAGAAGTTAATTGTACCTATGACTTAAAATTTTAACTTTTAAAGAAGTCGATAAAAAAATACCCTGATTGACTTCGAAATAGGTAACATTTGTATAACAAATATATACATAAATACATATACGTTTTTAACGTTGGAAACCTTCACTGAGTACCCTGATAGATATTTAAAGTCGTGTTTTATATTTATCTATTACAATACAATTGCCGGTGGAGACCATGAGTAACCGAAGCACAGGATAGCTAATAATTGATGATGCTATTTTGATTGCTTTGTGTCATGAAACTAAATTAAATCTTTCTTCTATGGGAAGCAATGTTTCACACTGTATGTAACCGGATTCCCGGGAATCCTGGGAAAAGAAAATTTTTTCGTGTTCTCCCGGGAATAAAAAAAGTGCGGGAAATAAAAAACCCTTGTAAAAACTGAGTCAGTTGCGTTCAGGAACTTCATATACCATCGTAATCTATTCAGTTATAATCGACTGATATTTTCATCTTACCATAGAATGGCTTATCGGATTAAATTTTCACCTAAATACTCTTAAATTCATTTATAGCACAAGTAATTGAAAATATTTTATCTATCATTGTGTAGATTTTTATAAACATACATACTCGTATGTACTTTGACGCCACTCATGAATTGGGTCTTGTCGTTCTCAAATTAGTAACTTTTTTGAACCGAATTTGGTTAAAATGGTTATTTCTGTACCCACCCATATATAAATTAATGTACGTAGAATACAAAATATGTTATTCGTTAAATTGATTATTAATATTCTTGTATTTTTTCTTTCTTTTTTTACAATCATTTGAATTTTTTTATTTCTTTGTCAAAGTCATCATGAAAATTTCAAGGATTCATTCATTGTTATTCTGGCAAAGTCTGTTGATTCAAATATATGTGTGTATGTATGTACATATGTATGTATGTATGTATGTATGAAAGTTTCGTGTTTATTACTCTGATTATTGTTTTTTGTTGTTGTTGCTGCATTTCATTTTTTATTTCTTTTATTGATCATGTCTAGGTTGGTGTCTAGTAAGTTTTTTTGCCAGCTTTTTGTTGTTGTCTGGTTGGTTACCATTTGTCTGCCAAATGTATTTTCCATTTTCATTGATATTTTAACAACAACAAACATAAGTACAACAAAATGAAAGCACACATATATGCGTATATATATATATATACATATGCATGTACATATGTATATGTATGTAAAATATAAAGGTATATTTTAAAATAACTTAAACTATGAACTGTGTATTATAATAAATGTTTTAGCGTCACGCTACCGGTGTTTTCATTACCATTTTCTACTTTTCCATTTTCCATTTTCCATTTTCCATTTCTTTTTGTAAACTCAAACTCCGTTGCTATTTGGATAATTTTATCTTTTTACAACAACAATAAAAAGGTCATAGATTTAAAATTTTCAAAGTACAAGAAATTTATAACATTACTAGCTATACCTGTCCGGCGTTGCTCGGGAATATATATATAGATATGTATGTACACTAGGCTGCATAAATATGCGTACAGACTATTTATTTAGTATACTTTAAAACCTCATTGTGTTGCTAAGTACTACGGATTTTTTTGAAATTGGGTTTAATTTACAGACAAACTTCTGAAAATTATGTCAGGTGTTTTCCTTTAGCAATTGCATAGATTGCCAATGATTAGCAACCTTAAAACAATGGTATGGCAGTTTTTTGAGTACGTATGCAAAGGTATGCGTGAATAAAATAAAATAAAAATAAATCAAAAATTTTTTATAATTCAAACTGGGTCTTAATAAATATTCGGATGCCCCCGATGGGAAAAAAGTTTGTTAAGCTATTTTGGTATTGATGCATCAAATTTTTAGTGTAGAGCTAATTATTGCCCATGAAACATCGTTATCAGGGAGTATTGAATAAAAATATTATGGGAGATTTTAATTCGTTCCTTATAAGGGAATCAAACTCAGAAAATCATAGACAACAAAACAAAAGTCGAAATCATTTTTAGGTCATACTTTGTTGTTTGTTGACCTTCTTTATAAAAAAAAACTATTTGTTAATTTCATTTTTTAAAAGAAATCAATTGAATGCTACTCACATGAACCGTTGTTGTAATTTTCAACAATTACAGCAAATTTTTTTTTCAAAACTAGGTACTTTAACTTTATTGGCAATAAAATAGGTATTTACAAGAGAGATCGATTGTTCGACTTTTTTCAAAAACCGGTTTTCGAATAATTCAAAAAGTATTACTTTCAAAAAAACCGGTTTTCGGTTAATAATAATTCAAATAACCGGTTAACCGGTTCTTTTATTTAAATAAAATTGTTCCTAATTGAAGCGCAGAGCTGGACCACATCGTTTTAAAAATAATCAGAAGTTGATGGAGAGCTTAGAATTAAAGTGACAATCAATACTAACAATAATAATAAAAACTGTGCTAAAACCGTGTACGGAGGCCATAAAAAACAAAGTTTATTACACAAAGTACTGAAAAATGCTTAAGTTTCGAATAGCTACTCAAGGAGCTAATTCCGTTTTTGTTGTATTACTTGGAAGAGAATTTTTATTATAGTTATAATTTAGGTACCTAAGATAACAAAAATTAAATGTTTTACTTTCAATAAATCTATTGATAATATACGAGTCCTTAATTGCCTCGGCAAGAAAATTTACTTAGATTTCGAGCAGAACTGTATGTAAACCTATGCACCACGAATTTAATAGTGTGTGTGTCACTGTGGTATGTTGGGTACGAACTCACCTTCCAACCAAGCAGTCGTCGGTTCTCAGGCCACACTGTCTGACAGTTTTCAACAGCGATATCACCTCACAACATGACTAGCGACTGGTTATGGGTATTTGCGCTGTGAAAAACTTCACTAACTAATATAGGTATCTGCCGTTCTGAACCGGCGTTTGTGGGTTTGCTGGCTTTCAATGAGTCTAGTTGATCATTCTTCATATATAAACATCCTTTATTTACAGAAGATGAGAAAAGGTTAAGAGTGCATATCTTTTTCGATCTACCTTGGTATTTACGTTCTTTGTGAGATGTTCCAGGTTGTCATATATACAAAAATAATTAAATTTATATAAATAGTTAAACGAAGAGCATATTTTCAATAAAAAAATATACAAGCGTATAAAAATTATACTTATTTAAATTAACCGGTTATTCGTGTTAAATTAACCTGTTTATTCGGTATTCCGAAAATAAAGATTTTGAAAAAACCGTATTCGCCAAAACCACGTTTACGTTTAGACGATACGTAAAAAATCAAAACAAAGTAAAATGACACCAGTATGCCTCCGTTAACATAACGTACGAAAGTTGAGCAACTTTTAACTTTTGACCTACGTTGCATACTTTGACACTTGCCATTTTGTTTTTGTGTTGCGTGGCGGTAAAAATAAAATAAAATAATAAAATAGAGAAAAAATTAAAAAATTAATTAACTATAGATAAATAAATAAAATGGAGAAAACGAAAAAATCCTTAAATGTCATTTTAAATGTGTGCTTTCATCAAATTTTGTTGAAAAAAATGTGATAAAAATATAAACAACTGATTAAATATTCATCAAAGAGTACTCATTGTGTCAAGATTTGCCGTCTATACGTTTACGTCAGTTTAAAAAGGCCACGTATGACGTATGACGGACTATATGTGCCTTGGCTTTAACAGTTGTTTTTTTTTTATTAATTAATATATTAATCTTACTTGGTATATAGACCAAAAAAAATATTTTTTTTTTGCTTCGGTCAATATAAAATTGGATACATAATAGGGGTAGAGTTTAGATCATTAAATTTTTAGCACAAATTGTAAATTTTTAAGTAAAATAAATAAAGTTGCCGTATTTTTAGTTTTTATCGAAAAATTGGCATTCTTGAAGCAAAAATCGGTAAATTTTGATAATTTTAAGGAAAAAAATCGACAAAATAATGATAAATTAGCAGATATAGCAGGCCTGCTCATTGAACAATTTTGCTTGTATGAGATGCGCATTCTGTATAATGTATAACTTTAAGTTGTTGGTATAACTTAAGTTGTTGTAGGAATATTGTTGTTGTTTTTCAAGAATTTTGTAAATATAGTTAAAAAAACATAAAATGTTTAAATTCGTCGCATTTCTAAAAACTATAATAAAAACTTAATTCTGGAGAAAAAGTGTGCACTTTTTTTTGACAATGACTGTATTTTGGTGGATTATGAGTGTTAGCAACCAAAAATATTTGCCTTAAAATGAATGTCTTTTATTTCATAGTAAATATCACGAATACTATCAGCTTTCCCCCGATTTTAACCTCTCCTAGCTTCTGTTGCACTTTCGTTTACTTTTAAATAAAAATTAAATACGAGTGGTCTTAACTGAAAGGACAATATTACTTCTGGTAACAGGCATCTGTTAGTTACCTCTTGCTAAAATTTTAACAAGTTACGTTATGTAGCTTGTGTTTAACAGCCACTTATAGCAGACTAACGCATAATATGAGAAGAAAAGTAATTTTTGTGTGCGAAAAAAACCTTAACTCAAACTAAGACTAACGTTAATAACTATTATGGGAACTGTGTACCATTAATTTCAATTATGAATGAATTACTGGTTTTCGTTGTAAGTGTATAAGAATGAAAGATACCAAACGAAACAATTGAGAACAAATGGTTCATTGGAAAAAGATTCGAATTCAAGAAATTAATCATCTCATTAAAAAAGAATTATTTTGATGACATCGAAAAATCTTATTTTTTTGGATGGGATAAATAATTAATGAAATTGTGAAAAAAGTTATAATGTGAAATAGCTATAATGTTATAAAATTACAGGCATTTCACTGCTCGGTAAAATAAAATATAGCGGTAGGATAAAATATAGCGAAAAAGTTAATTGGATCAGTGTTCCACGATATTTACACCCGGTTTTTGCAACGATCACGTAGAGTTTACACCAAAACTCTCTCCAACACTTTAGTTCGATTACGACTTAATTCAACCCGAGTTTACTCCATTAAACTCTCTTTACACTGAGTTAACGCTTATTTCAAACTAATCAAACTCTTATCACGCTGAGCTTATACCTTTTAAAACTGTGTCGATGTGCTTTTTATATGGCCGAGTAAATGACATCTCTAAAGCTCTCGACCTTCTCGTTGTTTCGGTATGATCATATTTTCATTTTTTCTATTCAGTTGTTATGCAGCATTTCAATGATGCACAACTTGTTTGCTTCAGTTTCTGTTGTTTTGTTGTTCTTTGTTATTTGTTTTCCTATCTACCTGTTTTGTTGTTGTCGTTTATTTTTATTTGCAAACAAACTCGTAGTTGTTTTTGTACTCATTTGCTTATTCTCTAGCGATGTAATAAACGACAAGGGTTCCCAACTATGATATACATACACACATATGTATGATTGTACATATTTGTATGGGTTATATTGTGTTCAAATTTTATACTTTTTTCCGACAAGCGGGGCACCCGATGGGTAAATATAGTTCCAGTACACTAAACCCAGTGGTGCTAAACGTTTTGTTAGGTTAGCTCTCGTTTTCGATATATACTATTCGTACGTATGAGTGATATTTTATTAGTGAAGCAGAAATATCACCCATACGACGTAGTTACGTAGTAATGTGATCTCACTATTATTTTGCCAAACGAATGTACATATATTTCTATAATTACTGCGCAAATTAAACAAAGTTTAATTACTTAAAAGTAATTTTTTCGGAATTGCTTTTTCTTTAGTTTATTCAATAAACTAAACCGTTTTAGAGTTACGTGAATATACCATATTTTATACCATATAATATACCACTTTTTATAGCTCTTAATCTATGAAATTATTCAACAGAGATACAAATATTATCGTTAGTTGTTGTTCTTGGATAATGAATAACAAAATATCGTTACAAAAAGCTGTAAAAACTTAGCTTATTATTTAGAATTAACAAAAAAAAAACCAATTTGGCCTGAGATGCCTTATGTCGGGGTACCTTCGGCATTTGACGGGCACATTCTTCGCTCATATTCTTAAAGGTAAATTGTTGGCAAAAACCAAATACAAATTTAGTTACTGTTTATGATCCAACTAAGTATTAGTCCCCACTAGAGTTAATTATGCCTAGAACCGTTACCAAACTGCCTCTCTAGGCTGACACTGCCTGCCCAATCTGTTACTGTTGTGGAACTGCAATTACGTACATATGTACAAAAAATACGCATACATATGTGTATGTATGTATAGACATAGATCTGTACATTATAAAAAGTTAATTCCGATAAAAAAGTAGAGACTGACAAATTGGCTTAATTTAATTTTTAATGCGCATTAAGAACTCTTTTTTAATATACCTACTTGCTTTAAAGTGAATTTGGACTGATAGTTTTTATTAGTGGTGTGGTTAGAATCTCTATCCTATAAAGGACATATTTTTTAAACGCTTCTCAATTGTTCGGCGTTTAAGATTATATTTTTCAACGACGGATGTTGTGGTTTCAAGGCCACGTGAAACTTCTGACACTGCCTTATTCGAACCACGTTTAAACCTATGATTTGCTTCTGAACCATTTTAAATAGGTATTTATAAATGAATCTAATCATAATTATTGAAATAAATACATAGCACAATATGGTGTACATTCAGCAGTCGGCTATTATGCCCCAAATTTAAACGCCGAATGTACTCCGAAAACAGCATTAGTTTTAAATTTTTTTCTATTAAGTTTTAAGTAAGACAAAGATTTTATTTATTTTTGTAAGATTATACAAAAGTCTTAATGAAATTCTGTTAACAGTGTATTAAACGCAACAAATTTTTATACACAAAATATTTATTAAATGGACTTAAAATATTACAAAAATACTTATTAAAATATTAAAATAAGTACAGATAAGTAAGCTTATTAGCTAGAGACGGCAAACTTCGTGAAATTTATTTATTTTAAAAATCGATACTTATACATCAAAGCTAGTGATATACAATGAGTTTTGTATTAATAACGTCTTTGCTGAAAATACCCCAATGCCAAAGCTGTCGAAAACACAAGCTAATCGATAAAAACCATTAGCACTACTAGATTCAGCTTTCTAGAATTAGGTTTGCCCACCGATTGTCCCACCTGTCGAATAAAAATTTGTAGAATTCGAACACAGCATTAAAAAATTACTCTATAATGTTTCGGAAAAATGTTTGTTTTTATTTCAATTTTAACTTTTTTAATCAAATGAAAATTTGTCATACACTTCCTTACATTATGCATACGAAATACGTGATCAAATAAAAATACAACAAATATTATTTTGGGTTAAAATGTTTGTTGAGCAAACTGTGGTAGACATTATGTTGTTTGTGTACTTGCCTTTGCCTTTCTTTAAATGCTTCTCAAACAGTTCAGTTTCAAAAAATAGTGCAAAGCAAAAAAAGGTCTTTGTAAACAAAAGTGGTGGCTGTAAAAATTTTAAGGTAAAGTGTTAATTAGTTTTTATCAGCTTTAAAAAAGCAGTAGTTTGCCTGCTTTTATTATAAAATTGTGAGAATTTTAGATTCTTTTTTAGAAATTGGGTCAGTTTAATTAGGATTCGGATATGATTCACATGTTTGAAAGGAAAAACATGGAAAGTTATTGAAGCAGTAAAATATTATATTACACGAACATATGTAAATTAAGTATCTACAATTTAATTTGAAAGGCATTTAAGTAGAGATTCTATTCTTCTCCGAGTGAAACAACTTTTTTTTTCAAATTTGATTTCGTTTTAAGTACACGACAGACTGAACTATAATTTAAATAAGTTTGAATTAGTAATTAAACTTTTGTGTTGTCAATTTTTAGGTAATGAATTGCACAACACATAACAAATGGAATTCGTTCCTCATAATAATAGATTTTTCTTTAATTTTAAAAAATTAATTTTTTATTACATTCATACGATATACCGGGTGGGCCATCTATCGGTTTAAATTTGAACCAGCGGTTATTTCGCAAGCATTACGGTTAATGAAGATACCTATCGCACCATGACAACGGAACAATTGTACTTCACAACAAAAAGATAAATTTGGCAAAATTTCAAACCATTTTTGTTTTATTGCATTTTTAAATTTAAGCTTTTAAATGGCCCACCTGATATATGCTTCCATATTAATACAAATATTTTCAATTTATAAAAAGTTTGTAAAATACTAACTAAACTCGGGTGTGCTTCTATCTATTCTGATTATGATCTTAACTTTTATCGTAACTATCATTTTTACCCTTTTCCCACATTTTATTCCTATCCGGCTCAAGTCCAGTAAACGTTTTAAAAATTTCTACATAATTGGTTCTGCTTTTCAGGTGTAAACAGACTTCAAAAAATAGCTTGTGGTCTTTGTGCAATTACTGCTTTACCAATCTCTCCCGCTTTTAATCTGATGTGGATAAATAATGAATTACTGTTACCGTTCTCCATATGTGGGCAATTTCAGGAAAAATGTAACGTCACGCCATATTTTTTGTGCTTATATCTTTCAAGCCTTTGACTCGATTGTTCTCTGTACTTAATTCCTGTATTCAGTAAAAAATGAAAACAATCTTGCCAAAGGCTTTGAAGATATAAACAAAAAAATCTGGCGTGACGTTATATTTTTCATGGAAATGCCCACATTCAAATTCTATATTTTGTATAAATGGGAAATGCCACTCCTACTTACCCCATCTCGCCTATTTTTTGATTAATGATGTGTATGGACCACAAAGTTGTTTAAGCTAAATTTAAAAACTTTTACTCTTTTTGTTCTCCAAATATACAAAAAAATAATATTTACACTTATACAATTCCGCCCATTTTTTACCGATGATTTGTATTGTTCAGCCATTCGAAACAAATTCATAAACTTCAACTTTATCAGCTCTTAAGGTATGCAAAAATCAATGTTCAGATTGTATGGAAGGTACCATGTCCACTAGGGTGGCAGCGATTTTACAAGATGGAAAATTAGATAACTGCGCCACGTATTTTTTACACTTTGTCTAAATATTATATGGTGAAAATTTAAGTCATGTTCTTGTTTCCATCAAAAGTTCAAATTAAAACAAAAATTCATTTATGTTAGAAAACAAGTGTATTAAATTCTCTAACATTGTGTCATTTTTGGCTCTAGGAATTTTATGGATTGATTGCTTTAGATATTAAAATATTTTAATATGATAATAAAATAAAAAGTAACATATTAAACAATTTGTATTTGTAAATTCTAAAAAATATGAATTTTAAAAGTCGTTTTTGGGTCAAAATTACGAACATGACCTTGTGACCTCCGTGTGGCGCGGCTTTAAATTGTCCGATTTGACTTATATTTTCACCATACAATATTCAGACCAAGTGGAAAAAAACGGGGAAAATAGCTGCCACCCTAATGGGTATTTAAATACCTAAAAAAGTGCGACAGTAAAAAAATTCTGGCGAGTGCCATATTAAAGATTATGGCTTCAATTTACGTTTTAATTTAAAAGTAGAGATTGATAAGCCCAGATAAAATTAAAAAGAAATTTGTTTCTTGCTTTTGGATATCTTCCCTATCTCAGAAAATGCTCGGAATAAGCGTTGCCAAATATAGGTGAATGATAAAAAATAAGAAAACAGCCTTAGACATCCCCTGCATAATGGAAAAACTTTAATGTGGCTTGTAAGCACATCTACTCGACACACGGTGTTTAATGAAAATAGTTATGCCCGACAGTCCTTAGTGAGTTCAAAAAATTAAAGCTTTTTCATTAAAAATAATTAATTTTGGTGAAAATAAAAAAAAATATTAATATTTCTTTATTAAATGAAAATTATAAACTATTAGGCCTTTGCAATTATAGATTTATCTGGAGCAGTTTCAACGTGGTAGATCCTGGAAGCGTAGAGGTGAGTGCAAGTTCACTGGCACTTCAAACACTTGTAGTCGGTTTTCCATTGCGCTGTGGACAACGATGAAGAGTGGATAGCTTTTCTATTATATGATAGATGCGATCATACCAATTTCGACTCACATACCCCTACTTTTAAATCAAATTGGGACATCTGGGACTTTTTCTCATATTTGCGACAAAGCACATAACTTCCATGCATTTACCGTTGCTGAGCCAAAAGCATTTGTTAATTTGTAGCAAGGTATAGTAACATGTTATATACTACACGCCCAAAAACGTTTCAATTTCGATAAACTTAAATAAAAAAAAACAAACAATTTTATAATATTAAAAACAGCACATTCAAGCCTACCTATCTCCTATCTCGGATATGTAGGTAGATAGGTAGGTAAGAAAGGCGGTACCGAAGTACCCCACCCAGAGACCACAGTGGCCTATTGTGGAATCTCGGATATGTAAGTAAGTAAAAATTTTTTTACTCTAAGCAACTTTTACTTCTTTTTTTAAAATCGTACGTGCGGATCTATTGTCACATATTAATGGGTTAATTGCGAAGCAATTTGAACCAAATTTGGAGAGTGATACCGTTATGAGCATGGTACCGCTCAGTTAGAATTTTTGTATATATAGCCTATAGTTCCTTCCAAACATACATGTATACATACATATATTGTAAAAATTGAAAGAAAATCGGTTCAGCCGTTTAGCTGTCTAGAAAGCCCAAATAAACTCAGGGTTGGCAACCCACTCGGTAACCCAATTAAACTCACCCGGGTTTTATTGGGTTTTATATTTAAAAAAACTCGGGTGGGTTTTCATTTTAAAGGTTTTCATAGTTTATTTGCAACAAAAATAATTAAAATTTGCGTATTGGGTCCGTATTTTTTTAGTTCAAAAAAGGTATTGAATTAACAGCTCATCAAAAGATAAATTTATCAAATTACTGTTTACATCTTTTCCCACCTTGAGCCAATTTTCGAATCCCGTCTCAGGAAAATTTCTCATCTTTCGAGGCGATCCACTTTTAAGCTGATTTTATATATCTTCAAAAGAAGTGATGCGGCAGCAAGCCAAAAGATATTGTATCCTTTGAAACAGTTAGTAGACTGAAAGTGCAATGTTTGGAGAATAAGGGGGGAGCGCAATTGATCGTTTTTAATAATTGTTTGACAGCTTTTGCAACGTTAGACCGAGTGCTGTAATGCAAAAAAATAACAATCATGTCTGTCTTTATATTCCAGCCGTTTTTCTCATAATGCACGGTTCAAACGAAGTAACTGTAGTCTGCTGTGATCATCGAGTATTAGCAGCTCATAGTGCACGATGCCGCCTTGATCGCAATAAGAGTGCAACATTGCATTAAAAACACAAAAATAATGTAATTGCACTAACAAACAAAAAATAATGTCGACTTGCTTTAAGAATAAAAATGCTTGTCATTTTAGAAGAAAAGTCATTAACTATGATCAGATTCCCACGAGTTGAAGTTAGCAGAGGTTAAATTGTGAAAAAACACCATGTTGGACTTTGGTTGGTCGGATTTATATATCTGTGCTTCAAACTTTAACAAAATCAATTTAGTGGTTTACGCGTGATTTACTCATATGACCCAATTTGGCCCGTTTTTCCACGGTTTTAACCGCACCCAGGTCTGATTTTGAAAAAAACTATACCCTATAACACTTTCGTTAGCTAGATCTACCTGTGTCCAAATTTCAATAAAATCGGTTTGGTAGTTTTCAAGTGATTAAATGACAAATGAACAAATAAACTTATCGCACACTAAATCATGAGCAGTCAAACCTTAAAATTTAACAAAATGTTTTTTTTCAACGATCAAATCTCTAACGACCACAAAAATTTCGTTTGCATATATGTCTTCTTTAACTAGCAAAATACTGTTTTGTTACTTGCGTTGGTCAAACATAATCAACTTGAAGTGACCCTTTTTGGCACCATAGTTGCAACATAACAAACCAATACTTAGGGCAACACTGTGATTAATTACCATAACTTTATAAACGATTAATTTAATTTTACAACAACCTTTTAAAAACAGTTTTTAGCCTCTCTTGAACATATGAAAATTTGGAGTTGTGACTGTTTATGATTTAGTGTGCGATATACATACATATATATCATATATATCGTATGTATATGGATTATACATATAAATATATTTTAGATATTGTTTACTTAAATACAAGTAAATGCACATACTCACCGCTTTAAAATGTGGATCATCGAGGTAGAAATTATATATTTTTTTATCTTGCAGCTCTGGTCCATTATCATTGCGATCTACTATTTGTATATTTATATTCTTCTGAACCTCTTTTAATTTATTTCGTTCTACTTGAATTCTACAACTAACAGGTATCGTTAAATTTGTTTGATGTGTTGCATTCAATGATTCATAGTCCAAGGGAACTCGGGAAAATAAAAGATTATTCTTTAAAATAAAAAGGTCGGTAGCATTTAAAAGCGTGTATGATATATTCATATAAGGACATAAGTATTTTGCTGCTCTTGGATTGAGGGAACCAATTTGGACGGGTTTATAATTTCCAAGAGGCTCTTTTACGCCCGCATTAAAGTCCTCCAAGATAGTATAGTGAGCTGATGACCAAAAGCATATATTTGCTAAATTAGCACAATATTTATGTTCAGTCAATGGTGTCAGTTCAAACGACATGTGTGGTATTTTAGCTACATTCTCCGTACTACGACTGAGAGCTGTTAGAATAAATTTGACTTTGGTGTCAACTGGTTTGTAATCATTACGTATAAATACTTCGCCTGTGGTACTATTTACATTAAGTAGATCATTGCTTTCCAAACTGTAAATATAATCGGTAGCCACACTATTATTACGGGCCGACAAAACTTGAAATTTTCCAATGGGTATTTTGGAAAATATACTTTGAGATTTTTCATTTAACGGCAAATTCAGTTGAATGGCCGACATCGGAAAGTAGACTTCAAAACCTGAAAATAAGAAAGAAGTTTATTTTTATTATATATATATATATATATATATATATATATATATATATATATATATATATATATATATATATATATATATATATATATATATATATATTGCATTTTTTATATCTATGTATGTACATATGTATGCATTTATATGAATTGCACTTTATACTTTTGCGTGCATACATGTATACCTCCCTCGGAAATGGCGAATTAAATAGAAAAATTATCTCTTAAAATTGACATTGAATGTTGATTGTAAGAGAATATCAATAAATCGCATAAAATATTGTACTTTATCCAATACAAAAACAATTTCAAAATAAACTGTTGGATGATAAATATTATGAGAACAGTTTCATCCCTATTCATGATATGTTGGGCCATAATCATAAGACGATAATAAAATCTCATAATGAATAATTTTTGTTTGTTGTTGTTGCTGTTCTTTTAGTTTTCATCACCCACTTCTATTTCTATTTGATTTGATTTTATTACATATTATTTAAAAGAGTCATAAAATTTTTTTGTAGGATTATCTATCTGCGTTTATCATACATATATGAGGGATATGTTTGTGATGAAGAGTAATTTCGAGAAGGAGTGAGAAAGAGTGTGTTAATGTGAGGAAAACTCGTGTTTACTTTATTATTGACAATCATTTGATATGATTGTTTACAAAAGTTCTTATGAATAAATTGTAACAAACATACATAAATGCATGCACACTACATTCATGCATACATACATACATACTTATATCTGTGTGATGGTTATCAAACACATACTCTCTCACTATTTTATCGAAATTTGGGTTAATCATCAGAACACGTACTTTCCATTTTAATAATCATTTTCTTTCTCTTCACAATTTATTGTTTAATAATTTTCTAAAATTAGAATGACTGCCAATGCCTTTAACAACGTAAAGGATGTACACGATAAAATTTTAACGACTTAAGGAGAGTGTTTGAAAAAATATTGAAGAGTATACATTCATATTTACAAAACATATTTAAATAACTAAACCTATTTAGTATGCATTCATATAGATGAATGTGTATACATATATGATGGATACAGTGACTCCAAAGCATAATCAGACCTTTTTTTCTAATAGTTAAGCCCTCTAAACATAAAAAATATAATAAATATCTGTATGCATATATTTTTCGAGGTCTTCAGATATTTATATTTATTAATAATAGAAAAGCCAGCATTTGATCCAATAATAACAGTAAGTTTCAGTACAAAAACAAAAAAAAAAAAACAAAAAACAATTTTGTAAACTCAACGCATAATCGAGCAAAGCTTAACAAAGTTTGAATTACTTAAATGCAATAATCCAGCAATCAGTAATAATTTGCATATCTTTTGTAATATTACACAGTCAGTAAGCATGGTAGGATTGATGGTTTTATGGAGTTAAATATTTCTAATAACAGCACATTCAACTGAATAAGGGTGTTGACCTTTTTCTGATAAACCCCCCTAGCCAGTTCCTAGCAAAGACGTTTCATAAGGTTCTGGAAGGTTCACAGTCCAATGACGAAACGTAATCATTCGCTACAGTTCAATGGCGAATTTTACTTGTTTAATACAGATGGAGTAAGCCATGTTCGAAGACGACGAAAAACGACTAATATTTTGGATTTCTCCTCACTAAGTTGAGTTTGCCTCTTTGTCGACAAGAAAAGTTGTTTAGGTTTCGAACAGCACTGAACATATGTATGTATTTTTCTTCGACAGTCCAATTGAATTCCACAGGGGCCGGAAAGTGTCGAACAATATCGCACAATTGGGACGCACTCATCGAAGCATCAAAACAAAATATCATAAAAGCAATCAATCACTACTTCAGTCGAAACTAAATCATCGTACGGTACGCTAAGCCAGAATGACCAACTAACAGATCAAAGCAACATACTATATTCCAACGACCGAAATTAAAACTCTTTAAATCAAAGGTCTTTTAAAATCTCACCACTTATATCTAAGTATAACTTATTATTGCAAGTTTAGGCATATATAAATTAAGTAATTAAATAATTTAGTCATATATAAGTACTTTTATAAATTTTTCATTTATACACACTACCAGCTAAAACCCGAAGTGCTTCGCTACCTTTATCTTATTTATTATCTTAACTATTATCTTAGTTACCCTTTTTTACAATTTTATCCCCTTCCGATTCAAATCCATCCATCTAAGATAGCCTATAGTTCCTTTCAGAAATACACAAAAGTGGTATACAGTCTGCAAACAAACAAACATTCATTTTTATATGGTACTAGCAGATCCGGGAAAAAGTTATTTTGCCTTCGAATTTTATTTTCGCTGTAAGTCTGGTTTGCATGCAAAGTCATGGCTGATTGGTATTTAGAAGAAGAATGAAAGGTGCACTAAATCGACATAGCAATTATTGTTCAAATGGAATTATATATTTTTGATAGCTGGGCCCGATCCGCGTTGCTGGCGCCAAATGTTTCTTTTATGTTGAAATGCCTCTCGAAGAAAATCAAATCAGTGTTTTTAGTTATTTATAATAGAAAAAAATGTTTTATTCAAAAGTCAAAATTGGAATAACGCGTACAGTTTATTGATTTTTTTATATTTTATGTACATCTTCAATTTAATAAGGTCTTTTTTCGTTTGACACCCACGAACTTTTCACGAAAAGAGGTTATGTATGAGTCGGTATAGGGATACTTAACGCCGCTACACGCCGCCACACGCCACCACACGCCGATCAAGCACCTAACGCAAATAGAGTTTAAAAAAGAGTGATAGATATTTATTTACTTTTTTTAAATATATTTTTTTCACAAAAATGTGTTAGATTTCAGTCGGTATCAGGCTAATTAACGCCACTGCACGCTGATTAACGAACCAACGCCTTTAACGAAACACAGCATAGTGAAGTAGTTCTTGAGTTACGGTGCAAAAACACAAAAACTAAATATTGCGCCATCTGTCGGACGAACTTCGAACTACACAGAAACACTCCACACGCCCCATAGAGCATATATATAAAGTTTGGTCGAAATCGGTGCAGTAGTTCTTGAGTTACGGTGCAAAAACATAAAAAACTAAATATTGCGCCATCTGTCGGACAAACTTCAAATTACACAGAAACACTCCCCACGCACCATAGCACATGTATATTAAGTTTGGTCAAAATTGGTCCAGTAGTTTTTGAGTTTAGCGATCACAAAGATACACGTCATTTTTATATATATAGAGATATGTATGTATATTGATAGCTTTTACTCGGCGAGCTTTGTGCAATCCCCGCTTATCCAATATTTCTCGCTTTTTGGCTAATGTGGATACATAACGAAGCTTACCAGTTGTTCTCCACACATAAAAAATACCATATTTAGTTTAAATAGTAGGTCCTACGCGCACTTATCCAATCTCGCCAAACTGTAGAAACTTCTGCTATTACCGTTCTCGATATATACAAAAATTAACGTTTACTTTGTATAGGTAATGCCCCACATCCACTTATTCAATTTCGCTTATTTGACTGATGACTGAGAAGTGATACTCTTTTTCTGGATGCCGCTATCAACTACAACAAGAACTTCTTTTTAAAATTTTCGAAAAATCCTCAAAATTTAAGCTACGAGTAAAAAAAATAATTTTTCTTACCTCCATGCTCTTATAAGCTGATATCTTAGCTAAATATTAAACGATTTTATGTTGCCGAGCTGATTTCAGAAGAAACAGACCTTTTAAATGGTATGTATATGCATGTATACATATATATTTATATATATATATATATATATATATATATATATATATATATATATGTATGGTATATACATATGTTATGCATATTTAAAAATGATTAAATGCCGTATGGTATATACATATGCATATTTAAAAATGATTTATATGCCTATAAGTTATCATATTCTGTGAGCACACATTACTAACAAACATAACACCACACACAATATAATATAGATTAAGAAACTTTAATTGTAATTTTACGCCACCTACTGGGAAAAAATTACAATGCTTAAGTAAAGATCACCACCAATTAGCAAGGATCTTCACCACTGCACAAAAAAAAATCATATGGTGGAAGCCACAGCGGATCAATCATCTACTTAGCTTGAAATATCAAATTGGTTAAAGAAACTGAAACAAAGTAATAGATGTGGAAAGCCGATATGCTCCCTAGAGAAGTTACTGAGAAAAAATTGTATTTTTTAGCTTAATTATAAATTAAATCAAAATTATAAAATTAGCACAACAAACTCTAACTATTTTCTAGTTGATTAATAAAATATTGTAAATTAGAACAATAAACTTTAAATTACTACTGTTTAACATTGTAATAAGCTAGACGAAATAAAATTGTAAAATTATTGAATAAGCAAAAATGTTGTATAAAACTAAAGGTAAGTCCATAAAGAATTAGAGTTACTTCAGCGCAACAGCAACCGCGTTTTATTTTAATCCGCGTTAACAATAAAGAATCTGTGCGTATTACTCAAGCAAACACATTTTTCACCTTCAGATGCGTTTTTGCGTACCAATTTATATTGGAACGACATTATTTATGAGTTAGTTTTTCAGTTTCCCTAGTTTCATAATAATATTCATAATAAATCTTAAAACGAGTTTGATTGGAATTTTATGTAAGCGAATTATTAATTCAAAAAATTATATCAATTTCAAACGAGTAAAAAACACGAAATATTATCTGTGATGTAATTACAAAAACATCTGTAAAAAAAAATATGTGTAGAAAGTATGAAACGAACCCTTTTTGATGGTAATGTTACACCTTGACAAAAAAGCCATTTAAAAATATTTAACCCTAAATTATTTCGTAACAAAACGACTTGGTGATGTGCATATTACACATTATTATTATTATTTTATTTTTTTTCATAGAAAATTTTCACTTTCCTTTAGCTATGTAGGTATAATGAAAAATTTATTAAATTACCAGACGCCTGTTTAATGTGAAATTGTTTGCATTAAACAGTTTAATTAATACCCATTAACAAATTCCCAAAACGGTGAATAGATGCAGCCTTCTACTTTAAAAAAAAAAAATTTAAAACACATAATACACACAGATACACTCACGCTGTATAACAACAAAACAATTTCTTTAGAAGGCGTTCATAGCGAATGGAAGTTTAGAGGAGATAAGCCAGTCAAATAATTATAATGAAATAAATGGAGGCCTGACGTAATTCTATAAATAGGAGTACCGACCAAAAGACAGATAATGAAAATGGTTTATTTGCCAAAGTAAGCAAATATTAAATATTTTATATGCATATACATACATACATAGATACATACATACTTACGTATGTATATACATACGTTGTGAGTTGTTTCGTTCATTTGTTCAGTCATTTATATTTTCATTGTCATTGCCTTTTAGTAAAAGTATGAACATAAAATTAAAATGCTAAAAGTACTCGTATATTCCCCACCTTCATTATTCCTTTAAAGTACCCAACAAATTTGTGTTTAACCGAATTTTTAAATAAATTTCGATTTTTTATTAAAGCGTGCGTATAGGGAATTTAAGCATTAAAAATGTTAAAACGCACGCATTATTAACCATTTTGTATATCGAAACTTTCAAACAATACATATTTAAAAAATAAAGAATGGCACAGTTAAAACCTAGACGAATCTAATATACAGTGCACTCGGGATAACGTGAACTAATTAAAACCTCGGCTGTTGACGTTTATCAGATTGTTGACGCTTATGAATGTACAAATTTATATAAAAAACATTTTGATAGTGTAGTTTAAGGCGTTTCTATTGTTTATAAACTAAAAGCAAACGAAAATAAATCCAAAGAAATAAAAAAGGCTTTCAACGAGAACAAAAAAAATCAACCGAACAGAAAAAGACAATACATACATATGTAACTTCTTTTCGATAATAGTTATAAGGGGAATCCGCAAATTCAGAATAATTTCGCAAAATAAATGTATGTACGCGCATATGTATGTACACATGTGTTTTAGCTGTTATTGAAGCTAAAATTGTGTTTTAAAAGGGTCGATGTTTTGGAATGTTGACAAAATCGAGTGTTTCCGTTATCCCTAATGCACTGTACAACAATGTTGCTTAATTTACCTATTAGTTTGGCAATTAATTGAGCGATATATATACTCGTATATAAATCTTATAAAACTTTGCAACATAAAATTTTCAATGGCCATAATTTTTTGGATCACGGTATTCGATTGTAATTCATATTGTACTATATACTACAATTTTTTACATTGCTGGTAAGACACACGTCTGACAATTTTCAACAGCGGTATCACGTCGTAACATTACTAGCGACTGTTTATGAGTATTTAAGCTATGAAAAACATTTTTAAACAATGTACCTGCCGTTCGGAGCCGGCGTTAAACTGTAGGTCTCTTTCTAAAAATAAAAAATCGGTTGCAGCTTATTGAATGAAAGAAGTCCCCCTTGTTCCACTTGGGATATCGTGGGAGTTGCGTAGGTATGTATGTAACAACACACACACTTATGCCAATAAGAAAAAAAGTGGATTTTTTAAACTCATGTTATATTGAGGAAATGTCAGCAAAAAACTTACATTTTTATTTATTTATTATTTTTCTTCTATGTTTTGATTTTTTTGTTTTAGTCTACGCTAACAAGATAATGTCTGTTTGTTTTTGAAAAGAGATTGCCAATCGGGTCCAACTTCGAGTAGATACGTTTCGATAGCGATTGCCGTGATCCACGTTAACTACGTTTCGAAGACAAGGTTACCCGATTTCGAATGCGGTGATTTGACCGCGGGACTTAGCTTCTCCAATGATTTAATATATTTTTTAGTTATAAGGCCCTTGTGCCGCTGTGGTATGGCCCTTGTGCCTACCAACCAGAATGTCGTCAGTTCAATACCAGGTCAAACCATCTTAAAAAAGAAAAAAGTTTTTCGACAGCGGTATCACCTCATAACATTAGCTAGTAACTGGTTTATGAGTTTAAATACGAGTATTATTGAAAATTTCTCTAAATGCATTTGCCGTTCGGAGCCGGCGTCAAACAGTAGGTCCCATTCAATGAGTTTAAAAATAAAATCGGGTGCAGTTCATTGACTGAGAGAAGTCCACATGTTCCTTCATGGAATGTTATGGGAATTAATATATGTATATATTAGTTATAAGGCCCACTTTTATTTCAGTAAATACGCAAATAAGCAAATGTTTAAATATCGTGGTAAAAGAATCCATGAAAATAAAATGTGACATCATTTAATTTACTAAAATTTGCTCAATGATTTTCAATTATTGAGACTTGTGGTTTTAATAGGATGGTGCTATGTGCCACACATTTCAAGAAGCCATTGAAACATCATTTTATTAATTATGTTATTTCACGAAATGTACCTGTTTCTCGAACTCCAAAAACGTGCGTTTTGGCGCCTCTAAATCAATACCTTTGGAAGTCCATTAATTCTGTGTGTAATGCTAACAACCAAAAAACGTTACATAATCCTGAATCAACATTTTATAAGTTTTTCGTTGCCAATATCAGAAGTTTAAGATTGAGTTCTCGAAACATTTATGCGAACAACATATATACATACTTATACTAGCTGAATTCCGGTGTGCTTCGCCACCCCTGTATTAATTATTATCTTATAATTTTTTACCATTTTTCCTCGTTTTATTTCCTTTCGGTTTAAATCCAAATATTTAAGATGGCCTACAGTTCCTTCCAAAAAGATACTGTAGTAGAATCTGCTATTTAGCTGTATAAACTATTTAAGCAAATACACGATAATTTGTCTATTGTATGTGTATAGATACAGTTTATGTATAGTTAGCTTTTATCTGGTGTGCTTTTTCAAGACCCGTTTTTTAATTGTTGGTATCCACATACAGTAAAAAAGTCAAAGAATGAATAAAAGGTGCCACTCCTATTTATCCAATCTCGCCCATTTCTTGACTGATGATTTAATTTGATTACAAAGTCATTTAGATAAAATTCGTAAACTTCCATTTTAACCAATCTCAAGATATACAAAAATAATTTTTTTCCGTTACTCCTCTTGGGAGCATAGGACAAAGCATTTTCATCTTATCCGATCTGTAGCTGTTGTCTTTGCCTCTTCCCATGTAAGATTTTTTTGCCTTTTTTGCCGGGATAATTAACGTCACTAGATGTTCCTTGGTCGGCTGCGGTTTCTTGACCATTGAGGATTCGACACAAGTGTCATCCTAGCAATACTACTGGGATTTTTCTTTAAGATGTGGCCGATTTATATTCACTTTCTTTGGCTTATTTGCTTCAGTACGGCCTGCCTGGTGTTAGATACAAGCCAGGTTTCACTGCCGTACAACAGAATTGACTTTATACATACGTTGAATATTCTGAGCTTGGTATGCCTGGATCACTATGAGCTTCTCCATACTGATTGTAGTCGTACGATTGCCGACACTGCTTTGTTAAGCCTGTTGTTAACGTCTGTTTCTGCAACGTCATTTGTTGTCACTGTGCTTCCCAAATAGCAAACGCTATCCAAATACTCAATTGGTTGGCCCTGTAGTATGATGTTTTATCCGCTATTGTTGTTAGTTAGTTTGGTTTCCTTGATATTTATCTCAAGTCCAACATTGCGAGCCAGTCTTTCCAGGCCTTCTAATTTTGACTGCATATTGGAGATCTTGTGTGAGAGTAGACAAATATCGTGTGCATAGTTTAGTCCTCAAATTGTCTTGAGAGACAATCTTCTGTGAACAGACTTCGCTTATGATCTCATCTAGTACGATGGTGAATAGTTGAGGTATGGATATCCTTACTTTACTCCACCGTTAGTATGGAGTTGTTGACTGATGCTTCCGTTGTGAAGAATCGAGAGTTCTACATCCTCGTACATTGCTCGTATTATTCTCTTCTCCAGTTAATACAATCTTTCAAGCAGCCACTTTTTGGTAGCTTCACAATGATGCCTTCCAAGTTGATGGCAGCTTCTTGTTCTTTCATGCTGATGTGATATGAGGCCGTAGTAATTCAGCTGCAGTTTTGATGTCTGCCCGTAAAATTTCCGATAGTAAGCCATCTTCGCCTGCAGCACTATTATTTTTAAATTCTACTATTGCCTCTTTAATTTAATTAAACTGGGAGGGCCATATGCTAGATTAAATGTTTTCTGTGTAGGGATGTTATGGTATATTTCGATATCTTCACCTTTGTCTGTTACGTTGCTAATTTCCTCGAAACGTTCCCTTAATTTTTCATCTGTGCTTCACTATTCAATATAATTTATAAATCAATACTTTTTTTCTAATGAGAGGTACGTTGCCCACTTAGTCTATTCCGCCCACTTTTACTGATGATTTGCATTGACAACGAACCTACTTGGACCAAATTTAGAGACTCTTGCTAATACCGCTCTTAAGTTTTAGGTTATTAAATATTTGTATGGACGGGGTATCGCCTATTAAAAAAAGTCAAACAGTGAAAGTATACCATTCCAACGCATGTATTAGTTTGTAAATCGGTAGAGAGGCTCTCGAGTTATTAAAAGACGAACATAGGACTACTTATTTTATATACATATCTATATGTATTTATGTATATGTATATGTGTATATAAATTTATTTTATATTATTACTATTAAATTTAATTCAGCTGCATAATTGTGTATGACAGACACTCTCTTTATAATGATTGATTTAATTTTTTTAATTTTATATTCGATTTTACTTTCGTAAATACCAACTTAGTCACACAAACTATTATTTGTTGATTTTGTGTGTTATGTAAGACTTTCTTATTTTTAAATAACAAATCTAGCATATCCGGTTCCGGTTTTTTCACCCCCTCGATACGAGTGTTATTTTTATATATTTTTCTGCATGAAAGCAATATCAAATGGAAGTAACAAATATGTACAAGTAAGTTGTTGCAATCTATTGGCGTCATATTGTCGATATAAGTTTTTCTATTTAGTGTTCAAATTATTGTTGTTCTTGTTGTATAAGATGTCATCAGGGATCAAAACTACCGCAGTTTGTTTTTAGTCAAGTGTCTGTTCCATTTTGTGGCCAAGTTATAAACGAAAAGAAATTGTTGAAAAGCAGCTATGGAAAAAAAGGAATAATAAATGAAAAGAATTGAATAAAAATATCATCACGCATATCACTCAAAATAACAACATAAATATTCTTATTTACGCTTCTATTCAAATTCAATTTAGAGTTTGTTACTCATACATTTGAAAACACGTTTATGTGCTCATTCTCCATTCGCTGTTCATATATTTCTATTAAAGTTTACATTGGCAATAATATTATGAAAAAGGATGGAAAAAAAAAAATTAAATAAAAGACAAAATGAAAATAAAAAGAGATGAAATTTATAATTGAATATTTACCAACTTTAACCACTCCAGTTGGGTTGGATGGTTCAGTGCTATACACAACTCCCACAAATATTATATCACATTCCAACATAAACACTTAAAGGATATACTTACACTTATATTCAACACTTACGGATAACAGTATTAGGCAAAACTGAAGCAGTACAACTAATACGAAACTGATAACTGATAATGATTATTTTATCGGAGTTATGCTATTAATAGACAACTAGATTTTGCTTTTTTCGCATTCATATTATTCTTCAAATTTAACACGTTTTTGCTTCTAAAAATTTACGATCGTGTTGATTGAAAAAGTCAAATCGGTAAAGTGCATACTTTGGCAAATTGCGAGCCACGCATCGAACCCACTATCTTAGATAGTGGACTTAAACTATATGTATGCATGTATTTATATACATACTCGTATATGTATATTATAATTCCACTTGTATAATTCCACTTGTGCTATGTTATTATAGTTCAACATAAAATGGATCAAATTCAATTTTAACTCTAATTATAAAGTATTTTTTATAACTCATCATTTATACTCTTCACTGTTTTCTTTTCAAATAAATATTTGTAAGGGATTCCACTCATATTACTGAAACTATTGCGGTTGTTTAGTGTAAAAGTATGATGACGTTCATTTCATATAGAAGCATGAATAGAGCTGTCACATTAGACGATTTGTTAAATTAATAATTTCAAGTTTTGAAATCACATTTGAAAGGTGTTAATGTCTTTTTCTAAATTTAAAGATTTTTAACAATTAAAAATTTTCATATAGATTAGAAGTAAAAGTTGCACCAATAACCATTTTGGTACATACAGTCAGTTACATTAAAACTCGGGCAGACGCATGATAAAACTTTTAGCAACAATATTAGTTTTTTAATAAAAGATTAAACATCCAAAAGAAAAAGTCTATTTTCTGTCTCACATTGAAAGTCGGGCAAACAATAAAAACGTTAAATATACCGTTATATTTAAATTTTCTGCATTTGTTTCCAAAATTATTGTTTATTGTTGTCTAATCAATTATTCAGTGCAGCTTATAAAAGCATTTTGAAAAATGTCGCGTATTTTTAAACAACCCACCGTGGAAGAACGCAAAATAGTAACTCAACTGCACTTAGAAGGAAAATTTGAAGGAGAAATATCGAAATTGGTGCAAGATATTATCGTAATATACAAAAAAATTTGTTTGATTCCAAATAAACAACATGGAGCACGGCCAAAGAAGCTTTCTTCCAAAGATGGGAGCATGGTTTTAAGGGAAGTGAAGAAAAATCACTTTACTTCTACTCCTAAATTGACGGCAATGGTCAAAGAAGCTTCTGGGTTGGAGTAAACACCTGAAACAATAAGAAGACTTTTCATGGCCCAGTTGCTCGGAAGAAGCCCTTAATAAGCAAGAAAAACCATAACGAAGGCTTGTTTTTGCACCTCAGTATATGGCTAAGGATTTTGATTTTTGGAGCACTGTAAGTAGGGATAAAAATAACAATTTCATGGTTTTAATTAAAAATTTTTAGGTATTGTCTACTGACCAAAGTAAATTTAATTTATTTGAATGTGATGGAAGGAGTAAAGTGTGGCGTAAACCAAACAAACAGCTGGAAAGAAAGAATTTAGAAAAATCAGTTAAACACGGTCGTGGGTCTGTTATAGTTTGTTGGTACATGGCGGCTGCGCAAAGTCCCGACCTTAATGTTATTGAACATTTGTGCAACGAATTAGGTCGCTGGATGCAGGACAGATTGTATACATCAATTCAACTCTTGCAAAATGCTTTGCAGGAAGAATGGAATATAATGAATCCTGAATGTTTATAAAAAATTGTGGAATCGAAGCCCAGTCGGTTACATGCTATTAAGAATCAAAAAGGTGGTGGTGTTAAATGTGAGACTGAAAAATGACACTATTTAAGCTAAGTCTCTGTAAACATTTTATAATAGAATTTGATATAAATTGTTTTTGCTGTTTTTAAATAAGAGAGTTTTTTTGATACAATAAAAAGAAATATATATATAACGTATTTTCTTTCATCAACACATAGATACTGTGATTAGCAGTTTTATCACGCGTCTCTGCCCGAGTTTTAATGTGAGTAACTATATACATTTGTGAAAATTAAATTTTAAAAGTATATTTTATTATCATTATGGGTCTGACTAGGAACTCTTGTATGATACTCTTTCATATCGACACAGACATATATGTATATAAATAACATAAAATTAAATGTAAATAATAATAATGTAAGTCTTTCTTAAAAATGTGATTCCAAGGACTTTCTACTACAATAGTACATCAATAGAAAATGTAAAGCATAAGCCAAACTAAATCTAAAAACACACAAAAGGTCGTTATATCATATGGCATAAAAATACCGAAAGGGTTAAATTGATATTCATAACTAAGTACTCAAACTCAAACATTTATAAAGCACCGTTTTAGCGTCCAAAATGTAAGAATCGAAAGAAGAAAGCATAATATTACGAGTGTTGTCAAATTAATTGAGTTTAAAATTGTTGAGTTTAAAATTGTAATTTTGTATTTGAACAGGCTAATAAATTTCAAGTATTTTTCGAATAATGAATAATGAATGAATAATGTTAAGTGTTCGAACTATTAATAAAACTTATTGCTTTCTCTTCCTCTATCAAAAAATGTAGCATTTTTTAAATATTAAGAAAAGGTGTCGTATAAATATTACATTTGAAAATATTTAGCAGAAATATGTTGCACTTTTTAATAGTTGTAGCTTTTGTGTTTACTGACTTTATCCATGAAATTTTTTTGACGATTCTTTTTAATTTGTTTAAAAAAATATTATATTTATTTTAGCTCCTGACAAAAAAATGCAACATTTCGACAAAATAAATATTTGGTATTTTTTTATTTTGTTATGATTTTTGTCACATGCCCAAAAAATCGTGCTGGAATTGTTTTATGATACTTGCACTGATAAAAGAAAGAAGCAAAATTAAAATTATGTGTGTGTTTATACGAATATGTACCACTGTATGTTGAAATACTGAACATAGAACTCTTATCTTGATATTTCAAATGTTCATCTCATACCATACATATATAAAAATGAATGTGTGTTTGTATGTATGTTTGCTTGTTCGTATTAGAGATTGCAAATCGATTATAATTGTATCGTACCATTTAATCGTAATCGTAATCGTAATCGAACTGTTAGTCGTGCGATTAAATTTAATCGCAACCTCCTTGTGTAAAAAAACAGCAAATTAAATGTAGATCAAAATATAGACAACTGATTAAATGCTGTACGATAAGCGGTTAAATTATCTTCAGTAAGGTACGCAATTATACAACAGATCAAAGTAAAGGCTCATTACAAAGAAATAGAACTTCTTTTAGAAGCAAAAACACATTAGAATTCTATAGTACTATTGTTACAAAGAAGAATCCTTATGAAATACTGAATCTATATATATAATAGAGCATTATAAAATGCGTTGTAATTGATGCTTTCTGAAATGCGCCCACCGATTTATTTTGTAATTCTTTAAACGAAAGGTGAATTCAATACCATGGTTTTTATGTATATGAGGTTTTTGTAGGTCCATTAGTTCGCGAGTTATTGACGTTAGAGGGAGCCCCTTTGTATTGCATAAGTTTTACTTGAAAACAAAATATGCTACAGCATTTAAGCTTTGTTTGAGCTGGAAAATATTTTTAAACTGTGTATATAAATAGCATATGTAGAAAGCCTTCATTTGCTGTGTGGCTTCACTATTGTTCCATTGGGCGGTGCCACGCACGTATAAAATTTGTTTTTATACGTCTATTCTTTAAAACGGTATTTGTAAGTCTCTAACTTTGGCCCAAATAACTTTGTAGCCAATACAAATCATCAGTCAAAAATTGGGTCGAATTGGATAAGTGGGAGTAGGGCCTCCCATATAAAGTAAATATTGATTTATGTATGTCTTTTAAACGGTAATAGTGAATTTGGTTTATATAACTTAGTAGTTAATACACATCGTCAGTTGAAATATGGTCGAAATTGAATAAGTGGGTATTGCATCTCCCTTACAAATTAAATATTGATTTTTGTATATCTAGAGAACGATTAGTATGGAAGGTTTTGAATTTGGTCTTAATGACTTCTTAGATAGTTCAAACCATTAATTGAAAAGTGGACACAATCGGATAAGTGGGCTTGGCACCTCCCATATAAATTAAATAATGATTTGTGTATATCTTGAGAATGGTTAGAGATAAAGTTTCTAAATTTGGCTTAATTAGCTTGGCAGTCAATGCAAACCATCATTTAAAAAGAAATACATGAAATTTTGCATGTGTATAGAACGGTAACAAAGCTTTTTTTATCTATTCACATCAGTCAAAAATCAGGTACAACAATAAGGCTCCCAGCAACGCGGGAGTGATTACTTTAGTGTATGTATAATATGTGTGTATGGTATGTGTTAACAATTCTAATTAGTCGTTTTCAAAGATTTTGAGATTTGGCGATTTTCTTAAATTTGCGGACTTATTTTAGATTCATCTGGCAACTATAAACGGAAGTACTAAACTTACTTTTCATGCTGTTCCGTTATTATCTTATTTTCTATACTTTAGAATTTTTAGTATCTGAATGTCTTTCATATGCACACTGAGTGAATGGCGTATAGAAAATAGGGAAGAGAAACCAAATTATCTTTTAAACAAAATAAAATTTTCTCGCATAATAAAAAGCAAAATGTGCGAAAGAAAAAGTTTCTTAAAATGTTGTTGTTGTTCCAAACGATGGTTTTTTATATATTTTTCTACTAATTTGAACTAAAACACAAACAACAGTTATTCATAAATTGTATTCAATATTGCATAATAACTGTACTTAAGAAATTTAAATGTTAAATGAAGTTAATGATGATGATGACAGACACATAGTAATTATGTAAAGCGACTGTAATAAGAATACATAGAAGATTTAAGTAAATCTTCTTCTTCTTAATTTTTATATAATATAGAACAAGTTGTTTATTACAGACAAAATTCGTTAAAAAAAACAATTTATTTTAAATACTACCTTAATCAAAAAGTTTTCGGAATAGCCCCCGTGTGGCGGTCTTATCGTTCCAATTTGAGTTTTATTTTTTATCGTCTTAGCTTGACATTTGCAAAAGCTGGTGTTGGCGATTTTTTACAATTTTAGAAACGGCTGCTGAAACGCGTTCCCCGTAATAGTTTTTTAACTCGATTGAACAGAAAGAAGTCACAAGGAGCCATAGATTGCTAAGTGCACATCAAAAGTGTTTCAAACAGGGTTGGTAATCCACTGGATAACCCAATTATACCCACCCGGTTTTTATTGGGTATTATAGTATATTTGAAAAATATCGGGTCCGTTATTTTAGCTCAAAAAAGATAATTAGTTAACGAATTTATCAAACCACTGTTTACATTTTTTTCCCACCTCTGAGCCAATTTCTGAATCCCGTCTCAGCAAAACTTTTCATTTTTGAAGACGATCCAGATTTGAAGCCGATTTTATATTTCTTCAAAAATGTGATTCTGAATATCCAATACTCAGAGGAAGCAATGTTTGGAGAATACGGCGTGCGCTGCACTTGTTCGGTTTTTAAAATCATTTGGCAACTTTTGCGACTTGAGTCCGAGCGTTGTCGTGTAAAAAAAAACTTAATCATGTCTTTCTTAATGTTCCAGCCGTTTTACCCATAATGCACGGTTCGAACTAAGTAATTGTAGTCTGCTTCTATCACCAAGTCTTATCAACTCATATTACATAAAAAATTGCAAAATTCGATTATAAATATTCGAGTTTTTATTATAAAAGTGAGTTTATAAATATTTTTTTATGATAGGTGAAAACAGTGCTCTAAAATTTACTTTTGCTCGAAGCACATCATATAATAATTTCCCGTTGTTCCTACAAGGAGCGTATGCTTTGTATGTATGAAATTCGATTCAATTAATTATCACTTAATTTTGTCAAAGAAAACTAAAGAAAGGGTTACAAACCTTTAGTTTTCACTTTACAAAACATTGCATGAAGATTCTTTCTGAACCCGTTTTTCCATCTCTTTCTCAAAAAAGTTGTACAATTAAAGATTGGTTGTCTGCATTTTATTCTAAAATGAAATTATAATCTCAATAGGTCTAATTAGGTTTTGTTATATATTTTCTTATATACCTATTAAGGCAGCAGTCTTAAACAAAATGATTTCATAACTTTTCAGATATTTTGCAAAAAATATTGTTTATTTATTCTCCTTTATATTCAATCAAAGAAATATTTAATATTATCATATACAACAACAAAGGAATAATAAATTGTACTGGAAGACAAAGAAAGCAGTATTCGGTCAATCCTGTAATAACAATCTGTCATAAGAAGAAAAAACTTTCATTTTTATAACACAAATCATTTTGAACAAACAAATAAAAAAATCTGAAAAAAAAGAAAAGAAAAGTTCTTAATTTCCGTATAAAATTAAATATTATTTTGCAGACAAAATAACAAAAGAATGTAACAGAAGAGAGTAAAGAATAGAAAAAGAACTTTATCGGAAATCCCATGCATACAAGTCGGTTTGAATGCATTACAAACAAACAAATCACAATGTTGTGAAGCAAATACGGAGGGTACCCAGAGACGAGTGGGATATTATTTGTCTTTTAATTCCATAGAGAAGTTCAAACAAAACTGAAAACATTTAGCAAATGTAACAAATATGTGTGTACATACATATGTATATACACCCTGTCGGATAATGAGTAGTAGCTAACTACAAAATAACCAACTGTAAGTTAGTATTTAACAACTAACTTTAACCTATCTACACTCAATGCAAAATTTAAATTAACCAAAGTGTATATTCTGTACAGTAAATTTTGTTATTCTTTATTTGGGTTTTCCCCATTTTGTTTCACACTTTTCGTTTAAAATGCCTAAAATTGATTAACAGAAAAGTGCAACCAAGAAGAAGTCGGAATAGAATAAAGTTGCGCATACATACGAGAACATACATATTTTATTTTTTTATTTATATCTACACTAGCTAAAACCCAGAGTGCTTTGCTGCCCCCATCTTAATTTTTGTCCTAGACGTTATTTTAGTTAAATTCCGGTCTAAATTCAAACTCTTGAGATAGCCTACAGTTCCTTCCAGAAAGAAAATGGTTTCATGCAGCTTCACGCAGCTGTCGGCCACTATATTCGCCTAGCTGTTGACGTCCTCAACTTCAGTGAACAGCTTACGCTACGTTCATATTTGTCAAATAAAGGACGAAAAAATTTAGTCACTATTTATAAAAAAATATTATGGAAAAAATTCCTTTTATGTCAGTGTTTCTTAAAAAATTATTAAAAAAGAAATAATAGTACAACAAAAAAAAAAAGTATCTTAAATTACTTAATTAAAAAAAAAAATTAATAAATAAATAATAGAAGAAGAAATACAGTTAATTTGAAAAAACCAACTAATGTTAAAATAGTTAGTTGCTGCCATTGAAAAGTAAACCAAGTGCCAGTCACCATTATTTGCGAAATTGTTAGCTTAAAGTTAGTTTTAAGTTAACTCAGTTTCTGACAGGGCATATACATATATGTATATATGTATATATGTATATATGTATATATGTATATATGTATATATGTATATATGTATATATGTATATATGTATATATGTATATATGTATATATGTATATATGTATATATGTATATATGTATATATGTATATATGTATATATGTATATATGTATATATGTATATATGTATATATGTATATATGTATATATGTATATATGTATATATGTATATATGTATATATGTATATATGCATATATGTATATATGTATATATGTATATATGTATATATGTATATATGTATATATGTATATATGTATATATGTATATATGTCTCATGTCTCATGTCTCAGAAAAGTTTTTCGTTTATGAGGCAATCCAACTTTTAGGTCGATTTTATACCTATTTCTTTAAAAGAAGAAGCAATATTTGGAGAAAAAAGCGGTATTTGATTAGTTCTAACAATTGTTTGGCATTTTTTGGAACGTGAGGCCGAGCATTGTCATTCAAGGGATTAGCTTAATCGTCATTTGATCAGTTCTAACAATTGTTTGGCATTTTTTGTAACTTGAGTCCGACCATTGTCATTCAAGAGATTAGCTTAATCGTTTCTGTTTTTATATTCCGGCAGTTTTTCTTATAATGCGCTGTTCAAATGAAGTAATTGCAGTCTGTTTTGATTACCAGGTTTTGTCAGCTCATAGTACACAATTCCGCCTTGTTCCCACCAAAAGTCCAAAATTGTGTTATAAATACTAAAATAACATTATTGTACTAATAAATAAAAAAAATTGTTGAAATGAGCGAAATTTAGTAGCGTTATAAAACCCAACTTAACCCCAAAAAAAAAAAACTCTTCAGACATCCCAATAAACCCGCTGGGCTGGGCTTTTAATAAACCAACCAACCAACCCTGCCAACCCTGATAATAACCCAAAACAATAGCCTCTTTTCTGAAGAACTTGGCTTCTTTATAACCGTCGCAAAGTACTAGATAATTATGCTCAGAGTCCCGATTTAAGCCCAATTGAAAATTTATAACCTTATCCTTAAAGGAGTACTGCCAAGAGGAGTTTCAATAATCAAGATGAATTATGAGCCGTAATTACGAAAGAATGGGATAAAATTCCAACTGAATGTGTGCAATAATTTGTTTCTTTTCTGAAAAGGCTTATCTAAGCTCTAATTGTGCCAATGTTGGCCATCAGGGGTGTATAATAATTTTGATTTAAAATCGGCATATTTTAAAAATAAAATCGTCAAAAATCGGCAAATTAGAATTTCCCATTTTAAATATGATAATGATATTCTTATTAACAAAAATTAACAAAACAGAACAATTCAGCGATGTTTATAACATATAAAATAATATAAAAATAACAAATAAAATTAAAGTTATACAAACATATTGCATTTTATTGTTAGCATAATGGTCACATTTGCTTATCTCAATATTCGAGAGAAAAATGTAAAACAAAGTTCTGGGAAATTGGGTATAGCCAACAACAGCGAATTATATCAATATACGTTCTCAAAGACACGTCAAGTGTCACAAAGTTTTCGTTGATCTCTAACTATTCCAAACTTTAAGAAATACCGTCGTTGAACCCGGAAAATTATGTAATTAAACATTGTTTTATTGAGTTTTATGTTTGCTTTTAAATTTCGTGCAATTCTACAATATTTTTTTTATTTTTTAGTACAATTACTATGTCTTATTATCTATTGTTTTATTATTTTGCACTCTTGATAAGGCCAAGAGGGCGTTATATATTACGAGCTGCTAAAATCACGTAGTATGTACACTGCAATTACTCAGCTTGTAACTTGAATTATGAGAAAAATGGCCGGAATATAAGGACAAATATGATAAAGTTATTATCTTATGTCGCAAAAGTGTTGAAAAAATTTTAGAAACGACTAAATGCGATATATTACCGTGTCCGCCTTATTCTTCGTACATTGCTTCTTCTAACTACTTGCTGTTTCAACGGATACAACATGATTTGGTGGGTCACCGCTTTACTTCTTTCGAAGAAATCGAAAATTGGCTTCAAAATTGGATTACCTCAAAAGACTAGATGTTTTGTCTAGACGAGATTTGAAAATTACCTGGGAGGCGGGGTAAAGTTGTTAGCAATGATGGCCAATATTTTGATTTAATTCTCAATTCATTGGAGCTAAAAAAATAGTTTGTACATAAATACGAGAACATAAATAATATTTACTTAAAATCCCACCCCCCTACCAAACAAAACCTGGGTGGTTTAATTATATTACCCAGTGGGTTCCCAACGCTGGCATAAAGTGACTTTATTAGAAATATTGAACTTCATAGAGCCGGAAGTATGACAAAATTCGTTAAAATCAATTCTGTTCTAGACTTCAAAGGATATGGAAATTGTTACAAATTGGTCGATTATTGCATTTTAAGTATTCATATGCTACTTTGTCCGATTATGCGTTGAGTTAAAAACATTTGGTTATATATGTACCAAGTATTTCAGTGTTCTCAAAATATTGTAAATTTTACTAAAAGAAATAAAGTTACCGTATTTTTAGATTTCCTCGGAAAATCGGCATTTTTGGAGCAAAAATCGGCAAATCGAGATTTTGATAATTTTAAGGCAAATAATCGGCAAAATGCCGATAAATCGGCAAATATGGCAGGCCTGTTGGCCATACAAAATAAAGATTATCTTGCAGCTCAATATTTTCATCCCATTTATTAATATTATGCTAGAATGTGGGAACATTTTCTTGACAATAAAATTCTTGAGTTTCTTTTGTTTTTATCTTTTTTTAAATTTAAAATTTATTGTTTTTTTCTTTGTTGTTGTTATTTGTTAGTTAATATCTAGATGAAATTGAATAAACAAAAAAATTTAAAAAATTAAAAAAACCTATTCTTTTTAAAGATATAAGTCAAACCAAATTATTTTTTCAGTACGTAAAAAGATTTTCTTGACAAACTGTACATATTTAATATGATTGTCTTCTGAAAAACAAATATAAGTACATATATAAAGTGTTTTTTTATAGAGGTATAGAACATTAAGTTGGCATTACTTTTCAACCGATTTCGACCGATTTAACAGCTGTTAAGTGATTTATTCTCAGTTTGGTTTGGCAATTCATCATTAATAGACTCACGCCTGAACAACGCTTGCAAATAGTGCAATTTTCATTTTTCATAAGTGAATTTTTTTTTCAATTTTAAATTTTCATAAGCGAATTTTGTTTAACGATGAAGCGCACTTCTGGCTGAATGGCTACGTCAACAAACAAAACTGCCGCATTTGGAGTGAAGGTAATCCTCAAGTGTATGTGGAAACACCGTTACATCCAGAAAAACCGACTGTTTGGTGCGCTTTAAGGGCTGGTGGAATCATTGGTTCGTACTTTTTCAAAAACGATGGTGGCCAGAACGTTACAGTCAATGGTGATCGGTATAGAGCCATGATTACTAACTTTTTCATTCCTGAATTGAATAACCATGATGTCCAGGTGATGTGGTTTCAACAAGACGGCGCAACATGTCACACAGCTCGTGCCACAATAGATTTATTGAAAGACACGTTTGGTGACCGCCTAATTTCACGTTTTGAACCTGTGAATTGGCCTCCAAGATCTTGTGATTTAACACCGCTAGACTACTTTATGTGGGGCTATGTAAAGTCATTGGTCTATGCGATAAAGCCACAAACGCTTGACCATTTGGAAGACAACATTCGCCGTGTTATTGCCGATATACGACCACAAATGTTGGAAAAAGTCATCGCAAATTGGACGTCCAGATAGGACTACATCCGCGCCAGCCGTGGCGGTCATATGCCAAAAATCATATTCAAGATGTAATGCCACAAGATTATCTTTCGGATAAATAAAATTCATGTCAATCGAATAATTCATCGTTGTTTTATTGCAACTTAAGGTTCTATACCTCTATAAAAATACCTTTTACATATCGTTAGTCTTATATCATTTTCGATAGCTTTTTGGCAACTGAAGAAACTTGTCTTACCTAAGTAATACCAATTTACGTACATATTTGCCAGCTGCATTTCTTTTTGACAACACAATTGAGGTTTAGTTGCCACCCGTAATCGATCGATTAAATACTATAATTTGTAACTGAGTAAAAAATCGTTTTTATTTAATTTATATTTGAAATATTCATTTTAATATGAAAAAATTCCAAATCTCTGCTATTTCTTTGTGTTACATATACATAGTTTTTTATAATAAAAACTTACAATAAAATACATACCATATGTATGTATGTCTCTACAATACAACAGTTTTGAACTGATTTAGTTTTCAAAGAATTTTTGTTTTTTAGTTTTTAATAAGATTAAAATTTTATGAATTTCAACTGTCTGCATACGATGAACATGAACGTATCTCGACCCTATGATGCTTCATCGTTTGAGTACTCCATTCAATTTGCATTAAACGTTTTCATTGTTTTTTTCTTTTGTTTCGATTGTACTCTTAAACACTTTCGATCACAAACTGGCTGCCAAAGGTCAAGACGTACAATTTGCTCTTTTCTTATACAATTATTGTTGTTGTAGTGTTGTGTTTGGCTGCAAACGGAAAGCATAACAAAAGTTGTAGACAAACATTCTAATAAAATCAATTAAACGAGACGACTAAAAGGAAATCAAAAATATATTTCAAAACAAAAAAGTCTACAAAGTGCAAGTGGTGTGTATGTATGTATGTACATATGTATGCAAGTGAATATAATACTATTACTAGTATTACTAGAAGGTAATAAATTTACATACTCTTTTAATCTCTATTGCCTCTTATTAAACAATACGGATACTGAAATCAACTTCTACACAGATGGTTCGAAGAAATATCGTTTTCAAAGAAGAAATCTGCGCGATAGAAAAGACTGCAGAAAAAGCGGTAAAGATGAATATATGTAGGTGAAAATATCACATGTATTGGAAAGACTAAAATTAATTATCTAGTCTTGGAGGGCTTCGATATTCTTATCTTATCTTATCTTCTTCTAATTAATATCATAGTTATAATTTTTTACCTTTTTTCCTCGTTTTATCCCATTCCGATCCAAATCCAAATATTTAAGGTAACCTATAGTTGCTATTAGTCTTTAAACAAACACACATTCATTTTTATATACTATATATACTAGCAAAAACCCGGCGTGCTTCGCTGCCGCCTTTTTAATTATTAAGTTATATGCTATCTTAGTTACACTTTTTACCCATTTCTCCATTTAGTCTCTTTCCGATCAAAATCCAATCATCTGTTCCTTCCAGAAAGACACTGTGAGTTCTGCATTTTAGCTGCATACAGTCTTCACACAAATTCATTTTTATATAGTATACGTAAATATTTAAATAGATTTCATCCAGTGTGCTTTCTGCAATTTCCGCTGTTTGGCTGATTTGGATAGATAACGAATCTTTAATAGTTGTCGCTCTCGACATATACAAAATTCAATATTTAGTATGAATGGAAGGTAGTACGCTCCTTATCCAATCTCGCTAAGTTACTGACCGATAATGTGTATTGTTCTCGACGTTGTCTGAACCTAATTTAGAAACTTTTGCGGCAGTCTCAAGTGAAAACTATTACTGTTACCCACATATAAAGAACGACTTTGTTTAAACCGAATGTAGAATTTTATACTATTATTGTTTTTGAGATATACAAAAATTAATGTTCACTATGTATGGGTCATGTCTCGGCCACTTATCCCATTTCGTCCCATTTTTAACTGATGATTTCTATTGATTACGAAGTCATTTAGACCAAATTCGAAAAGTTTCAATTTCATCGTTCTATGCAATTTATCCAATTTCGCCTTCTTTTAAACTCAAGATTTACATTAACTCGAAGTCACTTAAACCAAATTCAGAAATTTCCACGTGAATCGTTCTCAAGTTATACAAAAGTCACTGTTTAGTTTATGTGGAAGGTATCAATGCCCACTTATCCATTTCCGCACGATTTTTGATTAGTCTTTTGTAAAGACTATGAAGTCAAAAACTATGAAATCAAAACTCAGAAACTTTCGTTTTAACCGTTCACACGGGAGGTACGTATATTTTTTGTAACTGATGCTTTGTATTAACTACGAAGCTATTTTGACCGATTTAAGAGACTCTTACTGTGACCATTTTGAAGATATAGACAAATAAATATTTACCTTGCATGGGCGTGGAACCGCCTAGTTGGAATTATTGAAATTTATATAGTCTATAGTTACTTCCAGACGTATGGTACAGAGAAGCTTTGTAAAATTTTCATGAAAATCGCTTCAGCATTTTAGCTGTCTATAGATTTCAAACAAACATACAAACACACATCCGTTTTTATATATTTCCACATTATGTGAAGGACAGTCTCCTTCGTGAGAGCTTAGCTGATGGACATGCTTCGCCAGTAGTCAGGATGGAGACGGTAAGGAGTAAATTAGTACATTCTCAGGGTATATTCTGCTACTGAAAACTGTACGTTAGATTTAAAAATAAAACTATTTAATTATAAATCTTATCTGTCAATTATTTACCTATAGTCGATCAATTTAAGAAACAAACTTTAAAGTAAACGTAAGTAATTCATTTTTAATATTGATTTTGATTATTTTTTATAAAAAATTAAACAAAACTTTCATTTTTTTTAATTGACCCTCTATAGGGTACTTTACCTTTTTGCCAAAACCAATCTTTCTATAATACATTTTTCCCCCCAAAAAAAAAAGAGTCGTGAAAAAAATGTATTTACATCATTTTTCCAATGACTCATAATACGGATGCTGGTGAAGGAACACAAAAAAGTAAATAAATGACTACGAAAATTTGCAACCATTTTCTGGGGGGGTTTTCACAATTTCCACAAATAACAGTCATTAAAAATCATCAATGGCAAAGAAAGGAAAGCATAAAAAAATTATATTAAAATAATAAAACAACCACATAAATAGTAATGATGCAATAGCTATAAAAACGTGTAATTAGTGGAAATTTCATTTCATCGTAACAGGTCAATCCATTAGGAAGGAGCACATACTCGAACATACATACATACATACGTACATAAATTTCTTGTCATAGTGAAAATCTTGAAATTAAAAACTAATGTTGATTAATTAAAGCCGTTAATTAGAATTATACTAATAATAGTGTACAAAGAACATGTTCAGTTGTGTCTATCGTATGTTTTTAATATGAAAATATCTTATAAATACCGCACCTGTATGGTGATGATCATGATGATGATGATGAAGTAGAACAATGAACCTGTTTGCTAAAACTAAATACTTTCTTTCACATTTGTAATCTTTCTTTATACTTAATTGCCTTGACTTGTGGATAGATTTTTGTTGTTGTTGATTTTAGACCGACTTTTAACGGCGAAAAAGAAGCATTTAAACATTAAACGAGTAGAGCAACCAAATGAGCTTTTTATTTTCCATGTACTTGTGCATCAAGCTCAAGTGCAAACGAAGTAATTTATCGTTTCATGTTGTCTATGAATGAAATATTAGAATGATTTCAGTAAATTACAGCTGAAAAATAAATTTTATAATAGGAATTGAAGCAAAATTTTATTCCTTAGTTATTTATAACAGAGAGTCAGGAACCATATATAGTATGGTAATATAAAACTATGGTATTTCATTTCATTTGCTGTAACAGATACCACCTTAATGTGTATGTTATGTGTCCCTAATGATTCTATAATATGGACACAGTTTTTCTTATGTCATCAACTTGTTTATTTTACGCCCAAACCCTTTACTTTACTTTCAAATCATTTTCATTTTGTGTGTGTGTGTTTCTGTTTTACTCTGTGAAATATATGTATGTATGTACAATACCCGCGTACTTGTAAAAAATCGTTAGTATGTATGATATGTTTCATTTAAATAATATTCAATATTACATTATTCTATAATGACATTGTCCGTTCGTTTGTTCGTTCGTTCGTTCGTTCGTTTCAACCAAGTGACAATGTTGTCATAACAATAGATGTTGATAATGTTTATGGTGAATTATGGTATATTTTATCTTACTCGTAATATCCGTCTGTCCTTCCGTTAATTCATCCATCTATTCATGTGTCTTCTTGTCTGTTAACGTCCAATGTAGTATTTCTTGATGGCTTGTTTGTAATGACATGCTAAATGAAAAGGAAGGACATACAAGTTTGTTGGGTTTTAAACCATACTTTGATGGATCGCGCAAGAAGTTTTTGCTGCAAACGATTTAGTTGCGAGTGAACATTGAAAAAATCACAGTTTTTAGGAGACTAAAAAAGTTCTATAAACACATCAAGGCACAGTCCTATATTATTATTTACTATCATTAGGCATCCGGCATTGCCAAGTAATCTATATATGGTATGTACAGTAGTGGCCAGTTATTTAGGGTCAACAATTGTTTGTATATTGTCTCAGAGTGATTATTTATCGATTTAAAGCTTTAATAAAAACAACAACTTCGTACTATGTATGAGAGATGCCACGCCACTTATCCAATTCCGTTCACTTTCAAACTGATGATTTCTATTAATTAGGAAGACATTTATGACAAATTTAGGAACTTCCATTTTAATCGTTTTCGAGATATAAAAAAAGGTCCTTGGTTCAATACCAGGTCAGACCATCTGAAAAAGGAAAAATTTTATCAACAGCGGTGCACCTCATAACATTAGCTAGTAACCGGTTATAAGTATTACTACTATTGAAAACTTCTCTAATGCCTTTGCCGTTTGGAGCCGATGTTAAACTGTAGGTTCCTTGCAGTGAGTCTAAAAATAGAATTGCGTGTAGCTCATTGACTGAGAGAAGTCCCCATGTCCATGGAATGTTATGGGAGTTCTATTTTTAGACTCATTGAAAGGATACCATATATAATAAATAATACAATGGGTAAATTTTAAATAATTATTAAAAATTCATATTACATTATCACATCGACCAAGCACTAATGTAGGACACTGCGACACATGGGATCTATTGTGCCCATTTGTGGTACATACTAATTATTTACATTTGACATTACCATTTTACTATCACTTTTCGTTCACAGTTTAGGTTATATAAGGTAATGGATTCTCCTAGACGAAAGAAATGAGTCCTTTTTTGGCCAATTGTAATATCAAAAGCATAGAACCTAACCAAGAGATCAAACAGTTTTTATAGGAAACCATATTGACTTAATTATGCAATTGCGGTGACTTTCATTTTGGAGTGTTCAGTCATAGATAACAAAAATAGGAGGCCAAAAACTTCCGTCGTCTGATGGACTGGACTGGACACCGACACTTGAGGTGATAGACAGTCTTCTCCACCTTTTCAGAACCACAGCTCCTGCAAAAATCAAGGGGGGGGGACGCAGAGTCCGGTTCAGCAGAGTTTAAGGCACCAGGTTTCCGTCAGAAATATCGAGATCTGTACCCGCCCTAGCCAGTTCATCAGTAACGCAATTCCCTACGATATCTCTGTGTTCTGGAACCTATATGAGAGTTAAGTTCGAATGATCCGAGAGGAACCTATGGCATTCATGGACGTAGATAGACGTCGAGATGACTTGGTTGCAGCCTGGTTGTCACAGTGAATCAGTAGATTTTCAGAGAAAATCCTGTCACTCCACACGGATTACACAGCCCTCAGTATGGCCGAGACCTCCGCCTGAAATATATTGCAGTGATCAGACAACCTATAAGATAGTTTAACGTTAGAACCCTATGTACTATGTATATACTAGGGAGATCGATTATTCGACAGTTTTCAAAAACAGGTTTCCGAATTATTCAAAAAGAGCACTTTTTAAAAAACCGGTTCTTTTATATAAATAAAATTGTTGTTAATTCTTAAAGCTCAGAGTTCGACCACGTCGTTTTAAAAATAAGCAGAAGCTAACGGAGAGCTTCAAATTAAAGTGGAAATCAATACTAAAAATAATTCTAACAAATCTAATAAAAACTATGCCAAAACGGTGTGCGGAGGCCACAAAAAACAAAGTTTATTACACATCGAAAAGTACAAAAAGTTGCTTAAGTTTCGAATAGCTATTCAAGGAGTTAATTTCGTTTTTGTTGTATTACTTGCTAGAGAACGGAGTTACAGGTTTTTTATTATGGTTATAATTTAGGTGCCTATGATAACAAAAAATAAATGTTTTACTTTAAATAAGTCTATTAGTAAAATACGAGTCCTTAATTGACAAGAATATTTGCTTAGATTTCGAGCAGCACTCTATGTAAATTTATGCATCACGTATTTAAAAGTGTGTGTGTCACTGTGGTATGTTGGATTACAACTCTCCTTCCAACCAAGCAGTCGTCGGTTCTCAGGCCACACTGTCTGACAGTTTTCAATAGCGATATCACCTCACAACATGACTAGCGACTGGTTATGTGTATTTACGCTGTGCAAAACTTCACTAACTAATATATCTGCAGTTCGGATCCAGGGTTTGTGGGTTTGTTGGCTTACAATGAGTCTAGTTGATCATTCTTCATACATAAAAATCAATATTTATTAACAGAAGATGAGAAAAGATTATTGTTGCTCAAGAGTGCATATCTTTTTCAATCTACCTTGGTTTTCACGTTCTTTGTGAGACGTTCCAGGTTGTCATATATACAAAAATATATAAAATTAACAAATAGTTAAACAATTAGCTTATTTCACTAAAAAAAATTTACAAACGTATAGAAATTATACTTATTTAAATTAACGGGTTATTCGTGTTAAATCAACCGGTTTATTCGGTATGCGAACAGTAAAGATTTTGAAAAAACTGTATTCGACAAAACAAAAAAAAAAACCGGTCGAATAATAACTATCCGAGCTCCGTAGTATGTACCACAACCCACTTTGCCTAGCATTTTGGAGCCGATCGTATAGACCTCAAAACATTTTGAGGAATCTCTGGTTAGTTACACCAAAAGTCTCTCCTGGATATCTCATAGACAAATCTATGGAGAAAATTGTGAGGAATCATGGAATCGATGTCACTTAGAATAAAACTTAATACTCAAGTACACCATTATTCACTATCATTAAGATATAATCACAAAATGTTAATTTACGATCCAACAAAATCCCAAGATCCATAATATTAATTACTTTATTCAGAACAGTTTCATTTAAATAATAGTTGGTATCAATATGTATTTATATCCAATAAATTAAAATTACACCATTCAGTAAAATAATTAATATCAGTTTGTAAACATGAATAACCAGTAAAATTATTAAATGAATTACAAATTTTAACGTCATCGGCATACATCGGGATATTGAAATGAAAGATAACGGATGGAAGATCGTTTATAAATAATGTAAATAATACCGGATCAAGGCACTCCGGAGGGAACGTCAATAGTTTTAGAAATACCACTCCTAAATTTTACTTGTTGGGTTCTGGTTGAGAGATAAAATATCGTGGTTGACTCTATCAAACGCTGTACTAAAATCAGTATATATAACATCAGTTTGTCTGTTATCAATAAAACCATCATTTATTTTAGTTGTAAGTTCCAAAACGTTAGTAGCCGTTAAGCGTAATTTCCGGACACCATGTTGAAATGGAGATAAAAGGGATGAAATTTGATGATATAATTTGTCAGTTAAAATCTTTTTAATAAATTTTTGGATTGCATTCAGTTTAGCGATTCGTCTGTAGTTCGAAACATCCAATTTACTTTCGGATTTAAACAATGGAATAATGTATGATTGTTTTAAAATGGGTGGCAAGTTACCCAATTCAATAGATTTGTTAAAAATTATAGTCAGAGATTAATAAAGGTAATCAGAACAATTTTTTAGAATACAATTTGATATACCACTAGTACCGGGAACGGATGAATTTTGTAGAGACCTTAAGTTCGATAATACGGTTTAAGCAAAAATGAACGAAAAAAGTGTACTCGATGTATAAGAAATTTTGTAAGGATATAAAGTTTGGTTATCAAATAATTTATTCGAACATTTTGTAACAAAAAACATCTAAAAATATGTTGCTTATAGATATGTACTCGTGCATCTATCAACCTCAGCATAACATGAATCAAATTTCAAATTGGTAGGGTAAGTACTAGCGTAATGCTTAGAATTAATAATAAAATGCTTTCGGATTATTCTTTAATTTCATTATCATTCAAAGTAAATAGCCATTGTACGCCAATTTGTTTGCAGTAATCTATTTGAATTTTATTAAAGAAGTAATTTTTGAAATCCGCTGAAGAGCCAGATAAAGTTTTATTATTATTATTATTTTATAAAGTATTCTTTTTATTTTTTATGTTAGATAAATTGACCGTAATTTTGCGTATTCTTATTGTTGGAACTGCTTCGAAAATGCAGTGATGTAAAACAGAATAGAAGTTGGAAACTATATCAACATTATCTCCAGATATAATGAAACTTCATTCAGCGTTTCATAATAATTGATTAAATTTTGTGTAATTTACACGAGAAAAGCAAAAAACTTTGTTGTGTAGATTACCATTTGTTTCTAATGGAGAACGATTAGTGGAATGAAAAACATCAAATTGTAATGTGTAAAGATGGTCACCATATCTTCAGGATAAGTAATAGGATGTAGACTCTGAAGGTATATATCTGATGGCATATTAACAAATGCTAGATGCATTAGCGACGTGATTAATTTGAAAAAGCCTCAACGTGAGAAAAGTCTGAATAAATTCATTCAATCCTAAAGGAATTAGATAGCTATGTTCAGCAGATTTGTCCCACAGTTTGTTATAAATACTAAAGTCTCTGAGAGTTATAAGCAAATCGGAATGTTTAGATACATTAATAACATATTAAATAGCAGTGATGTGATTGTTGCATACTTCGACCGGCGAGTTAGGAGGTATAGTATATAAGAACATGTAATATATACATAGATGAGCAGCATAAAGTTTTATTTTTACGGCATAGATTCAGTATCGTTCCTGTGAAGACGTCAATAACTGCAATAAGAACTTCGCCACCAGATTTATGTTGACGATCAAATCTAAAAATTTGATATCTTGGGCATAAAATTTCAAAATTGTAAATGTTCTCTTATTATTTAACCAGGTTTCAGAAAAAGCAATAACGTGAAAAGGTAAATCAAAACTATTGTAAAGCGTGGTCAATTTAGTATTAAGACCAAGTATTAGTTTTTTGAAATTGAATTGTCCCTCGATGAAAGGCGTACGACATTATTTGAAATTTGATTGTCCTTAATAATGTACTCTCGAACGAAAGCGTTAATAGGCCAAAATGATGGACTAATTCTTGTATCATAAAAATCAAACGGAACTGTTATTTTAAATGATGTAAATTATCTTGGTTCAGAATACGTAAACTTTTTCACATATACATACATTCGGAATGAAATTTAATTTAGATTTGACATAATTATGAATACCATCAGGATAAGTTTCAAATGCAATCGAGAAGTAAATGGTGTTGTAGTGGATTCTAGTTGTGCAGAATTAAACGGGAAAAGATTTTCATTTAGTAATGGGTTTTTCTAACGGAATTTTCAGATTTAGCAATTACTTTTTTAACTAATCTTTTACTTTACTTGCACAATACAAAATCGTCCAAGTCAATGCTTCTGGTGTTATAAATACTAAAATTTAAAAATCAACAAAATCATTTAATCACCACACAATCAATACACTTTTCTTATGATCTGAAATCGACAAAGACACGATCTATCCTTCAGTTTATTAGTTCAAAAGGGTAATATTAGCAGATTTGTTAAACCTGTTTTTTTGATGACCAACTGTGAGCGACAAAATAAAGTATACAAGCTTACTTTTTAGAATTTAGTCTTTATTTCAGTCTTTTAAAATACGATGTATTTAATCATTTTATACATTTTATACTTTTTAAAGTTATACAACAAAAACGAAAGGTATGTCACAAAAAAGAATGATGTGGATATATCCGGGAAGTGATATCATTTTTCTAATAGGTGCTATCAAGTACAACAAGAAATTGATTTAGAAATTACCGTAACACCTTCCTGCATGCATGAGGTGCTTTGCTTTCGTTCTCGATGATTCTTAAAAAATAAATATTGTAATTTATATAATTGAAATTCATTCCTTTCCAAAATTATCATTGCAATTAACTTTTATGATAACCTACGTAAAAAAAAATATAACAATGTTTATATGTACATATGTATTACCTTACACCGCCACTTTTATGACTACTCAACCCATTCATTCCATTCATTACTTCTCTTATCATTATTCACCTCGTTTTATGTCATTTAATGAGTGATTTCTCTATAATTGACATTTTGTTTCCCCTGATGTTTAAACAGTGAATCCTGTTAATCTTTTTTGTTTTGTTTTTTTGTTTGTTTCTTTTTTAAAGGTTTTGCTGTATGAATTGATAAGTAAAACATAAAAAAATGCAACCTGACTAAATGACATAACAACAAATAACATTTATTTTTAACATTCACTCACTATATGATAATCATGTTGTAAGTAATGGTACATTAAAAAATATATAACTCAGATTTCTAAAAAACAAAAATTATCTAAAATATTTTAAACCAAAGATGATAAATACTTAAAAAGCCGCAAAAAAATATAAAGACCCATTATAAAGCAATTAATAACGACAACATTAAAATAAATAATATTCTAAAGTAGGACCAATTAATTTTATTGGCCCTTTTAAACGATTAGAGTTTTTAAGCAAACAAATAATTAAAATACAACCAGTCATTGACTCTCTTTAACAGTGTTCGATGACAACTAAATAGACAAGTAAGCGCCAATTGATAATATATAATCACAATTATGTGTGTATACTTATGGATATTATTTAAAGATTTACTTGTAAAAAACTTAAGCAAAACACAATAAAAGACTATTTTTAAAATTTGTCTAAAAGTATACTTGCATGCATACATATGTAATGTAAATGAAAATATTTTTTACCAAAACTGTTGAAAGCAGAATAAGAGGCTTCAATTTTATTTATCTCTAAGCGAAATTCATTATTTGGTATAATTAATGAAATTTTTTTAATAAGAAAAATATAATATTTTATTAACAAGGCATAGATTCACACACATTGCTAGAGTCATAGAAGGTATAAAAACTAGAAATTCAATTATCAAGCGTGTAATCGTAGCTACAATAACTCAATGATAAACAGATGTTTTTTTTGGAAAATTGAAATTTTATATTTATTTGTCAATGACCAACAGCTGTTCAAATCAGCCCATTGATACTCGTGTAAAACAAAGTCAAAATCTTGTATGTACCCGTGGCACACTTAAAATATTTTCATTCAAACGTACACGTTTATGTTTGTTTTTAAAGCATAATTGATTTACGATTGCTAATATATTCTATTAAATTCATATGTCAGTCATTTATTTATTCAATCAGTCAGCAAGAAAGGCAAAAAAAAGACAAACAAAGAGACATTTGTGCGGGGTTTACTGTGTGCATTTTTTAAGTAATATTTGGGAGAAGTCCAAAAAAAGAATGATAATAAAAAAACAATTTAAAGATTTTAAATAAACTTCTTTCAGTAATAAATTTTTACACTTGATACTATTAACTCGTGTTACCAGAAAATTAAAATATATTGTAACAAGAGTAACCCTTCCCGCGTTATTAGGTGGCTTTGTGTTGTATAACTATAAAACATGTTTCTCAGGATAACTTATTTACATACATATATATACAATAGAATGAGGATACGTATGTAAATAGGTTTTACCCGGCGTGCTTTGTGCAATACCCGCTGTTCTAATCTCTCCTGCCTTTTAACTGATATGGATAGATCATGAAATTTACCGTTTTCCACAAATGCAAAATTCCATGTTTAACATAAGTGGGAGCTGCCACGCCGACTTATTCAATCTTGCAAAGTTATAGACTGATGATATGTCCTGGCCAAGAAGTTGTTTAAATCAAATCTAGAAACTTTTACTATTACCATTCTCCAGATATACAAAAATTAATAGTTAATATATATGGGATATGCCTCACCCACTCATACAATTCCTCCCACTTTCTGACTGATGATTTGTATTAATTACTGAGTGATTTAGACCAATTTCAACAACAAAAATCAATATTTACATTGTATGGGAGGTAGCCCGCCCGCTTATTTAATTTCGCCCATTTTTCAACTAATGATTTGTATTGACTACCAAATCGTTTAAACAAAGTTCAGTAACTGCTAGTTTAACCATTCTCGAGATATATAAAAATCAATATTTACTTTGTATGAGAGGTGCTACTCCCACTTTTCCAATTCCGCCCACTTTTTGAATGATGACTTATATTGACCACAAATTATTTAGAACAAATTCAGAAAATTTATTTACTACTACCGTTTTCTAGCTATACAAAAATCAATATTTAGTTTGTCTGGGAGGTGCCACACCCATTTATTCAATTACGATCATATTTCCAAGATACACAAAAATCAATATTAACTTTTTATTGAAGGAACTAATCCAATTCTGCTCACTTTTTGATTGATGATTTGTATTGACCACAAAGTTATTTGGGTCAAGCTTAGAAACTCTTACTATAACTATTTTGAAAATATAAACATATAAATAACAGTAGAAGCTAAACCATCAGTGAAAGTACAACTTTTTAACGCATGTATTGTCTTGTAAATTGGTTTAGTGGTTCTAGAATTATAAAATGACGAATATAGGACAACTTATTTTTATATATCCGGTGGGCAATTTAAAAGTTTAAATCGAAAAATGCAATAAAACAAAAACGGGTTGAAATTTAGCCAAATTTGTTTTTTTTTTGTAAAGTACAATTATTCCGTTTAGAAACTAAATATTATTTCATTTATATAGCTGCCGCGGATGGGATCGTATCTCGGCAATGGCATCACGAATGTTGGCCTTCAAATGCACAATTGTCTTTGGTTTGTCGGCATAAGACTTGTCTTTAACAGCGCCCCACAAAAAATAGTCCAGCGGTGTCAAGTCGCAGCTTCTTGGCGGCCAACTGATATCACCATTTCGGCTAATTAAACGGCCATCAAAAGTTTGACGCAATAAATCGATTGTGGCATGAGATGTGGGCAAGTTGCACTATCCTGTTAAAACCAAACATCGTTCACATCAATACTATGAAGAGCGGGCACAAAAAATGGGTTATCATGGTGCGATAGGTGTCTTCATTGACCATAATGACTGCGCCGTCCTAATTTTCAAAGATATATGGGACAATGATGCCTTGGAAAATTATGCTTCCGCTCCGCAATCCGCACCAAACAGCCACTCGTAATGCGTGCATTGGCTTCTGTAACGATACGTTTGGGTTTTCTGAACCCAAATACTGCAATTTTGCTTACTAACGTACTCTCCAAGATAAAAAAAAGAGCTTCATACGAAAAGATGATTTTTTAAATCTTTTGGCTTTTTTTGCAATTTTCGACCAATTATCTTTGTTTTGGAAATAATTTTCCAATAAATCCCAACGTTGCTCAAGTATTAATCAATTTATTTCGTTCAGTGGAGATGATATACTGAATTTTGTGACAGAATAAAATGACATAAGTATTGCCAGATTCGAAATAACCGCTGGTTCAAATTTAAACCGATAGATGGCTCACCCGATATCAGATAAGGCCTCAATTGTTAGCATAATTCATATATAAAAATAAGTTGTACTATGTTTGCCATTCAATAACTCGAAACCACTCAATAGATTTACAAACCAATATATGCGTTGGAAAGGTCTATTTTCACTGATTGTATTTTTTTAACGGGCAAGTGAGCATCTCCTGAAACCGTTCAGCATCATATTTAAAATTTGGAAAGTCACATCATTAAATAGAACAAAAAATATGTATTTGAACAACAACAAAAAAATTAACAAAATTTAATTTTTTAAAACAATATTGACAAAAATTAAAAAAAATCGCAAAATTCATGCTTCACTCAAAATCGTCCACTTATGTATATAAATTTATAACGAAAGCATAAAAATTAAAAAATTAAAGTGAAATAATTTTAGTATTTTGTTGGGTATTCGTTGCTATGTCTTAGAGCCTTCTTGGAATGGACTCCACAAGATTTTTGCACGTTGAAGGAGATTTTTTATTTTTTCTGTAAGGACCCTTATGTTAGATATGGGTATTCCATAATTATTTTGTTTGGTATTTTTTACAAATGTTCAATAGCATTCATAGCTGGTGAGTGGGACGGCGTTTGAACTACCTTTAGACAGGAATATAGCGTCTAGATCCGACCAACATTTGAAGATTTCTTTAAGTCGTTGTCTACGTACGACTAAAATACCAACTATTCCCCTTTTTTTTAATTGTGCTTTAAAACTCTCAGATAGACAAATTTATGCATATTGCCTTCAACAAATACTAAGTTACCAACTCCAGCAGCTGCCATACAATATCAAGCTATGCTTCAGAGTTGATCGCAAGTTGGCAATATCCAAGTTGGTTTTCTCCACACCATTTGTTTTCCATAAGAGCAAAATGTATTAAATTTCGACTTTTCAATGAATATTACATCGTTCCAGAATTTAGTTGACCATTTGAGATCGTCATTGGTAAACAATACTCTTCTAAGTCTGACTAATATACGGTTTGTTTCCATTAACCGTAGAAACGCTTATTTCCTTTTCCAAATATACTTTTAATACGATGACCAATTTTGGGACTAAAAGTGGGACTGATTTATTTATTTATTTATTTTTTTTATTATCTAGTGCTCATCTTATAAATTAACTTTAATTAAAAACAATTTTTTTTGTTTTATTTGTTATCCGATTCTCTTTTTTGTATCTTTTAAATAGGTAGACGAGAATCTCGGGAATTCTCGGAAAATTCAGCGAGAATCCCGAGAATTTTTCATATACAATAAAAATTTTGAATTTAACAATATTTTGATACGTAAATCATATTATGTAATAATGAAGCAATAAACAAAGATGACGCCGACAGGTTTTCAAAATAATTTTCTACTGCGCATGTACGTCATAATAGAATAAAATTGCCTGTAATTCATGAAATTTTAAGGAAAAGTGTGGAAAAACGAATGTAATGTTTTTTTTTTCATATGTAATATGTAAAAAATTTATTTGAAATTATTGACTAAATTAGTATTTATAAAAACTAAATTATTACACTTATATTTCCGTAAAATAAAGTATATTTGAAATGTGTTTTAAGAAATTTTTCGTTTGTAAAATTTACAATAAATACACTTCAAAATCATTTGAGCTTTTATTAACGCACACGACTGGGATGTTGTTTGATTAAATTCAAATAATATTATTGCATCAAATTAAAATTAAATATACATACATTATTATGTTAACAAATTTTGTCGGTATGTTTCTGTTATGGTAAGTTGCCCTAAAGGTAATGTTTTCTGGAAGTGCTTACTTTTCAAATAATGCTAAAAAATACAAAAAAGTCTATGACTTTAAACCATATTAATTATTTATTTTGTATATCACCTTTTCTGATTTAATTATAACCAGGATACGTTTTGGTATTGACTCCACTACGTTTTTACAGATCACCACAATGAAATTGTACGCTTAACCTTAACCTATACATTTTGTATTAGACTTCTATCCGTAAATTGTTGTGCCAAATCAAGTACTTCGAATCCGTAATTCTGAGTCTAAGAGTTATGTATATGTATGTGCCAAAGTATATTTGTCTTATATGTTAATATTATGTATATATTTATTTATATCCTTTAATACATTGAGATATGTTAGTTGTGTATGCATTTATTATATTTTGAATACCCCTAATATACGTATTTTATTGTTAAATTTTTATAAATTATTGTTACTAAGTTCTTCTTTTAAATAACTTTATTGTTACTAGCTGATATGTTTGAATATGCACAATCATGTTTTTACAAATTGTGTTTTAATGTACATGCGTATGTACATACGCATGTATAAATGTATATTTATTAATATCGACATGATCGAAGATGTTCAGGCTTGTTTTAGTAATCTATTTTGTTACTAAGTGCAGGACAATTATTATGATTGGGAATTCCGAAAAGTAAAATTATTAATTAATATTTCCCTTTTTTATTTACTCTTGATGCGTAAGAAAAAGAAGCAAATAGAAAAAGAATTGACCAATCATAATTGAACACGATCGACGTATAGATTTTGGCGTCCTAAATAATAAAATTACATGTGTTTAAAAGAAATAGGATTGACGATTTTCAACAGAGTTCTTAGACAGAGTTCAAACGGAACACTTAAATAAAATAAAATTAAATCGTGTCCTTTTTTTATAAAATTATAAAGTTGTTAAGAACAATAAAGTAAAATTAAATATTAAATTAAAAATACAATAAAAGGATTCTATTGTTTAATTTAAAAGAAGAAATTTATTAAAATAAAACCTTAAAATAAAAAAATAAACTATATTAAAATAAATTATTATGAAATTTTGTTAAAAGATATTAAAATAAAATTAAATAACTTTAAACAAAAAACCAAAAACTGTTTTTTCTATTTGGATAAGATAAAATAAGGACAACATAAGTTTTAAGCTTGGAAGATGATGTCCGCAATACTTTTGCCACAAAACTTAACGCATTTGACTACCTTATCTATCCACATACACCCACACATTATAATGATACCGCCTCCATACTTCAATCTTGGTTAAACAATTTGATTAAAACTTTTAATTTTTTTTTATATATTTTTTAATTATCTGTAAAAATACGCAAAATACGGCTTATACGCAACGCTGTGTCTTAATAAGTTAATAAGAAAAAAAAAGAAATTATTGTACAAAGTTTTTTTTATAATGCATTTTATAGCCGAACACCTCAATTAAATATATAATTTTATTATTTTTATTGCATTTTTTGTTTATAATTAATTATTGATCATTTTATTTAATATTTTAGTGTAAAATACACCAGTTTGCTTTAAAAACACAAGAAAAGGTCTATGCTTACGTCACACACACTCTCATCAAGAGAGAGAAAAACTAATGGACCTGCGCAAAGCGTAATCTCTTATTATTTGATTTATGTTGTGTAATAATACCGGGTAAAAGTGGAGCAGCTGAAGAACTCCAATAAGAATTACCTTAAAATGGTACAGTTACATATATGTATATGAGCAAGGGTGGTCAGAGAGAAAACTGAATTTGTAGTAGTAGCACGTAATTTTCATAGTATGCGTTGAAAAAAATCAACAAAGCCAACAACAAAACAAATAAACAATTTTAATACGATCAAAAGCTTTCGCACAACTGAATGAACTTGATGTTTATTTGTTATTCTTTGTTGAATATTTCCGATTAACCGAGTGCTCTTCTCTGCGACTATGGCCACTATGTCCCAAAGTTATGAGATAATTTGTGAAATAAAACTTAGTTGAACGTATTTTCTATCTAAATCATACCAAAAATACTGTTGCAATAAATTTTTCAGATTCTTTGGTAAATTTAATGTAATTTTTGAGAGGGAATGGCAATAAAGAGTAATGACAAATAATTTTAAAATGTAGCACGGAAAATTGTAAACAACTCTCGAAAAAGCCCAACAAAAATGCTATGCTACAAAATATATCGTTTTAGAACAAGAAAGTAAGCGTGTATTGGTTTAGACGTTATAGCTCGGTAGAATTTAATTCTACATATGACTTAAATGTTTATAGTTTTAAAGAAGTCAATAAAAAATGCCCCGATTGACTTAGAAATGGGTGACGTCTGTTCTTTTCACAAAATTTTGAACCACATTTGCATTTATCTATTATAATCCAATTGCCGGTGCAGAGATTGAGTAAACGAATCACATACCTATGAATTGATGATGCTATTGTGATTGCTTTGTGTCATGAAATTAAATTAAATACTTCTTTTATGGGAAGCAATGATTCACATTGTATGTAGCGGGATTCGCGGGAATCCCGGGAAAATAATTTTTTTACCGTTTTCCTTGGAATGGAAAAAGTGCGGGAAATAAAAAACCCTAATTAGACACTATTACGACTACGAATAATTATTTCATATACGAGTATTTAGATTTTACAATATAGAAATGGCAATTTAAATAATTTCTAAAACATAAATGAAAAAGCACAGTGTACGATTTTATGCGATATACACTATGCAAAATACAAAGAACTCTGACGATGACATCCGTAGATAGGAACGAAAACATGTTCAGTTCTGCTGGTTTTGCTGCATATTCCTTCGCGGTTGTCAATTATCTTATATAAAATCATGTGAAAAAAATTTTCTATTCACTTCGAAAAATACAATACAAATCATCAGTTCACAAGTGGGCGTGCCTTCTCCCATTCATAGTAAATAATTATTTTTGGATATCTTGAGAACGGTAATAGTAGAAGTTTCTAAATTTGATTGGAACAACTTCTTGGACAATACACAACATCAGCCACTTATCATATTGGATAAGTGAACATGGCAACTCCCATTCATACGAAATGTAGAATAGTGCATGTGCGGAGAACGGTAAAAGTTCAATATTTGTTATCTATCCACATCACCCACAAAGCGGATGAGATTGGATAGGCGGGTACATACAAATACTATTGTATTATCTAGCAGCGATTTGTTCAAAACTAAATATGGTGAAATTATTATCAACGGTCTATATGGAAGCCGTGAAATTACTTACTTTGATTAGAAGTCTTAAATGTTGCCACAGATAAGAGGATTTTACAATTTCAATTTAGAAAGTGCTTTTGAGTCGGATAGATAGGTGACTGCTACACAATAATTCAACTTTCAACGATATTTCAAAATATGAGAAAAATATAATTATAATTCAATTTAATTTAAATTTATTTGCTATAATATTTGCAAAAGTATAGAACTAGGAAGTTGGATTATTCGACTTTTTTCAAAAACCGGTTTTCGAATAATTCGAGATGTTACAATTTAAAAAAATGCTTTTTTTCGGTTATTAGATTAAACAAACCGGTTCTGCCATTGAAATAAAATTCTTTTCAATTTTTGTTGCTCTATCAAATAAAATTGATAAAAGTAAGTATGCTAGAACAACATTTTGCTTTTTTAGGGCCTTAACGAATTTACTTTAATCTTAATTAAGCTGGTTTTACCCCCTTCAACTCAGCACTTTCTAGTAGTAATCTCAATTGTAATTTTTTAATATTTCAATTTTAGGTTTTTAACAAGAACGTTTTATATTTATTGTATTTACACAGTCCCATGGCCCAATCGCACAGCTGATCATCATTCTCCATACATAAAAAATTATTGTTTATTTACAGAAAATGAGAAAGAAAATGAGACGTTTAAGTTTGCGTTATGTATGAAAATAAGAAAAAAATATTTAAATAATGAGTATATTCGCAATAAAAATAATAAAAATATATAAAAATTACACATACAATAAAATAATCAGAATCAGTAATCAAAATAATCAATAATCAAAAACCGGTTAAAACCGGTCAAATAATAACCGTTTGATATCTCTATACGTAATTGAACAGTTTACTACTTTCTTCAAATAATTACACAAAAGTTGTATGTATGTTAAGCATTTAAAATTTTACAATATTTGCAGTCCTACTAGTTCACACTTCTGTATACATTTGGCGTTTATTTGAAATTATACAAAACATATAATGCTCGGATGTATGATAGTAAATTTTAGTTATTAAAAAAGGATTGTATGTGGTCCTCTGTATCTAAACCATAAAATTATTTGATTGATTGACACTTTTTAAACATACAAGAATAATAATTTGTATTTGTATTGAAGAAATCTGTATACACTCTAAGATAATCAGCATTCTTTTATCATTTTAATATTAACTGATACACATAAAAAAACAAAAAAAAAATTTAATTAAAATGTCTATAAACATACATACGTACATATGTATGTATCTTCATTTAAATCAAATAATCCTGTTAAAATAGTATCACGTGTCTTCATGTTCAAGCTAAAATTAATATTTGTAAGTAAATAACACACACACACACACAATATTCGTTTTCGTTTAACTGGAAGGTCAGTCAGTCATGCCAAATGGTCAATCCTCCGACTAGAGTGTGTAAACGTAAATAACGCGCCATGTATCTGAAAAGTACGAAATGGTGGTTACAATGCTGAGTAAAAACCTAGAAAAAAGAACACACTTTTTAAATACAAATAAAAAAATTAAAACAGACCTAATCAAAAATAAAAATAAAATAAAATACAATAAAATACAATAAAAAATAAAACAATTTTAAGGTGTGTTGAAATAGTGTGAATGAATGTGTATATATGTATGTTGTTGGTTTGTTAGGAAATATAAAACCAACTAAAACAAAAGCAACAAGAAAAAGTCTAATGTACTCTTAAAGTTGTTATTGTTGCTCATCATTTGATGGAAGAATATAGTACGACTTTAAATATAGATGCATACATATGTACATACATATTTTTTTGGTAATTTGTTTTTAACGCGCCTCCTGTACATTTTTTATTTATTTTTGTTAAACAGACACATTCAGACACACTTACAATTAATATTAATACTGTTGAGGTTTTACGTAAGTTTGTGTATGCATGCGCCATTGTTTATTCGCCTCTTCGCCTGCACCTTAACTTGTCAACATACTTATTGTACATACGGTTTAAAACACCTATACATACACACTCAGAATTTTATAAAATATTTACAATGTTTATAAGCAAAACCACAAAAAAAATCAACGGAAACAACAACATAATTTAGTTAATAGTACATACATATGTATGTAGATACGTACTCGTACATATGCATGGAAATACTTGTATAGTGAATAACAAAAATTTGCTGCCTCGATAAATTTATTTAATTTTGTCAATATGTATGCAAAATATTTTTAGACTTTTAAATCTGTATTTAATTTATGCAATATATCGGGTGTTTTTTTTACAATTACACGGGTTGAAATCATGATAAAACAAAGAAATATATTTTTAATGTTAATGAAACGGTTTTGTTGGATAGAAAATGTTATAATTGATGTTTAAATATGAGTTCGGCCATCTGGCCACCACGTTTTGTGCTTACAAGGCGCAATCTGGAACACAAAAATTTTCACAAACTTTTTGCAGCTTATGCGGCCGTATTTCGCCAATTGTCTCTCGTTAATCGACATTGATAAGTGACATTAGATATACCCCAGAAAATAATTCAATGGGGTAAAAACACAAGATCCTGGTGGCTAATTAATTGGACCTTTACATGAAATAAGATTGTAAGGTTTGAAAATAAGAGGAACATACCTATTAAATGGTGTATACTTCATTTAAGTATAAATTTCTCAAGCAATTACATTTTTTCTAATTTATTCCAAATATAGGAACCGTCCTAATTTTAGTTTAGTTATGAAAAAGTTAAAACTATCATCCTCTTGATATTAAAGATTTTCTAAACAATTATATTAATACAGATCCATCCAGTAGAGTTAGCATGAGTCTTAAATATATAGATATATAATTAAATTCATAAATTTATATTTCACTATGTATGTATATCTATATTATAAATGATTTTTTTATGCCACCTGTCTGACCTTATAAAGAAAATGTTAAGACGACTTTTGGCGTCTCTAGCTTCTATATTTATTTAGATGCATACTCTTCCTGTGAAGTTAATTTTTAATCATAATGTGTAACGTGATAATGGAATAGCAAGTAGAAAGTTTGAATACTTTATCTTTTGTAGTTCTTAAGATAAACCATAATAACACGTGCCTCGTAGGAATGGACTATGAACCTAAAATTCTCCTTTTAACACGCATTAGCCCATCAAAGAGAAGCTTTTGAAAATGTACTTTTGATCAGTACTTTTTAGTGGATGATGAATGTTAGTAAATAAAAAACTTTGTTTTAAGAAGTAAAATGCGTGCCATTTCAGAAGAAAAGTAATTAATTTTGACCGTTTCCCCCCGATTTAGCGTCTCTAATGTCTAATTTTGAAAAAAGTACCCTTTTGTACTTGATCTGTATACGTAGGTTTGGTTGGGATAGAGGACGAGCGGCCTTTTTAGTTTGAATCTGTATATATATTTATGCTCAAAATTTCTGTAAAATCAATCAAAATCCTTTACGCTTGATTGACTCATAAACAAACTGAATAAACAAAATTCTCATATGACCCAATTTGGTCAGTTTTCCCTCAATTTTAACCTCTTCCAGATCAAAATTTCAAAAAAAAAAATACCCTATTACTTTTTCGCTCGAAAAAATGACGTGGAAAAATATGCTTTTAGATTGTTTTTGCCAATGAGAAAAAACTTAACTTAGATGGCCCAATGACTCAGATGGCTATAACTGCTACTGGATAGATTTACAAAAAGAACATCCATATTTTTCCAACTCAATTTTGGCAGAAAATAGTTGATGGAAATGAAATCGACAGTTATAAATATAAAACAAGTCGCCAGACAAGTTGAAAACCATTTTATGAAAGAAATCGGGGAAAAAATATGACTTTTCTGGTGGATAATGCCTCAGATAACAGAAGTAACCAAACGTGCATGCTATGAAAGTCGGAAAATAAACCTCAAAGCAATGGGCTACCATGATTCACCAAATTTTTGGTAATAATAAGCAATACGATACCATAACTGAAGGAGTCGATCACAGAAAAGGTGTGTTTCAATCTTGTGCGCAGTATGCCACAACGAATTTTTGCGCTTATTTTTAGTAATGGAGCGTCAACAAATTATTAGAGTAAAAAATTCTATCATTAAATTATTTTCTTAAATTTTTTGAGTTAATTTGTTAAAAGTATAGTCCAAGGCGAGAAATGAATTTTGTTCGAACTGAAATAAAGTTGAGATATTTTTGCAAAACCTACCTATTTGTTTTAATACTGCCTTACATTGGTCATCATTAGAAAATTTATATTCACCGGTATAAATAAAAACTGCTAAAAAAGCTAGTACGGCTATAATATTGTTCTTGAGTGTACATTTGTAGTTACAATATGTGTATTCAAACTGTAAAAAGGTTTAACTTATAGCTGACAAGAGATATAATCATACATATTTTGTTACTTTTTTTTGTATTTTATGCTATTAATGACCCCTTTAATAAAGTTTTAGAGTACGATGCGTGTAAAAGATGTAAACAAAAACATTAACTAACGTTGGTTGTTTGCTAAGTTTACTTAAACATTTGTTTATGAATAGCAAACAACTCTTACTTAAGTCATCTTATAAGATGAATAATCATCCTTCTTCCACCCACAGAATACTCGTATAATTTATGCATTTATTCTATCACATGCAACATACGTATGTACATATTTGTGTATGTATGATATTATGTATATAGTATACATAATATGAATATGTACATAAAAACATATTTCTTATACATACATATAAACAAAACAGTGCACTACACCACATAAGTAAGCCCTAAAATAAGTAATCCTTTAATTTAAATTGTAGATATCCTCAACGCGAACACTATTATTTTTGATTAGAACCTATTCTAATGTTGGTCACCTGGGCATATTTAAATACTTACAAGTGGCTCTAGCGCACAATCGGACAAGATAGATAGATAAGTCCTCTAAACACAAAGAGTATAAGAAATATAATATGATATAATTATATAGATTTTTTGTGGTTGCCAGATCTGGCGATTTCTCGCCAAACGTGCCGATTTTAAAAGTTATTTGTCGTCCTAATATTCGGCTTGATGATATAGCGATTTTTTGGCGAATTTTAAATTAGTTAGCGATTTTGTTGGCTATTTTTGATTTATGTGTGAAATTCGTGAACATTGTGTGTTTGAATATACCGATTATAGGTTACAGCCAAGCTTCTGTTGTATTATCGTCAACGAAAAATTTGTAGTTGCCTTTATGGAACTGAAACTATTCGACTTTTAGGTTCCATTTTACTTATGGAATACAATTTTCGGCAACCGGCACCTTGAAAAACAATGCAAAAGATGAATGTATTTGCTTGAGAAATTCACACATATTCCTCAAAGCTATGATGTATAACATCATTCAAAAGGTAGAGAGTATTCAGCTAAGCTATGTTTCTATGAGTTCGGAACAATTACGTATCAACTAAAGCTTTTTAACACCTGATTGATACTTTGGATCGTTTTCTGAATAGAATTCTCGGTTATTTGCGGTACCCAATTTCCATAAATTAGATTTACTTTTATTTTTTGTAAATTGAGATAAGCAAGCTGGACAATTTTTTTTTTAAATGAGATACAAATTGCCAATTTGCCCACACTATTAGTAGCCATGGATACATCAAGACATATTTAAGCCCAAAACAGATTTTCTCTTTACCATATAAAAGTGTATATCAGTCTGTAAATAACTGGAAATGTCAATAGAATTTCAAACTAAAAATAAAAAATGTGTATATTTTGGTTAAACGGCTTAGCTGCTTTGAATTATCCAAAGTTTAATTCATATCATTACCATCTTGACCAGGCACTCTTTCAGAACACTTCTATGGGATTTAATGTACCTCTACAGTTGTCTACAGTTTGTTCAGCAAATCTGCTGCCTTAGTAATGAGCACTAGCAGAACAGAAACTTTAATGGTGGATAAGTCTCCCAATGACACTATGTCTCCCTAAACATTTCCATCTAAACCTATGAAGAACCCCACATTCACAAAATATGTGTTCCGCTATCTCTTTAGCTGTTATTATTATATACCAGCTATAAGATCAGAACTGGCGTGGTGCAATGGTTAAAGCGCAGCACACAACACAAGCGACCAAGTTTCGATTCCCCAGCAGTGGATATGACTAAACAAATTTATTTCAACCTTCCTCCAGACAAATTCATCTAAGGAAGCCCCATTACCCTTCCAGCTTGCCATTGGCGATGGTGACAAGCAATCAGATCAATGATCAGGAGAAAACGTCCCATACTGGGAAAAAGTTACAATACTAAGTAAGGATCACCACCACCCCTTAGAAAAGATCTTAACCACTACATAATTATATGGAGGCAAGCTGTATTAGATTTATCATCTACTTAACTTGAAAACGAACTTGATGACTGATATTGCTTTGTGGATTACCAATATGCTCCATAGAGGAGTGACGGAGAAAAAAAATATGAACTTAATAAGAGTGAAATGTGGTTCCAATACTTAAATTGTTTAGTGAAATTGCTTAGTCTATAACTGCCTGCCTAATTCCTAAATGTTGTTTTTAATTCTTCTTGTTTCTCTTTTTAATTTTGTTTTTAACGCTTTGTTGTTGGTTTTTTAAGGTATTTCATAAACATAAAGGAGGTATGTATGGATATGTTTATGTACTTGAGAAGACATAAGATTTTAAAAGAATTGTTGTCGTTATTACTGCGTTGTGTTACTTACCATTACAGGTGTTTTTGTTCTTATTGTTGTCACTACCATAAGTGGCAAACACAATGATGGCAATTAACAATTTTAATCCGCAACATGTGGTTGACATCTTAGTTGTTTTACTTCTTCTTGACAGTTGTCGCTATTGTTATCGTTGTTGTTGTTGTTGTTGTTGCCTTTACAGTTGGTATGTAAATGATGCTGTGGCCTAAAGACGGCAATTATTATTGATTTATGATGATGATGCTCTTTATTTAATGCACTTTTAACTCTTTACTTATTTACTTTTTCATTTCTTTTTTCATTTCTTACTATATATGTAAGTATAGAGAAGTAAAAATTGACAGACACTTTGTTTGTTTGTTTTATTATTTTATCTTCAGTTGTAATAATTGTTTGTAAGAGCACTTGTTGTTATTGTTATAGCTGTTACAGATATTAATCAGCACAACAACAACAATTAAGTGGCATTAAGGTTGAATGGTCTAAATGTACATACATATGTACGTGTAAGTGTCACTCTTGTTTATATTTATTTACTTACTTTTATGTCTATTTGCCTATAATTGTTATTTGTCAATTATAATTTGTTTATATTTACTTTTCTCATTTATATACTATATATGTGTGTAGGTATTTGGTTTCTTTATTTTTGTTCTTGTTGGTGTCACTTATAGTTGTTTTGTTGTTACTCAGTTGTCAAACATTTTAATTGGCATATAACACAGTGTTCTTCAAAGTCTCTTTCATTATCATTATTATTTTCAAAAGTCTTTTCTAACTTAAATTGTATTTTTTTTATTATTATTGTTAGACGCCTCCTCACTTTAATGTTAATTTTTTATTACATACTTTGTATCCAGTATATCTATTATTGGGGCATAAAAATAAATAAAAAAATTAATAAACAATTAGAAATGAAATTTTAAAAAATACATTCTTTAATTTTTTTCTATTTTGTCTATTTTTTGTTTTTGTATTTTTTACAATTAATAGAATTGCATGTTTTTGTTTCTGTTGTATGTGTCATGGACGCAGAAACTTTTGATTCCAGCACGTGATAATTTTTTAAAAATGAAACGCTATGCGAACATAAAAGTATTAATTCGTTGAATACAAATAAAGCTTCCAGACTATCATGCTCATCAATGGTAACCCGCTGCTTAACATCGTTATCTTAATCATATCGACATGAGAAAAGTTTATGTAAATAAATAAATAATTCATAACTTATATATAATATAGCATAATAATGGCAAAGAAACAAAAACCAACTGATGAAATAAAAACTTATTACAAGTTTTCTTAACTTATCAAATATGAATTTTACACACTTTGCACGCTAAATGGTATTTTAAAGATAGTCTTCAGTATTTTAAGAGAAAGGTGTGAATGAAGTAAGTACAGTCACTTAAATAGAAAATAATGAAAATTATTTAAGCGCTTTTATTTGAACAGTTCTTACATACATTAAACTAGCCTTCTCTTAGTAGAAGCAGTCTAAAGCAATTATTGAAAGACATATATTTTGTTTATTTAATTAAGGTCTATGGTATGACGACTAGTCCTATACCATCTAATGTGAAGCAATGCAAATACAAGCATTAAGTAATATTGATAATGATTGGATTTGAAGCATCAGTAGTATCAGAAAAATTAATTAAGATTAAATTTATTATAAAGTGTGATTATAGTAGTACGCATAATCATATTGAATTGAATTCCGACGACTACGCGAATTCAACTGACCACTATGCATTCTTTACGTAAATTTCAAAAGGACCCTCGATACAATAAACAGGGACTCAATATGGTCAGCACAACAGAATATCGGTGTATCTGCCTCTCTGATGAGGGAGTTATACAGTGAAGGCCCGTATAGGGCACGCTTCAAGGGCAGACTTTAACAAGATAGTAGACGATTTAGTATAAATGCCGGTTTCAGACAGGGATGCACACTCGCTCCGGTACTATTCCTGGCCGTTCTGTTTTACATCAAACAAGCACAGAAGCAGCAGCCGACATTGGATGGCACCTAAACCACTGAATACATGACTTGGATTATGCCAACGATATCTTTTTGATGTCTCATTCGCTCGAAGGCTTATAGAATAAACTTGGTAGGCTATATGAAAATGAGCAAATAGTCGGGCTAACGATAAACGTTTTGAATACAAAATCTATGAGGATTGGAAATATAAACTCTGCCACTTTAGTCTTAAATGGAGTGACAATTGAAGATGTGGTTCACTTTACATATATCGGAAGCAATATTGGAACGGACGGATGTAACAAACCAAATTAATAAAGTACGATGTGCATTTAGTACACTTGGCAGAGGCTGAACACAATCACAAATATGGAAACGAATCAAAATGAGGATTTTTAATTCTTGCGTAAAATCTGTTCTCTTATGTGGTGGCGAAACAAGGAAGCAAAATTGCATGTCTTTATAAACAAATGTCTGAAAATGTTCAATAGAATATTCTAGCACAACCGTACACCTAACGACTTCCTATTAATTAGAAAGCAAAAATTAATTGCGAAGAAAATTCGTAAGAGGAAATATTGGGAGCTTTGCATAATTCAGCCTGCAGTGGAACCCTCATGGCAAGTGAAGTCATTACAACTTAACAAAGAGAGTTGAATGTTTGAGTCACCTACTATTTTATATATACTGCTAGAAGCCCAACCTCTAGGGCAGCACACAATAATGTGAAACTAAATAATAAAGAACTAGTAGTGAGTTTTAAATAATTAATATGGTTCAGAGCACCTTCCTAATATGTTTATTTTGCATCCTAACATGTTTATAATGTCAGATTGAGGCTTTGAAGAAAGTTTTATTTAGAAAGAGAACAAATATCCTGTTATTCTGTTAGACAAAATAGCACGCCATTCACATAGCAAACGGTTAGATGTTTCAATGTGCAAAATCTCCGGTAAATAGACCAGTTAGTACTTTAAGTTTATTTTTGTTGATCAGTAGTAGCTCTCGGGATCTACTAGGTGATAAAAACACAAACTTCTTCGAAATTCACGAGACATTCTCCCGTAATTGAGAAAATTCGCTCTTAACCCAGAAGTTGATTCCACATCGGCGGTATTGCTCAGGTATATCAAAGAATGGTTTAGGTCCAATGAAAACTCGTCAATTTTTCTGTTTGCCAAGCAATCTGCTTTTTATTTCTAGAGTGGCTTTCACCAGCAGGGACCCAACAATAGTTTGACGTATTTATTTATTCTAAGCGTTGTGTTCAGGTCGTTGAAGTTTGCCAGTTTTCAATACAAAAAGTAGATAAAAACCAAACTCGTACTCGATGCAACTTTTTTTTTCATCTTCAGAATCTAGTTAAACTATAAAAGTTTTATACATTATGTAAGCGTCTATTAAAAACAATAATAAAAATGAAAAAATTCAATAGCATTAAATTACAATTAAGAATTAACAAAAAATTACGGTTAAATTTATGCAAAAGCCAAACTCGTGCATTTAAATCAATAAGAGTATATAGACTCAAATAACATCTCCAACCTCATTGGCATGGTCTCCATTCTCTCTTAATTTGGTCTCATTCTTTAATTCAGATTTTGAAGAAATATGCTTTTCTCTCACTTTATTATCAAGACAATTCCTAAAGTTGTCTATTGGGCTTATGTCAGGGCTCTGCGGAATTATTTCTATCACTTGAGGTCAGTCATATAATATCTACGACCTTCCATTATATTGTATGATTTTTGCTTTGAATCGTTATCTTGGTAAAAGTGATAGTTATTGCTTGGACCCAGTTTTTCTTTGGACATTGGTGGATTATATCGATGTATCAATATTATAGATCTTATTATGAGGTATTGCCACCACAAAATTATAACTGCCGCTCCATGGTATATCACATATTTAAACATACGCAAATATTTCAAGGTACCAGTGATTAATATCCCTTATCAAAGATGCTGAAAAGTATTTAGAGAAGCTAGACACACATTCAAGAACACTACTCCGTAGTATTTTTAACGATACAGGCCATATATATTCAGCTTTATTAAAAACACAAATTAAAATGGAGAGGATGGTTAATAAATTTTACAATTTCTCTTTAAAAATTGTCCTAAACTTCATACTTCAGTTTATTTTTAATAAAAGTTTATTCAAGTTTTTGTTTTTTCTTCAATTCCAGCAAAAGTAAATATTGTACCGGTTTCAAATTGAATTTATTTTTATTAAATATTATTTGCATAGCAAAACATAAAAATACACACGTATACGTATTAATAATTTATGACTATGCGTTTGCATCATCTTTTGACATCAAATAAAATTTGTCACAGCTAAAGTAGACAATTTTACAGCTTTTAAGACATAAAAAATGTTTCATTTTTTACAGGGATATTCATTAGTTACAGAAACAGATTGTCGTATCTCTATAAAAAGATACAAACAGTATGGAAATAATAGACATAAAGCTTAAATAAAATAATATTAAAATTAAAGAAAAAAATTTTATAACAAATAAGTACGCCAAGATAAATAGTATAAGAAAATGCATATTTGAATAGGTATATGCATTTTATGCTTTACACATTTATAAGCAACAGTAAAAATAAACTTCATTCAAAGCAGCAGCAGCAGCAGCAACAGCTCTAACGGTGTTCCATAAGAGTTGTTTGCGAAAAGAAAAAGAACGGTTACAAAAATGTCAGCAAAACTACTTTGATAGAGCAGCTGCTGCGAAGGTATGCTATAATGAATGAAAGCACTTGTTTCACAGCGACAACAAAAACAACACTTTTAAAAATACATTTTTACAATAGTCACAGACTACAACATAACGACTTTGTTTAACATGAACAACGTGTGCATACGACAACCGTTGCAGCAGCATCACCGTTAGTTCACACGTAGAGTTGAACAATGTGAAATAATAAGCACACAAACACAAACATTTTTAGTTAATTCAAACCAATTTACAACAAGAGGATTTATCCCCATGAATTTAGGCTCTTTTTATTTCTCACTTTTTTGCCTTTCGGTTTCTTACAAATTAAGCACAATAATGTTAAAAAAAAAACACAACAACGGCAACAACACTTATGTTGACAAAAAAAAAAAAAAGAAAAAAAGGAAAACATTAACAAAAAAAACAAAAAAAAAAACACGGATGTGTGTAATATACATTTTTCTTTATTATGGCTTAAGTGTTGCTTATTTGTATTTCTTTATTAATTGGCAACATTATTTACAACGGTTTTATTTATTAAATTTTTTTTCTCCAAACTTCACTATGAGAAGCATAAAATTTACATTTAACTTGTGGCTTTTTTCCTAACAAATTTTTTCTTCCACCATATATCCGTTTTCTTTTAACAATTTTTTTTCTGATATATTTATAAAGTTATATTATTCTCTTAAAAACTTAAACACACGTAACCGTTATTTTATTTCTTATCCGACATATTATGTCCGTTTTATGCGAAAGTCCAAGTAAAACTGTTTAAACGTTTGAGGGAAATTTTGAGATAAACATGTTTTACTACTTTTAGCTTGTTTGCTATCGTTGCTGTCGTTTTTTGTTCTATATTTTACACACACACACTCTCAAACACCGACACGTTGAAAACCAACAGGATGGCTTCGTTAATATAACGAAGTTATTATGAGTGCGTGTGAGAGAGCAATGTCATCGCCGCCGTTATGTTTAGTTAAATTTGTAGGTATGCGAGTGTATGTGTGTTTCCATGAGGCTGTGTACGCATGTATATATTGTGCCTTTAATGAAATAAC